>JANATG010000012.1:0-1200000 GCA_029449235.1 Linnemannia schmuckeri | reverse complement strand
GAGCAGACGCAAGGCATCACTGCCAAGGACAAAACATCCAAATACACCGGCGCCCGAGGTGACTGGAGTCAAGGATACGGATACATCACGCGTAATGATTTCTGCCTTCGCTAGCCATACACGAGGGCCGAACCTGCCCTGGAGCGACCAAGGAACCACGAGCAGCTGATGAGCGGCTGTTGGATAGTCTGTTGGAAAGGAGGAAATTGTCATTGATGGAGAGGATGGGAAGAATCCCCTTCATTCGTATCTAGTTTTATTTTGTCTTCCGTTTTTGCTGTGAAGAGCAGCGACAATTGTTGCGCAGAGCCAGGCTCCGGGTCGGACTGTGACTGGCGGATGGTGTGCTGAAGAGTTTGGTCTGTAGCTCCTTTCACTATCGAATGCCTCCCTTGGGCTTTTTACTGGAGAAATAAATTTACGTACGTTTTTTTTCTTTTCAAGTGCTCTCGCGTTCATTCTACTTTATCATATTTGCGAAAAGATTGTACTGCCGTTTGTTTGAACGGGTCATAGGTGCAACGTGTTGGGTATGAAGGAAAAGAGAAAAAGGAACGTTATTTGTTTTAATTCAAGTGAAAATTACAGTGAGCAAGTAAAGAAGAAATTTAGTGGGGGAAAGATTGCTACTGATTGCCTGAATAACTGAGAGTTCGAGACCCTTCTAATGGTTAAGAAAAGATTAAGCCGTGTCTTTTTTTACACTCTTTATTCTTTTTTTTTGTGTAGCGTTGCTGGCATTACATCATGTTGGCTATTGGGGCGAGTGGTGTCGATTGATACATGAGGGAGGGTTATGAGTAATGTCGTTTCATTTTTATTTAAAAAATTTACAATAAAGAAAGATAGCGCGTAAAGCGCGTTCTGGTTCGCGTTTCTTTCTCGTTCTTTTCGCGTTCTATTTTCATTTTCTTTATAATACTGCGCATACGCAGACGAAGCGCAACAGCTACATTATTTATATTATTATCTATATCAACTAATTTTGGGGTTAACTTCCTTTTGCTTGCGTGAATATGGTAAAGGCAAATTTGTCGATCCATCTCGCCCTCTTCTTTGGTTTTCGAAAACGAAGGAGGGTTAAAAAAAAACAGTTAGTAGTACTGTAAAGCGCTTTGCGAAGATTCACGTTCTGTCTCTTTTTCTCTTCATCTCTAACTTTCATTCCTTATATGGTAAAGCTATTCGAATTTCGACTATCACATTGCTCTTACAGCCCAAACCTGACGCTGAATGCTAAGAACGATGAGAGAGTGATAACAGGGATCGGATTTTGCTTTGTGGGTAGAGAGTGAAAGAGACGGCGACAATTAGGAAAAGAAGTAAAAAAAAAATTAACATAGCGTGAATAAAAATGCGAGCATATTTGTGCGCCCTGCATGAGTCTTCAATCTTGCCATTAACTCAATATGCTTGCCAGGCAAAATGCAACGATTGGACCCCTGATTGCCTTAATTAGATAAATAGACAACTGTTACCAAAATACAAAGACAACTCTTCCTTCCACTCCTTACAAAAGTTGCACAAAAGTCTGACTGACATGGCATCAACCCGAATAATTGAGTTGCAGACGACACACCTCACGACCTCAGTCATGTCAGATTTCAACACAAACATACCACGACTATCGAAAAAGTGCAAAGTCAGCGATGTTACATCAGCCAGAAAAAGAGTAGTGAGTGGTAAAAAAGACGAAGATATCTTTTAGTGAGTTCGAGCAAGCCAGTCAGCTCGTTAGTCAGTCAGAACCAGCTAATATTCGCCTTCTCTCCATATTCGAGGCAATCCAACTTCTTTGCTTGTATGCCTCTATCTTCATTGACATGACTAGTAAAATGTACAACAAGCAAACGCGAAATCCCTACTCCTCTTTTTTTTCTTTAATGTTTATAATGTTTATCTCTTGCCCAATAAACGCTCCGCACACGATATGATTTGTTTTCAAGGTAAGCATGGTCGTCGCACTGAACACGATATACACATTGAATTCAAACAAAGAAGCGATGCCAAGAATCGAGCACGTGTCAGTGTCAAACCATGACCTTTCACCGTCCGTCCCCATGCAGCAGTGAGGATCATTGAAGGAACAGAAAAAGACAAATCAATTACAATGTGTCCGAATGGTGTAGGAGTGATTGAGTGCTGCCCTGAACATAAAGAGACATATTAAGAACGGTAACTAAATGACTATCTAGAACACTATTACTTGGGTGAATCGCGTAGAAGGCGTACAGTTATGCAACGATTGTTGCTGTGCAGAGGCGAGAGCTTTTTGGCGTTGCATGGGAGGCGCAGGGCTTGCCTTTCAAAGTAATTGCTCAATTGATACGTCAACTACAAGGGTACGTCTTTACGCCACTAACGTCTTCATATCCTTGTGTAAAAGGACCAATTGAACCTGTAGCAGACGTATTGACTGCGGCAGGTTGGTCAATGCAAAAAAAAGTCAAGTCAGACAGTTTTTTTAAAATTTTTTAACTAGGATGAAAAAGGACAATTACATTCCTTCTACAAGTTCGAAGATAAAGCAAAACGTGCAGTATGCAATTGACAAGAAAAGGAAAGAAATATACAAAAGAAATCGGGTTTTATTTTGCAAGGGGAGATTAGTTTTACTTGACGACAAGTGACCGGCGTCTGGACTACCAGATCAGGTACGGTCATAGCTTGGGTGAGTACGGCAAGGCTCCTTTCATAAAGGTTTGAGGGGGGTGGAAAGGGAGTGTACGATTCACGATGGCACTGTAAAAAGGATTCTAGGAGTCCCGGCAGACCGTGGGTGTACGAGTTCGCTTGTTTGGGGCAAGTGAGGTTGGGGGTTTTTCTCTTTTTTTCACAACGAATGAACGGGGGTAGGTGATGGGTATGTTGGGCGAGGGGTCATAGCACGCCTCCTTGGGGCCTTTAGTCGTAGAGGACCAAGGGCTGACGACGAGCGGCACTGCGGCTGACAGGCAGGCAACGGATGCTTGTGGTTGCTGCAGGGATGGGCGTGCAGGAGTTCTTGCTGATACCGCCACGGGAAGACATGGAGGCGGGGATCAGGGTCGATGACCGGTACATAGAGGGATAGGTAACGGTCATGGGAGAGTGAGCAAAGCGCTTAACCGACGAGACGGGCGCCAGGGGCGAGGCCGAGGAGATCGAGACCGAGGGGGAGCTGGATGTAGCGGAGGGCTTGTTGGCCATGGACATGAGTTTGTCCATGCGGGCGCACTCCTTGGAGCAGTAGACGGCACCGAGATCCATAACGTGCTTTTCGCAGAACATGCACCAGTCAGAGTCCATTGTTAATTGTTGTTGTTGGGTGATGAGCGGGGATGGGAGGTTGTTGTGGTTGTGGTTGTTGACTAGAACAAGGATCAATCAAGGGACTAGAGATCAGTGGGCCAGACGAGGGTTGTGAAAGGGAAAAAAGAAAAAGAAGAGGAGGAAGAGCAAACAGCTTCCAGTTCGGAGGACCTATTTATACTCCTGAGATCCTTATGCGCTTTGCCACCTCAGAAAGACAAACAGTGTGTGCGGGGCTTGGATTCTGGAAAGTTTTTTTCTAGTGATTTCTTTGGACTTCCAGACGGACTGTGCTCATTTGCCCCGTTTCATCCCCCGCCTCGTCTCAGGTCCCATCAGTTAGTGATCGATGATGACAAACCCCCTTTGTCTCAATCGTTCGTCATTATGGTTCTTTATTAAGCAGTTGAAAGTAGATGAAGCCAGGCTGGGTTGAAGCCTGTGCATGAGTATTTGTATGTATGTTTGCGCATGTAGATGAGTATCAATAGGGTAAGTAAGATTAAATGGCAAAAGTGCAGAAAAGACTAGATGAGCGAGAAAAAGTAGAGCATCTTCTTGGTATCAGTAGTGCCGTCCTCAAGCAGGTAGTCAGAGCCACCAATGTGCATGCCGAGATCACGTCCGGCGTACAAACTGTGTTTGGGGAGCCGAAACCCAAGCAGTGATTCCAAAGCACCCTTCTTGGCCTTGTTTTCTTTTTCTACTTTCTTTTCAACTGCGATAGCTTCGATAATCTCCACTGGCAGCATCTCGGAAAGAATCCCTTCACAATTGCTAGAGCTATTATGTTCATTATTTTACAATTGACGCGAAAAAGGGGTTACTCTTTCAATTCATACTTGTCATCCCATTAACAATGAAGCAAAAAAAGAACAAATTGAACGTACCTGTCAATTGACCCTTCACAAGGCTGCTCGGTACTGCCATACACATGGAGGACGTACTTGCCTGCCTTCATATCGGCTGGCACTTCAAACTCGGCGGACACGGACTTCGAATCTGGTGGCGAGACAGGTCAACCAGAAATGTGAAAGAAAAATAATGAGCTATTAGAATTTTTGTGCTAGTGTTACACACAGTGTGTGTGTGGTGGTGTGCTACAGTTGTTTACCTTGCCATTCGAGACGGGACGCGGTATCGATTGTGCCCATGCCTGCATCGTATCCATCCTCGGTCATGAGATGCACTTTGGCCCACAGAAGCATGGCCATGCCATTATGGTGAATCTTGTAAGTGACGGGAACAGCATCGCCCGGCGCTATTTTGATGTTGGCGCTCGGGGACGTAAACTTGAACGAGTCAGCATAAATGCTCTGTGTCAACAGGCCAAGACTGAGCACAATCGCCGCAAGTGGCCGAGAGAAGGGTTGTGAGTACATTACGCCGAAGAGTTATGAAGGGTTTGTTAAACACCAGAATGAGGTGAAGATGCAAAAAATAGATGGTGTTGTGGCGAATTCGTTCAGGTTGATCAAGGCAGTAGGTAGGGGAGCGATGAGTTTGCTGGGAGTCAGAAAAAAAAAAAAGATGACGAGAGAGTAGGTTTTATCATGGGTGAGAGAGAGGAAGTGGGAGTTGAGCCCGCTATTTAAACGGATTCGACAGGGCGTCAGAAATCAGGCCGAGACGGATCCAAGTGGGCAATGGAACCAATGTTCTGGGTACGGTTGCAGATGGAGATTGTACACAAATGATGATAGCTTGATTGTTTTATATCCTACCTGCGCATCTTAGTATTGCAGTGGCAATGGCGATGGGGATGGCAATGGTATTTGGAAGAAGGTGATTGGTTATAGAATGTGTATTGTATCCTGTGCCAGAAGGTACACAATGGGATTGAATATTCTGATGTACGTGGTGCTGGTGTCAAGGGTAAAGGAGAATCCGTCCCTTGAATTTTTTGCTGTCCAAGAGCTGAAGAAAGGAAAAAGGGTCCAGGATCGATTGGTGGCAGAGTAGAACACAATCGTGCAAAAGCGTACAAGAACTGATACCAGTCAGGACAGGGAAGGTAGACTCTTCGGTGTTTGGGTTCATGGGAAGGGAGGGAATCATCATTTGAAAGACAGTGAGTCTCGTCCCACAGTATGATCAATTGGTCGTAAAAACGGATTGACGGTGACAACAACAAACATGGATGAGGTGGTCTGTGAGGTGTGAGTGAGAGAATCGGGTGTGGGTCCAGCCAACAAAAGAGATAAAAAAAGAGGGGCAGACAAAGTGGAAAACTTGATCCCATCGAGAGGAGGGAAAGGAGTCGCTTATTCGTTCCGAGGGTAGGAGGGCAAACGAGCTGGACGCAGGGGGGTTTGCCACCAAACCAAAACTTAAACTCGAACAGAGGAAGAGGGAGTCCCTCAGTTCTTCCCGCGAGCGGCCGGTGGGAATGTCAGCGTCAAATCGAGTCAAGTCAAGAGTCAAGTCAAGGCCGGGCAAAGAGCTATCGATGTCGATGTGAATGTGCATTGGCATAGTGCAAATAGAGAGACAGACAGACAGGCCCATTGACGCTGTCAATTGCATTGAGCTCTCTTTTCGTTTTTCCCGCGCTTGCCCTTCTGTGCCCTTTTTTTCTTGCATGTGTTTTTGTTTGTGTGTGTGTCAGATAGTCAATTGGAGCGATGACCACACCGTGTCCATCCACCCGTCTTAAAAAGAGCCTCTTTCGTACTTCTCATCCCCTCTTCCTCCTCTTCTTCCTCTCACCCTCACCCTCACCCTCACCCTCACCCTCACCCCTGCCCGTATCTCCCCTTCGATTCACCCTCCGTTTCTTTTTGATATTCTCATAAAAAGGAGACTCTTCTCTCTTTCAACTCTTTTTTTTATTCCTTTCTAATCATCCTCATCCTTGTTCGTCCTGACCCAACCTCTCTTCTCAGGATCGGCTCACACATTCACCCACCACAACTACGACACAAACTGAACAACTTAATACAAACAGAGCGAACAACTCGCACACTGGCAAACAAAAAGCATCCGACGTCGTCATTGCATCAACAGTCCAACCTCAAGTATAATCGCCACAATGTCACAGCACCAACTGCCGCAAGAAGAACCAAAAGAACCGCGTCGCTGGGGCTCATTCGAATTCGAAAAAGACGGTCAGAAGACCACCTTACTCTTCAACAAGGAGGGCAACGAGGGCGAGAGTGGCGTCGGCGGATATGTCTGTGGCCGTGCTCTTGAGTGCGATTTGGTGTAAGTTCTCCTTACGAACCCTGTATTCCATTCTGTCTCAACCAAAGCTCATTACGTTTCTTCGTTCTCGCTCACTTTTCTCACGCAGCGCATTACCCAAACCCTACCCAGACTCTACCCAACGTCGCCTCGATACTAATACAATGCACACGGTTCACTAACATCCCGTTATCATCTTTTAATGGTTCTTGGCTAGCCTTCCCGGAGGACCAACCGTCAGCAGTCGGCACTTTTTGGTGTATAAGGAAGTGGACATGGACCTTGTGAAGAACAAGGCCGTTGACCGCGTGTTCTTGAAGGATCTCAGGTACTTCGATACAGCTGTATGCCGTGGTTTTTGTTCTGCTATATCTATATGTGTCGGACTCAGGTCTCAATATGCAGTTCCTCGTTATTTACATTATCGACACACGCTTCTTACTTGTTATAGTTCCAACGGCACTTTTATCAACGGCGTCAAAGTGGGTGTTAACCGGCGAGTGGAGCTCAAGAACTTTGACCAGATCACGTATGTCGTAAAAGAGAAGGAGAAGGATGGAGCCGTGGCAGGCAGGAAGACGGCCTCGGGAGCAAAGAAAAAGGACCCTTACTCTGAATCTTTCAAGTTTACATTCATCGAAGGCGACCCAGCAGACACCTTGGTATGCTAACAGGATCAAAACAAAACCACCACTGGTCTTCTTTCTTTTGATTTGTCCGTTCATCGAGGAGTACTTGTTCAAAAGAGCCATGTCGCTGACTGGATTTCATTTGTTTCTCATAGACGTTCGAGGGCCAGTACGAACTGGGGCCAAAACTGGGATCTGGAAACTTTGCAACCGTCTACAAGGCAACCAGCAGAAATACAGGGATCGTATATGCTGTCAAGGAGGTCAAGAAGAACGAGGCATTTAACGCTAAAGTCGAGGCCAGTCTCGAGCGCGAGATTGGGATCCTTATGAGCATCGACCATGTACGCTCATCATTTTGCAAAGTTTATACTTTGTTTAGCCTTTTGGAGGTATTTGTCCGCCTTCAATGCATGAGTTGTTTGTTAACCGAGACTCATTTCTTAATCAAATCGTCATAGCCTAATCTCCTCAGGATCCGTCAAGTGTTCAACGAAGAGAAGTTTTACTATGTTGTGACCGAGCTGTAAGTCCTCAAAGTCGTTTACCTTGATCCTAAGATTTGGGGCGGTGCAAGTCGAATCCATTCCACTAACGAGTGGAACCTATACATTTATATTCAATTCTTTTATTGCCGATAGTGCTCCCGACGGCGAGCTGTTTGATCAGATCATCGACAAGCAAAAGTTCACAGAGAGCGAGGCAAGGCACATCTTCCGCCAGGTGTTGCATGGAGTCAAATACCTTCACGATCGTGGTGTCGTACATCGCGATTTGAAGCCAGAGAATATCCTTGTGATGGACAAGGAGAGCATGACGGTGAAGGTGTCTGACTTTGGACTTGCCAAGATGATCGGCGACCAAGAGTTCCACAACACTGTCTGCGGCACGCCGAGCTATGGTACTTTCTCAGAGAAAACAGGGCATGCTCGATTCTATTCAGTACCCTTTTTTAATCCTTGTGCTAATTGCTATTTTCTTTCCACGATATTTCTCTCTAGTCGCTCCTGAGGTCATCAGTCGTGGTGCATACGGCAAAGGAGTTGATATGTGGAGCTTGGGAGTTGTCTTGTACATCTGCCTTTGTGGTTTCCCTCCCTTCAGCGGTATGTACACTCAAGACTTCAATGGATATTTGGGTTGCTGTGTGTCGCGAGTTGACTGGACACTTATTTTGAATATCGATTGCACCTGCTTTATCTGAAATAGACGATCTCGCCCCACCAAACTTGAGAACGCAAGTGTTAAACAGTATGTACACATTCCCCTCACCGTACTGGGATGACGTGAGCGATGAGGCCGTCGATTTGATTCAGGTCTTGCTTGCGCAGAACACCGAGGACAGACACACCGTTGATGATGCCCTGGAGCATGTCTGGATGACTATGGAGGTACCGTACACGTTTCTTTCTTTCATGGTCATTTCCTGTACTGTTTTCGTTACGAGCCTCCTTGCAAGAATTGAACCTAATAATGTTGCCCTAATTGAAAACAAAAAAAAAAAATAGGATGACGATGCGACGATAACCGACAAGGGTCGCGTTGGGCCAAGTGAACACTTCCAGCGCTTGTTCCATCGTGTGATGACGGTGCGAGCCGATAGGGCTGCGCAACGCGGTGTTCGCACAGGGTTCTCCCAATCCCAACCCTTGAGCCAAAACATCCAGGATCTACCCGAGGACGAGGACGAAAAGCTGCCCGAATCACCCGAGGTTGACGAGGATGAGACCTCATTACAGGTGGAAAGAGGGGATACGATACAGTCGGTTGAGATGGGTCATGGATCTGGAATCGGTATCTTTTCTCAAGAGGGTATGGTACGTGTTGGCCGTTTGGATACCGACAGTGACTGCGAGAATGGAGGAGGAAGCAGGGGCATGGATGGCGAGGGAAGTTCGATTTACCACTCCTTCCAGCCGACCGTTTCCGATCTTTGTTCGACAGATGCCGTAACGGGAAACGACAGCGATCGCTCGTTTATGAGCGTCCAGGAGAGCATGGTGGATACCACGAGCAGTAGCAAGTCGTCGTCCAAGGATGCTCTTGTCCCTGGATCCAAGGCAGTTGTAGCAGCGGCGAGTGATGACGCAGTGGCGGCGACTGCGATTTCCGGGAACTTGCGGGATACCCGATCGGACAACGATTCTGATGACGATGCGCACTTGAGCAAGAAGGCAAGGACTGAGGCTTAAAATACGTACCTGCGTGGCACTGGATGCATCAGGAACTTCACCCCAACGTATCTGTTTTCTTGTATCATTTTTTTCTCCGTGTCATTGTACATTTCTTCCCTTTTCATTTGTCCTGTTTTTCTTTTGTGAATAAATCTAACGCATCTTTCATTACATTGGCAACAAAAATAAATTATGAATCTATGTTTTCTTTGCAAAAAAGCTGGTCATGGGTTTCATGCCTGCAGTACTAGCCTTGGCGAGCTTTCTCTGTCCAACCGACATTTTTGGTTTCTAAAGGACAAAAACAAGTAGAAGTAGCATATTAGTCGCGATACGAATGAAGTTGACGATGGGATTTGCTGACAGATGACAGAGCTGTACGGTACCTTGACTTCCTTGGCCTTGGGTTCGTCGTCGAGATCCATGCCTGAACGTTTTCCATAGTCTGACATGTTGGGCAACTGTGTTCTACTCTCCAATTTGTCTAGTTCTGGAAATCTATAATATCGTGAAGTAAGAGGACGTTTTTGTTATTACCGTCTTATAATTTTATCCACAAAACGCTTAATATTTTTCTTGCGAAAAGTGGCAGGAATCTGGTGGCAAGAACCTTACTGATAGTTGGCGGACAGTTTTGTGGCCCAGCTGTCAGACAAATTGGCCGAGATCAGTTTCAAAGCCGACTGAGTTATCGCCTCTAATACGTGTCATACAGTTCGAGATTCGAAATTCGTTAGCCTTGCGTTCCTGAGCTTCGCAAGAACCTACTCCAGCGGAAGAAAAAACAATGATTGCTTGCCTGATCGACACGCCTCGGGCAGCGATTCCGTATACGCGATCGAATCAACAAGTGCAGGGATAGTTTCAAACTTGCTCACAAATACATCAACTTTCTTCTTGAGCCATTCCATAACCTTCTCATCATCCAATCGAAAAGTTCTCATAGACGCCGATTTAGAATCACGAACATCACAGACAAGAGCCAGGTACTTGTCAATGTTCTTCAGATCTGCGAGGTGACGCAGGGAGGGGTATTGATCGCTGCAGCTTCCAAAGATACCTTCGAGCATCAGAAATCTACCCTCGGCGTCGGCGGTCTTTTGGCGCATGGTGTCTAGGATTGGGATTAGCATGAATACTGGGTCGAATGGTGTGATCAGGTATAATGCTCCGTCTATTGCGAGCGAGTGAGAATGTTGTTAAGGTTGTTGTTTTTCTTTTGGCCCGCAAGGTTGGAAGAGTGACGAAGCGTTTTGGTTTAATGTGTGCTCCTGAGTGTGTGACGAACCTGATTGAATGGTGTCGCCGACGAACCAGGACCGCAAACCTTCCGAATCGACCATTTGCATCTCGTACAGCCCGCCATCCTGAATCACATATCTTGCAGGAAGTCCTATTGAGAATACAAGAAAAAAATAGTATGTTGATCAATTAAGTTTCCATCCACTTCTTGCAAGAAGTAAGCAGCTTGAACAGATCAAGGGGGAGGGTAATATGGTACCTGAACTTGGGCAGGGAAGGAGCATGGTGATAGGGTTGTCGGCGTGTGTAGGCACTAGAGTCGTCCATGGTAATTATCGAATGAAAGTGCTCGATGAATATGGAGAGGGTCACCGAATAGACTTCACTTTTCGTGATCCTCTGAGAACAATGAGACGTGAATTGGTGGCAACAAAAAATTGTTGACAATTTTTTTACCCTTGGGACCAATGCAGATCCTTTGTTGGCTGGAAGTTGCCATTGTGAAGTCCAAAAAAAATAGATATAATAATAAATAGCGCTGCTATTACTGCTGCTTCTGACCCCGGGTATGTCCTTGTCGGTCTAGTCGGGTTGTTCCTGACGTTATGAAATGGGCAATGGAGAGTAGAAGACAAAAGCAAAACGGTTGATGTCAAAGTTGTGCCTTTCAAAACACGCGAATTGCCGCCTTCCCTAGAGGCAGTTAAGGGGCCAAGTGACTGCTCCCTCGTTTGCCATGCCCCTGGCCACTTGAGAAAGTTGGCCAACCTTCAACGACTTTTCCTCCCATCACACGCTAGAACACCAAAGGGCAAAGGCAGATACAATGAACGCGACTCACTCTTCATCCAGCAGCGGCGGTTCAGGAATCGGCTCAGGACCATTGGGCTATGGCAACAGTCCAACATGTTACTTTGTCATAATTGGCACAAAGGACAACCCCATCTACGAAGCAGAGTTCGTCTCTGTCAACACAGCCCGGTCATCTTCAGGAGGTGCCACCATCCCCGAAGCCAAGGTAACGGACCAGGATTTGTCATCAGCTTCGGGAAGTTTTTTTCTCTCTGTGGTTTGAGCAACAAACAAGCCAACCCCCCCCCCCCCCCCAGAATATGTGCTCTTTGTTCTAGCCGCTGCCTATACTTTTGGTTGTTCAAAAAGAGTCGCTTTGTTCTTTGTCCTGTCGCCTGTTGTCAGCGAAGCAAAATACCCCTATCTTCAGGCCAGCGGCGACAGCGCCAGCACAGCGACCAGCATACTGTAGCATCAATTCGGCAACCGAGAGCTATATCTAGCGGACTCGTTTTGAAGAGCATTTGTTCGAGTTATTTTCCACTTTTCAACGCCAGTTTCAAATGCCAACCTACTAACCAATTAATGCCTTTTCTTCTTTTGCAATAGAAAGAAGAGTTCCGTCATTTGAACCAATTTATTGCACACTCAGCGCTGGATATGGTCGAAGATATTCAATGGAGCACCAACCAAATGTAAGGACTCTTCAGGACTTTTTTTTTTTTTTTTTTTTTTGCAGTGACAAAACTGCAGCGCCAAAGGAGACCTCCCTGTGTTGCTGAATACGTCGGGTGTACTAGCAAGAACCAAGGCACCTACGGGAGACGACATACGAGAACTGACAAACCAGAGATCCCGATCCATTTTTTTTATTCTTTTAGGTACCTGAAGGTAATCGACAAGTTCAACGAGCGGTTCATTTCTGCATACCTCACGGCAGGAAACATCAAGTTGTTGCTCCTGCATGATGCCAAGAGCGAAGACGCCATCCGTAACTTTTTTAATGACTGCTACGAGTTATATATCAAGGTTTGTGCAGGCGCTTATCTATGTCTTTTTCTAACCCTCTATGTACAAGTGATATCATGTACTGGATCTCGATTCGAAGTTGGTGTTGAGGGTTGTACATCTAATCAAATCGTCATCATTCCCTGTTATTGCGAATCGTAGACGCTGTTGAACCCGTTCTATGAGCCAAACTCGATCATCAGTTCTGCAGCATTTGATACAAAAGTCAGACTCAGCGCCAAAAAATATCTTTGAGAAGATCCTTACGATACAGGGAGGAACTCAATAAAATACAATAAGAAATACCATACACACGTGCAAGGATCCTGGAGGATTGAGAAGCGTGTTCTGGAGTTGGAGTATGACGACTGATGTGTTCTTGAACCTCTGAACTAGTCGTCGTCTCCTTGAATTTTTCCAGGAGTCAAAGAGCGTCACAAAAGAATGAAAATCTGGCAAGTGCTACCAACACGGAGTTGCAAAATATATATGAAAAAGCACTCCTTCGCGTTAACTCTCTCTTTTCTTTCCTCATTTCATTCCATTTCATCTCTTATCACTCGACACTTCCTCTGCTCCTAACTGCAACGCATTAACCATGGAGTTGCCAAGTGGAGACTTTATAAAATCAAGCGCCGCCTACACATCAGGAGAATTCTCAGCAATGGACAATGAGAAGCACCAACAGCAGCAGTTCTCCAGCCAATTCTTCCAGGAACTACAACAACAGCAATTGGCACAGACTCAGGTAGACCAGCAGATGCAGCAGCAGCAGCAGCAGCAGAGAAGGTCTCAGACAAGACCTCGACGATCCCCCAAATCCTCGATCTCTGCTTATTCTGCATGGGCCAGGTCCCAGGCGATGGCATCCGTCTATAGTACGGCCACATTCATTGTTTTTACCCAGAGAAACACAAAATTTGTTCGCCTTTGCTTCGCCCAAAAATCTCCGACTCTCACACGTATATTCAAAATTTTCAATCACCTTGGTGGGTTTTAAATGATTTACGTTTTTAGTCCTGACTGCAGGCGGCGCCTTGTGCCTCTTCTTCCCCGAATGGTTTTCTGGAGCTTACTCAATGCAAGTAGTACTTAATAGTAAACGGCGCCGTTTTCCTTCTTGGCTTGACATATGACTATGGCATGTCCTATGTGCACCACTGACGCATCCTCCCTTCCCCTCACAATCATTGAATAACAGAACCCTAGGTGTAATGGTTTATTTCATCGAACAAAAGCCCTCCTCCTCCTCTTCCTCAAACAAACCTTCCACAGGAGGACTACACACAGGCCAAATACATCCATCAGCCTCATTGTCACCGTCATTAGTCCTCAAGGCCCACTCTATCCGCTCAACATTCTACATCATCGCTTCAGTTCCTTGTTTCTTGCGAGCACCCAACTATACAGGAGGATTGTGTCTCACTACCAGTGGACTGACCTATGCTGTCGCTGCCATCCTTGCGAACCGAAAATCCAAGGGCAAGGGCAAGGACAAGGGTAAACCCCAATCCAGGAGTTTCAGCTAATCATCGTTTGCAAAAAAAAGAAAGAATAACTGTCGTCCAGATTTTTATTGTCGGATCTCTTTACAGTTGTGAAATTAAAAGTTGATGCCGCTTTACTACCGAGAACCCTTTTTGTTTGTTGGAGTATGATGAGCGAGAAAGAGCCAATGGTGCGGATCATTTGAGCCGCTTAAGCACTCTTCTTCTGGACATGATGAACCAATCCGGTACCTAGCAAAAGTCATAAAGAAAGGTATCGCAGTTGCGTGGTTAGATGTCAAACATAAACTCTCATTCACCCTTCAACAAATATTCAAGCCAAAATAGAGAAAAAAAACAACAATAGCAATTTATACCTTCGAGGCCGTTGTACAAAAAGTAGTTGAGCAGAGGCGCATCCTTGCCCGACAGCGTCTTGAGAATGTCCTGTGCAAGGAATCCCCCAACGATAGCACACACAGGTGCAATCTCTGCTGACACTGTACCAACAAGTATCCTACAGGTGGTTGCAAAGCGATAGAAAGGCAATGGGTGACGATCGTTCGTTATGACTTTCTTTAAGACTTATTCAAACGACACATATTCTACAAAGAATCTGAAAGGAATCGAGTACTTACTGCAACAGGTCGTTGTCTACAAAGGCACCGTCAACCTGAGCAGACTTTAACCTCTCATCCCGCAATTTAAACAGAGCCTCCAAGTCTTCTTGATTGTTGGCATGTGGCAATCTTCCGTCGTTTGCAAGCTGGAATAACCAAAGGACTAGTATGCGGGCACCAGTTCGAAGTTCTGCGTTAGTGCTTCGCTTAACGAACAACAAAAAGGATCGTTCAATGCGCGACTTCCAATTCCTCTGATGGACCATGAGGACTTACTCTGGATGGCAAAGAAAAGTGGAGAGACCTTGCGCTTGAGAGCCTTGGGCTTGAGATAACCCCAACATGTCTCGAGTGTGCTGGCTAGACTGTCATAGTCCTGGCTCATATGTGAAACGGTCGTCTCTGGGTCCTTGCTCTTGTCTAATGGTGTTTCCTTTACTTCCCTACAAAAATATACAATTCGCGGATCAAATTATTCACGCGTTAGGAGTGCAAAACGATTCAAGGTCGCGATAGATGTGACCTGACAAAGTCAAAAAGACATTTCTCACTTACTCGCGGTATTCGTGATGTGTAAGGTCGCAGAACATGTATCCAAAAAATCCATGAACTCCTGCAGCATAGAATCCCGTTTTGGTATTCCTGCAAGCATTGTCGATCCGGATCTATCATACGTCGTAAACACGGCGATTAGTTCTGCGTTTCCTGTTCCAAGTAAAGTTTCTGTCATACCTGCATTTTCAACTGGTCCATGCTGTGAGTGCATACTGATTAAAATACGCACCGTTTGTTCAGGGCTGCATCCTGTGAGACAGACAATATTGAATTGCGAAAAGTACGAGGAGGACTTTTGAGCAATGTCTTCCTGATCCACAATGATGTTGACTCTTGGGTTCAGAAGTCTCGCCTTCTCAGCTGCCGCTTCTCCACGCTAATAACAGCGAAAAAAAAAACCATAATCGTTGAGTCTAAAAGGTCAGGGGATTTCACGTAAGGGCGCCAAAAAGAGCCATAATTCCTCTTCCCGTACATTACGACCAATATCTTCGCGGCGAAGGAAGAATTGAGCGCCAAGGTCTTCTTCGGTCACAGTCTCATGCTCCAAGATGGTGATCGACCCAACTCCTGCCAAAACAATGTTCTTGCAGACTTCGTTGCTCAACGCCCGCATTCCTGCAACTAAGATTGACGCGTTTCTCATCCTATATGTATGGCCAGGAAATAAACGAACGCGAATGTAAATATCGATCTTGCTCAAAGGGATTTCATCGCAGGTTCACATAACGAGCGTGATCCAGGACAAACGGTCGAAAGTAGCACAGTCTCTGAAAAAGCGTTGTTCCTGGCTTACCTGTATTGAGCCTCCAGGCCCCAGAGACGAATCTGACGGTCGTACAGCGCTGCCTCATCTATAAGAGTGATTGGATGGTGGCAAAAGCGAGACAGTCATGGTTGAGAATCGTGGATGTCTATGCGTCAAGTTGCTGCTTCCTGAACTAAGTAACAGTGTTGATGTTCTCGCTGTCGTTTATGGTCTTCTCACCTTCGGTGATTTTGTGTTCCATGGAAAGTGTTGTTGCTTGGGGTGGAAAGAGCGTCAAAGGGAGAGAAAAGAAGGGAATGCAGTTTGAGGGAAGGCGCTCGAACGCCGTCGATAAATGTGTTTGTTTCAGGAACAGTCACTTTTTTTTTTTGTTAAACCGAGCATTTTTATTTCAGGAACAACGATCGTTCATCAGATAAAGGTCACTATGACCTGCAAGCTGAAGGGAAGAGTCGAGTCGGTAATGGTCAACTCGTCTCCGCTCGAAAACAGCTCGCCTAGGGGCTTCTGAAGGTTGGGACGCATCGCCTCCTCCAGCTGCTTGGGTGCCTGCATGTACAGGGGCTTGCCTCCAAGAGCGAAACTGGGCTTCTTCAATTGACTGTGAAATGTGAGGAAGTAAGGAAAGTAAGGTTAGTTTTTCACTTGTACATCGCGTACAATAGACGCTAAAATCAAAAAAAGACAGGTGAGGCACGTACACATCGGGTTTCTCCTTGAGGTAGTCCATCAACTCTTCGAGAGTCTTGTCACTCTTAAAGTCGAGCTTGGTGGCAGAGGTACTGCACACGGGGCAGTCGTCCTTTCGCTGATGCTCAAAGGTGTAGGTGTAAACACTATCGTTGCCGCTATACATCATATAGTTGTTCAAGTTCTTGGCGCACGTCGTCGCAATCTTGAGCGCCTCGTTACAGCAGGATGCTGTAAGAAAAGTGCGAGCAAGGCGAGGTCAGCATTGATACGTTGCCTTTCAAAATACGAGTGAGCAAAATACGAAGTATAAACTACAGAAGTGAGCGCTTACCAGCGATGATAGCGTTGGTTGCGGCAATGGCGGGGATGATGTTCTTGACGACGCCCTGTGTCAAGCTGTAGGTAACTCCTTGGATGTTGTACTGCTTCGCGCGGGCGAGGGCAGTCTCGTAAAGCCACTGGATATCCTTGGGATCATCGGTATCCATCTTGCGCTCTATTATATCATATTACATGTAATGGGGTTCATGTGAGCTGGTCTGTCTACTTTTAATGCTCCTCATGAAACAAGTTGAATACGAATTTTAACTTCTCTCTCGACTTACCACCATGCACGTTGGGCCACTCGAGAATATGTGCCCACTCAATACAGTGCTCGGGTAAGCGGGGTGTGTTGGCAATGGTGCACAGAGGGAATCCGGTGGGTTTGCTCAACATATCCATTGAGCACTCGTAGCAGGACGTGATCCCGGGGAGGATAACACGGGCCTGACCCTTGAATCCCTCAGTGCCTCCGTCAATCAAGGGCTTGAGAGAGTCAGGGTTGTCTTCATCACGCATACCGACTAAGGTGGCATTCATCCAGCGACGAGCCTCAATCGAGTCCAAACCGCAGATAACAAGAGCAAACTCTGAGTAAAAGTCCTCGTCCTTGTCCTGAATCTTGCAGTAATGTCTGTTTTTTTGTTACGGTTTACATAGTTGTGTTGTCAGTCGAGAAATTTATCACGGAAAAGTAGACAATATACTGAGCCGGAAGTAGGAAAAAAACGGCTCGTTGTTACTTACGGTGTGACGGTAACACCCTGGACGCGCTTGTTGATAAACGCAGCTGCGGTAACTGCTTTGGGCTTGCCTACATCGGCACGTCTAAACGACACCAGCACAGTTCAAAGAAGAAGGTCAGTGGTTTGTTTGATGATTGCAGAAGCATCAAAATCTAAGAGACGTATCACGTCTACCACAGCTCTATGCATACCTGAACAGAAACTGACGGTTCAAGTTCGAAACGTCAATGGTGTCCATGTCAATGACGTGAATGTCGCAAAAGCCCGACAAGGCCAGGTTCTTGAGGATTTCGCAGCCAAGACCTCCAGCACCAATGACGAGAATCTTGCAGCTCTGAATGAACTCCTTGATCTATGAGAGTTAAAACGGAGCATCTCGATTAGCGATGAGGCCCCAAGGAGAGGCCGCAGCATCGTTGGTTTCATTTTTACCCAAGTGCCTTGTGGTGGCAAAGTAGTCAGTCATCCGCAGCCAGCTGAATGCATGCGAGGGAGGAAAGTTTTTTACCTCTTCCTGGGGCTCGAACTCAGGATGGATAAGACTGTTCCGGTCGAGGAGCTTGTAGACGCCAGCCCAGCGCTCGTTGTCAGTGATTGCTTGTGTGTCGACCATGGTAGGGGGTGTTCGTGGTGGGTGGTGAGAGTGGTTTGTGTTTTGAAGAAAAAAAAAGAATAAAAAAGAGCGCAGGCGCGGGACGAAAAGTAAAAAAGGAACGCGCCTTTGGTTAAAATTTAGCCACCAAGAAGCACCGCCTCTGCACCAGTCACACATCATTTTCTTGAACCATTTTTGTCGATTTATTCGAGGTGCACCTTCAGTGGTCGAGTGCCATGTCACTACCTGACGGATGGAGAGCTGTGAGCGCACTGCCTGAGGTAGCTACCGTAGATGCATTGACCCACGTCCGAACAACCTTGTCAAAACCGCAGCTAACAAGCATATTTCTAGCATGATCCATGAACAACCCACGCACTACTGACGTATGTCCATCCAATGTGCCGACAACCTGCTGAGTGCCAACACTGAAGCAGTAGATCTTGTTGTCGTTGCCCGTGACGTAAAAGTACTTGCCACTTCGGTCCCAAACATGGCGCGGCGTCGAAAATCCATCTGTGGGAACACCGTAGTAGTCGAACAGCTGAAGTGCCGAGTCTGTTCTGAACAAAATCTGACGTCCTGTAGGCGAATCTGTCGAAACAAGCAAGTATCCTCCCTCGTTATGGGGCGAAGCTGAGATCTCCATAGGTGTAAATGAAACCCAATCGTCCTTGTTGACATTCATGTTGTATTTGACAATGCTGTAATTGATCAAATCGACATAGTGGAGGTAATTGTCGTCGCGTGTTCCAATGACTACTGTTGGCGCACGATTCTTGGAAGGGGGAAGAACACACATGCCCTCGACAGCACCCTTGAAGTTTAGAGTCTTGTCAAGAACATATGTAGGTAAGCTGCCGTTGCCCTGGTTCTGGTCTTCCTCGACTTTGTAAATGTTAACGGTTTTGTCGTGTGCACCGGTGACGATTGCGTTTCCATCCATGGCAAACTTAGCACGAATGACAAACTTGGTGTGGTCCTTGAACTTTTGGTGTTCCTCGCCTGTGATGGTGTTGGTGAGAACGGCAGACTTATCCATAGCGCTGGTCAACATCAGCTCGGGGTGATGAGGGTGGAAATCAATGTCGAGCGCAACACCGTCATGAGGCTGGAGGATCTTGAAAACTTGTCCTGGCTGGTCCTCGCCGTGAGGCTGGTCCAAAAGTGTGAACTTGACAGTGCGATCAGCAGCAGCAGAGATCAGAGCCTGGACTGTCTTGGAGGTCATCTCTGGGTTGGCCTCGAGATCTTGCCATGCTGGTGCGACCGAAACGCTTGCTGTCCTTGCGAAAATAATGTTGACAGAGTGAATATTCTTGTAAATTGATCCAACCTCATTGGGCATCGTGTTATCGCCTGGCGTCGCAAAGTCCTGTTCCTCGATTTCACTAATGATGGTTATTCAGAAATATGAAAGCATCGTCAATACTCGAGTTCGGAGAATTCAAGTGGCGTGAATTATTTTTGCAGATGACTTTACCTGGGCATATTGAGTTGTCCGAGTTGGCTGTGGAGTTGGTTCATTCTGATGTCGGTCAGGGTCTCGAGTAGTGGTTTGGGAGTGGGCAGGCTCTTGGGGATGTCCTCGAGGACAGGCGCTGCTTCGCAAAGAAATGCAGCGAGGGCATCGGTGTAGCCTTGGCTCTCGAGGAACTTTTGAACGATGAGATGTGCCTCGCTTATGAGTTTTCTGGCCTCCATGAGTGTCGCTTGATGCTGAAATAAGTAAAGAAGGATTCAGGGACACGAGTCGCGAAACGCTGACGTTTTTTTTTTATTTGATGGCTAAAATTAAGGGGTTGTCAGGACCATCAGAAGTGATCAATGGGATAAGAAAGGGGAATGATGGATACATGCCCCTGTGTCTTTCCTTGTCCTCGATGTGTATCCTGTTTCCGTGCTCATTCACACTTTTGTGTGTCAGGTTGATACAGATCCATGCATGGGATTGATGACAGACATTCGCTGGTCTCCTCTCCGCCCCCAGCTCTGTATCTTCCCCCTTTCTTATGTGTCTGGGATTAGTGAGCTTGAGCCTGGATCGATTCAAACAGGCAGCGGGATCCTTAAGGGAGGAGGAACGTGTCCAGGGCGGGAGTGAAACCACACAATGTCCAGCCAGTGGAAAATCCATTCCCCCTTTCCTTCTCTTTGTCGTTTTGACTCGATGAGCCGCTACGTGCGGGAGAAAAAAAAAAAGAATTGAAAAAAAGGGGAGGGGATGGAAGTTGAACGACGAGGAGGAAACAGAGGGAAAGAAGGACAAGAGAAGAGTTAAGAAAAGAGATCGGAGGACGTGGTCGTGTCGTATCAAGCTGATTAGCATTATGTCGAGCCCCTTCTTACCACTTACTTGGCAAGTTGGCATAATAATGCACATCTCTTCACAAGACGAATCATGGTCGATTTTTTTTGTCTCCGCGGAGTGGGCTATGATGATGATGAAAAAAGGACACAGCCTGGACGAATGGATGAATAGGAGATTATTATCCCTCCGTTCGCTCGCTTTGATTGTCGAGAACAATGAAAGGGACTTGTTTTATGTTCCATATTGGCATGGGAGATATGGAAATGGGTCGAATATGATTCCGGCAAAAACAGGCACCACGAAAGGACTCTGCCGCAGGAAGACAGGTGGACTCGTCTACTGGCAGACGATGGTTAATGATAATATGAATATAATCAATGACTGGGTGGAAAAGAAAGGTGGCCTAAAATCTCCAAATGTTTGTTTGTGTTTGTGTTTCGCAAATTATCATCATTCATGTCCATCATCATCTAAAGGAAAAAAAAGGTTCCCCTCTCGACCCATGTCACGTCTGACCTTTTGACTTTGTTGTTCCTTTCGCCCTTTCGCTGTTCTTTCTTTCTTTCTCTTCTTCTCTCTTTCTCTTTTTCTTTTGAGTCCTTTCTGTACTTTTCTGTCCACTCTTTCTTCTCTTACTCTCCCTTCCCCTCCCTTCCCCTCCCTTCCCCTCCCTTCCCCTCCCTTCCCTTCCCTTTCCCTTCCTTTACTTTTTTCGTGTCGACATATTTTTTCCCTCCTCTTCTTCTTTAGCGCCCCTTTCCCTCCTACTTTCTCCCCTGCCCCTCTCCCCCTCATCGCCCACTTTATTCCTGCAACCTCTTCTTCCTCTTCACCCTTCGTCGCCTTTCCTTTTCCTCTTCCTTTTCTTCATTCACTCCAACGTACCCTTCCTTTCCTCCACCTCTCCCATCGCCCGTCGCGAAAGATCCAACAAAGTCTTTCCTCTCACTTACCCCGCGCCATCACTAACTCACTCGCACTCTTCGCTTGAGCCCTGGGTAAAAAACAAAAACTACTCACTTTCATCCAGTTTGCCACCAGTCCTCCAACTGTCTTCCTACTCTCACCTCTCACCTCTCACCTCTCACCTCTCACCTCTCACCTTCAATCCGACCTTGAAGAACACGACCCTCGTAAAGCTTTTTTTTTGCGCCTTTCTCGACGTAAAAAAATAGAAAGGGGCAGAGTGTGTGGTAATACTATTACTACAACCTTGTGCTTGCCTGTCAACTGATGACTTCAGTCTTGTTGCTCGTCCCTGACACACACTATCCCTCCTTCCCCCTTTTGAACCCATCGTCCTTCCTCCCTGCGCTTCTCAACTCGCTCGAATCTCCTATTTTTTTACTCCATTGGGATGGACTTTCTCTCTGTGGGCTGACTTTCAGTCAAGGCAAAACATAGTTTGGCAAACCGAGAGGGACAGTGCGACTCCTTCTCCTCTTCTTCTGACAGTCAGCCCGTCTCCTCTGCTCGATCATCGGACGGATCCCCATACCTTTTTATATCCTTCTTTTACTGCATCTACAAAGGGGAGAACGACGAGCAACCCAGTGCTCTCTCACTCTCACTTTCTCTTTCTCTCTCATTCACTCTCTTACTCTCAGGCTATTTTCTTTCGTTTAGTCGCTCCATTCCATACTCACGGCTCTCTCACCTTTTCTCTCTTCGTACGTTGTCTCCTTGACCTTGCAGCCAGGAACCTTCTAGGTCAGGATTACCGCTCGCGACAACCCCCTCTTTCACTCCCTCCCATTCGCCTTTTTTTCGATCCACACCACTCGCAGCTGGAATCGCTTAATCCGGAGACGTCCTTTCTTCAGCCATGATCCCTTCCCTTCTTGCGCTTGGATAACCCACCACCAAAACCATCACAACTGTTCGCTTTCATCTTTGACAACCTCAGTTTTTTTTACCCCGACTATAAATCTTAATACAACAGAACGCAGCATCACCAATCGCCCCCTCAGCACACACTACATGATACCCACCGGCTCGCATCAGAACCAGCATCACCGTCCACGGTTGCCCAATTCAAACTCAAGTGGCGGAAGCATAGGAAGCAACGGCAGTACGGGTAGTACTTCAGGAATGGCCCCAGCCAACAACCCAGTGGCCTTCTATAATATTCACCAGCCCTCCGCACGGTCACCACTCAGCCAGGAGACAACGCCCTTTGGCCTCTTTCGCCACAAGAACCTTTCGACCTCAGCATTACCTTCAGGCCAGAGTCAAACTACGGTTTCTTCCTCAAACCTTGTCCTCGCACCAGTAACCACAGCTTCAACAATGTCGTTCTCGCCTAGTTCTTCCTACACCAACCTTGCAGAGACCAACATTGGACATCCACGGACCAACGACCCAACAAGTCGACCAACAGCCAATTATTCGCCCTCCGAAAGGGTCCTGCCACCTCTCCCGCCCCTCGCCAAAGTGCCAGCCAACCCCAGCCCAAAACCAAATGGCCGCCCAGCTTCGTTCCAGTACATTGCCCAGTTCTACGCTTGGTGGGATTACATTGCCCGCGATCATGATGAACTGTCTTTTAAGAAGGGCGATATTCTTCTCGTCAGTCGCGAGTTTGATGACCTCTGGTGTCTGGGGTCCGTTATGAAACCCGACAAGCGGACGAGCGCTCGACATGGCTTCTTCCCACTACAATACTGTTCTCTCGAGAGCCAGTGCTACGTCCCAACAACTAAGGTGTCCCTGCGCTCTGGAGGAACCCCAGGAGCAGAGCCAGGCGGACGACTGACCATCGTTCTCCCCTTCCACGCCAACAATCAGGACGAGATGTCACTTCGACCAGGAAATCAAGTTCGGTCGATCCATTTTTTCGATGACGGCTGGGTTTTGGGCGAGCAGATCGATCATGCAGGGACAGCGGTCGCCATCGGTGCCTTTCCAGCAGCCATCGCAAAACCTGTCACAGCGGCTAGTCTAGAAGCGGCAGGAGGAGCAGGTGGACAAGGACCGGGACCCATTACTTTATCTTCACCGTCCAAGCTCAGGCACGTGAATGTCGGATCTCCCCTCGTCCCAACTCAGGACATAGGATTAAGTAAAGGAGCACGTCAGCGGGAAGAAAGCGGCAGCAGCACGAGTACCTTCAATACCCTGTACAGTCAACCCAACTCGAGCGCCCACCTCCTGCAGCATCATGCTCACAATGGCAGCGTCAGCAGTACCAACAGCCTTGCATCCACCATCAAGCCTCCAGGATCACCCACTGCCTCGCCCTATAACCCCTCTCAACAAAGCTACCGAGCTTCACCCACCTTGGTTCCTATACGGTCACCGCATGCGGGTATAGAAGTTTTGCGGTCTGGCGCAAACCCCAATCGAACCAGCGTCCAATCCACAACCAGCTCCAATGGAGGACGAAGCATCCTCAGCCACGCCAACGCACCGATCATCACCGAGGACCAAGTCATCCGCGCTCTTCAGGAACGGCCTGCACAGGATGGAATTCTACAGATTTACCTGGCACAGCGCGGAGACCCCAATATTGTCGACGGAAACGGAAACTCGTTGTTACACCTGGCCATCATCGCCCATTCCCAGGCGAGTGTTGTCTTTCTTGTAAATGCACCCGACATTCGGTTGGAACACGGATCTCCTATCAGCCCGCTCTACACCGCCGTGCGGTTCCGTTCTTGGAAGGCGGCCCAGCAGCTCATCATTCAAGGAGCCGATGTCAATGCGCATGACGAGCGTGGAGTCTCGGTCCTCCATGTCGTCTTGCTCTTTATGACCAAGGGCGATACTTTGGCAGAGGAAGTTGTTCAACTACTGTGCGACAACAAGGCCGACGTCAATTGCGTTGCCAACGACAAGAAGAGCATCCCGCTTTTGATTGCCGTCGAGCGAGAGTTATGGGCCGAGGTTGAAATTTTGATGGCTTTCGGAGCGAATCCGTACATGATCTGGGGTCG
Source organism: Linnemannia schmuckeri (assembly GCA_029449235.1). Lineage (NCBI taxonomy): Eukaryota > Fungi > Mortierellomycota > Mortierellomycetes > Mortierellales > Mortierellaceae > Linnemannia > Linnemannia schmuckeri. Next base: position 1,175,649 of record JANATG010000012.1, on the reverse strand, counting down.
GGATCGACGCCAAAGTATGGGAGTGGGCCAGGTGGAGGGACAAGGCGCTAACGGAATCTTGACGACAGGATACTTTAACGATCCGCTCTGGGAGGCTGTGAACGATGATAAAGTTCACCTGGTGCGGCTTCTTCTCAAGTTTTATTATGCACCGACCAGTTTCTCTGCGACATCATCCTCCCCCTCGCCATCGCCGTCATCAACACAGTCATCACAGTCGTTCTTTGGCCCACAGCATCCGTTTGTCCACCACTCCTCTGCATCATCTTATACCACCAACAACGGTAGCAGCGGCAACATCAATATTCCTAACTTACCGCATGGAGGCTCAGTGCCGATGCCGTTTGCCAACAACGGCGGACATGGAACGCCGCCGTCGATCCCATCTCCTTGTTCAGCCCAATCGTCGCCTGGGTCTGCAGCATTGCATGGATACATGGGTCACCGAAACAACGCCACCGACATGGTGGGGTCGCCCAAACTCACTGCCATCCAAGGCGGCAGTGGCCATGTCGGATCGTTCACTAATGCGAGCGCCAACGCCAACATGATTGGAGGCGCCAACCCGATCTATGTGATTACGCCCAAGGTCCTGCTCCAGGCATTGACTCTTGCCAAGGACTTGGGCCACCACGACTGCCTCCAGATCCTGTCGCGACCCGAGGTCACTCTCAAGGAAGGGACTTTGTATGGAACTGGCAGCTTTGGATACAACAACCAACTTAATGGCCAGCTCAATGGGCCTATTGGAGGATATGGACACGGTCATAATGGCATGGGGCCTGGTGGCCATGGCATGGGCAAAGAACATCGGAATATTTTACAAAAATTCACTAGCCTCTTCAAATGAGGTTTCTTTTTCTTTTCGTTAATCGTTTTTCTTCATCATTTCTCTTTCATTGTGATACCTTCTATCTTCCCCCTCATCATTCACTTTCTTTTTTCTTTTTTTTCTTTTTTTTTTCAGAACCCACATCCCGATTTCTTAATAATCATCAACCTGTACTTTTAATAAAAATAACCTTCTGATTAATGAGACGATTTATTTTATTTGTTCGTTACATTGACACGCGGAAAAGACACAAAACATGACAGGAAAAAAACAAGTACAACAAAAATGAAAATGGTATGTTAACAAGTTGAATCAATAGAGTGGAGAGAGAGAGAGTCTGTGTGTGTGTTTTGAATGAATGAGAATTACAGGACGAGTAATAGGTTATGAAAAAAAAAGAGGCTGAGGGTTTTATGCCCAGCGATTGGGTTCTGTCAAGAGTTGGCCTTCCTGCTCCATCTCGCTTTCGCTTTCCTCGCCGCTCTGACGACGGTTTTCGCGGTACTGGCTGAGAGGCGTTCCGGCACGCTGGATGGATGGTACATGTGTCATTGATGTAGAGTAGGCCAGATGGCTGTGGCTGTGATGGCTGTGGCTGTGATGGTGGTGGTCGTGATCGTGGTCGTCATCGCCAATTGAAAAAATAATGTCCTGATCATGTCTGGCCAAGGTATCCAACGAGTGAGCAGATCCATGTTGATGATGATCTCCTGGAGCTGATGTTGTCGTAGACTTGAGTATAACCGCAGCACTGGGGCTCAAGGATGAAGAACCGGTCGACGAAATCGGTGGAGTGGCAGCAGCATCATCGTCCACAAACTGAAGCGCTTTCTGGACATGACGGGTATACATCTCGATCTGGAGTGTGCACTGTCGGATATTGTATCGTTTCCGAATCATACTCTTTGTCCTGGCAATGATTGCAGTCGCCTTTTTGACCTCCTGCACCTCGGGTTGCAAGTAGATGGTTCCTGCGAGGACAGACTGGCCGACGGTGAGGGACCAGATATGAAGGGACTTGACGTCGAGAACTCCCGGGATATCGCAAATAGCCTCCTTGACCTCCTCGGTGTTGACCCCGCGGGGAGCACGCTCCATGAGGATGGCGATGGATCGCTTAAAGATACCAATGGTGGTGAGGATGACCAGGAACGAAAAGATGAAGGTGCAGATGGGGTCCAGGTAGGTCATCGATGGGTAGAAGGAGATGATGAGCGACGAGATCAGCACACCGATCGATGAGAGCAGATCACCAAGGACATGAAGAGTGGCGGCCGTAATATTGAGATTAACATGATGGTGATGGTGTCCGTGACCATGTCCTGCGTGATTGTTACCGTGTTCGTGGTCATGATCATGGTCGTGTTGTGCAACGGCTTTATGGCTGTGTTCGTGGCCATGATCGTGGTCGTGATCATCCTCTGGGTTCAAGGGTGCGTGATCATGATGAGCATGGCTGTGGCCGTGAGAGTGTCCATGCGAGTGTCCGTGTCCGTGGCCATGGCCATGTCCATGTTCATGATCATCATCGCCGTGGTGGTGATGGTGACCTCCAAGGACAAACATCAGCCTGTTTGAGATAGGTGATATGAGAACAACAAGAAGGGATAAGTAACATGTGTTGATACCAAAAAGGAACAAAGAAAGGTAAGGAGAGACCTGAAACGTACACAATATTGACGAAGACGCCCAGACCGGCAACAATAGACATTGTCTTGCCGTCGACATCGATGGGGTGCTTGACACGCTCATAGGCCTCAATGATCAAAAGAAGCGTCAAGCCCCAGATCAAAAAGATGGAAAAGAGTGCTCCCAGGACTTCGGCACGATGGTATCCAAAGGTATGAGTGGCAGTGGAAGGGCGATGCGAGAGGTAGATGGCAGCCAGGGAGATAATGAATGATGTGATATCTATTCATAGACCACAGGGGTGAAGAGCACAAATTGAAGGAAAAGAAAGTTGTCAGACACAAATAAATGAAAGGTAGTAGTAACAACAACAGGCTAAGTCGAACGAACAGAGTTATCTCTGCTCTTGATGGTCTGTAGATCCATGTTTGCTGAATTCTCCGGCCAATTCTTGACCGCACCAATACAGATAGTATCTCTCACTCCAACATACATTTGCACACTCTTGTGTTCAAAGGAGAAAGGCTGTACCGAACAAAAATCACAAAGTGGGGGAGCTTTACCTGTCAGCAGATGGAAGGAGTCGCTTAGAAGCGCCAAAGATTCAGCCCAGAGGCCACCCAAAAGTTCAATAACAAAGAAGGTCGAACAGAGTCCAATTGCAATCTTGAGACGTCGCTTGTCCTTCTCAGACTCCCTCAGCGCCTCTAAAGAGATGGGTTCATCCTCGTCGTCCGACAACAGAGGTTCCTCATCTAGCTCTTCTTCTGTGACACCACCACCTTCTCCACTTCCTGGTGGTCTCCGTGAGTTTACATCGTCGCCGGAGTGTGAGTATGAGTGTGAGTGTTGGTGGTGGTGATGGTCGTGGCTGTGACTATGATTATGGCTATGGTCATGGTGATGATGATGACTGGACGATTGACCTGCTTCGTTGATGGTTCCTGAAGACGACGAGGACGACTTTGACTCGTGAACGGTGGATCCAGAAGCCTTTGTGGTAGTGGTGTCTTTGATGTGCTGATTCGCTGACGAGGATGCGTTTGATATCCGTCCAGGAGTGTTTAGTGATAGGAGCGGCTCGTCATCCTCAAAGGAGTTATTTTTGTGTCCCATCATTGCTGTTGCTCTCTTGTCCTGTCTGTCTTGTGAGTTTTTTTCCTGGTCCTGGGTATGAAGGATGAGATCAGTGTCTTCTGTCCTGGGTGGTAATGGCGTTTTCTTAATGAACTCTGTATACAGTGGCACTCGACTAGTTGTGCTTAATATGAGTCGTTCTGATGGCCTCAAAGGAATAAGCAAGTGAGGACGCACGATGAGTGAGAAGAGATGGATGAAGACGGAAAGAAAAGAAAAGGACGAAGAGAGAAGAAAGAGAGAACGAAAAGGAGCGAAAAGAAAAAGACATCAAAGGGGAGACGGGAGAGGGGTATGGAAGGGGATCTTACCTTATTTTTGAAAGACACTATTATTATTTGCTGAAGCTTGTTTCGTTGTTCTATTCTTGCCTCAGGCTTGTCCATCTTCTCTGCCATTGTCGCTTTTGTTTTTTATTTTGCCTTATTTACCCTCAACGAATGTGTGTACCCTGCTGGCCAAGGTCATGTACTGTAGGAGTAAATGTGCGAAAGGTCCTGAGTGAGGTGAATTATACCGACATCACAATGAGTTTTGCCAGCTATTCAATAAAGAGAAATGAAGATGCAACCCTTTGCGTCGTGTTATGTCCGTCTCTCTGCCCCTCCCTTTCAACTGGTCTCTCTCCTTCTTTCTTAGACCACCATTGGCAAGAAACCCAGGGCAGAGGGATAAAAGGATGAGATACACTGGTCCCTTTTTTTTTTCTTATTTGCTCTCAGCTCAACCAAAGGTTTCGGTCAACAGCCAGTCAGTTTCCGCATCTGATAAAGAACAGGCTGCCCTTGAGCCGCACGCTTACCCACGTTTCTGCCTCAATGGACCCCATTACACCTGTAACTTCCTACAATTGTTTGTTTGTTTTGGCTGACTGTTTGTTTGTTGTCTGTTGTTCACTGTCTGTATCCATGGAAAATAAAGAACGTCTAGAACCCCTCTTCTTCATTGAACGTTCACAAGAAAAATGAACAAGAAAGAGGCAACACAAAACAAACAAACAAACAAACTAACAAACATGCACAAAAGGAAAAGAAAAAGAAGAGAGAAAAGAGAGAAAAAAGAAAGAAAAAAAAATAAGCCTCTTCCTCTCAACAGTCGAGTAAGAAAAAAGAGATGGCATCTGTGCGTATACATACATCATGTATCATATATCATGTCTGTGTGAATAAATGATAGTAATGGCGGCGCGGTGGTGGAGCCAGGATTCGGATTCAAACTGATCCTTAGGACAGGTCAATTGTCTTTTGCTTCATTGGTTGAATCGGTCTCTATCTCCTTTTACCATAAAAATGAAAAGGCGCGATATGTCTCCAGGTACGATTCAATACACACCGATCCTCTACCATCCTTGGTGTTCTGGCTTTCCCCTGACCCTTTCTTTCTTTCTTTCTTTCTTTCTTTCTTTTTCTGCTTCTCGTATTAGCCCGATAAAAGCAAAAAGGACCCGGATGGAGTCATCGTCTACACCCAGCCTTCTGCTTTCAAAACAAAACGTGAGAAGAAAAAAAAGAAAAGGCAACGCCATGACTTGTCTCTCTCTTCGATGACACAGACATTGTTGGTGTTGATACAGCAACCTGTGCTTGGAACTTGAATGTCTCTCTATCTGTCGATCTGTACCTGTACCTGAGAACCAGAACCAGAACCAGAATCAACTTCCTTCACCTTTTACTTCTTTCTTTCTCTACAGTACACATACTCTTCTCCATTCTTTTCATTCACTCATTAATATCATTGCTATTTTTTTATTTCACTAAGCTCGCTGTACAACCACAACATCTTACCATGTCTGACTATTACGATGCCTGGTCTGCCAACAAGAGGAAAAAAAGTCCGGGTTCTAATGTATACTCGAGCAGGCTTAGGCGACAACAACAACACCAACAACAGTCATCCACTTCTGGCGCTACCACTACAACTTCATCTACGACAATACCAACTACAGCAACGACAGCAACCCCTTCCTCCACAACAAATACACCTACCTCCCCTAGAACACACTCCTCACTCCTCCTCCCCCTTGACCAGCATGTATTGCCACTCGCATCCTTCTCGCCTGCCTTGCCTCGCCATCCCACTACGACAACTCCTACGGTCTCTTTCAAGGCAGGCCCTTCAGGAACAACACCATTCCACAACAAAACAAATACAACCTTAACCACAGCAACTCTAGCAACCGTGTCGACAACATCACCGCGTCCAAGACCAATCAGTGCCTGGAGGTTCTCGAGAACAATTTTTGATTCTTCATTACGCTCTTCCTCTTACGACGGACCTTCTTCCTATGTCACTGACTTTGACGATGTTGATGAGGATGACGACGATGAAGATGAAGAAGACGATGAAGACGACGAGGAGGAGGATGAAGAGGATGGCAGAGATGACGACAATAAGGTGTCGGGTTATCTCTCGGATGTCAGCGTCATTCCAAGGATACAAGGACCAACATCTTCAGAAATAACACCCTCAACAACAGCACTTGCTGCGTCCAGCTTTAGGAATCCTCTAATGTGGCCAGGAGGCATCATTTCCACTTCGCGACCTACATCAACTACTAAAGCTCAACAGCCCAGGCAGGGGGATCATTGTCTCGCCATTGAACAGCTCAACACCCCAGACGAACGACTTGCCGCTACTTATTCTCCGTACACAACCTTCGCCAAATCTTCTCCGGCCCTTTCGGGGGAGGCCCTCTTGGCACCAGCGGACCATCCTCAGTCTACAGCAACCTTCAACACGAGTATGTATCCTCAACCCATCCTGCAACATCTGACCCACCTCACTGACCAACAGAGACAGACACCTTTGTCTCTTGCCAGCCCGTCTGTAACCAGGAAGCAACAGCAAGGAGGCCGTCCACGGCCTTGGTCACAGGTCATTTGGGAATCACCCTTGTTAAGTGAGGGTTCGCAGGGTAGCCAACATCAGCAGCATCAGCAAACACAGCAGAGTCAACAGCGCATCCGGGACCACTCGATCACTGTTGGATCTCGAGCGGATACCGCCTACCCTGCTTTACTAAATGACATGTTCACACCTGCAACTGCTGCCACAGAGAAGGACAAGGAGCGCGTCATCAACAAGAGTGTCAGGACCAACATCGATGGTGATGCCACAATTACCATCACTGTTGGATCAACCGCATACCCCAGGATCCCAGCTCAGACAGGCGACAATAGCACTGGGCTGACACCAAAACGCGAGCTGAGCCATGGACGGAAAACGATGAACAGGTTATCACTCGGATCAGGGTTCTACGCCTCTATTGAGCCTATATCACTCTCGACGGCTACACCATCGACCCCCAAGACAAGGCGACACCTTTTTCGGCTACCAGCACGCCCTCAGTCTGTTCTCATCCCATCTACGGCGCATCATTTCCCAGGATCGGGATCAGGCATCCCGACTGGCGCTGGGGCGCAGCTCAATGGCGATCGATTGGGCGCAGGGCTACAACCCATCTCGACAGAGCAATTCAAACGGCAACGACACAAGAGTCAACAATTGGAGTTGAAAGGCGATTCACCACGTATAGTGTCGATCCCATGGCAACAGTTGGCTCCAATGGGCGCACAGGATAGTGCAAAGACCTTTCATGGCGTCGGACCTGCCCCTGCTGCTCCGGCCCCAATTCTCAAGAAGGATAACTCTGAGAAAGATACCTTTGGCGCAACAACACTGTTTCCCTTGAACGAGACACCAAAATCTGCGCGGCTTCCTCCTCCAACGTCTCGAAAGCCTGGTCTGCTCACTAAGCCAAATGCGCCGTACATGCGCCACCAAGAGCGGACTTCTCAGTCACAAGGACACGGACTCCCTCGTCTCAACCCTTCGCCACCAACATCCACACCGACATCCTTTTCATTCTCTTCATCTTCTCAACAACACAGTCCCTCATTTACGCCGTCGTGGTTTTTGCCGGCACTGCTAGAGTCTCCTTCTTCCTTTTTGTTCAAGAAGACGTTACCTTCTTCCATCACGTCTACCTCTTCACCTTCCTCCTCCTCCTCAATAAAACGCGCCACCTTCGGTCTTCAGCCTGGTTCAACCTCCTCACCTACACGATTCCTCAGCAACAACAACAGCAATACTTCGTCCAGCTCACCCGATAGAATTCTCGCCTCATCGTCTCATTTGCATCTCCCTTCCTCCCTCCAGACTCGACAGTCCCTTCCCATTTCAGGTCCCACGTCTGCAAGCAACCATTATCACCATGATTCATCCAGTAGTAACAGCAGTAGCAGCAATAGCAACCATGTCGACAGTCTCCTTAAGAAATCACGTCGCAAGCTTACTGTCTCTTTAACACCCACTTCCTTCTTCTCCAGCATCACCAGCAGCAGCAATAATGACCCTAACACCGTCAACAACAACCGAAGCTGGCGCAGTTCTGTACCAGTTTCTGGCATTTTCAGCAATAGTAACAACAGCAACACTTCGGCAACTACGACAACAACAACCAAGACCTCACTCTGGAAACGCGATACCTCCTCAGTCTTCTTCCCCTTCTCCTTGGTATCCTATGAATCGGGTGGTCTCCTGGGCGAGATCAAGAACACGAGTACTACCATCTGTACTAATGCCCCCTCATCAGTTGTGGCACCTGGAACCCCTCTCCCACCTGGCGTGATTGTCTCGACGGGAGTCCCACCTTTGAAAGTCCCCTCCTCGTCTTCTTCTGCATCGTCGCCAACCATGGACTCTGTGGTTGTTGTCCCGACAATATCGATCACGACACCTCCAACTTTTCTGAGATCGCCTGGGTCTTCAAGTACTTTGGATAGTAGTAGGAGTCATGGTGATTTTAATAGCGGGAGTAGTACATCGACGGGACGATCGCGTCTAGCATCTGAGGTTGTCCAGTATCGAGAGGAGCCCCATGATGATTTGGTTCGTCACGCTGTAAGTCAAGACGATTCTCAGGATGGTGGCAGCGATGACAACGACCACAAAAACGGCGATTCAAAGGAAGAGGAAGATGAGGAGGAAGACGACGAAAAGACTAACTACTCATACGGTGACGAGGAAAAGCACGAAGAAGAGTACAAGTATGAAGAAATGTATGCAGAGACTGGACTGAATGGTTCGATCGTTATCCAAAAGAGCCACGTTGCTGTCTACGAAATCAATGCCCGATGGGGGTCGCGTCTGATGATGTTTCTGGTCACTTTGGGTGGGGTCTTTTGTGCGCTCGGCGGAGGACTCTGTGCGGAGCACCATTGTAAGGATTTGCAGCTCTGTCCTGATGACTATCAAGCCCACGGCAACTGGTGTGGACCCTCTGGTACGTTTTTTTTTCTTGGTTCATTTTTTTCCTGTGATTTTCTTGTATCCAGTAAGTGTGCTAATTTTTATGCTATGCTTGTTGACAAAAATTAGGAGTGGAAGGCGCGCCGTATATGCTGACGGTTGGATTGTCGATGTGGACGTTTGGATTCTATGCTATGACCCATCTGCGATCGCCTATTTCTCGTCTCGTTGGATACAGTGGTAAGCACTTCCTCCTTCTGCGGAAACAATTGAAAAGCTCAACGATCAAGATACACACGACTAACCAGTGTTCATCTTATGATTGACAGAACTCGACCAATTCCTTTGAAGAAAATGATACAAGTTCTAGCAATGCGTCCGATTGATAGCCCTTTCGTCTGCATGTTACATATGGCTTTCCCTACTCATCCTTACAAAGCTATCACCGTTCATAAAAATAGCGAAATATGATAGTACGAACAGAAACACACACGCAAGAAGTTTGGTATTTTCCGAAAATCGTTTACTGTAAAGTCTTTGTCGAGTGCTTGGTTTCTTAGCCGCCTCTAGAAATCGGGATTGTTGGTTTGTTTGTTGGCTGTTTGGTTGTCTCGCATCTATTATTCTTTGTCATCGCTTCATCGTCCTTGCAGTCCTGCTTTGTCTGAGTGTTGGTTGGTGACAGATTTATGCAGACTCGGTCTTTCTCCAACCCTCGACTCTCTTCTCCTTGAGCGCGTTCATGTAGAGATCGACGAGGTGACGACAGTTCTGGTAGTGGTTGACGCCTTCGGCACGGTAACACTTCTTCAACTCTTGCTGAATGATGCGGCCCTCCATGGCGTTGATCCACGACTCACGGACAGCGAGAGCGCGCGAACGAAGGACGGCTAATTATTCATTTCGTTTACGAGGGAAGAAGAGTGCGTTTAGTGATATTTGGGGGCGAACAGAGTGCGCGATGTGGTGTAGGTTGCTGGGTTTATGGGTGTGTGCGACACATGGAAATCCTGAGATGTCCTGTGCAAATCGACATTCCTCCGAAGATGTGTTGGCCGTGCTTGGCGCCCAGGTAGGCTGAAGAGACGCGATTAGACACGTTTTGCTAGTTGGTTGCTTCGATGCGTAGAAACTGCAACTCTATGAATTCAACTAGAGTATCGTCATGTCGATTGCTGCAGGTATCGAATTATAGGTTGATATGCGCATAGCGCTAACCGGTTCGGAGATATGTAATCGGCATAGTCTTAGTAGGTCCGGCTACAGGGCTGTTAAGTACTCCTTCCTCCTGTACAACATAAAAAGGTCCTGAATGAGTGTACTCCAGCATGTTTGAAGACCTGCAGTGAGTATATCAATAGGGCGTCCGTCGTCCTGATGAGATGTCACTTGGTTATGATATCCTGCACGGAAAAAGCGTGTGTTGTTTTGTCGAATGGGTGTGTCCGGATCAGCCTCCCTTCTAGAGGGATGGAATCCAATTTCTCTCCTTACCGGCCTTGTCGTTGGGGTCGACCTCGGAGAGGGGAGCGACGTCGTCGAATTTACGTTGGGTGGGGTACTCCCAGCTGTCAGCGGTGGCGGTCATGTTGATTGATGGTGGTTGGTTGGTTGGTTGAGAGTGGAGAGAAAGAGAGAGTGTGTATACACAAAGGGTGTGATGATCTATCTGGCCAGTCGATTCACTACACCTCCGGATTTCCGTTCTTTTTGGAGGGTGGCTTGCGAGGACTTTTAGACTTGGTGCAGCGAGTTAAAGGAATCAGAGGCAAAGATGAATGTGATTAAAACCGTACGTAATTGGGCACAATTTTTATTTGTACGTGAATTCATTCCTCTTCATAAGTTGGTTCTCAAGTATGCCTCCTTTTCTTGCAAACACATCTTTCTACAACACATCACTTCAGCCATGGTAAAGAATGGAAGCAGAAGAACAGACTTTGGTAGTCATAAAGTCGCTTTGTCACCCAGCCTCATACATACAGGAACCACAGGAGTACGATGTTCTTTCTTGCCGACCCAATACACGTCCACCATTACGTCCACAGCTGGTTCATCTGACAAGCTTAAAGGACATGGGACAAGGAATCCAACTATTAAACTTACACGTGGAGGCACGAGCGAGGAGCCATAATCAGGACGAGTAACATTACACAGCGGGCGAGAAACAAAGGCAGCAAGAAGAACCATAGCCATACACTCGACGAGCACTCGTGTAGCCCTGTTCACTCACATCCTTTATTATCATTCATTTTGCAATTTCAGGCCAGTGGACAGGATAAAGTTGTGGGTGCGTCCCTCTTGACATTCAGTACCGTTGTCTTTGTCTACTATACCTTGTGGGCCATCGTCATGGTAATTACTCGCTCATCCCCCAAAAAAGACAAGAAGCTGTTTCAAGAAGTTGCCACGTATCTATTAACACCCTTCTCAAACGTTTCTTTATCAAATCGTAGCCCTTTGTCGACGAGACCTACTTCTTGCACGACTACTTCCCTCGTCGTGAATACGCGATCCGTATCCCCTGTGTGCTTTTGGTCTTTGGATTGACCGTCATCCTCACCTTCTTGTCCATGGTCATGATCAAGAGCAAGAAGAAGGTCGAGAAGAAGAGCGCTTAAGCAAAACGACAACAACACAACAACAGCAACAACAAGTAGAAGCAACAGCAGCAGGAGCATTTGTACACATACAGCAATAATACCGAACTTTTCAATTGCAGTTTTTCTGCGCTGTGCTTTTCCATTTGGTTCCACTTCTTGTCGACAATCGGTCGTCAATGTGAAATGAGTTGAGATGAAATGTTTTATTAGAAAATGAGACGTGGCGAAATTTGGAGAGAAAGAGGGGGTTGGGGAATGTAAGTCGATCCAAGTGAGTGAAAAAAAGGCTCTTCCTCTTCCGTTTATTTGATGTTCATGCCCTTGCTCCTAAGATCCCTCTGTGCTTCACCGATTTGCTATACAACACGAAGAAAAACGGGACGAGTGTAAGTAAAATAATAGCACTAAAAAGACTGCGGCAGTATTCAATGCGTGAAATGGAGAATGCTATGTACCACTTGGAGCTCATCGTATGCTTCTGGGCAATCGCGGAAGGTCAGGACGTGATATCCAATGTTTCCAAGAGAGTAGGCGCCAAACGTAACCAATGCCCACCAGGGGAGCTAGAAGATAAGTATGTATGGGATTGTATGAATAGGAAGACTGGTGTTATTACGAGTTGTTTGTCGTTCCTAGAAGATAGACTTGTGTTTCCTTGAACAAAAGCAGTTGCATTGTCATCGTGTTCGTTTTGTGTATGATGGTAGGAAAGGTGGGGTGTTTCGTACAACGGGGAGTGTAAAGTTCTGAACAGTCTCGGGGAGGGTGATGGGGAGCCACTGGAAGAGGAGGGCGAGGTATATGGTGGTGGTGATGCCGAAGAAGGCGGCGGCCTCAGTAGCGCGAGTCATGGTTGTTTGATGGTTTGTGTGTTTGAATGATGGTCAAAGTGAGGGACTTCCTTGAAATAGAAAGGGGAGGAGCGAGGCAAAAAGCCACATTGGATATCCTCAGCGTCATGTGATACACATTAATTTAAATACTGTCTTTGCTACTTGAAATTGCATTCAATTCCCTTCGCCCAAACGACAACATTGGCCTGACTGATCACTTTGAAAGCTTGCCATGGACGAGCTTGCATTGCATCCCAGGGTTCGCAACTTTTTCAATCTTACATAAACTGGTAGCCTATGATACAATGAAGAGCACAGCGAGAGGCGTGGCGGAGGCGCAGCAACAAGATATACTTATCAAGAGAATTTCTGTATTTTTATTCTCTTCCTAGTTCAAGGAATTGAAAGACGAGTGTGCTCTATTTCCTGACCATGCGGAGCAGCTGTTCCAAGTCTACCTTGACCTGACCCTAGGTACACATAAATGAACACATAAATCACTATACATTGCAACTGCGAAAGCACATTTGAAAACAAATCTTAAACGAAATCGTGTTCATAATTTGTATGGGGTTAATTAGCAAAGGAATTTGAAGATGTGAGTGTGATCCAGGCACCTGTACTCGGACGGTGCCTCATCGAATGCACACATCCTGACACCGTAAGTCATCAACTAGTCTTTACTTTGTTTCATTCTCACTGTACACTTTTTGATCGTCCTTTCTCACCTCAGAAGAGCTCATCAAAATTGGTACTGACGATCTGGATTTTATTTTCAAATAGCGCGTCAAGCACCTTATCTTGCCTGCCTTTGTTGCCGAGCAATGGACAATCGCCAAGATGGAGTCTACCTTCTCTGCCCTCGACAGCGAGACTGATGCACGATTAAACACCGTTGCAGCATCAAGGTATATATGTCTACCATTATTGCCGGTCGTTGACATGATACTGGTGGTCTGAAAATTGTTAACTCTTTTTTATCTTTCTCTTGTTTTAACCATGTGCCTTTCTTCGTGTAGGATTACTTTGGGAGTCATCACAGCAGACTCAACAATCACATACATGAATGTGACCAGAGGTGTCCCTCCAGAGAAGCCAGACTCGACTATGGCAGTACCAGACGCTTCAGCAACAACCACTATAGTTCCATAGCATATTTTGTCCCTTCGAATGGGCTCAATTCGACGCGCATTCGTTGTGTGGCGTTTTTTGAAATAAAAAAAAATCGCCCATTTTCCGCCCAGACCCTGTTTTTCTTATTTAATACCTCAAAGCAGAAAAAGGCATATATTCTCAATCCACAAGACCCCTTCCTTTTATTTCATACCTCACTCCTCCTCACAAGGAACTATTATCTTCCTCTACCAACACCTAGCCGACAAGAGAAAACAATCGACAATGGAAGACGAAGTGACGATGAAGTGGGGCGACAGACAGCCTACAGAGCCGACATGGGAGCACCAGGACGACGCATGGGCGTTCGAGAAACCCACCTACGAATGGCAGCAGGAGTTTGAACAAGGAAACGCCCCTGCGATGCCCGAACTCGAGGCCGAATTGTTTGGAGAAGAGAATCGCATCTCGACCGGAATTCATTTCGACAAGTTCTCGAGAATCAATGTCAGTCGGAAAGGTGGACCTGAACGCGTCGATCCTCTTCAGAATGTAAGCATCATCCATTTCCTGGAATGTTAAAAGGCGCGCGTCGTTGTTCGTTGTTGTAGTCGTCACTTTTTGTACTATATCTTGCTTGCCTTGAGGGGGTAATGGCTATCAGATAGAAAAATTGACAATAACCATTTGCTAGCTCTCTGTCTTCTTTGGGCAACAATTGAATAGTTTGAACAGGCAAAGTTGCATCCGATTATCCTCGAGAACATCCAGCGCATGGGATACTTGGAACCAACACCCATTCAGGTACTTATCAAAGCAACGGAGAAAGACCAAGGCTATGCTTCAATGCATGCGTATGTTTATCTCCATTCTGTCTTTTCAATATACTACGCCGCACCGTTCATTTCATTACTTAACCCTTTCCTCCCATTTCTATGATTCAACAAACGCAAAAAAAAAAAAAAATAGAGGAACGCGATTCCAATTCTGATGAAAAACTACGATCTTTTGGCATGTGCGCAGACAGGGTCGGGCAAGACGGCAGCGTTCTTGCTCCCAGTGCTGTCCAAGATCCTGACAAAGATGCAAAAGAACCCACCCGTTGCTCCTTTGCCCGGTGCTCGAAAGACCAAAGCGTCTCCTCTGGCATTGATCATCCTACCCACTCGAGAGCTCGGCATTCAAATCTTTGACGAAACCCGTCGCGTAAGTTTCACTCTATCTGTCATGCCTCTCGATTTATTATATGAACGTGGATGGAACATGATGTTGACATATTTTGTATAAATTATCTGTCTTTCCTTACGAACATGATACTAGTTTACGTACAAAAGCCCGATTAGACCGGCGGTGATTTATGGAGGGACGGACCTTCGACGACAAAAGGATCAATTGGCACGTGGATGTGACATTCTGATTGCAACACCAGGACGACTTGTCGATGCGATGGAGCGAGGAGCGGTGGCATTGGACAAAGTCCGGTACCTTGTTCTGGACGAGGCAGATCGGATTTTGGATTTGGGATTCGAGCCGACGATTCGTCAGATCCTGTTGTCGTCTGATCTGACAAGGGACGAGAGTCTGCACACCATGATGTTCAGCGCCACCTTCCCGACCGAGATCCAGGTCCTTGCTCGGGACTTTATGAATGATTATTGTCGTCTACGCATCGGAAGGTACGTCTTTTGTAGAATTGATTGGTTTAGTTGTGAGAGTGTGTGCGGAGTAAAAAAAAAAAGCAGTGACATATACGCGTCGTAGACGCGTTGAAAATAATTGAATTACTAATTATTTTTCTCATTCGTCTGTCCTTCCCTTGCGACTTATCAATACGATAAAAAAAAAAAGAATCGGAGGCACAACTACAGACATCATGCAAAAGGTGATCAAGGTGGAAGAGTACCACAAGGAAGACACACTCGTAGAACTCCTTCTCTCCCAACCCCCCTCGCGCACGCTCATCTTTGTCGACACCAAACGCAAAGCCGATTACCTCGACGACATTCTCTACAACAAACATTTCCCCTGTATCTCTCTCCACGGCGACCGAAGCCAGCGTGAACGCGAGCTTGCCTTGGAAGCTTTCAAAGTCGGTCGGAGCCCCATCCTGATCGCGACCGCTGTGGCCGCGAGAGGATTGGATATTAAGGATGTCTTGCACGTCATCAATTATGATCTGAGCGATGATATTGACGATTACGTCCATCGGATTGGAAGAACGGCGCGCGCGGGGAACCCGGGTCTGGCGACGACGTTTTATAACGAACAGAATTGGATGATTGCGCCGCAGCTGGTCAAGTTGTTGATTGAGTGCCAGCAGGAAGTGCCAGAATTCTTGCAGGAGTTTATTACCGACGACGTGTAAGTTTTTCCTGCTATTATTATTTTTTTTGTTCCTATGCGAATACGGATTTGACGTAATGGTGGGAAAAGGAAGAGGGAAAAGGGAAAAGGGAAAGTGGGGAAAAGGGGAAAGTCGAATAGATGAAAGGAAGGGGCGAGGGGAAAAAATGAAAAAAGGGTGGAATAGTGGCCTTGAAATGAGAGCCCTTTCCCTCTCGCTCTCTCTAACTCTCTGCCAACCCCTTCAATAGCATACATGCGGCGGAGGGTGGAACATGGACCAAAAAAGGAGAGAGTGTGTGTGTGAGAGAGAGGGAGAGAGAGAGCGCGCGAAAGAGTGGAAAAGGGAAACGCCTTAAAAAAGGAGTGACGGACGGATCGGTAGAGCATGCGTGTGTGTATCTGAGTGTTGTATCAGTTAGAGTAAAGAGGAGAAGAGGAGAAGTGGAACGTAAGGAAAAGACGAGCAAGGGTTGAAAAAAGGGATGATAATGAGATAGCCCGCCTAAGAAAACAGGCATTGTCCATGCATGGTGTTGTTTGTTGTTTTATTGTTGTTATCTTTGTTGCGTGCAAAAAAAAAAAAAAAAAAAAAAAAAATGGTGTTTTAAGGTTTCCCTAGATAAGACAAAAAACCTCCGAGTGAAAGAAATGAACTCCAAGGAAGCAATTAAGGAAAAACTGGGAAAAATTGCTCACTTCTGTACTTTCCTACATCTCTTTTCCATCCCTTGGCATTCCCGCCCCCCTCTCCTTCTTTTTCCTTGCTCTGATGTTCATTGGTTTTTGTTTTGTTTTGTTTGTTTTTTTCTTGAAATATAATAGCTCATACGAAAATGATTTTGTGGACCCGGACCAGATCGACCTCTTGGAGTCCAAAGGGGGAGGTGCAGGAGAAGGAGGAGATGCTCGCGACCATGGATATGGCGACCATGATCAAGGGCATAGTGGACACGGCCACGACCAAGGAGAACAAAGAGAAGATATTCTCAATTACGACCATGGCCATAATCAAGGTGTCAATTACGACCATGCCCATGGCGGGTACAGAGACAGCGACTCCAACAGCGGGTGGAATGCTTCTGTCTTTGGGAACAACAATAACAGTATCGGTATCAACAACAACAACAATAACAAGAACAACAGCAGCAACAATAACCAGAATTTCAACTTTCACTAGAAAACAAACAAACATGCAAACTTACCTGACAAACAAAAAAACCAAAAACACAAAAACCAAACATGCCAGCTTGCGAATGTTATTTTTTTTGTCATTTTATTGAGGCTAATCAAAATGCTATGTTGTGTAGTCTAAATGAGAAGTAGTAAGAAGGACAAAAGTAACGAAGAGATGGAAACGCTTTGCTATTTATTCTTCTACGATCTCGGCCATCTCTTCATCATGCAAGCCAGAAGGCGGGAAAGTTGAGATGTTAGACGACGACAGCGATGCCTGTGCTCCTGCACCTCCAGCGGCCGACGACGACGACGACGTTGCTGTGGAGGAGAAAGAGGAGAGAGGGATCTGTAGAGAGGATCGACGGTGGAGGCGGGTGTTGCTCAGATTCCGATGGTGTGGGTTGTGGTACAGCGGCTGGAACACCATCTGCGGCTGCGGCTGGTGTTGATGATGTACTTGTTGATGCATCTGCTGCACTTGTTGTAGTGGGTGAGGAGGAGGCGATAGAGGAAGTGGTGGCGACTGCAACGGGAGCTGCTGTTGTTGATGATGAGGGTGCATCAACTGTTGGAGTTGAAGCTGCTGCATCTGAAGCTGTTGCTGTTGTTGATGGTGCTGTGTATAGAAGCGTTTCTGTGGCATCATGGTCTGCTGTTGCGGCTGCTGCTGAGGCTGCTGCTGCTGCTGGATCTGTTGTTGAAACTGCAGTGCATCCGCACGGGGTGGTGGTGGCAGGCTCTGAAGCTGCATGGGAGAAACAGGAGGAGGTGGTACTCCTCCCCCGGTATTAGCACGGACGATGGACCTCCTTGGCAAAGGGGGTGTTGTCGACGACGACGAGGACGAAGACGACGAGACTGAAGACGACTGTGCACCTCCTTCTGGCAGCACAGCTGGGACCACAGGAGGCGAAAGGTTCGGCACCGTCGCCGATACTGGGACTGTACCAGTCGGCTGGTAAGGCTGGAAACCCGGGTGTCCGGACACCGACTGTCGCTGTGGATGGGATAAGGCCCGTTGATGCAGCAATGGGGCATTGGGTTGCTGTTGTTGCATTTGCTGTTGTTGCTGTTGCTGAAGCACAGATGGTGGCTGTTGCTGCTGGTGCTGTTGGGCTTGTTGCATCATGGGTGGCTGGTTTTGATATGCTTGTTGCTGCCGCTGTTGCTGGAATTGGACTTGCTGCTGTTGCTGTTGCTGCTGGTGCAAAAGAAACGTAGGTGGAAGATACTGAATCTGTTGTTGTTGTTGTTGCTGCTGCTGCGGGTGGTGTTGGTTATGGTGTTGATATGGCTGCAAGTGCTGTGGAATCTGTGGTAATGACATGGCGCGCTGACGATGATATTGTTGCTGCTGTTGTTGTTGGGGATGCAAAGGACGGTGGTGTGAGTGAGGAGGATAAGGAGGGTAGTACCCCCCAATCGCCGCCCCGGAAGAGTGGAACGGGTAGATGGCATGGGGCATCGGCTTGACCATCGTGAGCGACTCGGCCGCAACTTTACTCCCACCCTTTGGACGTCCTCTCGGTTTTGGGACAGCATCACGACAAGTCTTGGCCTTGGACGGGTGCTTGAGGCAGTTTAGGCAGGGGCGACCATGGTCACATTTAATATGCGACCTCTTGCAGGCTGCGCACGCGACCACGGGAAGGAGGATGTCGTCGTACGAGGGTGATGAGGGTGAAGAGGCCCCTGACGGTGAGGGTGACGAGGACTCAGATGGCGATCGGGAGGTGGAGATGGTCATCGGCATGGGAAGGAGCGGCCGGGAACTCGAAAACGACGATGATGATGAGGACGACTGGCTGGACATTTCTGGACCCAAAAAGAGTTGTTGTTGCTGTTGGTAAGGTTGGTGAGGATGGTGGAGGGAAGTTGAAGGCTGTTGTTGTTGGTGATGCTGTTGAGACAGCTGTTGTTGCTGTTGACTGAACGGATGGCCAGGAAAGGAGGAAAGGTTGCCGGTATTTGTAGGGTGAGATGCTAGTCGCTCAATTGTTGAGAATGAGCCAGAAAGTGGATCTGCAAAGGGAGATGACGACGAAGACGACGAGGAGACAGTAGGAAGAGAAGGGGGAGTGCCGTGAGTGTGAGTGAATGGGTTGCCACTGCCTACGGTGGACGGCACAGAAGAGCTGCTGCTGGGATCGAGGAGGTCGAAATCGATATCTTGCTGAGCAAACAAGTCCAAAGCTCTAAAGGACTGGTCCTCTTGCTCCTGCTCCAATTGGCCCTGGTCCGAAGAGGTCGACATGGTCCCCGTCGCTCCTCTGGATTCTATTATCGAGGAGGAAGAGTGTGGAACAGTTGCTGCTGTTGCTGTAGCTGAAGATGGAGAAAAGTAATCGGGAAGCCGACTGGGCGACAAGTGGTGCGCTCGATGAGAGTCGTATGGGGTAACGTGGATGTTAAAACCGAGGTTGTTGCTATTGCTCAATGCTAGTGCGACATCGAGCTGCTCGATGAGGCCAATGTGATCCTGCTGGTCTTGCTCCGAGAGGATGAGAGTTGAGTTGATGACCATCGAAGGGTTATGAAAAGAAGAAGGAGAAGAAGTAGAAGAAGTAGAAGAAGGTGTAGAAGGAGAGGGAGAGAATGTGGAGAATGAAGGCGGGGAGGAAAAAGAGGTCTTGCCGCCGTTGTGAGGGCAGGATGCAGAGGACGACAAATGATGGGCGGATGAAGTGGAATGGGAACAAGGGATCAAGGCGCCCCGCTCAAATGTAGAATCGGCGTTTGCACTAATGTTGTCGCAGTCGCTCGATAGTAAGTTTTGCAGATCTCTTTCGGTTGTGACACCCAAAGCAATGTTCTTGTTGTTGTTGTTATTGTTGTTGTCGCCGTCGACGCCGTCTGAAGAGAGAGTGAGGGGTAATGGTGGGGTGAGGAATGTTTCTAATGGCGTTGAAGGGAAGGAACCGGTCTCGTAGTGGTGGGTACCAAAACGCTGTTGTTGTTGCTGCTGGTTGAGTGTGGGCAAGGATGTCGTCCTGGGCCGGCTGATGGGGTAATTGAATCGAGGTATTTTGCCGAGAGCTCCGTTGCTGAGGTAGGACAAAGGAGAGGAGAGAGGGTCCAGGGGTGCAGAAAACGAGGGTGAGAGCGAGGGGTGATCCGGTAGGGAGGTTGTTGATAACAGCTTGCTTTGCGATGTTGCTGGTGTTAGAGTTGGTGTTGGTGTTGATGTGGATGCAGGTGTTGTGTGAAAATAAGGGTGGGTGTAAGTGATGTCGAAAGATTCAACGTCAATGTTCAAAGGCAGAGAAGAAGCAGGGGTGTAAAAAATAAATGGATGGGAAGTACAGGATGAAGAAGGGAGAGGGTGGCGGTGAAGGAGGCGATGACCTTGTGCGACGACGTGTCCGGGATGTGACCAAGGAGAGAGAAGAGGGTCAAGAACAGAATCAAAGCAGTAAAAGTAACTAGGCTGTTGTGGAAGATGAGGGTTGGGATTGGGGTAAGGATCAGGAGTGGTTGTCTGAGTTGGAGTTGGAGTTCGAGTTGGAGTTGGAGCAGAGGTAGACGAAGCGGAGGTTGGGGTTGGCTGCCGATGACAAAGTTCAAGGTCGAGGTTAAAGTCAAAGTCAAGATTCAAGTCGAGGTCGAAATTGAGGTCGAGACCGAGTTGCGGGTCAAGTGCTGTCGATCCTGCGTCTGAATTTGTGTCTGTGTTTGCGTCGAAGTCAATAATAATGTCTTTGTCCTCGTCGTCAATGACCAAGTGGCTTTTGGTTGGATGAGAACTATTGTGGCTGGGTAGAAGGGGCTGCTCTTCTTGTTCCTGCAGCTGCTGCTGTGTTTGTTGCTGTGGATGTACTTGTACTTGTACTTGTACTTGCTCTTGAGAAAAAGAGTGCTCGAGGGAAAAGGACGGCGAGAAATGGTGTGCCCGCGGTGAGGAGGTACCGTAGTTGGTGCAGTGGCCAGTGGGAGTGAGGAAAGTGTCGGTGCGGCTGTTCAATTCGCTGCTGCAAGTTGAGGTTGAATGACCGTTCTGGCAATTGCTGGTGCTGGAGAGTGGAAGACGTTGTGGTTCGCCCGGAGATTTTTCGAGGGGAGTGTAAGGAGTCCAGTAGTGGTGTTGAGCCGAGTTGCCGATTTGGAGTTTGAGTTCTGCTGCTGGCGAATGTAATTGAAGCTGGAGTTGTTGTTCTTGTTGTTGGCTAAGCAGATTATTGTCGTTGTTGTTTGTGGTGTTGATGCCTCGGGTCGTATTGTTCGCAGGAAGGATCTAGGCGGAGGGGAAATAATAATAATAATGATAGTGGGAAGAGAACCAGAACCAAGACGAAGGAAAGGGTACGGAGGGCATTGAAAAATGAGAAAAATAGGGCAAATTGAAGAAAAAGAAAGAGCAGGAAGGAAAAGAGAAAAAGGAAAAATAAAATAACATAACATAAAATAAAATAAATGATGGGGGAGGATAGAAGAGAAGAAGAGAAGAAGAGAAGAAGAGAAGAGAAGAAGAAGAGAAGGAGAGAAGCAGAAAAGGAGAGAAAAGAAGAAGAGGAAGGTTAGTAGGTGCTCTTGAATAGTCTACAAGATCAGCCCAGGTCTATAGATCAGGAATGAAAATGAAATGAATGAATGGGTATGACGATGAACACGGGTCGTTGTCGTTGTTGTTCGTTGTTCGTTGTTCGTGTCAATGTTAATATCAATGCCAATGTTGTTTGTTTTGTCATTTTGTCTCTCTTTTTCACTTTTTCTCTCCTTTTTTTTTCTGTATCTCGAGTGAGGCAGGCAAACGACGTTGATGGTCGTTGCTGTCATTGCACGAAAAAAATAAATACAAGCGCGCTGGTGCCCTCTCTCCTCTCTCTCCTCTTTCACCTCCTCGTCACCATAGGGAAAATGCGCCCGACTGGGTCGGTCATGTCTCGTAACGCTCTCTCTTCTCTCTCTTTCTCTCTTGCTGGATGAATGTGGATCAACTGAGCGCATGAGACAGGGGAGAGGGTGCGTGCCACACGCGGATAATGTTGCTTATTCTCTTTTGTGTTATTTTTGTGCATCTTGACGCAGTATCTGGGAAGAGTACCAGCGACAATGCGCAACAATAACCCAATTGGAAATACAAAAGTGGGGTGGTTACGTAGTGACATGTATGATGGATGTGGGCGGCAATGGTAAGTGTAAGCCAAGGAGAAAAAAAAAGGCACCGCAACAAATAACAAACAAAAGGTAACACACATACATACATACATACATACATACATACATACATACATACACACACACACACACACACACACACGCATGCACTCAAATAAGAATAAAAAGAAGGCACTGTTTCGTCTGGTAAACATTGTATGCGTATGCGTGAACACGATAACGGGTAAAAAAGAAGGTAAGGGAGGACAGGATTAAAAAAATCTACTCGACAAGAATAAAAAGAACAGCAATAATGCAGTGTGTTTTCTGTTGTTTGTCCGAGAGAGAGGGAGAGGGTAAATGAGAGCGAGAACGAGAGCCAACGAGGTCATTCATTTCAGCGTCTAGTGAGCATAGGGTAAATAAGGGTTTTGTAGGTTTTTTGGAGTGTGGTGATGTTTGTTGTTGGAGGTTTCTCTTTTCTCTGCCACCGAAGAAAAAAAATAACCCATACGACATTTATGCTTACTTCACTCGACTCACGCAGCGTGATATGATGTTATGCTCGTATATGCAAAAATGATTACAAAAAACAGAAATATGAACGAGGCGACTGGGTATAAGGGACAATAAGAAGTTGAAAGTGAATAAATGAGGGAGAGAGGAGAAGAAGCAACGAGTGGAAACAGGAAGGCAATTGATAGGGACAATGAAAGGAAAGAAAAAGAGGGAAAGAAGAAGGAAAAAAAAGAAAAGAATGAAATAGAATGGAAAAAAGGAAAAGGAAGGAAAAGAAAGTGAGCGGCAAGAAAAAAAAAACAAAACAAAACGAGGCAACGTTAAAGTGATGACGGACGAAGGAAAAAGATATACAGGAGAACAAAAAAAAGAAAAAGAAAGAAAGAAGGGGAGGGGAGAGAGGAAGGCGGATCTCTTTTTTAAATGAACAAAAAAAAAAAAAAAAAAAAAAAAAAGGGAAAAAATGCCCGTTCGAGCAGACAGAATGACTGAAGGGGGTTGTTGAAGGGGTGGATGGATCGTTTGCAAACACAAAGAAAAACAAATAAACGTGTGTATGTGTAATGAATATATCCTTGAGTTCAGGGATGTGTGAATGTAAGTATATGCGTATGTGTGGAGATGAATGAATTGAGTTGTCTGAATGGATGGTTAGTTGTTACTCACAGAAAAATATCATAGGGGTAAAGAATACAAAGAAAAAAAAGGATGGAGGTGGATGTGCGACCCGGATTTTTTCTTGGGTTGAATATATATGTATATATTCTCACGCGGGAAGAACAGAACAAAAAGGCGGGATGTTGATGTTGCAGCAGGGGTCGTAGTATTATAGTAGATAGTGTAGGGAACAAAGTGCAGAGGCAAAATGAGGAGATAGTAGATTATCGAAAGAAAGTGGAGACTGGAGGCAGACAGAGTTAGAGCCAGAGAAATTGGGACAAGATAAACAGAGGGCTGGCTGGGGGACTATATATGTATCTGTTAAAGTGCGAGTGTTGGAAGAGTGCATCCGAGCTTGAATAAAGATGAGAAGAAAAGACCTTTGAGTCAATTGAAAAAAGAGATATTGTTAAGCGAGGGGTGTGAATGAAATAGGGAAAGGTACCTTTGTAGGGTAATGTGCAGTTAGACAAATGAGAGAACGATGGTTGAAGTAAGAATGGCGGCGAAAGGAGTAGAGGTAGGTGGATAAGGAGTCGTTTTTTTTTTTGCTGTAGTAGATGAATGAAAGACAAATACGAATAGGCAGAGGCGTTGAGGGCGATAGATGTGTGAGTGGAGAGGGTGTTTAAAGGAAGTAAAAGAGAGACAAAAAGGTACAAAGTACAAGTGTGAGTACGACGGGCACGAGGATAAGAAGAACGAAGAACGAAGGAATGAGAGAAAAAGAGAAGAAAGAGGTACAGATGAGGAACAACACGAACAGAAGAAATATGGAAGCAAAGAAACTTGGAAGAAGTCAAGATGCGAATGAGAAGATAATCATATCCTATCAATGGCTTCTCCATATTCAAGCTCAAGGTAATACACATAGGCAAGACTATCGCTGCTGTTTTTGTTCTTATTCGCATGTTGATATTGTTATCCCATCTCGCTCTCACTCACTTTCTCTCCACTTGACTCTGCCAAGTTGCCAACAAAAGGGCGAAAGCATGAAAAGTGGAAGAAATGGAAGAAGTGTGCTCCTTTTCTCCCCCTGTCTCTGTCTTTCAATCAATCAATCACACATTGTCATTCCACCCCTATAAACTCATACATATATTTCGCTTCCTATTATTGACAACGGGAGAGTTAAGAAGTAAGAAAGAAGACGAAGAGCGAATTAAAGGAATGCAGTCGATCGACAACATATTATTCAGTGGTGGAAATAAGAGTATCCCTTTAAAAAACTCTTTCATAATCATCCATCTGTTATTATTACTATTTGCTGTTCAGAGATCACCATCGCCAAGAGTAAGAGTTGCGCATTTCGCCGCCTACCACTTGTTTCTTTGCTTGTCTTTGGACACTCGATATCGGCCACTCTCGACCCGCCGCTGCTCTTCTCTTCCGTTTCTCATTTGTTAGACTACTCTAACACACTCCAATCATAATTGAATTACACTATGGGTACTCTCCCAAAATGGTATTGCCCCCACCCTCTCTGTAGCTAATTTCTCATTTGTCAATGGCTAACAAAACAGCTGGCCTTCTGTGCCACCCATTCGTCTCCCACCTTTGTGCACCCTTTTCCAACGCCCAACCACGCCACACTCTTCTCCGTCTCAGTTTTGGTTACAAAGACACACCAAAAGTGGGTTGCTGGTAAATCTGCCAATATTTGATTTCTTGTTTTTTCATCTTGTGTTCTGTTGCAATTGTTCTATTGCATCTCGCGCATTGTACAACAACGAATAGGAAACAATAGTAAAACCCCGATTGAATTGAAATTTTTCGCAGAATATACAAAAATTCACTAATGGAAAGAAACGAAGAAGAAAGAAAGAAGGGGGTCTGGGCTAGATGGAGCCCCAGTATTGGAGGCGAACAGTTGCACAGGACACAAAAAAGAAGGGAGGGAGAAAGGAGCAAGAGTTGAGAGAGAAGGGAGGGAGAAGGGACAAGGGAGGGGGGAGAATAAGAGCGAGGAGCCCTTTACCCTTTGCCCTTTAATTTTTTTCCCGCCAAAATCAGAGTGACCCAAACAAAATCCGCCGATCGCATTTTTTTGTTGTATATTTTATTGCGGCGGATGAGAAGTCTACCATCCGCATCGATGCATCGCATCGCATCCCTCTTCCCTCTCTCATTTTTACTGCTCTTTTTCTTTTGTACCCTTGTGCTCTCTTAAAGAACACATGAAAAGTAGTGAAAACGGGGAGAGAAGTAACGCGTCCCTGCAATTTGCAGAAGGCGTAAAAGAATGAGCAAAAAAAAAAAAAATAGGCCCTCAGAAAGGGTCAGATCGATTGAGGGGAAGATGGCCCAACAACCCCTTTGTTGCTCATAACGGGTAAAGAGTTCTGTTTTGTATAAGGTTCGCGTTTCCACTCTCACTTTCTTCTCTGTCTCTCTCTTTCTCTCTCCTCTGTTAAAACAAGTACACACGCTTCTTGTCCTTTTGCCTCCAGCTTATTCCCTCACCCCTCACCTTGACCTCGCTCTCTCTCCTTCCTTCCTTTCTCCCACCTCTCTCGCGAAATTGGCTTTTTTTCCGCGGACATGGTATAATGTACTGTACAGTATGTCAAGGATAAAAAAATAAAGCAAAATTGGCGGGAGGGAAGGGAAGAACAGGGAAGAAAAGGGAGAGAGAGGGAGGGAGGAAGGAAGGATAAAGGTCAAGATACGTAACATGGGGTTTAAAAAACAAACGAATGAGATGTATGGAATATACACTTGTACTCCCAGTCAGACAAAGAAAAAACAGCACGCATTGCATGCATGCATGTAAAATTGTTTCTTAACACAAACCTCAAACCTCTCTTCTCCTTCGCTCCTTCTTTCGTGCTCGAAAGTTCGTCCTACCCTTCCTTCAAACACGCTGCCCTGTTTTTCTTGTGTTTTTGCGTGTTCCATTGTTCTTATGCACCTTGTCTGCCCATGGCATCATTGAGGCGGGAAAAAAAAGAAACGAAGGAGTGGGATAGATGGATCAACTGCCGACAAGTATCTGCTATTTTAAACATGTCAACAAATGTAAGCCTTCTCACTCCTTGTCTTGCAGATGTACAATGACAAATAAAACTGGCGGGAAGCAAATCGCGTAGAACGTGAGAGTGTGTGTATGTTTACGAAGGAAAAGATGGAATAGGAGGGAAGGTTGCATCAATACAGAAACGGCGGAGGTGGAGCACGAAAACAAAATACTTTTTAGCAGAAAGACTGCGATCCGTGATTGTTTTTCTGCTTTCTACTATTTTAGTTTGAACCTACCATTGGTTGTTGGGGTTGTTCCTGAATCGGAGTCAATTCGTCAGCTAGATCGACGGCAGCGGCAGCAGGATCGACAACGGGATCTGTTGTTGATACTGCTGCTGGCGGCATCTCCCTACTCAAGGAGGTGGAGGAGAAAGAAGAAGAAGACGAAGAGAATAATGACGAGGTAGTTTCCATTTCCTCCAAAACCGCTCCCGTCGGCAGTGCAAGCTCTTCTTGGTCATCCTCTTCCATTTCGGCAGCAACATCTGCGGGAAGAGAAAAAAGATCGTTCCGTCGATCCTCCCCCCTTTTCTTCATGGAAGTGAAATCCGAAGACATTTTTCTTCTCAGCACTAGACAAGACTTGAAGTATATAGGATGAAAGCGTTAACAGTGATGATACACGACAGAGAGCAGAAAAAGAAGAAAGAAAAAAAAGAAAAAAAATTATAACAACAGGGACAACAACAAAAGGCGAACAAAAAGGAAAGAAAAAAAGTCAAATTGTAGCGCGTTCAGAATGTATGGAGAGAGAGAGATGATGGAAGCTACCATCGCTATTGATCTGAAGGAGAAACGGGTCCAGAGCCAAAAAAAAAAAAAAAAAAAAAAAAAAAAAAAAAAAAAAAAAAAATGTCAACATCAACAAACAATTACAGCGATTGTACCTGACTCCCGGATTTCATTTCTTTTCCTTCTGCACTTCCCTCCTTAAAACAATCACTCTCGTCGATCAACCACGACGTTTTTTTTTGTCTTTGCCATCTAGTCCTCTGTAGCCAGGCACACTAGCTCATGGATTTATGTTTTATACAAAAACCACAAAAGCAAAAACATGTCATTTATGGGCACAGACACACACAGACTTTCCTCGTTCTTTTACCAGATCCGAGTTACTAATTCCCATCATCCAGCAACAACCCCATAGAAGCACCATAGAAAACAAATAAAGGAAAAACCAGGGATAAAAAGGGAAGAATAGAGGGAGGGTAGGAAGGAGGCGAAATTGAAAGAAGGATGCGCGGCGCGGGATGAAAAGGGAAAGTGACAGGAAAGGAAGGGAAAAGAGAAGGAAGGGAAAAGAGAAGGAAGGGAAAAGAGAAGGAAGGGGGACAGGCGGATGAATACAATAAACGAGATATTTTTTCTTTCAACTGGAAACAATATAGAAATCGAGACGCTTCTCTACTCAATCGACCTTTTTTACATCTGGAAGGATATTTGAACGCGCTGTGTGAGTGCTACAAAAGTGAATATATATATATATATAAAAAAAAGGGGCGAAAGGTGAAGATGGAGTTGAAGGTGAGCAGAAGGGCGGTCGGCTTGTTTGTTTGTCGCAAGGTGCACACAATAATCTATGTCACAACAATGGCGGGAAAAGTCCAAAGAAATACAACAACAAAGACGCCACTTAAGCGCAAAAGGCCAAAGTAAAAAAATGGCGGGAAAAAGTTCAAATTCACTTGACTGACCGACTGGCCTTCATCTTCCGTACTCTCACAAACTCAATGGGTTATTCTTCCTCCTCGTCCTTTTGCATGATTTCTCTTTCTTTCATTATACTCATTCGTTAGCGTACGTCTGTTCGCTTGCTCGTGCCATTGGAGAAAATACCGCGCGGCCGCTTCTTCTTCCTCTTTTGTCGTTGTTGTTTTCTAACCTGTTCCCTCAGATTCGTTAGAGAATTCGTCAGACCCGAAAACCACAAGATCTCTTTCTATTCTCTTGTCTATCCTTTATCTCTTCTGTCCGTGCCGTGCCTGAGCCACTCAACACAGACCCCAACACAAAAAGTGCGCCATTCACTCAACTTTCCATCCTGGTCGCCCCCCTCCTCTCCCCTTCTCCGAAAGGAGACAGAGGCGGGGCTTGAACGAACCCCACCTCCTTCCCTACTTACTCAGCTGGCCTTTTTGGCCAAGAGCGAAAGGGGTGAGAGGAGAGGGCACGATCCACGTCGCATGTTAGGGAAATATTCCCTTCTCCCCCCAAAAAAATAAAAAAGTAGCTAAAGCGCGGAACGAGAAGAGCAGCAAGAGAATGTGATCGCATAAAAACGAGATTACTCCCTTACTCCCGCCACTTTTTCGTTGTATGTGCTGACTATGACAAGGTGAGACCCCACCTTTTTCTCTTTGTTCGATGTTGTTTTCTGTCACATAATAAGCCCGAAGTTCGAGCGGCAAGGCATATCAACAACAACAACCTCAACAACAGCAGCGTCAGAAGCAAACCCATCAAACAGGAGTGACAAACACCATGCAATAAAAAGACAGCCTGACTTGACTTATTGGCCCAGCGTTTCGCTCAAAAATGTGCTTGACGGTGGCTCTGTTTCTGTCCCACCCTCTTTTCGCATTGTTTGTGCCTGTCCTGTCCCACCCTTTGTCCTTCTTTTTTGTTCACCATCTCGTTTTCTTCTTTCTTTGCCCCTTTTTCTAATAACAATGACACGGGTTTGAGTTTGTTCGCATGATGCATGATGCAGGATGAGCGCAGTGTAGAAAGAAGGGACCCCAACAGAAAAAATGAATTAAAGGAAAGAAAAAAGTACGATGGTCTAAAAGATGACAAGCAGGATAATCGGAACGGAAACATAAAAAACAAAGCAGTAAGGGGGTGATGTTTACGGTCAAAGCTAATGTACCTGTAACGGAAGGGAGATTGAAGAGCGACGACGAGATAGAGGACGGGCAACGAGCCAAAGGCACGCAGGGAGAAGGATGGGACAGACAGACAGAAAAGATGGAAGCGCAGAAAAGGCGTGTTTGTATATGGGAAAGGATGAATAGATGGATGAATGGATGAGGATGGGCTATGTCTGCATGCAGGCACTGAGTACAAAAGTGAGTACAAAGAAAGAAAGAAAAGCAAATGGGGTAGATATTGTTCAGTGAAATGCAAAACAATTTTTTTTCTTCCCATTCACACATACTCAATCCAGTTTAAACATTTCAATGTAAAATAACTTGAAAGCAAATGAGTCTCAACCATAGATGGTATGTGATATGAGCTGATGAATAAGGTGCATGTCTGCTGTCAACAAGTACATGAGTAGCAATGGTACCATTGAGTGCACACCCTTTATTACTGTGCTATCTGTTTTCTTCCAACTAGACTATGTTATCGCTTTACCATCAATGATCATAATGAAAAAGTGTCTTGCATAAACCATCTGCGCTGTGTAAATTGGATGGTCCATCCTCTTTTTCCCGCACCCATCCACTCCATACGCAACGCAGTTGAATATTAGCCCCGTGATCATGACATATACACATTCAGGCAACGCAATAAATTGGGTCAGCCAAAATGCAGCCACATCCCCTCAGTTGCTTTCATGTACAGGCGCAAAAAAAAGAACAAATTAGCATGAGATCAGTGATGATTTTTTTTATTTTTTTTACTTTTTTTTGCAATTTCAATATGATGGCGCAATGGTGCAAGTGACAGAAAGAAAAGAGGAGGAAGGGAGGAAAATACCAAAACGTCAATTTGGAGCAACTGGGAAGAAACCCCTAGTCCGCGGGAAAGTAAAACTATAGTTAAACCTTGTCGAAAAGAATGAGGGACGTGACGAAGGGTAGGACAAAGAGGCGTGTAGAAGGAAAAGGAAAAAAGGGCGGGAAGGAAGAGTGTGGAAAATAAAAAAGAAAACGAAAGAGGAAAAAGACGTTGGTGATAAGGGTGCAAGAGACGAGGTTCGAGGCGCCGCGTCGATCCCGACCCTTCTTTACCACAGGCCAAGAAAAGAAAGAGGCGGTCAGGGCGCTTGGGAAAGGACGCTCAGGAGAAGCGAGAGGAAGTTTAGAGGGCCACACACGTACGCGCAGAAGGAGAGAGACTGGAAGGGGGGAAGAAAGAGAATGAGATGGGAAAAGGCGGGCTGCACAAGACGTGTGCAGACAAATCGTTGAAAGGTTTTTTTCTTAACGGGCAAAAAGGAGGTTGTGGACTTTCAAAAAATAAGGCAAAAGAATGTTCTCACAGGAGAGAGGGAGGGAAGGAGGGAAGGAGAGAGAGAGAGAGAGAGAGGTGGAGGAAAGGACAGGTGGAGGAAAAGCAAGGGATGGCGGAGAGAACTACTGTTGTTGCTTGTTGTTATTGTTTTTGTTTAGCGATAAAGATGGTCAGTGCAAAGGGGGCGGCCGCGGTAAGGTGCGAAACAAATCCAGAGTGTGAGAAAAAAACACTACACACATTCACAAACAACATCCGAGAAGAAGGCATGGGCGGCGAGGAAAAGAGAAGTAAGAGGGTAAGAAGGAGGGAGGCGGAATGGCTCTCGAGTAGGGGGTTGGAGACACAGCAGCAAACACAAAGAAAGGAGAGAAAGAAGAACACAAGAAGAGGGAGAGAAAAGAGAGTAGAGGATGGCAAGTTGGGTGGATGGATTCATTATAATACAAGGAGAAATTTTGAAGAAAACGGGGTGTAATAAATGTAATCTCTCATGCTTCTCATTCGTCTCTTCGAGACGGGAACTTGTTCCTTATATCCTTGCTTACAGTGTTGGCTGTTGATAGTTGTTAGGTGGTTTTTCTGCTTCGCTTTTCTGTGAGAGAGTAAGCGAGGATAACCTGAGCGGATGAAAGGGGCGACGATGATACTGGCGATGGATATGAGACCACAGACACTTCAGTTTGCATCATCGGTGAATGAATCGTATGAGATCGGGTCTGGTACCGTGCTTCATTGTTCCGTCATCTTGGAGTGGGGATTATCCTTGCTTAGTGTGATGCTGGGTGCTTAAGTAACCGACGACGCGATCAAATTAACGATAAGCTAGGCGCTTGACATATGAGAAACACACGGCTGCACATATGTGTGAATCATAGCCGTAGTTGTGCACATAGGAATCAGATTCTCCCTCGCGAAAGTGCACATATCAACGACAAACACATATGATTAACACTCCTTTTTATCTGTTAGAATGGTGATAGATGGGCTTGGGGATCTCGATTAACTGGCATCTTCATCTGACCTTCTTGCCGTGCCATGTCTATCCAGGACTAATACACACTCTTTCTATGCCACGTATCAGCCATAGTACACTCATCTAGCATCACAACAGATACCATACCTAACTTCAGCCCATCTACATTGTCCATTGACGTGTCCACCCTGGTAAAGGTGAACCTACCATGGTCTCTCTTTACTATCGAGGGGTATAAAAGGATAAAGGATCGCCCGACAAAGAATGGTATCCAGCCTTCCCAAGAAAACAACAAGATAACAACTACAACAACCCACATCCTAACAACAACTCAAACTAACCAACCATGTCTTCGATCATCAAGTCTGCTCTCTTGGTCTCCTTGGTCGCCGCCTTGGTCGTCTTCCAGTTCGCATCAGCCGCTCCCCAGGATGTCGGCTTCGGTGCTGATCTCGATGACTATGGCCTCGGTTCTGACATGGGTGCTTACGGAGGTCTCGGAGGCCCTGGAGGAGTCGACTACGGCGGCTACCCTACGCACATTCCTGTCTCGCCTGTGACCATTGTCCCGGAGACCGACTTCATCCCCATCAATAACGTCCAGCCTGTTGTCAACGTTCTCCCCGTGAATGTCAACGACTTCTCGTGGCCTCCTTACTACAACGACTATGACTTCCCCTACGGAAGTGGTGCCTACGGAGGTGGTGCCTATGGGGGCATTCTTGGTGGTGGCATGGATGGCGGCATGGGTGGTCCTTTTTAACTGCCGGTGGCACCCAACACCTTCTGATTGAGTCGTTGTTTGAAAATTGTTGATTGGAGGGAGGAGACACTGTTCTAATTTTTCATTCACCATTTTCTTGCATATCTTTCTTTCTTTCTGAATTTTCACTCACAGCCTTCATTTACTTTGCTCCGTTTTGTATCTTTTACGTCAAGAAGAAGGGGTTTTTTCACTTTTACAAATAAAAAATATCAATATCATATCTCTCATCGTTTAACAAATATGTCTTTTCTACCCTTTTCTTCACTCTCGCTCTTGTGCCCCGTAAAAAATGCTTACAATGCAGCCAGCTCCTCGCTGTTGTTTCCTCATGCTTGAGCATGAGTGAGTTTCTTGCGAACCAATTTTTATGGCGTAAACGTGCGCGTGGTATTTACTCTTGTCGCCTTGCAAATTGCAATATATTCGAAAATAATACACAAAGCCTTGTATGGGCGTTGGGCGTTGGGCGTTCTGTTGATGCCGTTTGCTGCAGTGGACAGAGTTGAGGTCGCACAACAAGAGCAAAGAAAAAAAAAGAAATAAAGTATATGTGAGAAGGTCTCCAATTGAGTTCTGCGTGATGACACGAGATGGGCGTAGTAGACATGCATTGGCAATTCTCGATGGACGTTGAGAAGGAAGCGGAGCGGCGGCCGTGGCTTTGTTGGCCGAAAGTTAATGAATAGTGACCTTGGCAACCGATATATAGGATGTACACCATGCACGGTATGATTATCTGTGCTTGTTGTGCCTGTGTACGTGTTGGGGTTCTTGGCGATCCAGCCGAGCAGTATGGTATGCTCATGGTGCCTGCAGAAAAGAGGGTCGGATAAAAAAAAGCCTTGAACATGTCCATATGTGTGTCACAAGAACAGGCTGGTAGGCAAGCTGAACGGCTGGGCGGTGGTCTTGAGTCCCAGATGCTGTTTTTTTTTTACCGCAGGGCTGGAACATCGAACCACATTTTTTGATGCTCTTTATTGCGGATTTCATCTTCTTTCACCACAATCTGCACCCTTTCTCTTTAAACCAAAACTCCGATAGATTTTGTAGCCCTGAAAGAAGTAACAGACGACGAAGCTAGAAAAAAAAATGCACGAAAAGAGAAGAGAAGGGGTGAGAGATGACAATAAAGAACGAAGACGATGAAGAAGGGGTGGAGCTGGGTGGTAATTAGGAGAGTCCGGGTGAAAATACAATCCCCGTTTTTTTTACGAGATTAGTGGGAAGGGGGCGATGTGGTGTTGGGTTGTAGTATCTTGGAAGGAAGGTACGAATGCCGACGACATCCTACCAGGCAATCTGCTCCAGTCGGGTCATTTCACTTACGCGACATGCATGCAAGGATGAGAGCCAATGAACACAACGTAGGGCAATAACGCACACATATATATAGCAAAAGCGAGGAGCTTATATTTTTTTGTGAAAAGGGAGTCCATGAGGACATAAAAAAAGGCTAGCTAGGGAATGGTATGGTTCTAGGCCGAAAGGGGAGAAAGAGAGCTCAGAGAAGAAAGCGAAAGAGAGGGGTCGAAGGAGAAGAGGATGAAGGGAAGGGACAATGTGGTGAAGTTTGGAGCAAGGAGCATAGCTATCTATCGGGATCTGGATCTGGAGTCAGACCCGCAGATAAAATTCATGGATACATGGACATATAAATGGTGAACCAGAAGATGTCACTACTGGCAACATGCATTTGCACAACCAGTCAATCGACCGAAAGGTCAATCAGTACCATTGAGCTAGTTGTATGGTTCTCAATTATAGCAGAGAGGTGGACTCTAGTTGTGAGCAAATGATAAAAAGAGGGGACCATGAGGATATGGAATGGGGGCCAAGGTTAAAGGGGCCACTACAACAGGGGGGATGAGAATGAAACCGGCGATGTGGTCTCCGATGGCCTCTTTTTTTTTTTTTTTTTTTTTTTTTTTTTTTTTTTTTTTTCAGGTCCCGCCTATTTTTATACTGTGGGCATCAGTACTGAGTGAGCAACAACAATCAACAGAAATTTGGATAAGTGGGTGAGTGGTGTGTGGTGCTACCACAAATGATGCGATAACGATGTCCATTTCTTCAGGGACCATATTTATTTTATGGACTAGCGCATTTGTTCAGAGGGCCCTTGTCGTTCACTAGCCCAGTTTCTCTTTTGGTCGTCGAAAGAGAGCATGCGGATGAATGCACCATGCCCTGTTCTCTCTCTGTATCATAGCCCGCTGCCCTGTTTGGCGGGTTGCCAGTTGTGAATCCATCACAACCAATTGACTTTTTTTTTTTTTTTTTTGTTGTGTCGGTGATTTAGATAGAGAAGTCAGCGTCAAAAGTGAAAGACAAGCCCCAAATGAGCGAGGACCCTGTTCCACTCCTTTCCCCTTATATTTCCGTCCTTGTTCCTGTCCCTGATCACTTCATGGTTGATTGATGTGTCCCTGTGTTTGGTCATCTCTACTTGTTCTTTGTCTTCTTGTCTTTTTATTGCCCCCTGTCTCCGATCGGACCCTCACTTGTAATAGCTTTTCATTCAACCAATATTTTCTCTCTCTCTCTCTCTGCTTGTCTGTCTGTGATGCGAGTCTGACAAGGACAAGCCAACCACCACACTCCAGTCCAGTTCACTCCATACGTCAAGTACACGCACACTATACACATTATACACCATCCGAATCTAGTTGCTTCTTTGCTCTCCCCCCTTTTTCAATTCAAATTAGCCAATTTAATAATACGACGAAAGTTTTAACCCTTCCTGCCCTTCTTTTCCATATTTTCTTATCCACACTGTCGTCTTCGTCTTCTTCCCTTCCCTTTCTTTTCTTTTCTCTTCTCTTCTCTATTCTTATTACCATCTCTCTCCTCCCCTTCTCCACTACTCGCTTAGTTGCTTCTTTTTGTTTACGACTTTCTTCATCACTCTTCTTCATCTTCATCACTCTCCTTCACACCATCTCACTCCCTTCTCTTTTTTGCTTGTGCTTCCCCCTTTACCCTGAACACCACTGTGTAATACTCTCTCCAAAGCCCTCACAAAAAAAAAGAGACTGGATGCCGTCCTCACCAAAAACTACTCCAAAATATATGCTGGGACTCCCAGCCAGGCCCTCCTCTGGTAGGAGGTGCCACTCCCAGAAACGAATTCTCTTCCTCTTCTCCCTGGTCCTGCTGGTCTCGTCAGGGTCCATGGTCATCCTCCATATCACAAGCACACCCTTCATCCGATCCAATTCCCTCTCCTGTACTGCTTCCTCTTCATCCTCATCAGACTCGGCAGGGTGTATCGCCTCTGCTGCCTCCCGTAGAACCCGCTGGAGGCCTGATCGGGAAGAGGACGATGAGACCTCAGAAGAGCGCTACAGAAGCAACAGTCCTTTCAGGAACCATGACCGCCCCCGTCTTGCCCTTCCCCGTCCAGTAGAAAACGTCATGACCGAAGGTCAGGAACAGCCACCACAGCGTCCAGGACCCGTGTCTGTGCCATCACCACAAATAGTCCAGGCTCAGGACAACTACCTCGGTCAACAACAACAACAACAACTCGATAGTCAACACGCACCAGCAGCAGTAGTAGAAACGGAGGATCAAGATCAGGAAGAGACTGGAGCCACGATAAAGTCTGGCAATTTACCCGAGAGCCCGCAATTAAACAACAGCAACTACGAGAACAGCGATGAGCGGGGATCGCATGGATCCCAGGATAGCCAAGACGACGAGGACTCAAGGAGCAACTACGACGGCGAAGAGCTCATAGAGGAGGGACAGACTGTCGTCGAAGAACCCGTCGTCCTCCCCTTTGAGGACACTCTGGACTCGGAAGACGGCACAAAGTACCTCACCTATCTTCCCTACGCCGGCATCACCAACCAGTTCTACGGTATGCTCCGTGGCATGGAAGTCGCCAAGGCTCTCGGCCGTACCCTCATCATCCCACCTATCACCGCCTCCAGCCATGATAAGTCCAAGCAGAACCAGCCCTGGTCAACATTCTTCGACCTGGAAAAATTCTCTCAGCTTACTGGCACAAAGGTCATTGAGTTCCACCAGCTCAGGGACGTTGAGGCTGCCGAGATGAACCAGCTCAAGTGTGGCATCACCTGCGGATTCGGCTCCAAAAGGACAATCGATTTTACAGCCAAGGGATTCCTGAAACAGTGGAAGTTGAACGTCACTCTGGATACCCTGGGTGCCGACCCCACCAAGCTAGAGGCTATTACCTCAGCACTCCGACCCTTCAGTAGCGACAAATATGTCTGCATTTCAAACACCTACAAGATCGTTGTCAAGGACAAGTCCGAGTGGGAACGGTTTGGTCAGCATCTTCATTTCACCGAGGGTCTCGAGTCGTTTGTGGGAGAGTTTTTGGATCGGAATTTGGTCAAGCAGGGGGGCAGTGAGAAACACCAGTACCTGGCCGTCCACGCCCGCCGTGGCGACTTCGCAGCGTACTGCGAGTCCAACTTCAAGGGACCCAGGATGATCCACTGCTTGCCCTCGACCGAGCAGATTGCTGCCCGTATTGACGCTGTCCAGACCCGATTGAACCCCAAGATGAATCCCGACTTGGTGTTGCCTGTCTTTGTCGCCACCAACGAGAGACGGCCGGAGGAACTGAAGAAGTTTGCCGACCTTGGATGGCGGTACCTGGACCACGACGAGATGGGCACGGCCGAGAAGCTCGGAGTCTTTGGACCGATGATGGTGGACCAGGTCTTTATGGCACACGCTCAAGGATTTGTCGGCATCCAGATGAGTACGTTCTCCCGTGTGGGAGCACTCCGGCAGAGGGACTGGCATGATCGTACAGCAGAATACATGTAAAAAATAGCAACAACAATTAGCAATAGCAGCAACAACGACACACTCTTAGCATTGACACGACCACCCACTACAGCATTCAAAATAGCATCTATTAAATGGCCTCTTGCGGCTCAACGCTCTATGTTTCTTCGCTTCCTCTTTATTCCTGGCTGCTTCCAGGGCCTTTAGCTTAGTGCCACCAAAAGACAAAAAAAGAACAAGCACAAATTTGATAAGCCACATCATATGTACATTTGAGCACGTTTTTGCTCAACTCTACTACCGTTTTCTCACTCTCGCTCTCTAAACCTTCGATATCTGTTTTCACGACCAACTGGTCCTTGAAGAATGTCGACATACGCAGGAGACACGTCCTGCAAGGGCAAGGGCAAGCAAGGCAGCGGCAGCACTAGCATCAACTACAACAACAGCAATGAAATTACTCTGAGCCTTCTGGACGACTTGGGTGCCATGTCCGACGGCATCGACGTCGATGTCGACGACCTCCTCAGCGACGAGAGCGATAATGACGACCTGATCGACAACGAGGCAGACTTGGCCTTGCTCCTCCGTACTCATGGTGTCACCCTCGACGACCCGCCAGCACCACCAGCTGTTTCGCGAAGAATGAGTTCGAGTCATGCTGCAACAACGATGCCAGGAGGAAGTCAGAGCGCGTGTCTGCCCGGAGTACCTAGCCTTTCGACAGCCACTGTTGCACCACCGCGGCTCCAGGACCCGAGCGATGCACAGAGCTGGATGGCTGCGATGGAGAGACGATATGAGGAAGAGCTCCGTCAGCAGCATGCTTCTCCAACCCAGCCGACCCAGAGCTTGTCTTTTGTCTATATACACAACCATGGGTCTACGACTCAGTCAAAGTCACAATCGAGTACGTCGTCACCAACCATTTCAGCGACAGCGGCGCCAAAACGTATGATTGCTCTACCAAGAACCTCTTCCATAAATACTTATACGCAGACTGATAAGGAGGGCGATACCGAAGTTGGCAATGCGGACTTTACTCAGGGACAGTCCTCAGAGAGTGGAGAAGGCGCAACGCGCGCAGCCATCACGACCGACCAGACAGCTCCTGAACCAGAGGCGTTTGTGATGGATCTAGAGGAGAATAAACGTTTGACGGGCGTCATACGGGCGCAAACATCTAATGCGCTCGAGGTCAACAGGAAATATCAGTTGGCACTTGAGCAGAAGCTTCGTGATATTGAAGAAGCACATATCAGGAACAGGAAGCTTAGGGCAAGTTCTACGACGTGATTTCAACCTGAAGCATGGTTATTTCCTGGAGTCTGTTTGCATGTTTCGCTAATTATGCTTCATGTTTGGTAAAAAATAGGATGAGCTTCAAGTTTGGCTGGACAGACGTGAGGTTGCGGAACGAGCCCCCGTTGTACTTTCATCGTCAAATGACCGACTGGGACCACCTTACTTCGTCGACGAAGATGAAAAAGTAAAGACATCTAGAAACATTTTACAAATTAAAGAGGCATCAATTACTCGTGTCGTTCTTGCAAGCTCACGCCTACCTCGTGTTCTTTTTCATTATTAGATACCGCCGAGCAACAAAGATACGCTTCGGAAAAAGAGTCATCCTCTTATTGTCTCCCAGAAGCGAAAGTATTGGAGTTCAGTGGACCGTGCCAACCTCAAGCTTGGCGTTATTGCAGAGAACAAGCGACTGCTGTTTGAAAAGTTTTTGCGCGAGGGCAATACTCGGGCGATCGAATCTCTGAATAACGCACCCGATGTCGATATGATGTTGAACACAAAGGGACTTGACTGGAAGCGGATCTCTCAGCGATACGTAAGTTACAAAACTCAATTCAAAACAATAGTAGACGAGTTAATTTGATGGGACAATATGAGCTCACATGACCTTTTTTTGTCATAAAATAGGTGGACAATCGTACGCCGTCAGAATGTCTAATCCAGTGGACGAGTCACGATCATCCAGGGATCAACAAGAACGACTGGTCCAAGGCCGAGCTTGTGAAGCTGGACACTCTTGTCAAGCAACACAAGGGACGCAACTGGATTCAGATCGCGCTGGATCTCGACACGAATAGGACTGGTGCTCAATGCTTCCAAAAGTACCAGAGCAAAATGATTGGCGTTGCGTCAAGGGAGTAAGTCGCGTTGTTGTTCCATTTAGTACGGTGAACCTATCATGACCGCTAGTCAACGAAATACTAGAGTGACTAACACGCTTCACGATAAATATGATAGCAATTGGACGGCGGAGGAGGACAACATTTTGAGAGAGGCTGTGCGGGTGCTGGGCGAAAAGAACTGGCTACAGGTCGCGAGCTGCTTGGAAAACCGCAACTCTGTCCAGTGCATGACACGTTGGTCCAAGAGCGTGAACCCAGCCATACGACGTGGTCGTTGGCTGAACGAGGAGGATGGAGCTCTCCGAGCGGCATATGAAGTTTATGGTGGCGGTCGATGGGCCAAAATTCAGCAGCATGTCCTTGGCAGAACGGATATCCAATGCCGCGAGCGATACATGAACGTTTTGACACCCAGCCTCGCGACAGGGCCATGGACACAACAAGAGGTTGAGCGACTGGATGCACTCGTGGAGGAGCATGGGGAGAAATGGGGGCTAATTGCCTCATTGATGAATGGCCGTACCGACAATCAGTGTGCCCGGCGATGGAGGATGAACAAGGAAGAAGACAAGCAGAAGCGCAAGGGACGGCGATCCAGGCGGTATCTTGCGAGCCGTCGACGGAAAGGAATGACGACTGTGGCTGCCCTACCGACTGTTCATCAAGACAAGGAGGCTATACAGAAGACGATGCAGTTGAAGAGAAAGTGGGAGGCCAGGATTCTCAAGCGGGAGATGAAGATTCTCAGAGCAAAGGGATTTTTCGATGCTCGAAAGAACAAGAGGGTCAAGCCGTTGTACAGATCTTTCCTCGACAGGGAGCGGTTCATTTACGATTGCTGGCAGCAGCAGTGGGGTGATTACATTGATCCCGTCGAGAAGGTCTTTAACCTCGGAATCCCGCCACCCATCTCTACCGACAAGGAGCCTACTGAGGGCAGAGGAAACCAAACTGATTCTGTTTTTGATGCTGTCTTGCCTGATCCGGCTTCAGTTGCCAGACCTGGCAAAGTCCGTCCTGTCCCTCCCTGCAACGCGACTCTGACGGCGTTCTCTAATCTTATCCAGCAAGGAGATCTCATGGGTGGACGATTTCAACTGGCCCATACCATCTCGGTTGGCAAGTCTTTGGCAGCACCAGCCGAGCTTCTCAGTGCGGAGGAGCAGATGACCCCAGAGTACAAGGAGCTGGAGGAGCGGTTTGAGGCTGTGTTTACGTGGCCGTTGCTTGCGGGCATGTTGAATATGGAGACTGCAAGAAATTTGGTGAATCATGCGCATGTTGATGATAATGCTGCTGCTGGTTCAAAAAAGAAGCGGACTCGGGGCAATTCTAGCCAGAAACGCACTTTTACTTCAGCAAACGTGGGTCCTTCGACAGGAAGAGGAGGAGGAGGAGGAGTCATGGAGGGTTCCCCGCCGGGTCAAGACGACGCTTCTTCATCTGCTTATGGGACCCCTGTGGCACCTTGGCAGGAGCAGTCGGAGACGGAGGATGTGGGGTCGAGTGAGTATGAAACCGACAATGATGACGATGACGATGACGGCAACGACGAGGAACTTGTTCGAAGTGCTAAAGGGGGCAGCAGTCCCAAGCGATTGCGGATCGATCCCTGAGCGCACCCAGCATCACTTCTGTCATTCTCCCACACACTTGCTTCTTGTTTTCTTTCTTTCTCTTCCGTCTTGTGGTATTAACTTGCACATATAAATCTCACAGATAGTTGCGGAAATCCTTTACTTGTTAGTGATGTTGTCCCGTTACAATGATCCGTCTGTTGTTTTATTTTGCCTGTGCATTGGATTTTTTTTTCGTGCGGTTCGCCGGTGGTGGAGGTAAATGGCGATCGTCAGTCGAAGGTGCGTATGCGTGTGGTCTGTCGGTTTTCGATGTTTTGTTCTCATGCTCAGAGGTCAACCACGGTCTTCCACAAGTAATCGTTTAAATAATGCGCCGTTTCCACACCAATGTTCTTGTTGATGCGTTTGATATCATCTGTCGACATTTTCGTAGTACCGACGGCCAAGATCTCGTTCTTTCCTTCTGCGGTGATGGCGACGACTGCGTCTGCAGGGACAGAGACGTCCATGCGAGCGCCTTTTGAGGTCAGTCCTGGGCACATGATGTTGGCTCCTGCCATGACAAACTTGATAGCGCCACGGTCCACTTGCAGCCTTGGCAACATGTTGGGGTCTATCATTGAGGTTGTATTTAGCAAATTGTAGTTTGGATATTTGGCTATCCGAAGGGCGTTTGGCTGCTGTTCGCAGCTATAAAAATGACAGGATATGAGAGCTTACATTTGTGGAGGAGCTTGAGAGTGGGGAAGTAAGGGCCGTCGAAGTGGTTGAAGAAGAGGACCTCGTTGTTCATGACGATAAGATTAATGTGCTCGTGGCTAAATCATGTTTGATATTATCAAGGTAAGTTCGATTGCAAATCATGCTAGTAGATGCTAGGTAGAAACAGCTCTTGATAGGAAAAAGGACAAAGACAAGAGTGTGTGCAGAAAATGACATACCATTTCATGAGGATGAGGGGCGACTTCTTGGGCATGACATCGTCAATGATGCCCTCGATACCCTCCTTGTACTGCTCCAGGATTTTGGCGCGGATCGCGCGCTGAACCGAGGACTTGACCTGGGTATGTCCTGTGACGTCCTCCTTGATGTTGAACCTATTTTCATAGTTGTAGTTGCAACAAGTTGAAGAGGTGTCGAAAAAGGTGTGAGTAGTTGTTGTGCTGAGAAGGGGCGTAAATTTTCAACTGATATCGCTGTTCGCGCCAAAGTGCCGTAGTCGTTTTCGCACAGTCCCAAGGTTCAAGTTCTTTGCTGCCTATCCTCTGTGCTCTGCTGTTCTTCGTCCAATCTGATTCCATGGTTGTAGTGGGCCAGTAGTGGAAACTATCTGTAGGTGCTCCCTTTGCACGAGTGAATGAGCCCGAGTCTATGGTGGTCCGGTTACCCTTGGTTGGCGTGTTGCTACATTACTTTTTGAACATGCTTGTGTCTCTCTGTCGGTCTGTTGTGAGTTTGCTGAGGTTCGTGTTGGTGTCAACAAAAAGCAACAGCATGAACTTTCAACAAAAGATAAATAAGACTTTTGCCTGCAGCACATGCGACGATCGGGCCTTCCGTGATAGCCTTTAGAGTCCCTTTGGGCGAGAGGGTTCCTCCCATTTTGATTGGCTTGCATGTCCCTCGCAGCTTGCTTGTGTGTCTACCACCTTTGGTTCCTCTTCTTTCTTTCTTTCTTTCCCATCTCAACCTTGTCGGCCTCATCTTTCCTTCCTTCTTCTTCGTCCTCGGACTCGTTCCTCCTCTTTTTTTCGACAACGACACCTCGTTCTCGGGCAGCACAGCAACAACACCGGGATCCTCAACACTCTCTTGTTTTTGTTTTCACAATGGTGAAATCGACCCTTAGCCGTTTCAAAAACTTTGACGCCTACGCCAAAACCCTTGATGACTTTCGAGTCAAGACCTCCACCGGCGCCGTAGGTACATATTCGCGTCCTTAACACAATCAATAGCATTGTTTTTTTTTGGCTTTGAAGAGTCAGCGATGTTGCTTGACCCTTGGAAGAAAGGGCGGTTGACACGAACGGTGCTGGATGAGACGAGTAAGACTCGAGACGATGATCATGCTGCCATCTCGAAACAAACCAACTCACATGCTTATAACTTTTTTTATTTCTCGACCCCTGTGCTCAAAGTCACGCTTGTAAGTGCAGTTGTCATTGCAGTCTTGCTGTTGGGCGAGTTCTTTGACTACCGGTCTGTGCACACCGAGTCCTCGCTAATTGTTGATGGCGGCAGGAAGGCTAAGATGGCCATTGACTTTGATATCTCCTTCCCCAAGATCCCTTGCTACAGTAAGTTCTCGCGCAGTTGTTTCTTATTTTTTTTCGTTGCTTTTCGGTGTTGTTTCTGGACATTTAAGATATATGGCATAAACCAGATACTATGTCTGTGCATGAAGCTACATGCAGAGGAGACTAAGAAATACCGACCTTCACTTTCGCTGCGACAATTAGTCTTGACGCTGGACGTTATGGATGTTGCAGGAGAGCATCAGAGCGATATTTCACACTCAGTCTACAAGGTCCAGTTGTCGCCCGATGGTTCCGAGATCAAGCGTGAAAGAGCACCCAGTAAGTCTCTAGACTTGTATCCCTGGACTTAAGAACTGTTGGACATGAGAATCACAATTGATTGTTATCCTTAATCATGGATCAGCTACATCAAGATTACCGCCGCTGAGCATTTCCCTTTTTTGTTCTGACAAAAATAGACCTGGGTGACACTGGTCCAGATCCCAAGGAGGTTGGACCAGACTACTGTGGAGACTGTGGCGGCGCAATCAAGCCTCCAAGTGGATGCTGTAACACTTGCGAGGAGGTCAGACAAGCCTATGTCCGTTCAGGATGGTCGTTCAATCGCCCTGAGGGTATCGAACAGGTAATTTGCGGGACATGCATTAAAAACGTTATTTGTTATTATTCCACAAAATATAACCATTACGTTCTTCTTGTTGCCAACGCGCGTGATACATACTGTTTCTAATCAACGTAGTGCGTTCGTGAAGGATACATGGAAAAGATGAAGGAG
Organism: Linnemannia schmuckeri; assembly: GCA_029449235.1. Taxonomy (NCBI): domain Eukaryota; kingdom Fungi; phylum Mortierellomycota; class Mortierellomycetes; order Mortierellales; family Mortierellaceae; genus Linnemannia; species Linnemannia schmuckeri. The sequence continues at coordinate 1,131,982 of JANATG010000012.1, read as the reverse complement.
CAAGCGGACCAGGGATGCAGAATGCACGGTCAGCTCACCGTCAACAAGGTCGCAGGAAACTTTCACATTGCCCCCGGTCGTTCCTTTCAGAGTGGGAGCATGCACGTCCACGACATTCAGCAATACCTCCAGCACGGACTGGACTTTTCGCATCACATCAAGCATCTCAGCTTTGGAGAGAAGGTACCCAACGTACACAACCCTCTGGATGATCAGCGCGTCGATGGAGCAGAGGGCTTGCACATGTTCCAGTACTATGTCAAGGTCGTCGGAACAAGATACTTTTATTTGAACAGGATGCCCGTCAATACCAACCAGTACTCTGTCACACAGTTCAGTCGCAACTTGCTTCAGAAGGACGCCATGGGCATGGTCACGCAGCCCAACGGTTTGCCAGGTAAACTATCTTTTGCTGTTCTTCGCAACATATTTGCACTTTGTTGTAAAAGTAGACACGTAGGTGCATATTGATCGACTTTTTTTTCCCTATCTTTGACATGTAGGTGTGTTCTTCAACTTTGATATCTCGCCAATGCTGGTAATTCAGAAGGAGGAGCGCAAGTCGTTCACGTCGTTCTTGACAGGAGTGTGCGCTATTGTTGGAGGCATCTTTACGGTGGCTGGCATTATTGACGGAGCCATTTGGCGTGCGGAGAGGACGCTCAAGCGGAAGATGGAGCTCGGTAAGGCCCTCTAGAGGTCTAGACTTGATAAGACAAGATATTAGAAATTAAAAAACAAGTGTCACGTGAAGTGCTTAGCCAAAACGAACTCTGGTCACGGACCCTTGCTTTTGCCTGTAATGATTAGTGTCATTTTCCGCTGTCGCTTTCTCCTTTTGCTTGAAAAGGTCGTCTCTTCTTGTTTCTTTTTTTTTTTCCCTTTCTCCTCTCAGACCCAATTGAGAAATACTGAAGCACTCGGATCTCATTTCCTACTCCCATTCGCTCTTTTCATTCCTCATACTTCTTACACTCACACGACATACGACCTACGACCTACGACAACCCACGACCTCAACAACACTTCCTTCTTCCCTCATTCCCTTCTGGCACTCGTTAGTGCATTGACAAGCATACCCTCACCCCTTCGCCTTCCTATCACCTCTTTGCTTTCCCATCACCCCTTCGCCTTCGCGTCTCTCTGCCTCCTCTCCCTCCTCTGCCTCCCCTCTCCCTCGACTTTACTCCTCCCACTCCGACCCCTTTTGCAGCACACGCCCACATACAAAATCACATCACACACGCACACACTCACCCTTGCACTCTGAACGACACTCGTTCCTCCTTCACACTATTCCTTTACTTTAAAACTCTCTGTAACCCTACCCTTGCCACATGGGTACTATCAGTTCCCGACACTCACCCGCCGAACCCTTTCACTCTCCCGCTGAATCATACAACGCACGGAGACCATTGCTTGCCCGTTTTCACCACCACAACGACTACGGATGGGCTCCCAGGCCGTTCCCGACTGCACCAGTTACAGCTTTGGTCAAAGAAGCTCGTTATTGTATGTCTATCATGCTGGATTTCAGTCGTCTTTCGTCATATTTATGGTTCTTCAGGGATTTTCTTAATTTTAGCGGCGTCACTTTTTTTTTATTCTCATAATGGCTCTCCACACCCACAAAAAAACTTACATGTTAATATCTCGTTCCCTCTCTTATCTTTGCCTTCTCTTTCTCTTCTTCCCTACAATATCTTTCCTCGCTGTCATTTCCTCTTCCCTAAAATCCAACGAAAAGCGATCATTAATGCGCTCGACACATCGCTCACGCGAGATGAACTCGGTTCCCCCGAGATTTACCTTGCACTACTACTTCCGATCGTGAGAAAATACCGAGAGGAGCGTCGAGAGACAGCCGCCGTCTACTGCTTCCTTTTGAACCGTTGGCAGTTTCTTCGAGATGCAGAGAACGATCTAGCTAATGCGCGACTCAATGAAACAAGGTAAAAAATCAATTTTAACAAAGATGAACGCACTCACGCATCACCACCGAGCTGTTCAACCGCGTCAAGTTGGCGTCACTTTGGGTCTAAAAACAATGACAAGGGATGGCACGAATGGAAATGTGACAGACTGTTTGTTTGAAGATAATAAGGTCTGTGTGAAGATATTGTACACGTGCAATTGCTCCCTTCTTGACAATCATTACCCCCGCACTTTACTTTTTTAGGGCACATGCATGCGAAATTGTGGCCACCAAGTAAGACCTCGTCACTTACTTTTTTTTTATTTTTTGCAGGCTGCATGTATTTCTGACTTTTGTTCATTTTTATTTAATACTCTCACAGAGTACTAAAGGCATTTTCGATGCGCCAATTGATCGACGTGTTGACTTATGACTTTTCTCCAGTGCGACGTAAGCTACAAGCACATGTCCTGCGGCCAATGATCGTCTCGTAGAACAAAAGCTGACATTGACCCGTTTCTGGTGTGTTGATCATGCAAAAATAGGGAAAGACGCTCGATCAAGAATTTATCTTCCCCACTTTGAAGGTGAACCATCCACTGAGCCGATGAGTGCTCTGGAAGTGGCGATATCTGGGAGGGCCAAGCACTTCATCTCAAACCCACTTGTCCAAGAGATCATAAGTACGACCTCATTCATGTGTGTGTGTTTTCGAGCACGGCTATTTGGAATTGGTGCATGCCCTTATGCTAACCACACCATCTCTTAACTGTATCTTTTTTTTGACAGACCAGATCTGGCTTGGAGAAATCGTCTTTTTTTCGAATGCGATCGACAACCCTGACTCCTGCCTTAATGCCTCACAACAGGAAATACGCACGGTTACCGTGTACGATAACCGAGACATCACGTTCCTGAGGCTATCTCGTCTTCGAGTGCCGCGGTACAAAACGACATTCCAGATGATCTCCTTCTCGGGATTCATCGCAGTCTATACCGCAGTGACGTTTGCAAAAGAAGCCGAGCTGACGGCCATAGAAGTGGTACGTAATCACTCTTTTTTTTTCAAATCTGTGAGTAGATTGAGCATGATGTTTGTTCTGTGTATGTGCGCATATCTAACCTCGTACTCCACTCCCTGGCCTTGACTAGATCATGGATATCTTTGCACTATCGTACACGATAGATGAGCTCATCCAACTCCGGGACTCCGGGCCGTCATTCTACTTTGAGACTGTCTGGAATCTATTTGACGTGCCGATCTACATAATATTCCTGGTGTTCATGGGTCTGCGGATCAGCACTTTCTTCACCGGATCTCTGGAAATGTCTGACTTTGCATACGACGTCTTGGCCTGCAACGCGATCCTTCTTTGGCCAAGGCTATTCGCAGCGCTAGGTAATAGTCCTTGTTTGTTTGTTTGAGAACATGAATCGTCAGGCTGCAATCATGGTGGAGCTTGCGAATAACGGAGCGCCTTCTATTTTTCATCATCGATAGATCACTATCGTTTCTTTGGCACCATGCTTATTGTCCTTCGACAGATGCTATTGGATGCGATGCTCTTTCTGGCCCTCTCTACTATCTTTTATATCGGTTTCTTGCAAGCATTCTACGTAAGTCCCTTGCTCATTTCAGGACATCAAATGCTTTGCATCCACATTGAAAACCATTTACCTGACATCACCGCGCTTATTTGCATTGTAGGGACTTCACGACAATACAAAATCATATGGAGAGATTGCTTGGCTACTGCTTCAGGTGTTCTTTGGATCCGCCTTTTTGGGATTCGAAGAAGCAGAGGAGTTGTCAGAGCTTTTTGGAGCGCCGCTGATGGTTCTCTTTGTCGCCATTTCGGTGTTGATGCTCTACACCCTCCTCATCTCTATTTTTTCGCAGACGTTCTCTGAGGTACGTAATGACACATGGCGGCGTTTGCTAATTTCGTGGGTTTAATATGAGTTGCAGCTACGCGATCCTGATCCTGACGCTTTGTCAACTCTTCTCTGTCCTTGACTAATAGGTGAGCGCTAATGCCAAGGAAGAGTTCATGTTCTTGTTCTCGGTCAAGGTGATGGAAGAGGTCAAGTCGGACGCCTTATACGAGTTTCAGCCCCCGTTCAATATTTTTGCAGGGCTGGTGGTCTGGCCATGCAGCTTGTTCTGTCCAGCCGATGTTGTGGGTAGGATTAGCCGTGCTCTCCTTCGACTGTTCTTCTTCCCAGAGCTGGTCTGCATCTGGATTTTTGAGGTTCTGGTGCTACGGAAACAGCCGCAATATGTTCCTGTCCGACCAGGCATTGTTGACCATGAAGGAGCCTACGGAGCTACATCAACAGCAAGCATGGGAAAGGCCAGTGTTGGGGGTGGCGTTGCACAACGGAGATTGGATCGAGACAACAGTGTGACAATCAGCTCAATGGAAGGACAGTCATCGCGCGACTCAAACTCGCCTCGGGTGGAAGCAAGGTCGATTGATGCAACGATTTTTCCCAACCCTGACGGACCACCTCCAGTTGGGCATCTTCCAACAGTGCGACCAACACCCCAGGAGCTCCACAATCTTACTACCAATGGACTCGGCCAGTCAGGTCAACCAACCGGCCAAGAAATTGTCTCGCCTTACTTTGAGAACATTAGGCGGTTTAGGGATGCCAGCAAGAACAATTCAACGTCGAGTGGGTCACTGAAGAGCGATGGCGAGAATGGCCAAGAACGATCACCATACTCGCATCACCCGGCGATGTACTCTTATCAGCCCGCAGCTCCGATTGGGGTGGGGATCACGCGACAAGGCAGTCTTTCTGGATATGGTCGCTTCCGTCACGCGACTGATATGACCCTCGCCAATACTTTCCAAGGACTCTGGCCTCACCAGTACGACATGCATGCAGTGGATGAGTCAGCCACTGGCGCTGACCCTTATTATCAACACCAGCAATGGCAGCAGCAGCAACAGCATCTTAACCATCATCATCAACAGCCACAACAGCAACCGAATCAGCACCCGCACCTACCGAATCAGCGGTGGTTTATGGAATCTTCAGAGGGGAAGCAGTTGCTTCAGCAACAACAGGCAGATACCGAGGAATTGACACGGTTAGTCGAGGATCGGTTTACCGAGGTGCGGATACGAATGGACGATATTGAGTCCAAGCTTGATCGACTGATGGATGCTATCCTCGGACCTCAGGATTTGCACTGATGATCAGTGCTGTTTGTTGGACTAAGAATAAATTTGTGGGAAATGCAATGCGCAGACGAGAGAGAAGAGAAAACGAGTAGACGAGAGACGAAATATGCCCCGGTGATCGCTGCTTTTTCTAAATTTGTTTGTCTTTGTCTCTGTACGGATCATCGTTAAATGCTAGTTCACGCGAAATGGTTAAACAACTCTTCGCAACATGACAAATTCCCTACAGTACGTGCAGTTGTTGATTCATAACGACGGGCGGGTATAAAAGGGCGGGCGATAGCACACCCTTTCGTGTTTTGTATTCCATTCTCTATCACACTTCCCTCACTCCCACAACAACAAACACACTCAAACACACACACACAACACTCGAACAATACCCGAACAAGGCAATAACCCAACCATGCGTTTCTCTGCTCTCGTCGGCCTCGTCGCCAGCATCTTCTTGATCGGTTCTGCGGCCGCTAACCCATCCCCTGCTCCTTCGGACGACACCGTTCAAGCCGAAAAGTGGCATCCTGGTCACGGCCACGGTGGTGGTGGTGGTGGAGGAGGAGGCCACTGGCATGGCCGCAGTTTGGATGCTGAACATATTAACGAAGGTGACGAAAGGTCGCTTTGGCGCTATGGAGATGGCGGCGGCAGGTACTGGGGAGGCGGCGGCGGACGCTACTGGGGAGGAGGTGATGGGGGACGTTATTGGGGTGGTGGGGGCCGTTATTGGGGTGGTGGCGGCCGTGGAAGATGGTAAGCAACGAACGACGATGAGGATTGCTAGAAACCCTGTTTTTAGCACCCCCCATTCCTTCCTCCTGTTATGACGGACAACTCCCTTCCTTTCATGTACTCCAAACCATTTTTCCACTCTCAAACACAGTCTACAACAAAGCACCTTTTTTTTTTCTTTCTTTCTTCGGAGTTGATAAAAAGTAATAAAAAAAAACGTTTGCATTTGCAAGCAACAAAAACATAAAGGATTGACGACCGTTGAATAATCATTTCCTAATTTGGGCTGATTTATCACTGCATGGTTTTGACGCGAACGCGACCCGGGAACAAGAAAGTGTTTGATTGTTTTTAGTAAACGCGTATTTTTTGTTAGATTGTGGATGGCTGATGAGGCGCAGGCGGTCTTTCCATCGGGATAGCAGATTGCCTCTTATTCTTTTCCGTTTGTTGCTTGAAGGCAAAGTATTAATCAATGGAGAGGAGAAAGGGAAGGGCGAGAAGGACGAGGGAGTAAAGCATCAACAAGTTGAAACCCAAATGATAGAAGGGACTGATAAATCGATTTGGTTGAAGTGCACGCAATATTGACATTCAAACAATCACCGGAATTAGTTTTTTGTTGTTTGCTCGTTTTGATTGACGTGAGATGGATCGGAGACGTTCTTCTGCATCGAGTATAAAACGCAGGCACCGTAAATTGTACAACAACAGCAAGCCAGCCTTCATAAGCCCTTTCTGACCGCCTTTCCCACCTACAAAATCCCTACACAAACAATCAAGTCCCTCCCCTTTCTTGCACCTTCTTTTCCTCCTAACCATGACTCTTAAATTCTTCTTGGTCTTCACCCTCGCCATGTTCCTGACGGTGATCTCGGCAGCACCCTACCACCCAAACAGCGGACCAATCATCAACCCTCAGACGACTATCGCGCCCCAGACCGACTTCATCCCAATCACCAACGTCCAGCCTGTCGTCAACGTCCTCCCGACCGACTACAATGATTACTCGTGGTGGGGTCCTTGGTACAACACCTATGCTGGTGGCAGCTGGGGTGGCGCCGGATATGGTGACAACGGCAGATGGGCGGGAGGGTTTGACGGGGACGCGTGGGGGAAAGGCGGTACAGGTACGTGGGGAGGAGCAGGTGGATGTAACTGGTGAATGGAGAGTAAGGCCCTTCAGCGACATGGAGGGTTTCGAACATGATCCTTTCATATCGGGAGCTCTTGACAGCATTGCACCTCTACCACCAGTAGCACTTTACTTGAACTGCATTTCATCAGCCATTCTTAGTCTTGGTCTTTCTTGATCTTCACTCTTACTTGTGATTTATCTCTGAAATACTTTACCACCTCGTTACACTAACAAACACAAAGAATAATAAAGGAACTTTAATGATGTATTTGTGCAAAATAATGGAGTCTATCTAGTTGTTTATTAATGGAGGAGTGTCTTTTTGATGGTAAGAGGTGTAAAAGAGAAGATGAAAAAAGAGAACACAGATTATGTCTGTGATCTCTTAAGCGCCGAGATACCAACGATCCTCGAGGACGGCAATACTGGCACCTAAGCACCAACCGGTCTCATAGTCACGGATCTTCTTTGTCAAGTTGATCTTGCGATCCTTAGGGATACCGTATCCGTGATGAAGCAGTCCATAGATGTAGTTCAAGTCCATGCACATCTCGGCGATCTTACCGAGCTCAGATTTGGCCTCGGCAATCGAATCAAACTCCTTGAAGGCAGTCTCGTCAGCAACACAGACACGGTCGGTCAGCTCTTCCAGCTGCTGGAGAGTGATGTCCTGAATGGGGACATCAGATCCTGCAAGGAAGGGCGTGATGCGGTCAAAGATGTAGGAGAAGGCATAGATATCCGAGTTAAAAGAGGTGGTGAGTGAGGGTTGGTACACGCCGGCGAAGGAGCAAGGGTTCAGAATGCAGGCCTTGTCCTTGTAAAAGATGGCCTCGACGACGCGACGGCACTCGTTGGCGGTATCAGAGACACCAATCAGGGTCACTTCCTTCTCGCCGTGCATGTACGACTTGCGGGTGTCAACGGGCATGCAGGGGTGCAGATACTCGTCGGCAGAGAGCTCAATGTCCTCGGTGTTGTTGATGGGGTGCTCAACCACATAGTTGTTGATCGCCTTGTTGGCCTCGGCCAATCCGTAGCCAAGGTACGAGTGCTGGAAAAGAATGTAACTGTTGCCGTTGAAGGACAAGGGCACGCGGTGATCACCCTGGGCGATAGAGTGTCCGTTGGCAGTCAGAGGCTCAAAGACAATCTGGGTCGAGGCTCCTCCAAGATCCATGATGGCGACAGTAGGGGTCTTTTCCATTGAGTTGATCCGTCCCAAAAGGTAATTGACTGTGACCCAAGCATACACACCCTCATCGCCTCCATCCATGACGGCGACTCCTTGTTCATCAATGATGGGGAAGGGGTAAACAGTCTCCAAACGATGACGGACAGCCTCCAAGATCCTGTTCGACTTGACATCACCCAAGAGACGGAGTCCAGCTGTAGCCTTGACGGCAACAGGCGTCGACTTGTGCAAGAACGCAGGGACAGATTTCAAAGCGACCCTGAGGAGTGGGTCCAGAGACTGTGCAGCGCCCTGGGCATCGTCACCGAAACTGGAAAGACCAGGCTTAAGCATCTCAAAGACCTCACTCTCCAGTTCCGGGGTCGCTTTGCAGTAGTTGAATTTGTATGCATGGATGCGCGAACCGGACGAACCAGCGTCGATCATGAGCACATATTGGATCAGAGGTCTTCCTGGATGGGCTACGTCGCAGTGTTCTGAAGTAATGCTGGCTGGCCACGTTGTTGGCGCTGTCTCTTCGAGTGGCGCTATGCATGCATGATAAACAGAGATTGTACAAAGGTTAAGAATGTTCCTCGATTTTTTTTTGTATGTGTTCGAAATTGATTCCCGATGCAATGAAATCAAGTGAGGAAAAGTGCGAGTAATAAAAGAAAAAGACAGGGGTGCGACACACAAGGAATGCTATTGGCGTGAACAAAGTGGGTAGGACAAGAAGGGAACAGAAGTCAAAACTGACAGACGACAAAGTAGTATAACCGCAGCAAGCGTGTTCACTCACCAATTGGAATGTTGTCGTGGAGGTTAGGTTGGCTCTTTGGGAGCATGACAAAGAAGAAGAGGGTCAAGCCAAAGAACAGGATTGCGCCATTGCGGAGCCAGTAACCTTTACGAGCCATAATATTGTCCTTCAGGGACATAACGATAGGATGTTGAAGGATGGATTGATAAAGGGTGCCTGCTCTCGAGGGCTTGTTATTGTTGTAGTTGAGGTAGCGGAGGTTGCTGTTGTTGCGAAGATGGTTAGAAGCAGCAGAAGAGGAGCGGCGGGCTCTAGTTGTGGCAGAAGTGGAAGCTGCTGGAGGTGTTGACTTTTTCTTGTTGGTGTAATTGGATGGGAGGAGAGAGCTGGAGCTGATACGCTTAGCGAGCTTGAATGAGTTGCGCTTGACTAGCTTGGGAGGGTTGTTGTTGCTGCTGGTAGTTGCAGATGTCTCTGGGGCGAAGGAGATGTGATCCTGCTGTTGCTGGCGGTGATGATGAAAGGTAGAAGGATGATGAGGTTGCTGTTGTTCGGAGAATGGATGAGCTGACTGGTGGTATTGGTGTTCTTGTTGTTGATCTGAGGGGATGATTCGATTCCTGTCGTCGTCAGCAAAGGTCATGAGGCGGAGGAGGAGGAAAAGAGGAACAGGATGATGAAAGGGTGGAGAGAGGAGGAGAGTAAGAAGAAGAAGAAGAGGGAAAAATAAGTAAAAAGGAGAAGGACAAGATAAAAACGTGCGGGTTATGCACTGACGGGATGGACTAAAAATGTCCGTAAAAATAGCTTGGGCTGGGCAGGGCACGCAATTTTCAATTGAATTAGTAGTGTAGCTATATAATTGGGTGCGAAATAGCCCAGAAAAAAAAACCCCCCTCTAAAGAAGTCATGTCCATATGAGGGCAGGGACCCGGGGTCGGAACCTCAGAGGTTAGAATCCATCCAGGCAGGCAGCCAGTCTGTGAGTTCGTTGTCAGTCGCCATTGTAGTTCCATCAATGTCTCAGTCTTCGACTTGTCCGACGCTCCATATCAGACTTCCAGTTCATCTAGATCAGCAAGCTGATCCTTGGCACTCTGTGCCTGAAATAAAAGTCAAAAGGGGACTGCTATTCTTCTAGACTCGTCGTTCTTCATGTCGTCCATGAAGAGACCACCCTTTTCTTTCAACTGGACGATGCATCCGCTACTGCCATGTCATTCACATTCCGGCTAGTCTTCGAGGCCCTCTTCCTCCTGGCCTCGCAGGCTCTCTTCTACACCCTCGCCTGGTCCTTCCTCATCCAGGGCCTCCTCCGCGATTATGCCTCCAACAGCTCTGACCAAGAGTTCCTCCTCTCCGCCTTCCCCACAAACACTTACAAACGCAAACAAAAGTGGTGGCAGGGAGGCGTTCTCGTCCAGGTCGTCTTTGCCCTCACCCTCACCTGGAGCTGTCTCCTCTTTGAAATGATCATCATGGAGATCTTGGGCCTCCTCGGACAGGAGTAAGAAGAAAACGAATGCATCCTTCATCACCACCATCTCTCTCCTCGTCACGGTCTTGCATACAAGTTTTTTCTTGTTTCGTCATTCACAAAAATGGCTGTGAAGAGCTAACTTGCTGGTCTGAAATCGATCACCTTAGGTCTCGTTGGTACTTTTGGCGACTCACCCTCAGTTCTTTGCTATTACTCGTCATTGCAGTTATTCCTTACTATCAATGCATTCTTTTGACACGAAACACAGGTAGACGCCACGTATCATGGTTTATTTTCCGATCCTCAGTGTAGCAGGCAAAGCGCGCGTTTCTGACTAACGTCTTCTAACGTTCACACTGTTCTAGGAATCTCAACGCAGAAAGCATTGCCAATTGCAGCAGTTGTTTGGTGTATCTATTTTTATCTCTTTGCCAAAGTCGGCAACAGTTTTCCGTCTCAGGGTGGACATGCACCAGGTATTGTTGGATCAATGGTCCGATCAATGCATCCACAAGATTTCATGCAGTCGAGGAAAGGGTCCAGTACTAACCACGTTTACAATGTCCTTATATATGTAGGGCTTTGGTCGATTGAGTGGGGCATGTCTCGCGTTGGTATCATTGGAGTCACTATCAGTGCTATCCTGTCTGGCTTTGGAGCTGTTAATGGTCCATATTCCAACCTCTTTTTTTTCCTGCGGTATGTCTGCCGTAGCGCCAGTTTCCATGCCTGATGTGAAGTGCATGGTGCGCTACTTCATAAACTAATATTTAATCCGCACTCTTCTTATCATATCGCTAGCCAAGTTACCGACGCTGATATCCAGCTTGCAGAAAAGAAGTGTGTTCAGACATTGGAGATGATTGCAAGCAAAAAGAAGCGGATCGTACTGGAGGAAGCTAGACTGCGTACCTTGGACGTAAATTACAAAGCCACCATTTCATCTGTTGAACCTGACTATTGTATTTATTGCCAAAAGTGCCATTCTCTCACTCAACGTTCGTTGATCTGTTATATTGACTGATAGCCTAATGCATCCAAGGTCGGAGGCTTTGTTCGAAAAATCTTTGGCGGCGTCTCTGGAAGACCAGAAGGGGAAAGTGAGTCCTCGGCCCCTTGATCTCAGTATTATCAACAACTTATACGCATTTTTTTCACTTCACGCGAAACTAACTTGCTATGTTTAATCGATCAGATCTGGAAGGCCTTAGACTGGAATTGGCAGCACTCGAAGGAATCTCACGGCAACTCTTTCTCGACATTGACGATCTCTACGTTGAGCAGGTAGGGCCAGCACATTATCATTATCAGGACACAGACGCTGTGACTTGAATAATGCAGCAGCGTGCTGACCTTGTTGTCCTGAATACCCTTCGACTCTATAGGCGCGTTTGCAACACGCTAAGACATGGCAGGGAAAGTACAGCAACCTTATGGGATACATCTTTTCAATCTACTGTGTCTACAAGCTAGCAATGGTAGATTCTTGTCTCATTCGTGCCTGCAAGTCAATACCAGTATATCAGACATGCACATCTCACTGACCAATACCTCACCTTTGCATGGTCCCATAGTCGCTTATCAACATGTTGCTCAACAGAACTGGATCCACCGACCCCATTACAGCATTGATCAGCAAATTCGTCTCCCACACTAACATGAAGATTGACGTCCGGTTCTGGTCCCAGCAGCTCAGTTTCTTCTTCATCGGACTAATGATCTTCTTGTCGATTCGCGGTCTACTGAACGAGCTTTCAAAGTTCTTCCGGGCCTTCTCGCGACACGTTTCATCCAGCAACATCATCCTCTTCTTGGCGCATCTCATGGGCCTCTACTTTCTGAGCTCAGTACTCCTGATGCGTCAGAACCTTCCTCCGGAGTACCGATCCATTATCTCAGAGTCGCTTGGCGCGCTAGAGTTTGATTTCTACCATCGATGGTACGTGCCGCCTTCATAACTCGACTCGCTTGTTAGATAACGCTTAACCCAATGTTAACATGCGGTTACTGTTTTCTCCAACGTAGGTTCGATGTCATTTTCTTGATCAGTGGCCTTGTCAGCATGGTGTTTTTGTACTTTGTTCACAAGGCAAGTGGAAGTAGCAATATCCTTGCGAAAGATCCCGCATTCGAGCAATTCATTGAGCATGACGATCAGCGTTACTTGTCTCAATCCAATGGCATCCAGGCGACCTTCTCTAATGACTCCCAGTATGGCCTATCATCAGGGACGCATTGGCGTTCTAGAGGTTCATAGATTGCACGCTTTCCTCCCATCCTTTCCCCTGCACAATAAACACTTGAGATAAACGCAATACTCTTTCCTTCCGAACAAAGCCGCGTCTTTGAATGATAATGTGTGTATTGATTGAGAATGTGACAAAAAGACGAGAGTCGGTGTTTGTGGAGGTCCCCTCCTTGTTGTTCAATTCTCCATTTCTAAAAAGGGTTCTTCGTGTTCGTCAGCCTCGTTCCTGAATAATATCCGTGAATTAGTTTTGGTCGTTGTACTTGTAGTTCCACTGATCTTTTGGTGCAGGGGTCTCCAATGGTTCCCAACTATTGATGATGCAAAAAAGAATATAAATCATGGTCAATTTTACACATTCATTTTCCGATTCTAGCAGCTCGTGAAAGCAACTGAACAACTTATATATATTCCAACAAGCAGCGAACTTACGGCTTCCACTCAAGCATCTTTTCGGCAAGCTTGAGCTCATCGACGGCCTGAACAACAACCTCCTCGATCTGGCCAGCATCCAAAGTCTGCTCAATCTTGGCGATATCCTCAGTTCCGTTGACGACGCTCAGGCGGTGGTTAGTCAAGGCGGCAGTAGCCTGACGGTAGACGGCGTGGGCGGGGATTTGTTCAAGAGTCTTGAGGGTATCGTTGTAGAGGCTGATGAGCTGAGGGCGAGGGTTGGGGTGGACGGGCAAGCCGTAGATGCCGGTGGACTATGATGAGTGAACATGAAAAATTTGAGGGAGAGGTTGGTAAGTGAGCATCGAGGAGCGTGCCTTCTGAAGATATGATTGTGCTGGTAATGGTGTTATTGTTAACAATGGTTGTGGGGCAAGTCGCGTTATTTTTAATGGGTGTGGTTTTGTTGTCGCTAGGGTGTGGTGTGGAGTTCGGCATTTGTATAAAATATATTTCGGAGGATTGCTCCGAGAGGCGGATCGGTGCTCGGGGGAGGGTGGGAGGAGAGAGGAAAGTAAAGGGTCCAGATGGAATGTAGTCGCGAGAGAGTTGCAGAGGTGTGTTGGTTGTCGACTGTTGTTGCTGGTGTTTGTTTGCGGTACCTTCTTGGTCACGGCGTTCAAAAGGCGTCTAGAGGCGAACATTGTGGAATGGGGAGAAGTGAGTGGGGAGGGAGAGGAGTGATGGATGAGATCTCTTTGCACTTCCTATGTATGAAGGATTGTCCTCCCATACCCCGGGTGACGTATAAGTAGATTCTCGCGGAGGTTGTTTTGTTGATTTCTTTCCCTAATCGGGATGGCAGTTTCCATCTCGCTCGATTCCTCAGACAGCGCACACCACCCGTGTGCAAAACACTCTTCAAGCGCATTTCGTTGTTGCTTCCTCTTCTTTTTTCCTTTTCTTCCTTCACCCTTCTCTCCCCTCCCCTTCCTCTCCTCCTCCTTCCTTCACCCCTTCGCACTCGTCATGTCTGCAACTTCCCTCCCCGCCACCGTGCCCGCACCGGTCCCCGTCTCTAACGGGCCCAACGCTATCCAGAAGCTGCTCCAGGACAAGGACTGGAAGTTCTACGCTGCCGTCGCCTCGGCCTCGCTCCTTGCCGGTGCCGGTCTCTACTTCCTCACCAGAGACTCTTCTTCCTCCGCCACCCCGGAGGCAAAGTCCTCGAAGTCAAAGAAGAAGAAGAACAACAAGAAGAAGAAGTCCTCCGCCGCCAAGGAATCCACCACCCCCGAGGAAAAGAGTACGCATACTTTCCCTTGCCTCTCTTGTTCTCTTTCTACTCAAACCCCCTTTCCCCTGAGTCGCCCGCCTCCATTTTTTTTTTTTTTTTTTTTTTTTTTTTTTTTTCGCCAGTCCCGTCCAGTTTACTGCCAGGGATGCCAAACAACAAAAAAGGACCATGGAAGGAAAGCTGTATGATCTGACTGGGTGATCTAATCCGTGCCTTGTATATTCTCTTCCATTTCAACCTGTAGCCGCTGACAGCTCAGCCTCAGAGAAAGCCACCGAGAACAAGGATGCCGACGACAATGTGGAGACCATGAGCAAGGAGACCATTGCTGGATTGACCGAGAAGGTACCTTTCTGTTTCCAGACAACAAGCAACAGTTTCTTTTACAGCCGGCTTGCTCCACGAAGCGATAAACGGAGCCTTTCATGAAAAGACACATTGGATCAGGGTACTCATAGTTCATTGTGTCCTGCTCGCTCTTTTTATTAGAAACGCTTGGAGCACGCCAACACGTTGAAGACTCGCGGTAACAGCATGTATTCTGCCAAGAAGTGGGAGGAGGCGATCCGTCTGTATTCGCAGGCCATTGCCTTCAACCCCGATCCCGTCTACTACAGCAACCGTGCTGCTTGCTACTCGATCGTTGGAAAGTTTGACAACGTCATTGAGGACACTACCTTGGCCTTGAAGATGAACCCCACCTATGTCAAGGTATAAAACCGAGCTACTTGAGCGGAGAACGGTTGTGGCGTCATTGCGGGACGAGCTGTCACTTTCTGAGTCCCAGATCGATCATTTTGGAAAGCGAACTGACTGCTTGTTTTTGTATTTTTTTTGTTCCCTTTACTAATTTATTTTTATCGTTTGCGGATCCGGTAGGCCCTCGGAAGACGTGCTCACGCTTATGAGAACACCGGCAAACACCAGGAGGCCATGCACGACTTCACCGCCCTCTGCATTCTGGACGGATTCAAGAACGAGTCCTTTGCCCAGTCGATGGAGCGCAACTTGAAGAAGGTTGCCGATGTCAAGGCCAAGGAGATCTTGAAGAACCGCGAGGAGCGTCTTCCTTCGACCACCTTCATGTCCGCCTACTTGGACTCTTTCAGGAAGGGCGATGTCCCCGATAACAAGCCCGAGGATGAGGAGACCGGTGATGCTCAGTTCGAGCTTGCCGAGTACTACCTTGCCCAGAGACGCTACCAGGAGGCAATGAACGCCTACAATAAGGCCATCGACCTCAACACCACTCATATGGCCCAGGCCCTTAACATGCGCGGAACCTTCACCTTCTTGATGGGCGACGGAAAGAAGGCTTTGCTCGACTTTGACAAGGCCATTGAGATCGACCCCAACTATGTCCAGACCTACATCAAGCGCGGCAGCATCTTCATGGAGCAGGGTGATGCCATCAAGACCTTTAACGAGTTTGAGACCGCCATCTCGATCGATGCCGAGGACCCCAACATCTACTACCATCGGTAGGCTCGACATTCTCTTGGTTTGATTACTTCTGGCGGCTTTTTATTGAATGATAGGCCTAGCATCTACTCATTAGACAGCTCTAACGCAACTTCGCCCTTTTTTTTTTTTTTTTTTTGTAACGAAAAAACTTTTCATAGTGGTCAGGTCTTCTTCATCACTGGCGAGTATGAGGCCGCTGCCAAGGATTATATCAAATCGATTGAGCTTGAGCCCAAGTTCGTCTTTTCTCACATCCAGTACGGTGTCGCCCAGTACAAGCTTGGAAACATCTCGGACGCCATGAACGTTTTCAAGAAGGCATTGAAGGACTTCCCAGAGTCGGGCGATGTCAACAACTACTACGGAGAGCTTCTCTTGGATCAGCAGCAGTTCGACCAGGCCTTTGAGCGCTTCGATAAGGCCATTAAGCTCAGACCCTCGAACCCCCTCCCATATATCAACAAGGCCCTCTTGGTCTTCCAGTGGAAGCAGGATCCCGCTGGCGCTGAGAAGTTGTGCTTGCAGTCCTTGGATGGTAAGCGGACTGATAAGTTTGAGCGTTGTTAACCTTGGTTACCCTTTCCTTCACGTCAGTATCACTTGTAGTTCATGTTCTAACTTTCACGCGTACGTCTTCTCAATCAATATAGCCGATCCCGAGTGCGATGTTGCCATTGCCACCCTTGGACAGTTGTTCCTTCAGCAGGGCAAGATTGAGAAGGCGATCGAGTATTTTGAAAAGTCGATTGAGATGGCCAGGACAGAGGCCGAGTTGACGAGCGCTCTTGGTTTCCGCGAGGCAGCCAACTCTCAGCTCGTTTTTGCAAGGGACTACCCCGAGCAGTCCAAGGCCCTCAAGCGTTAAGATACGAGGCGTTATTTTAGTAGAGTGAAGCCCAACATTGCATTTTTTGTACTTTCTTTTTTTTACTTTTATTCTTTCCTTTTACGCAACGTTTCGACATACTTTTGGTGAACATGGCATATCACTCTTATTCTTCTTATTTTTTACAAACCAAGTACATATTTTGCCTGAGGGCATTCTAAGAAGGAGACGAAATGTTCGCCAAGGAGAGGGCGGGGCTGCTGCCAAAAAAATAGACAATAAAATCTTCATTATTCATATTTTTTTCTTGACCTTTCCTCCCTTTCTTCCTTTTCTTTCTTCATCCTCAGGACTAAACATCTCCGCACGACAACTGTATAACATGGAAGAGTCGCCCGAGCAGCTCATGAGCCAGGCACTACTGGAGAAACTGGAACCTCTCATTCACACCATTGAATCACAGCTCAGGGACCTTGGGTATGCTGAATGCGCATGTATGTTAGCGAGGCATACTATGCCTGCATAAGTCAGAAAGCAACTTTCGGACAATGACAACCCCTTGACGCTTCTTTGTATTTCAAGACAGGGTCAAGTTATTCTTCAAGGCAATGTTGCTCAACTCTCCTCAGAGCTGAATATGACGCAAGCTGAGTTGGACAAAGTCCACGATACTGTAATCTTACCTCCCTTGTATTTTGACGGCCAAGGACCAACGGTAGTGAAACATCCTCTCGTATGCTAACCCTTTCACATACCTATCTCCTTTACTAATAGTTCGCCAGGTTACCACATTATATCACCAAACTCACAGCCATGAAGAACACTATTGCAACCGTCTCAATTATGTCCAGGAAGCTTAAGCGCAGGGCAGAGCAAGTGGCTATTGGACGAGAGAAACAGAATAACAAAGCACAGGCGGCTAGAGCTCGCGAGCAGGCATATGATCAGACCATCGCGGCGGTGCAGTCGAGGACATCGGGACCAACCACATCCGCGTCAACTGAGCCCCAGACACAAAGCACCTCTGGAGCAGGAACAGCAGGAACAGCAGGAACAGCAGGAGGAGTTTCAAGCAACCAGGCATTTTCCCCGTCGTCACCACATAGTCGCTCCACAATATCTATGCCGTCGATCCGCCTTCCTTTTCCTCTGCCTGCCAAGCCAGCGTTTCCCATAGTGTCGAACACGCGATCTTCCAGTGGTACAGGATCTCCACCGCCGTCCTCATCACAGAGGCTCTCACCCATGCTTTCTGGACGAAAAGTGGAAACGTCGACAGTAGCTAAAGGAGAACTTGGCCCAGAGCAAGCAAGCGAGCAAGCAGATAGTAGCAGCAACAGCCCCCAGCAGCCTTTAGTGGATCGCTTCCCTCAGATATCGTCCACAACAGACGATTCCATCAAGGCAGTAGGGTCATCGATGGAAGTAGAGGTGGTGCGGTTACGGCGAAAGAAGAAGGCAGGATCCAAGTCAAGCGCCAGCAGTGTAGCAAGTACAGGGACGACTGGCTCCAAGAAGGGTCAGGCTGGCAAGAGTACCAAGACTGGCCCAGGCACGCCACGCGCCTCGTCTCCTTCACAGATCTAAGCCTCAATCTTTTCATAAAATTTTCGACGCAGCTCTCTTTTTTTGAGTCTTCTTTTTTTCTGCCTTCACCTTGAACCTTCTCTCCACCCTTTTCCTGCATCATTTTCCATTCCACCTCTCCTTCATATTCACCCGTCCCCTCCTATTCGGCCTCTTTTTCATCCAATCGTACTATTTTTCAATCCAGTGCGTTTTAGTTTCTTCTCTTATTATACAGATTAGTAAAACAAAAGAAAAAGAGCTTCCTTTCCTTTCCTCTCTCTTTCCAGCCTGAGACCGATTGATTCTCCCCTGCCAGGATTCGCTATTACTTATTCCCTAACTCCCCTTGCCTCATGTCCGTGCAAGCTCCTTCCCCACCATCATCGTCCACCTCAGCCTCGTCATCACCCTCATCCAAAATTACAACTATGCAAATGACGGAGGCCATGGTTGCCGCCCCCACAGTCGCAGATATTGTTGTTCCGCAAGGACCTGTTGTTGCTGGACCAGGGGTAGCAGCGCCCTCAGCAACCAGTCCCGTTATGCCAAGCAAGAAGCGTCAATTTATGACAACGGTCACAGTCCCCGTCAAGAGGACGCTCCGGTCAGCAACAACCACGACTTCACCTACTCCTACCGCCATTACAGCAGACGACAATGGCAACAATCTTTTCTCATCAATGCAGTCCCCTGGCCCTGTCTCATCACCTGTTTTGCCAGAGAGTTCAGTAGCTGCCTCACCCCCGGCAGCGGTAGCAACAACAACGGCAGCAAGCGCAGTTGTCAACAATAGAGGTGATACACTGACACCATGTTATTACAATAGTTTTAGTTGTCATTCG
This sequence comes from Linnemannia schmuckeri, assembly GCA_029449235.1. Lineage (NCBI taxonomy): Eukaryota > Fungi > Mortierellomycota > Mortierellomycetes > Mortierellales > Mortierellaceae > Linnemannia > Linnemannia schmuckeri. The sequence continues at coordinate 1,112,950 of JANATG010000012.1, read as the reverse complement.
TTCAAATTCACAAAAAAAAATGAAAGAGAAAAAAAAAAGAAAAGAAAAAAGAAAAAAGAAAAGAAAAACTGTTAGAAACAAGTAGGATAGTTACATAGATCGACTTATGACTCTGTTGGAAGGCAAAAGGAAGCGATGGTTGGGGATAGCAAAGAGGTTTACGTGCATGGTTGGAAAGTGAAGTGGGCGTGAATAGCTTAATTGCTTTGCCACCAACTTTCGGTTTTTTTTTTTTTTTTTTTTTTTTATCAGAGAGATCAACATCAGGCATGCTTCCCCCTTCCTTCTAAACAAATCTTTATTCTATCTCTCAATACTTTGCCCCAATGCACCTTTTACTGAGTGTTGGCTATTACAATCGTGAAAGCGGTTGGAGTGGATGGTGGCGACCAAATAATACATCCTTGGTTCGGCTGGTAATAGATTAACGTTACTAACCCACACTTCTTTGTCTTTCTTTTTGTCTATGATATATGCTTGTGTGTTTTGGCATTGTGCTTGCTTTGCTCTTGTGCTGCTGGAACGTCTCTTTTACATCGATCTGGTTCCCCTTCTGTATCACCTTGACTGATCCAGTAAAAGGGCAAATGGACAGATGGGTCTTTACAGAAAAGCATGTTGCCATGCTGGAGGCGTCATTTCATCAAAATCCATACGTTTCTTCAGCAGATAAAGCCTCTTTTTCACAAATCATTGGCTGCAGTGAAGACAAGGTATATATGAGTCGCTTGTGTTTTAGGTTCTTTGCTGTTAAAGCAAGAAGGGTGCTCATACCACTTAATTCCTGGAGCGTACGATTCAATGTCGAGTGACGTGTTTTTAATATTTTTTTATTGCGATAAATGTGTGATAGGTCCGGAACTGGTTCAGCCGTCGTCGCACAAAAGCAAAGTTGGAGGAGGCTAGCCATGCGGACCAAATTATGACAGAAGACGACGATATTGATGGTACAAATCTAGATGCATTTTTTTATTCGTGGTGGCGACAAATTAGTAGCAGCGCTATATTTACATACTCCTTTGCCTTGATAATTTCCTGATAGATGCCGATCAAGATTCTGCCATGGATGAAGTTTCACTGTAAGTTTGTTGGGCTTGGTGCTTTGATACCGTGTGTTTTTGACCAAGCGTATACTTGATTGATATTGACACTCGCCATGCGTTTTTTGTTTTTTAGGGCGCCAATGCCACCACAGAAACGAGAACCTATGATGCAGTTGACAGCGGTTGTCATTCCAGTCATTTCTGCTCTGTCTCGGTCAACTCCTACAGCTACTTCTACGGTACCTTCAATTATCACCCCCGTGCCGATACCAACGCCTGCACCAACATCGTCTGAGTCAGTGGCCACAGTTCAAGAGTCTACTGTCGTACCTGCTTCCAAGCAATCGTCTACGAATGGACCTCCTGCCTTGCCCGAGAAGGTAAATTTTTTTGTAGCATGTTCTCTTCTCCGTATTTGCTTGTGTCTTGCGTCTTGTCCATTGTTCACACTTCTAACCATACTTGATTGATTGTATGTACCTTACTAGTTGACGTCCACGGAAATCATGAAGAAAATGGCCAGAATACTGCGTGGAAATGCGATCATGGCTCCAAGCGATGTGGAAAGTGTTATTGCCCTCATGGGATCGGCCGAAGATAAAGTGTCACGGAAATACATCATCAATGCGTTGATGCATACCAATGCAGGACCAGTTGTCACAGAGTAAGGCTTTCTTTTGTGAAAAAACGATGCAGAGTTTTAATCAAGGACGTAGCGTGCTGGATGTTATAAGGCTTGAAAACTGAAACGGCCTTTTTTTGAATGCGACCTAGGTTTGTATCATCGCGAGGCCCACAGATCATGCGCGGATGGCTCATGGCGGCAAAGGCAACACCAAACGATCAGGAGAATAAGGAGATCATGCTAAGGACAATTGCCGTTTGGGCCAAATTACCGTTCAACTATGATCTGCTCAAGGAGTTTGAGCTTGGAAAGGTCATCAAAAGCGTGTCCAAGGACAAGAACATGGATGATGGTAAATTCATGCCCTGATATATTATTTGGATAGAGAAGGTACCGGATCCGGTTTTTGGACCAAGTTCTCATCATATAATCATTTTTTTCTTTCGGAATATATCAGATGTTGTGGCGAAGGCGTTGCAGCTGGAGAAACATTGGAGAAGGCAGGTGATGGAAGAGATGAGTGGAGCGACAGCGGGAGACGGAGGAGCCAACTCAAAATCATCATCATTAAGTTCTGGACCGAAATCTGAAGGATTGAGTAACAAACGAAGTTTCCAAGGAAATGGACCTGATGGAGACCGCGCAAGGGTCAAGCGAGACCGCGACGATAGCACGTTTTCTCAGGTATGGTTCATCATTTCGACATGGTCACGCGTTTAGGCGCGTTCTGAGTACTTTTTATTTTAGCTTTTTGTTGTTGTTGTTGTGGGTGGCGATTATAACTGATTGTGTTACTTTTTCGACCTTAAATGCGATTTAGTCGTCTGAAATGAAGCTGCCAAAGTTCAACAAGGGCAAGCCAGCGACAGCACCAGCGACAGCACCAGCGACAGAAACCAAGAAGACTCATATTGTGGCTAATGCTGGATTTTTTAAGGAATTGATGGCTCCTGCCTCAACGTCCAGCAAACCACCGTCATCGACGACTAAGGCCTTGACTTCGTCGCTCTCCGTCACTACTGATGGGTCATCAAAGCTCCCTGCAAAACCTCATGCTGTCGACTCTACGGCGTCGCCACTTAAACCAGCATCGTCTCCGCCTACTACGCCTACTACTCCAACCACGCCCATCACGCCTACCACTCCAACTACCGCTGTGTTCACTTCCGGCCAGCGTTTATCTCCTGTGGCTGCTGAACCCGGGCCTGTGCTCGAGCCTGTGCCTGAGTCGACTTCTGCGCCTGTAGCTGCGCCTGTTGTCGCACCTACATCCGCAGCACTCCAAGCAATAGCTGCTGCAGTTGCATCTTTGACTGGATCGAGTCCTATTCCAATAGAGGCAGAAATCCCTGCAGTGGAAACTCCAGCAGAACCAGTTAAACTCTCTAAGCCCAAGAAAGTAGTTCGATTTAAGGCAGCTGACGAGTTGGAGATGATCAGGTATTTTGTGCCCTACAGTGATGCAGAAGAAAAGGAGACGTTGCTCAGCGGGGAGCTGTGGCGTCCGCCACCTATGCTGGTGCTTAGTAGTGCTGAGCGAGGATCTGCAAGTGTTGAGAAAACAGTTCAGGAGAAGCGTGAAGCCGAGACGCTTTCGGTTAATTATATACGGGAGGCTTATATCCCCATATCGCCTGCGGAACCCGATCCGGATCCCATGGATACTACAACTGCTGCTGCTTCGTCTGCTGTTGCTGCTATGGTTAGTGCTGTGCCAGTTGCACTTCCTCCAGTGGAGGTACATCTCTTTTCGTTCGTTTGGTGTGACAAATGTCATTTTCAAAAATTTCAAGCGCGTTTGAAACTAATCCCGAAATTATTTATACGTTGATTTTTTTAGGCAACGACGGATCATTCGGCAATCCTTATGAACTCGCTGGCGTTCCTGACACAAATGGCGTCCTCTTCTTCAGGTTCCACTTCTGCAGCAGCCACACCTGCTATAAGTCAGCCAGTTGCAGATCAGTCTCAAGTCGAGTCATTTGGCACATACGGCACAGTTGGCGTCGCGACATACGGAACAGGAAGCACCACTGGATATGGAGCTGGTGTAGCAGGAACTGGTTATGGTGCTGATGCTTCTGGCTATGGCACTGGTGGATCGGGATATGGCTCTGGAGCGGCAGGATATGGTACTGGAGCTGCTTCTTATGGTACCGTTGTTGTTGGTTCGTATGGCACCTACGGTACTGTACCTTCCTATGGAGCTGGAGTCGGTATCGCCCAGACGCAACAGCCACAACAGCAGCAAACCTACCAGTACTCAGGGTACCAGCAGTCTCAACAGGCAAGTCAGGCCGCGTACAACCCAAGCGTGATGAGTCAAGCGTACGATTATCAGCAACACTATCAGCAGGCGATCACCACTGCCACCGCTGCCACTCCCGCGCCCGTGGCGACTGCAGCTGGTGGTGCTACTTCAAACATGGATCCTTTGGCATTGATCGAAATGCTGAAGCAAGTGACTGGTCATCAACAGCAACAACAGCAACAGGGACAGTATGGTTTCCCACAAAACTGGCCTAATTCGAGCTAAATCGGTCGCATTGCCAGCCCTCTTTTTTCTTCTTTCATAGCCCTTGAGTTGTTGTTTAAATGTTCTTGTAGATTTTGTACCTTACTTTTCTCTTGTACCATTAGCCCTTGCCCTTTTCTTCCTATTTCGTTCTGCTTCATTTTTTTAAGTAACGCCATCTCTTTTCTGTTGCTCGATGCATGTTTCTTCATGTCGTCTTTATAACTTAGTTATTATGTTTTGCTAGTATGACATTTTTATTTCTTTTTTATCATCTGCGAAACCCGTTATTTCGAAATATAATAACGATACGAGCTTTATTACAAAGTATACAATTCTGATGAAAGGAAGAAGAATGAAAATATACGAAGGTCAGAAGGGAAAGATTATAGAAGAGATGTTGCGGATAAGCCAGGCGTGTGAGCATGAGCAACAAGCGAATGACATTGCATAAAAGCGGAAAAAAAGAAAGTCATTTGAATGCTTCCTTTTTTTTTTTTTTTTTTTTTTTTTTTAGTTAAGCGTCATCGTCGTTGTTAAAATTGAGGATGCGCCAGAAGAACTTGCTCTCGAACCCGCGATTGAATTCAATCTCGTCCGTGAGATAATCGGGAAGGTTCTTGAGCAGCTTTTCATCGCGCTTTGGGTCGATTTTGGGTACATAGGTCACCATGCTCGTCGTGTAGTTGTATGTCAACGTGAAATTCAGCGCTATCATAATCATCACATGAAAAAAACAAAAGTTAGTTCTCGTCGGAAGATATATAGAAAAAAAAGGTAAAATAAAAATATGAAAAATATGTTGTAAAGAAAACAATATAGGACATACTTCCACGAGGTCCAGAATGTTCACAGTCCCAGACGGCAGGAACCTTGTCCTTGTTAGAGCGGGGGAAGATATCACGAGGGACCAATTTGAAGCCAGACAGGTTCTCGTACATCTTGATGGTGCTGATGGCCGAGGCCGTGTTGGGAGTAACATCGGGGCTGGCGAGGACCGACTCCATCGAGGCGGTCTTAGCCTTGATCTTATCTTCCTGCTCCCGTTGCTTGAGTTTGTCCTCGCGGTCGCGTACTTGACGCTGCAGTATCCGAACTATCATAATAGGAATTATTTAATGATTATTACGTCAGAGTTCTCTTTCGAGGAGTAATGTCTCTCCGCATTGGACGTACCAAACCATTAAGCATAAAATTACAGACGTTCAGCTCACCTTTGGCATTGGCAATTTCATTATTCTCTCGCAACTTCTCGTTCATCCTGAGTGCAGCTATGAATATAAAAATGATCCGCGTAGAAGGACACGACATGAAAACAACGCGTTAATTTCGTCCGCAACTATGAATAACATTTTCCAGCCAATATTAAATTCTTTAAAAAAGCATTGACAAAGAAGCCAGAAAACAAAATATAAAAAGGAACCTTACATTCAAGCTGAGGCTCGATTTTGGTCCGATAGTTTTCGGCGCTGCGGATGGTCTCGTCGAGCTGTGCGCGGCATTCGGCAAGATTCCGCTCGGCGTCCGTTTCTCGAAGCTGTTGGAGTCGTCTGTACTTGTCCCTCAAATCGTCAAGAGCTGCCGTGAGCTGACGGTGACAGGTAATGAATAATGGAAGATTTATGGCGTTAGAATAACATCCAGGTAAGTAATAGACAATGAGAAGCACGTACAGGAATATCAATGAATATTTCGTCTAATATTATACCTGCTCGTGAGACATGTCAGTGGTCGACTGTCGCGAATGCTTCTTGACAGGCTTTCCTCCATCATCCTTCAGTCTTCTGATATCAATGTTCTCCTGATTTTCAAATGAAGTATCCTTCCTTGCCTTCAACATCGAGGAAGACTTAATACCGTTACTACTGCTGTTGTTGCTGTTTTCGTTGTTATTATTCCTGTTATGAACAGTGTTATAAATGTCCCCAAGAGTAGGCTTGTGCTTAGTCGTGGAACCCCCGTAAGTTGTTGTTGTTGCTGCTGGTTCTGACACCTCTCTTGAAGTGATCGTTGTATTAATGGAGCCTTTCTTCTTGGGCCGAGGTTGGGGTTGTTTGGGTTTGTAAGTGAAGGCGTCGTCGTCTTCTTCGTCGTCGCTCGGTTCGATGTAGTTGACAACTCGTTTTTTTATAGACTTTGCCGATCGTGTGTCAACTATTGTTGGATTGGATGGAAATGCGCAGGTGTGTGTGTGTGTTGTAAGTAACTTGGGGTCGAGTTCAGGTATGTGTGTATGTGTGCGCGCGGAGTAATAATCTTGTGAGGTTGTATACCTTCAGGCTCTGATTCTGAATCGTTATAGATGGATGCTGCCTTCATGCGCTATAGTTGAGAGTGATGAAGGGCACAAGCAGGAGAGAATGGGTGAGTGAGCTGAGTGAGTGTGAGGGATTGGGCTTCAAGTGTGTTTTTTTGGTGGCGGTGACTGTGATAGTGGTGGTGGACGTCCTGCTGCTATTACCTTGACCGCCTTTGGTTTTGGCACCATGATAATATCAACTTGTGTGCAAGTAAAGGAAAGAGAGCAAAAGAGGAGCCAGAAATTGCAAGGAAAAAAAAAAAACCACCAAGACAAAAAAAAACTCAACATTCACATTCGAGTCAAATTCTTTGAATTTGACTGTCACAAAAATTTTGATGCTGCTTATGTCAATTGGCCAATAAAATTCATTTGAAAAAAAGTGGCTTCTTTTTCATGTCCTCGTCGGAAGAAGTTACATATATTGCAAAGGAACGAAAAATTGCATTTGCAAGATGGCCAGATAGATGCTCAATGCACTCTCGATCACAAAAAAGAAATATGTGCTGGTTAATGGGGCAGTTGTGGATCATGATGTATATCATCTTCAAAAGGACTAGCACGGGAGAACTTCCTTCTATGCGAGGAGGAGGAAGAATTTGCATTGAACTCGCCCTGACTCGAGAGGAGGGGGATGAGGAGTCGAAAGGAAGATGATGCAGGACAGACACGCTAACAAGGCCAACAGGAAGAGGCAGCATGCCGTCCTTGTCCTCTGTTTCTTTTCTAATGAAACGATAAACGAACAACGAAAGGATCGTATGTATTCGAGGAGCATCTTGAACAATAACATCAAAACTAAAAACGTGAACAGCAAAGGCCATGATGATCGAAGAAGAGGGGGAGGCGAGTACAAAAGAAAAAACAGGGGTGTGTATTTGTGGACATGTCTAGTGAGACAGAAGGGCAAACGGACAGTGAACGTGGTGTGTTTGTTTGTTCAATCCACATCTACACAAGTGGAGTTCCCCTTTTTTCTGTATGTCATTTTTCTTCAAGCAACAATGAATATCAAAGAAAAAATCCCCCTGCCCTCCTTTGTGTCCAACTGGACAGCAACCCCATTTTGGTTTATTGTCCTGTTCGCCTCACTTGCACCCTTACTCTCTGTCCTCTGGTCAGTCAGTCAGTCAGTCAGTCAGTCAGCCAGCCAATCAGTCAGTCAGGCATTCCCCCATTTCTTTTCTTTTCATTCCCTCTGCTCACTTTTTCTTTTGATCCTCATCACTTCAGCCCTTTTGTCCTTTTTACTTTTTTTCCTCTTTCTTCCTCCTTTCTCATTCCTTTCCCTTTGAAACCTCATACCCCTACTACTCTCCTCCTCTTCCCTTTTGTTCAAGTTGTCTGCTACACCGCCCACTTGACATCGTCGATCCCTTCCTTTTCCCCTTGAGCATCGGGTTGCTCCTTCCCTCCCTTCTCCTCTCTCACTCACTCTCTCCCTCACTCTCTCTCATACACACACTCTCTCTCATACACACACACTCTCTCTCACTCTTCCTCTTCACTGCCAACTTTTGTTGTTCCATTGTCTATCCTTCTGTCCCCTTTATTTGAATCTTCACAGTGTACACTGCCTGTCTTTGTAGTAATCCTCCTGCTCCGTCTCTCTGTTTCTGTCTCCTCATCACACAGCAGCACAACCTGCTTGCTGTCCTGATCCGAGCATATACGGCACCTAAAAAAAAACTCTTTTACCAACAAAGCCGCCCCCTTACTCCTTTAATTCCCTTCTCACACAGACCAGGCAACAACCAACCTTCCGGCCTCACTTCACACTCATACTGTCTTCACATCGACTTTAACCTCACCTTTCCCCGGCTAAAACAAGCTCTGTATTCCCATCTGTCCCATCCCACAAACACAACGGTTCAGTTCACTTACCACCTGACCGTTGGATCCAATCCCGTCAGTCTTCTTCTGTCGCTCATCCAACATCACCCTTGACCATCCCGAATCAGGAACCATCACTTACTCTCCCGCCCTAATAATATACACATTGACCGATTCAACGACAACAACAACCACACCCTGAGTAAAACACAGCGCAGAGCACAGACAGATAGACACTAGCATGCCGTATTCAAGATCCAATAGACGAAACACTACCTACCGGTACAGAGGCGAGCAGGACTCGACATCGTCTCTATCGGTCGACCCTATAGTTCTCAAGGGCGGCCACTCCTTCAACTTTGTCTCGCAGTGGTTCTTCCTGTGGGTGATCCCTCTCCTTCGCCGGACCCGGTCTGACCCAGATTTCGATCCAGATGCGATCGAACTTCAGCAGGAAGAGTCAGCCCAATACGCCGGCGAACGTCTCGGAGAACGATGGCGTCAGGAGGAACTTGATTTTAAAGAAAAGTAAGTAAGCGTACTTATTTAATACCGCTTAACCTCATTTCCATACTCCACTTTTCTTGTTTTCTTTTTCTGTTTCAATTGGATCAATTGCAAGCACGCAGTAGCAGAGTGTTCTTCCCTCTCTCTTCCTCTCTCTTTGTTTCTCCCTCACCCTTTGCGCTCATACGCGATGCTGCAGAACGTGCATTCTGAATCGTGCCTGGACCTGGGCCGGAACGGGACTTCAAGAGAGAAAACAAGAGTGTCTTTAACGGGAATGTTAGCCTTATGGGAGAACTCTGTCTTAGATGGGACAGGGGGAGAAGAAAGCAGGAAAAAAGGGTGCTGTTCTGACCCAATCAATCGTATCGCGAAAGGACATTGAACATTGACAATGGAGGGGGGCGAGTCGCTGAATCGATGGTCCACAGATACACACCTCGGCTAAACGGGGTACTAACGCAGAAGCTAGACTTGATCAGTACACTCGCAGATTCAAAAAAGGGGAAGAAGGAGTATATCAGGAGGGAAAGACTTGTTTAATAGAGACGCTAGGGATCTGTCAATCGCATTCATGATGATACTGCGTGGTGTTGGTCTTCATCTTCCCCCTTGTCCCTGAATGAAGTCTCTCTTGCTCTTTTACCCCGAAAAAAGGTGTGAACCTTCACTTCGCATCTTGGAACGAAGAGTAAAGTGTATGTGCCTGTGTGCGATATACTTTATTTGTGTCTTGTTAGCATGAAACTGTGCAAGCTCGACAACACAACAGGATAAAAGACACATGGGCTAATTGACCATCTATCATGTTTGCGGCGATGATGGGGTGAGGATAGACGAGAAAGATAGACACCCATTGTTACTTTTAGTTCAGACAGGGCTCTCTGCTGATGTTGTTGTCGTCATGTTCACTGCCTGTTCAAATGTCACTTTTTACAAATGCACTCTCTCTACCTATACCCCCCTTCCTTCCCTCTCTCCGTGGTCCTCCGTTCTTCAACCACTAGCAACAAACTCACGTTCATCGTGTCATGCCTTCCCTCGCTTTTTTTCATCTTTTTATTTTCGGTTCTCTCCCCTTTATCTCTGTATTCCCCTCTGTCCTACTCTCCCCTTTGACAATATATCGCCAAAATATCCATCTACAATCCACAGCAAACACAAAAAACGCGATATTTTTTAACAGAGTCGACATCGTGCTCACGGCTCATCTGCCTTCTAAACAAAAATGCGCGCATATTCTCTCTTACTCCCTATGTACCTTTTAATAGAGCATCGGTCAGTCGAGCGCTCATGAGTGCCTTTGGCCGACCCTACCTGATGTTGGCCTTCTACAAAGTTTTCTGGATCATATTTACATACGTGGGATCCTATTTTCTAGTCAAGCAACTCATCACTTATGTAGAAACAACACCCCTTGATCAGCGGGAAGCAACCTCGTCCAGGGACGGATATCTGTATGCCTTAGGTCTCTTCTTAACCTGTGTTGGGAGCAGCATTTGCATCCAGCAGGTCATGGCCGAGTGCACGAGGATCGGTGTGCAGGTAAACGTCAACAGCAATCTTGACCCAGCTAGCTCTTTTGATCTTTTGTTCCCTCGTTCCTTGGTGGTCTGTGCTTCAACGCCATATATGCCGTGCGAAAAGCCCGCTGACATGCCTTTTGACATCGTTGCTTAATTTAGGTCCGAGCAGGTCTCATGGTCCTCATCTATCGCAAATCCCTCAAGCTGTCCTCAGCCCATGGCGGTATCGGCAACATCATCAACCTTCTGTCGAACGACTGCAATCGCGTGGCAGAGTCCTTTGTCAACTTTCATTTCCTTTGGAGCTCAGCCTTAGAAATTATTGGTAAGTAGTCATTGTCTACAGCCCGCTCTATATTTTTTCGTGGCTTGCAACGACTATTGCTGACCATTTCTTTTGTTAAATATTTAGTTGTGATTGCATTGGCGTTTGTCGAGCTCAAACTCGCAGCCGTACCAGCGCTCATTATCTTGGTGCTTCTTTTCCCCGTACAGTACCTCCTCTCGTTTTACACGGCGCGCGTTAACGCCATGGCGACCAACTCGACTACCGCCAGGATTCATATCATGTCAGAGCTCTTGACTGCCATCAAGCTAATCAAGTTCTATGCCTGGGAACCTTACTTTCGGGATCGTGTCACTCGCGTTCGTGCAAAGGAGATGGACGAACTTCGACGTGGAATGTACCTCAAAATCACATCTTTTGCACTCGTCTTTGCCGCACCTGTTGTGACGACTCTTGCTTGCATTTGCGTCTATGAGCTCAGCGACGATCGAGGACTGCGCGGCGATGTTACTTCCAGTGTTGTCTTCACCTCGCTGTCACTTTTCAATACGCTTCGATACCCACTCATCATGCTGCCCATTGCAGTCAAGACTACTCTGGGAGCCATGCTGAGTTTTGAGCGTCTCAATGGATTCTTGAGTCTTCCTGAGGTTGAACCCCTTCAGCTTCACGGAGATTCGGACACGATGCCTGAATCGGACAAAGTCAACTCTACGGGAGCTTCAGTTGTTGCCGATGGCCTGGTCATGAATGGCTCCAACAGCAGCAGCGGTGACGCAAAAGAAATGGAACGACTCGCCCATCAACGCGAACTGGCCCAGCTACGCATCTATATCAAGGACGCTGATTTCGGATGGCCAGAGTCCAAGGAGTCGAACCCTACACTCAAGTTCATCAGCATGAAAATCAAGCCTGGTGATTTGGTGGCGATTGTAGGCGATGTGGGATCCGGAAGTAAGCCAACCTGGGTTCAGTCGGATCAGGCGTCAATATTTTTTTTTTATTTGTTGCTACATTCCTTCATTAACTCTCTTTTTCTTGTTATTATAGAGTCATCGACATTGGCGGCGATTATGGGCCAAATCAGGCTGATGGCAGGAAGTCGCGCTGTCCGTGGTACATTGGCATACGTGCCTCACGATGCATGGCTTTTGAATGCAACCGCCAAGGAAAACATTTTGTTCGGATCACCATTCAACCAAGAAAAGTACAACGCTATTCTCCGTGTCTGCGCCCTCAACCGCGACATGAGCCTGCTGAGCGCCGGTGACGAGACCGAGATCGGAGAACGTGGAATTAACCTGAGTCAGGGTCAGAGGCAACGTGTGAGCTTGGCGCGCGCTGTTTACTCTGGTGCGGACATTATGCTGCTAGACGATCCTCTCAGCGGCATGGATGCTCAGATCGGGAAGCACATTTTCCAGGAATGTATCAAGGGATATTTGGCCAGCAAGACCGTCGTCTATGTCACCAACCAACTTCAGCATTTGGCCTCCTGTGATTACATTATCGTCATGAAGGCAGGATCGGTCGAGGCACAGGGAACGTTCACCGAGCTGATGGCGCAGGATGTCAACTTGGCCCGTATTGTCGACGAATCGATGGAAATCGAGGACCCGGATCAGATTCAGGAGCTCACTAATGAGGTTAGACTGGAGGCGCCTGTCGACGATACCGGTGCTGGAGCGACTTCACCTCCAACTAGCCCCGCCTCGGAAAAAGGATCCACCCAAGCTTTGCCATTGTCGAGGACTATTGGTCTCTCTCGTGGCAATACAGGAAAGGGTCGTTTCTCCTCCGACGAAAAAAACTCGGAGATTGCAGAGTTAAGCACGGTCACTGTTCATGGTCTCCCCAGCATCGTCAGATCAGGAAAACTTACTCACGCAGGAACATCGTCTGTTCACAACCGCCCTCACCTCCTTTCACAACGATCGCAATCGGCGTCAGGAACAGGAACCGCCAGCACTACATTCAACACTGCAGCAAACGAACAAACGATCCACCGCATCCGCGAGATGAACGCCCACACGATCCAGAACCAGATGATCAACGAGCAGACTATCTCCAGGATGATTGAGCGCAACCAAATGACTATCCTCGGCAATATGGGACAAAACCGTCTGACCGTTCACGCCACTAACCGGGAGGAGAACTCGATGGCAAGGGCTGTGGAAAGGAACCAGCTGACGATCCACAGTCTGAGCGGCAGGGAAGGAGGCATGCTAAGCGGCGGGGGCGGACGGGGCGAGCGCCTGGACTTAGGGTTTGGTGTCAAGAGTCGTGACGTTGTGTCAGGATGGTCTGTTGCCAAGGCCTACCTCCGCAAGGGGACTGGGATGGGCGTCTCAATCGCTGTTGCGCTCGTGTTCTTGGCGACCCATGGACTTCGGATCTTCTCCGACTACTGGCTTCGATTCACTGTTGGACCTGACGCTAAGCCCGATTTCAACTACTACTTGAGCGTATATGGTGGATTGGTTGCGGCGGTGGTTTTCGGTGCCTACATGAGGACGTTCTTCCTTTCGTGGGTTGTCTTCAGGAAGTCGATTACCTACCACGACCGCATTTTTCGCAAGATTATGCGTGCTCCTATGAGTTACTTTGATGTGACACCGCTCGCCAGGATTCTAAACGCGTTCGCCAGGCACCAGTACGTCGTGGATGAGGTTCTCCCGGACGCGATTCTTCAGATGCTTCAGTACATGCCTTTGGCTATCGGCGCCGCCATCTTGGTCATTGCAATTGTTCCCTGGTCCGTGATTGCCGTGGTGGTGCTTTTGGGTCTTGTCTGGGTCTTGGTCCACTTTTCTTCGTACGCGGATGATCGACTCAAGAGTATGGAGGCGATGACCAAAGGTCCGATTTTTGCACACATGGCGGCTACCCTTGATGGACTGTTCTCGATCCGCGTCTATGGAGCCGAGGAAAGATTCGATGCTTTCAACCTGAGTAAGATTGACGATAATCACAAGGCCTTGTTTGCGATGATGCAGATTCGTTCTTGGTTAGCTCTTTACTTGGATCTTGTCTCTTCCATCTTCGTCCTGGTTACCGCGATGTTTGTCATTTACTTTTCGCGTGACAACACTCTTGACGCGTCACAAGCAGGGCTGGCGATTACGAATGCGCTCCAGCTGTTGATCTTTGGTCAGTGGTCCATTCGCATGGCATCCGAGGTCAAGTCGACTAAGGAGTCTGTCTGCCAGCTGGAATTGTATGGCATGAACATTCCTGCCGAGGCGCCCGATGTCATTCCCGAGAACCAGCCCCCAGCAAATTGGCCCAGCCAAGGAGAGATCGAGTTCAAAAAGGTGGTTCTTCGGTATCAGAACTACGGTGTCGCTGTCTTGAAGAAGGTCGACTTTCTCGTTCAGGCAAGGCAGAAGATTGGAGTTGTTGGCAAGATGGGAAGCGGCAAGACGACGCTTTTGATCTCTCTTTTGCGTGTGGTTGAGGCGGCTGAGGGTCAGATCTTGATCGACAATGTTGATATCCGTGAGATTGGACTGCAGGACCTCCGTAGCAAGATCGCCATCATTCCTCAGGAACCCGTCCTCTTTGTCGGCACTATCCGTTCCAACTTGGATCCCTTCCATCGGAGAAACGACCAGGAGATCTGGGATGCCCTCGACGCTGTCCATTTGTCGGAAAACATCAAGCTGAATATGCCTCTCAAGCTGGAGACGCCTATTATCGAGAACGGACGCAACTTTTCCTTGGGTCAACGGCAACTTTTCTGCATTGCTCGTGCCATCCTCTTTCAGAGCAGAATTCTTGTTCTCGACGGTAAGTTGTGTATTATTGTGTCGTTTCAAAAGTTGTCAGAGGGTTAAGGCACAGTACACTTACGCTGCTTGTCTCCTTGTAACATTCCAACAAATAGAGGCGACCAGTGCAGTTGACCTTCAGACCGATCTTCTGATCCAAGAGACTATCAAGAAGAACTTTGCCGACTGCACTGTTCTTATGATTGCTCACCGTCTCAACACAATCATGGAGTGCGACAAGATCCTGGTAATGGAGGACGGCCGTGTGGTGGAGTTTGAGCATCCTACAAAGTTGATCGAGAACAAGGATGGATACTTTTATAGCCTCGTCAACCAATCGGGTCCTGATTCAGTAACCCGACTCAAGACTATGCTGAGAGAGCATGGACACACTGTCGATGGCGAGCCTCCAATCGTCGTTGACCAAAGCGCTTCTCGTCGCGCAGGTTACTCAGCTGGTCTTACTGGTGCGGTGCCTGAGGTCGATGAAGAGGACGAAGGCTCATACAGCGGATCAGGATCAGGTTCGGGCTCGGGCGTTGCGCCAGTGACAGGCAGCTCCAGTCAGAAGCAGCATTCGACCAAGCCATCCTTCTCGGGCAAGAGTCTCGTCGAGGAATCTTTGACCGGAAGTCGGTCCTCGTCGGCAAGCAATCTTGATGGACGGGGGATGGGCAATGCAGGCGAGGAATCGGTGTCTTCGTTGCCTGGTATGAGCAGTTCGGTCGTTGGTTCTGCCAGTCCTATGGCAACCATTGGTTCGACATCGGCACATCCCATGCCCAAGTCACTCGAGGATGTCTTTGCTCCTCGGTCGACTCCTCGGAGAGACAACTAAGCCTTTTCCCGTAGCTATATATAATATCTTTTAGACACCTAGTTTCTTGTTTGCGTAGACGAGCGACATCAATATAATTCCTGCTTCGTTTATTCTTTATTCTCTGGGTAGTATCCATTACCATATCATCTTTTGTGTACGCCGTACCTGACGAAACATCCATGTTCTGGTGAGTTTCAAGCCAGGGTCTATAGGCAGATATTTTCAAATGAGCATGCTCAGGCACACGCCAATATTTAGAGTTTTTTTTTTTTTTTCAACAGCCCAGCAACATTCCTCTTTTTTCCATCAACTCAATCTCTCACATCAGCCGACCGACTGAACCGACTCATGGCCATCAACAATAGGGCCCGCCAGACTGGACCCACCACTGGCCAGCAAGGATCGTCATCATCTCCAACAGCAGCACCGCCACCAGCAGCTACGTCAGCTCAAGCATCACCGCTAACTCCCTTCCGTCCTATCGAGCTCGTCACACAACTCCTGACTAACCATGCACATATCTGGAAGCTAGCAGGACTCCTGTTCCTCTTTGAGATCCTCCTCAACATCATTATCATTAAAAAGATTCCATGTAATGATTGATCAACTTTGACATTTGTCAGAACATTCCTCGTATAGATTTTTCAGGTACCAAAATATTGACGTCTCTACTACTTGATTTGAAAACTAGACACGGAGATTGACTGGGTGGCGTATATGCAGGAAGTGTCAGGATACTTGAAGGGCGAGACGGATTACACAAAGCTTCGGGGCGATACAGGACCATTGGTCTATCCTGCTGGATTTGTGTATATCTACTCGACACTCTACTACGCGACCGACTTTGGCGAGAATATCTTGCGTGGCCAGTGGATCTTTATGGGTCTCTATTTGATGACTCTTGTCATCGTCTTTTCCATCTACGCCAAGGATAAATCTGTATGTTTCGTTGTTGCTGTTGCATTTAGTGTTCCTTATCCTTTATCACGATGTGGAGCTATGATGAGAAGAGGCTATGGCTAACTTGGATCTCTATTATTTTTAATGATAGATCCCGCCGTATGTGCTGATCCCGGTGTGCTTGTCGAGGAGATTACACTCGATTTATGTGCTGAGGCTGTTTAACGACCCTGTGGCCATGTTCTTCCTTTACGCCGCCACACTTGCCTTCCTCAACCGGAGGTGGACCCTCAGCAGCACCCTCTTCAGGTATTGTTCAGTGCACAGTTTCTTTCAACCTGAACTTATCGGCGTGGCACACTCGAGAAATCCTTATTAACTTATTCTTTTCCTTTCTTTTGTTCTTTGTTATTACACGTTCAAAAAGCTTGGCAGTGTCGATCAAGATGAATATCCTCCTCTTCTTCCCAGCATTCGGCTTCCTCCTCTGGCAAACCCAAGGGATTGTTGGCACATTGATCCAATTGACGATCATGGTCCTGATCCAAGTCCTTCTCTCCTTACCCTTTACATTCCACCACCCAAGAAGTTACCTCAACAAGGCGTTTGAGTTTTCGAGGGTCTTTCAGTACCAGTGGACTGTTAACTGGAAGTTCCTGGAGGAGGAGATGTTTTTGAGTAGTGGGTGGGCAAAGTGTCTGTTGGCTGGACATTTTGTGGTCTTGTTTGCTTTTGTCTTTTTGCGCTGGAGCAGGTAACTACACACACATATATATATATATATATATATATATATATGCAGATTGACTGCAAGAGAAGCTCTTGCGGATGAATTATATCCAGTACTAACAACTTTCCCTTTCACGCATTCTTTCACTTTTTTACCCTCCTTCTCACTCCTCTCAGGGCGGAAGGCGGAATATTTGCGGTGATCAAGAAGGGCTTCACAGTCTCCGCCTCCGTGCTCGCAATTCACGCTCAGTATATGCAACCAAGCCATGTACTCACCCTGCTCTTCACAAGCAACTTTATCGGGATCGTTTTTGCGAGGTCATTGCACTACCAGTTCTATGCATGGTACTCTATGACCCTCCCTTACCTTCTCTACCAGACCCGGATCCCTGTGGTGTTTAGTATGGTGTTGTTGGGTGCCATTGAGTGGTCCTGGAATGTGTTCCCTGCGACCGTTGAAAGTTCGGAGGTTTTGGTCGCCAGTCATTTGATCATTTTGGTGGGTCTTTGGATCGGGAAGAAGGCGGGTACTGAGAATTTGCTGAAGAAGAGAAACTAGGAGTCTTCATTCAATTTTAGACCCAAACTTTGAATAATATTTGGTATCCAAAAAAATACCCTTGATCATTTTGCTGTGCTGCATTTGAGTGTTGAATTAACGCGTTTTTTTATTATGTTTTTGTTGCTGTTTGAATGTTGCCGATGATAAGTCTGGTCCCATTCTCTTGATTTATTTCCTGGCGATCTGACTAGTAGCATCAAAAAAAGAGACATGAATGAACGTCAGTTTTCACTGCAAGCCTATGCAACTACTTACGTCTTGCATCAAACAAAACCAACAAACAAAAAATGGGATTCTTACCGCTTCTTAGCATCGGCCTCAAGGGCGGCCTGGATCTGGGCAGTAATCTCGGCAACCTTGACAACAGCAATCTTTGTGCACTGTAAGATCTGATCGATCTCCATGGGAATGCCACCAGCCTTGGACAATGCGCAGACCTCCTTGTGAACGTTGAGTGTGATCGTCATGTCGCCCTCCTTGACTTGCTCTTCCAAAAATGTAGGATCTACAACCATGCGCTCACTATCAACAGGGGGAGGGGAGGGGGGGGGGGGGGGGGGGGTCAATGAAAGTTTGAAGAAAGTGTTAATGAATACTCGTGATTTGACACAGTAGAAAAACACGATGCTGAACGAACTGCTACCGTGTCGTCTGTTGTATGAAAACTGAATTAACCGTACCCGTTGTTGAAGAAAGCAAAGGTGGTGCAGATAGGAATGTGATGAATACTGAGCGGCACAGGGTTCCTTTGCTCAAGGGTATGCTATAGTATAGAGAAAGAGCAAAACGCAACATCCAAACGCGATTGTTAGCCCCGTATACTACTGTTATTCGTGACGACAAGATATCTTTCCGTTCCCATGATCCCAGAAAAACAAAAAAACAACTCACAATGGTGACGTCTTCGCCGACGACTGTTACGTCTGGCCTCCTGAAGTGAAGCAGAGCTGTGATGGCAGCAATACAAGCTGCGTCGACTAAATTTCCATCGTGATCCAGGAAATGAATATCCACACGAATCGACCACACCTTCTCTCCTGCAACGATACACAATCCCTCGGTGTCTAGTGCTCTGCTCCTCCTCATTGCTTTCTCGATCAGCCGACTCACAAGAACCTCCTCATCTGTTTGTCTATTAACAATCAATTAACAACCTAGATTAGAGCATGTTTTGAAACACAACTTGAGGCTGATCAGGTCGCGATAGGAAAGAAATGACTTACCTTCCAACTTCAAATGCTGCTGAGGCCATGGGTGACAGTTCCGTGTTGAACATAAGGAAACCCTCGGTGGGCTTGTCTGTATAAGGCCTAATCACCTCGCATGACACCTTTGCGAGGACTCTGTTTTTGTCAAGAAAAGAAACGAAAAAAAAAAAAAAGGAAAAGTCAGATCCCGTTAGTACAGCGTAAAAACTTTTCCTTCCTTCTGTTGGATGATCTAATATATCTTTTCTGGCAAAGAAAGAAGAAAAGACGGCTTGGTGCTGACCTGGTGTTGCCAAGTTGTACTTCGACGGCACCATACTCGGCACCGAAAGTGAGGCGAAGGGTTCTAAAGTCGTAAAACTTGCGTCCGTCGATGCGTGCGCCGTCCTTTAAGGCGGCCAAGAGAAAGTCGCGTTCGTTTGTTGATGGATCGGTGTCTCTCATTGTCTTTTATGTTGATTTGGTGATGGAAGGTGATGGAGGTTGTGTATGTGTCTCTGTTGAAAGAAGTCGATTTGGTGGCGAATGCAATGAACGAACGAGGGAGTTAAAGGCGAACACCAAAAAAAAAGAAAGTGCTTGCAGTCAATACAACTAAGCCACACGTAGGCCAGTCACTAGCAGAGCGCGCGTACGAAAAGCCTATCCAATTTAACTTCTTAATTCTTTTTCTACTTGTTTCCTATTGCACTTTGTCTATCATTAGGTTTCCTTTCTGTATGTTTCTTCTTCATTTTTTTCCCCTCTTCCTTTATTTTGACAAGTTTCCATTGTTACTTGAGTTGTTCTCTCTGCCTCATATCTTCCTTCACTTTCAGTGACCTTTCTCAAGGACGAGCCATAACGGGCACTGTAGTGGACTTGCTTCGATAAGTCCATGAGAACCGGGAGAGGTCCAAGCTATTGTTGCCCGTGGGATGCCATCGCGATGACCCTCTTGCTGATTCGCCTATTTTTTAACTTATGAAAATGTGTATCGAGAGACAATTGTGGTGTGCGATGGCGTAAGGAAGGTTGTGAAGAAGTGTGTGTGTCAGGGCACAGACCATTTGTTTGTTGGTTGTATATGTGTGTTATGTTTTCTGTACACGGATCTTTCCTTGAGCGAGAACACATTCACTCAATAAACGAAAAGGAGCTAAGGATACACAACAAGCAAACAAACACAAGAATGGAAGAAAGAAAAGAAAAAAAAAAAAAAAAAAAAAGGTGGAGTGAGAACGAAAAATGCGGGGTAAAGATGGGTTATACACAACCACAAGGGTGTGCGCCCATCCTTTTGAATTTGTGAAAGCAAAGTTAAACGACAGAGTAGAGGCGATCTATCCCTTTTAAGCCAATGAAACCAATCAAGGGTCCGTCCTAGCAATAAAGGAGCCAGCTGTTGATCATCTCTACCTGGGGTCCCTCCCCCCTATTTTATTCTTGTCTGACGCCCTTGTCACTGAAAGTGTTGCCTTCTGAGAAGAAAAAAAACAAGGTGTGTGGTTTCTTTTTCACCCATCACCCATATGTCTGTGTTTGTGTCAGTGTCTCTTGTTCTACTCCATGCAACTCCAATCCGTCTCTCGGACACTTTTCATATTCCCCCCATCGGAATCCAAATCAAGGTCCTACGAGAGCGGGCAACCAATCGTCGTCCACTTTTTAACTCTCTTCACGTCGTTCCTTTTCTCGCTTCCTTCTTTTTATTTTTCTTTTTCATTTCGCCCTTGTTGACACTCTTCTCCTCCATCTCCCATCCAACAACAACACGATCTCTCATTCGCACCCATTTCATTCACCCTCTCGAAAAACTCATCCCATTCAATTCACCATGCTGACTCCAAAGTCGGCACACTCAACCCCCAAGTGGGCTATCCTCGTCGTTTTCTGCCTCGCCCAATTCATCGACGTCGCAAATCTCTCCGCCGTCAACATTTCCCTCCCCACCATCAAGGCCGAGCTTAACTTCTCCGAGAGCCAGCTCCCCTGGATCATCAACGCCTTCACCTTGACTTTTGGTACTTTCCTCCTCATCGGAGGTAAGCTCGGTGACAAGTACGGTCACAAGCTGTTCTTCCTCGTCGGACTTGTCTGGTTCTCGATCTGGTCCCTTGTTTGTGGACTCGGCAATAGTGTCATCCTCCTCTGCATCTCTCGTGCCATGCAGGGTCTCGGTGCTGCTGCAACAATCCCCAACGCCCTCGCCTTGATCCAATTCACCTATACTGAGGAGGTCGAAAAGTCCAGAGCCCTCTCCGTCTTCTCCAGCAGCGGTGCCCTCGGCTTTGGTATCGGTCTCGTCCTTGGAGGCGTCTTTACCGCCACCATCGGCTGGAAGTATATTTTCTACATGTAAGAATTTACATTGGGCGTAGCTTGTTTGTGACTATTATGCACCATTACTACTTTTACTCCTCACCCTTGATGTAGACTCTGATCCCTCTCTCATTCACAACTATAGCTCGGCCATTATGGGTTTGCTGGTTGCCATCGTCGCCTACTTTGTCATCCCAGAGTCGAGTGCCGAGTACCGCGCTAACGTCAAACTGGATCTCGCTGGAGCCATCACCATCACAGCCGCCCTGCTCGCTATCGTTTATGGCATCTCGGATGGAAACTGGAAGTCCATCCAGGTTATTGTCTGCCTCATTCTCGGTGTCTTGCTCCTTGGCCTTTTTGTCTGGATTGAAAAGAAGGTTGAGTCGCCCATGCTTCCCTTGAGCATCTTCCGCACACGCATGTTCACTGCCATGTTGATTGTCGGCGCGCTCTACCAGACATGGTACCTTGTCTACAACCTCTACTGCACGCTCATCTTCCAAGAAGTCATGGGTTACGGAGCTTTGAATACCGCCTATGCCTTCTTCCCATTGGCATTCCCAGGACTCGTCTTGAACCCGCTTGCCGGATACTTGATCCCCAAAGTGGGTGCGAAGCCCTTGTTGGTGATTGGAACAGGATGCATGGCGGTCTCGGCTGCTCTGTTTGCAATTGCTGATGCTGATACGAGCTACTGGCCCCTGCCCTTCCCATCGATGTGCATCGGTGAGATTGGTATTGCAATGACCTACACCTCTGCCATGGTGGCCGCCCTGACCATGGCCAAATCTGGCGAACATGGTCTCAACAGTAAGTTTTTCAAGCTGTTTTCATTCGTGTGGATAAGACCCCACATTCCATACTCTCTTTGGTAATCATCGTACCTAACGACACTCTTCCCTGTTCGCTTTTACTCACATTTTAGGTGCTGTTTTCTCGGTTGCAATGCAGGCAGGATCAGGAGTCGGATTGGCAATTACCAACGCGATCTCGGAGGCGGTGATTCACAAGACGGGATCGAACTTGAAAGGATACCAGGTCGGCCTCTGGATTGGATTTGCAGTGACCTTGCTCTGTGTTGGAATCACCTTGGTCTTTGTCCCTTCCAAGGCTACACTCGAGAAGAAGAAGCTGGCCAGAGCTGAGAAGGAGGCAGAGGCTGGCAATATCACACCAGGGAACAGTCAGGTCGATGATAATGAAAGCAAGGGCAGTGGCGATGCGCCCGTTGAGGAGAAGAAGTAGAAGCCTCCTTGACAAACCAAAGGCTGGGATGATACGTTTTTTCGGAGTCGGGATGGTCCACTTGTAGACTGTTTTGGCTTCTTTTTCTCATGCCAGCCTTTTTGTATTTTAACTAATTTTGTATTTGTATATCATAGTGTTCTCCTCGTTCACACACTGTAATATATGTAATGGAACGACGACGATGAAGACAAAAAACATGTGTGTTTAAATGCTCGTACTCGTGATTGCTAGAAAAAGGCTTCCCCGCAAGGGTGATTTCGAATCTGCTGTGTTTCCTTCAACCAATCAAATCGCGCGATTTTCGCCCATAAATTACGAGAATCTTTTGTTCCTTTCTTCCCTTCTCCTTCCACCACCGCCACTCTCCTGCCTCCTTTTCCACCCTTCTTCGCTCTCTTTTCTACTCTCTCACATACACGAACCCAACACACCTACTCGAGTATCTCCCACCATGTCCGAGTCGATTGGTAACTGGGTCACGCGTGATCCCAACATTGTCCCCGAGATCACCACCTGGTCCTCTGAGAAGAAAGTCTACGAGTGGAGGCCTTCCTACACCAAAGACTCTGCCCCGAGTGACCCTGCTCTCGAGGAGGACCTATTCAGCCCTGCGTCTCGTATCAATTCGGGCATCCACTTCAAGAGTTACGCCAAGATGAGTGTCTCTGTTAAGGACGGTCCCCCCGGCATGACTCCCATCGCCAGTGCAAGTATAGACGTACTTGGTTGAACCTTGCTATCAGGCCTAATTTCGCAAGTTACTTTTGTTGATCAGTGTTTCTTGGCATGCTTCTTCGGCTATATCTCTCTATCATATAGTTTGATGACGCTGGTCTTGACTCTATCGTCCTCGAGAACATCAAGCGCATGGAGTACGCAGAGCCCACTCCCATCCAAGTATGAAGAATAACCATGTTCGCAGAGTTTCATCGTTTCAAGGCTTTACTTTCGGTCAACTCAAGCTAATATACCTTGTTACTCTTTGCTTTTGACTTGATTGCAGCGTAATGCTCTGCCAATCCTGATGCAGAACTACGACCTGATGGCGTGTGCTCAAACGGGTTCTGGCAAGACCGCCGCCTTTCTTTTGCCCACTATTTCGAAGCTCGTTTCCAAGATCTTCAAAGGACAGCTGTCGCCTATTCGCCGAAATTCCATCCTAGGACCTTGGAAGGCGACTCCCCTTGTGTTGATCATTCTTCCCACGCGCGAGTTAGCGATCCAAATATTTGAGGAAGCAAGAAGAGTAAGTTGCGCATGGGTATCTTGGGGTTTGATCTGTTAGTTGTGGAAGTTTCAAGCGGATCAACTTATGGCGTTGACTCTAATATGAATAGCGCCTGACATTTCCAAATGTTAGTTCACATACAAGACTCCCCTGCGACCTGTCGTAATCTATGGGGGAGCCGAGACCCGCGTCCAGAAGGCTCAGATTCTGAAGGGCTGTGACATCCTGATCGCCACTCCCGGCCGCCTGAAGGATATGGTTGAGAGAGGCGTCGTCTCCCTTGCTCGCGTCCGTGTCGCCATCCTCGACGAGGCTGATCGCATGCTGGATATGGGGTTTGAGCCACAGATACGACAGATCATGATGTCGTCGGACCTTGCGCGCGACGAGGGTCGGCAGACGCTGATGTTTAGTGCCACCTTCCCCAGGGACATCCAGACCCTTGCCCGGGAGTTCTTGAAGGAGGACTTTTGTCGTCTTCGTATCGGAAGGTAGTTGCTTGTTTGCGTGCTTGTTTTGTCACTGATGGGTGCAGATCAGCCCTTTTCGTCATTTTGATCAATCACGCGTGTCATCCATGGGCAGTTGCTTACCAGACTTTTTTTATATTCACGTTACACAACCATGACCACACAGAATTGGCGGAACCACCTCCTTGATCAAGCAGAACATCCTCTTTGTCGAGGACTATGAGAAGAAGGAGACAATATTCAACACCCTCCTCGAATACCCTCCCTCACGTACCTTAATCTTTGTCGAGACCAAACGCACCGCGGATGGCCTGGACGACTTTTTGTACAACAAAAAGTTTCCCACCTGCTCCATTCATGGTGACCGTGACCAGCGAGAGCGCGAGCTGGCCCTCAAGGCCTTCAAGTAAGTACATTTATCTCTTTCTATTCTTTTGCTCAGCAGCTTGTCGTTTCCAGTTAGTCTACTTAGCAACCGCACAACCTTTTGCTGATGTAACGCGCTGTTGACTTTCTATCTATTGTGAAATGATAGGGATGGCAAGAGCCCCATCCTGATTGCCACTGCCGTCGCCTCCCGTGGTCTTGACATTAAGGATGTCATGCATGTCATTAACTACGATCTCAGCAACGATATTGATGAATACGTCCATCGCATTGGACGTACCGCTCGAGTGGGCAACCCTGGAACTGCTACCTCGTTCTACAACTCGAGAAACATTCCCTTGGCGCCCACCTTGACTAAGTTGTTGTTGGAGTGCAAGCAGGAGATTCCTGATTTCTTGCAAACTTACATCAACCCCAACGTGTAAATTATCTGAGCTTGATGTCACCACGACATGCAGGGTTTCCAGCTGAGAGCGCGTCTAAGTCGAGCTAGTATTCTAATCAAAGTGAGGTCTACAACCTTTTTTTTTCATTTAGCACTTTTGAAACTGACGATTTCTACGACGAGTAGGCGGAGCCGGCAGGCTATGGCACTGCTGGTACTGATGTTGACTCTAGCTCTACTTGAGGCACCAGCCAGGCTGAAGGTGTCACCAACGACGGCTGGTATACATATATCCAGCCAGTCGACTTTTCATTTTGTACTACTTCATTGCGGATGAACTGGACAGCCGCGGATTATGTTCCGAGGCGACGGGACAAGATTGCAAGGCACGAGCAAGAAAGGTGAAAGGCGCTGGAACCCTTTACCCTTGATTTTTCTAGCGGAGTACGTCCTCGCAGAAATAAATAACAATTTTGCTCATGAAGTTTGATGGGATTTTCGTGTGTATGTGCTCGTGCGACCACGCCGACCCCTATGATAATTTTAGCCTCTTCAACGAACCGCCTTCATTTTTGATTGAGTGGGCCTGGCCTTGGACCTGACCGTCCCTGAAAAATACCTACGCTTGTCTTTCTCACTTTCGCACTTCTGTCTCTTTTCTCCTTTACCTCCGCTCTCACCTTCTTTCCTCACCTCGACCTCCGGACGCCACAACCACCACCACCCTCGTCATCATCCTAACCGCCATCTCTAAACCGCCATCAGTCCCTTTCTCCAATCAACCTCACTCTGACCGCCTGCAAAGGTCGCTGTGAGCTCGCTTTTCCTTTCTCCATCACCCAATACACCAAACTCCTCACTATTTACGCAGAGGCACACATAATCCACCATGGACTCGAGTTTCTGGAACAAGCTCAAAAAGACCATCATGACCGCTCCTAAGGCACAGCCTAGCAGCGCCATGCAGGTCACCCGCTTCAACAAGTGCTGGACCGTCGTTGAGGTAATCACACTTACACATATACGCACTTCAATGCAACTTCAAAGTATTTGTTGACAGCGTGAGAGAGAAACAGCAATGAATGATGGCAACAGGCACAGCAAGCATCATCCAACCAGATGAGACTGATGACTGACCCACTGTGGTGCCCCACTTTCTTTGTTTACACAGAACGGTTTCTCAACCCCTGAAAAACGCAGCCTGCACGTTCAGCAGACCGAGATTCCTATGCGCCTCAAGCATATGGTCGACCTCCTTGTTGACGAAGAGTCTCGTCTCGACGATGCTTCAGGCACAACAGGTGTCTGTATGGAATACCTTCTCAAGAACAACGTCCTTACAAAGCTGGTGAACAATGCCGAGGGCGACGAGCCCAAGGGTATCATGGGCGAGACAATTCGGACGATTGCCGGCATGATCAACCTACTGGACGACCGATTCTTGGTCCACAACGCTGTCCACAAGCCCACCGTCAAGCTCCTCCGGACATGTGCCCAAGGGGCAGAGTTTGATGGTGAGAGTTACCATGAGGACCTTGTTGATCTGATGTATATTCTCTGCTCCAAGATCCACGGCTACCCCGAGCTCCTCAACATCTTTTTCCATGACAAGCAGTGGCTCACCGTCCCCCAACGTGGAGCTGCTAAGAGACTTCAAAAGACTATCGAGACCATGGAGCTGTTAAAGACAATCAAGACCGCTACCGCCGATGCAGCCAACGACGCCGCTGCTGCTCAACGATCACTCGACACATCAGCAGGACAGGATTCGGCTACACAGGAATCGGTTTCATCGGATGCACCCAACAGGGACACCTCGACCATTCCACAGACCGTCCCTCAACCCAAGAGCGACTACGAGTTTCTGCTCTTTTCGTACCTCTCTCGATTCGTACACCTGGAAGGAAAGGCCGGCGACTTTGCTCGAACTGGATTGTTGTTCCTGATGGAATTGGCGACTGGATCTCTCGGAGAATACATCATGGAGTTGGGCTTTACCTCATTTTTGAGTGCAGGAGTCGGTGCGTCTTACTCTCAGCTCCCTCGCAAGCTGCTTGTTCGCGGCGGACCCAACAACATCAACAGCATGGTCGGGACTCTGAACGACCGCGCACCCCCCGCTGAGACAACCCAGTCGAACCGAGCCAACATTGAAGTATCAACCTCACCCGACTTTCAATCGAGACTGGATGCCTTCTTGAAGCTGCTCGAGTTTTGTCAGGACATCATGATGCGATGCCCCAACAGTGATATTGTCGCCGCCCTTTTGGTTTCGTTCAAGTCGGTCTTCTTGGAGAATATTTTGTACCCGTCCATCTTGGAGTGCTCTGACACGGACGGGAGCTCTGTGGCTGTTATCAGCTACATCGATTTGATCCTTCAGGTCTTGGAGCATGAAGCGCTGGTTGATTTGGTGGTTGGTTTCTTGATGGCTTCAGACGACGAGCAAAGCAACGCCAAGACACCCGCAGCTACCGACGACGCATTCGCAGAGATTCAGAACCCTCAAGGAACATCGCCCTATTTCATGGCTCACGGTCGCTTCACCCTCAAGGATCTTATCCTTTCGCGACTCAAATCCCGATCCCAGCCCACAGTGATTGCGACCTTGAAGCTGTTAAACACCGTCATCACACGTCACTGCAAGTACTCGCTCAAGTTGCTCAGCATTCAGCCAGACAGCAAGGCAACCTCCTTTCGTGAGTCGCCCGACCAGTCCAATTCCATGGATGCCGAATTGACCATGATCAGCCACCATGTTCACGAACTCGACCTCTTTTACGCCCTCATCTCGACTATCAACCCTCACAACACAGCCGAGATCTTTTGCAACGGATATGAGTCATACTTGCGTGATGCCGAGGGCACCGTTGAGACCCACCAATGCTTCTTGCAAAGGAAGGAAAGGAGCGAAGCCAAGCCTGGTCAACTCTCTGCCATGGAGCAGAAGAAGCAGCGCCGTCGCAGTATGAAGTACGGCCAAAAGATGGATCTGCCTGACGACCTTTCGGGTGATGCCTTTATTCGGGAGCAGGAAAAGACGACTGAGGCTATGAGCGCTCTTACCTGCTGCGACAAGGCCCACCCTGTCCCTATGCATCGCCTATTGCCTTCGGATCCTCTCTTGCAGATCTTGCTCGGCACACTTTATCACTACTTCTCCCACAGTGTCGAGCTCAACTTGGCCCTGACAGGAGTCATCACCTCTTTGGCTGTCTGCCCTTACAGATCTCTGGAGGGATGGTTGCTGTTCAAGTCTTCAGATATTAGAAAGTCGGCCGACGAAGAAGATGGCGACTCTCAGTCTGACGTTCGCTTCCAGCTTGGCGACTCTGACGACGAGGACTCGCTGCCCGTCTACTTGACCCGTGGCGCCAACGGCAAGTCTGGCAAGGCCACCTCGCCTACCCCTACCACTATCTCCGATGCTTCCGATTCGCCCGCCTTCAAGTCCTTCCCTCCTTTCTTTACAATGCTCAAGACCTTGACCCAACAGGTGGACTACTACAGAAGCGAAATTGACGGATTTGACGAGTACCTTGCTGATCGTCGTCGCGGCCTTTTGGTCGCCACGGAACTCAACAGCGCCATTCATACTCCTGGTTTGGCCAACGACCGTCGCCGTGTACCTCAACACCAGCCTCAACAGTATCCTCAACAGTACCAACAGCCTCAGCCTCAGCAGTACCAACAGCAGTACCAGCAATACCAGCAGTACCAGCCACCTCAACAGTACCAGAGCGGACCCCAGGCTTCATATGACCCTCGTCACCAACATGCACCCTCGATGGCAGCCTCCATGAGCCCTGGACCCATGGGATCGTCTCCTCGCACTCCAGTCGCCGGAACACGTCCACCTACGCTTATGATCCCTTCGCCCAAAGCCAGAAAGAGCAGCTCGCCATCGAGTCTCATGTCGTCGCCCTCTAACATGTCGTTCCTCTCGCCTACGACAGGCATCAGCAAGCGACCTTTCGGCAAGAACGCCGCCCCAGCTGCGCCTGGTGCCAGCAATGGCAACGGCGGAACATTGGGTCCAGCTCTGGAAGCGGACATCAATGTGTCGTCGCCTACGTCCCCTGTCTTGGTCTACCCTCCTAGAGGTTCTTCTATCGTGGCTGGTTCTCTCCCATTGTACACAAACTCGAACTACTCGACTTCGATGGGTGCTCGGCCAATGGGATCCGCTGGTATGGTCGGACCTGGTACTCAGCCCTCTTCCTGGGGATCGCTCGGTACTCAGACCAACCCCATCCCCAACCCTGTGCTTCTCAGGACCATGGATACTATGTTGATCAAGCCCTTGTTCTCGGACGGATTCATCAATGATTCAGATAGCGAAACTGAGGGCGAGACTGGACGGTCAGAGATGAGTGAAGAGGAGGATAGCGTGGAGGGATCTGTTGGCAGATCAGATGAAGCTGGCGATGCTCCCAAGACCCCCAAACCTTCAAAACGGACACGCGAGGCATCTTCGAGCACGACGGCGTCGGGTGAGACGCCCATCTCCGGAAAGCGCGAGAAAACAGTGACGTTGGGTCAGCTTTTGACAAATGTTGTCGTCCTGGAGGAGGTTGTCAAAGAGATTGTTGCGGTCGCACAGGTGCGCCGTGGACTTGGAGTTGACAAGGTTCGGTTTCTGTAGAGAAATATCATTGTTGAACAAAGTAAAAACATAGAATGCAAATGGATATCATGGTTCAGAAAGGAGAAATGATCTGTGTAGAAGTGTTCCCCTTTTCCCCTTTGACGTCAACAACCACTTATTCACTCCAACTTCGACTTGTCTGACCACCATGCAAACGCACAGGGGCACGGCCTGACAGTCACGCACTACTTTTTTTCTGTTCTCGAGGGCGTGAAGGTTCACTGAGGCAGGTCAAAGGATCGACCTGTCTGAAGCAGTTCATCGCATTCTCTTTCTATTCATCAACACTCCACTCCCTTTCCCCCTCACACCATTGTCTATCGCTATGCCCGAGTACTGGTTTGTGTCTGTCCCCGGAGAGGGCAACCGCACCGTCACCTTCCAGAACTTTAAGGCCAAGATCGCCTCCAGCCAGAACGACCTTGCTGAAGTCGCCCCATTGCCCATCCCTGAATTCAAGGTACCGTCTGTCCCCCCTTGGTACCTTCCTTCTTGACGCGTTCCTTTTTCTTCCCGTTGCAGTTCTCATAGACAACGTACGAGCTATTGGTGTTGTTGGATACCAGTCGTCTCTCTTGTCTTGCTTCTTCAGCTCTTCTTTTGCGACACCCTTTTTTCTGACCGACATGCAATGGACCAGTTGTTTGAAAGACTGCGTGACGCCTGGGAAAAACTAACGCCATCACCTCTGAAAATCGAACTACGTCCTTCTTTCCTTTGTTCACGTTGCGTGTGCATGCACATAGATTGGGACTTTGGATACGCTCGTTTTGTTGTCGGAGGACTTGGCGAAGCAAGATACCGCCTTCGAGTCGTCTGCCAACAAGCTGGTCGATATTATTCGATCGCTCTTGGGCGCCGAGGCTGCCACCAAGCTTGCTGGAAGTCTTTCTGTTAACGAAAGTAAGTTCTCGTGCTGGTATTTGGACGCGGTGTGATCAATTGGACAAATGGGTTTTAAGGGGATGTTCACAAAGAACGAGGGAATGAAAAAGACAAGCTCTCTTAAGGTGCCTGGACGTTGTGTTCGCGACATGATAGACAAAGGAGATCTTGCCCGAAAGATATATCTGCTGTGGACTACTAGAACAACAGGAGTGTGTCATTTTTTTGGGATGTGATTTAGTCTCTATATGTATTTTTTTTCGACGATCTGCTGACATTGAGAGTACACCCCTGTTCATGCACACAATAGAGACCATCGATAACTTTTTGAAGACCTTCCAGTGGAACACCATGAAGTACCGCACGGATAAGTCTCTCATCGAGCTCGCAGAGCTCCTGAACAACGTACGTCGGCGTCTCGCTTTTCATCCATACTGTTTATTTTAGCGGCCTGAGACTCTCTTGGATATTGAGGATACTAACTAACGTCCATTTGGTCGCTCACACTGGATTCTTTTTCTTGCGGATTCGGATTATATAGGAGGTCGCGTCGATTGATACCCTGATGAAGAACAAGATGGCCAACTACAGTGTTGTCAAAGGAAACTTGCAGGGTATCCAGAGGCGAGAGGTGTAAGGATCATCTCCTTATTGTTCCAGTTGGATTGACATATGACTATGAAGTTAGGTTGGCATAGGAGACAGCGGATATATTTTGACTAACGCTTCGGCTGAATGATTGCTTGGATGATATATAGTGGTAATTTGGCGTCTAGGAACATTGTCCCCTTCGTCAAGAAGGAACACGTCGTTTTGGACTCTGAATACCTGGAGACTCTTGTTGTTGCCGTACCAAAGTGAGTTTTTGTGGATCGAGATCTGCCTTACCATTGACCATGGGACAGCTCTGTGAGAAATTATTTTGCTAATTTATTATTTACTACGGTTTCGTAGGACTCTTTACAAGGACTGGACAAACAAGTACGAGACCCTTACACAGATGGTCGTCCCTCGGTCCTCACAGTAAGTCCTTGTTTGTTCATTTTATTCTGTTGTAGTGACTCCGTGAGATGATTGCCTATTGATAAACGGCACTGTTTCTAACGTGCATCCAATTCCTCCGATAATCGTCTTTTGAATAGAAAAATTGCTGAGGATGAGGAGTATGGACTGTATACCGTCACACTTTTCAAGCGTATTGCAGAGGACTTTACCAACAAGTGTCGCGAGGAAAGGTGAGCATTTGGGATACAACTGAAGTCGTTGCCTTTGAACCTACGTTCGCGTCAATTTCGAGATATTGTTTTGAAAAAAAAAATTGGCGATTGTTCTAACGCATGTTTTATGTTATTAGATTTATCGTCCGCGATTTCAAGTACAGCGAGGATGCACTTGCAGAGCAGAGGCGTGAGCTGGAGGAGATGGATGCGTCTGAGAAGGAGCTGTGGGCGACGATTTTGAGGTTGGCCAAGACCAATTTTGGTGAAGTCTTCCAGGCATGGACACATTTGAAGTCGCTCCGTGTCTTTGTTGAGTCTGTCCTGCGCTATGGTCTTCCCCCAGATTTTGTCGGCTTCACGATTAAGCCTAAGCTGAAGCAGGACAAGAAGATTCTTGACATTTTGACGACACAGTATGGCCATTTGGGAGGATCCCCTTCAAGCCGAGGAAGCGGTGGACATCACCATGGAGGGGACGATGCTACTGGAGGAGAGGATGTTATTCCTGGATACAACGAGAAGGACTACAGACCGTTTGTGTTCTTTTCTCTTAAATTGGATACCGAGAGACAATAGACGGCATTCTTCCACACACGCAACATTAGCAGCCAGCACCAGCAGCAACGTATCTTTTAGATATCGCAGTCGAATTCTTTACTCGCCTAACCACACTACTAGCTCTCTCAAAAATGAACAACTCTGAATCACACGTCGTATACGTTTTTTTGTTGCTGGTGGTAATAGTCAACCTATGCTCGTTCAGGGTTACAATGAAGAGGGAGAATGGTTTGTGCCCAGAGCATAAAATGTACATTGTAATTGAGAAGATACTCAATGTCAAACTCACACACTCGTTTCTTGGCCTCACTGAGGAGGCTATTGATGATGTACCGTAGTGCAGTTTCGCCTGGAATAGGAAGAATTGAGAGGGCTGTCAAGCGAGTGGAAAGTGTTTGATTCAAAAGGATAAGAAAAGAGAAAAAGACAAAACGAAAACGACGACAAGGCAAGAGTAAAGACAAGTTCAAATTCAAAAGTAGAATATGACGGACAAGACATCTAGATAGCTTCCTAGAGAAGGGTGTACCGTTTGCAGGCAAGATGCACGATCTAGATTTTTTAAAAAGTACAGTACTCTTGTTTTATCCTTCCACTTTTTTTTTCGGTGTTCTTCCGGCACGGCAGGGCAGGACGGGGCAAGAAGAACCTGACCTCATCTCCTCAGACCTCGGCTCTGTTGTCGATTACTCAGTTGTTGTTGTGTGGTGAAGAAGAAAAAACCGAAAAGCATTCCTTCCAAATTTGGTTGAAACTGGTCCAGTGAGTGTTTTTTGTCCTGTTGAATGGATAAAAGCAACATGGCGTCGGACTTTTTTGATCCAATTTCGACAGCCCGCTCGCCCTTTTTTTTTTTGTTTGATCGAATCAACAACGAAAAGTTTTTTTTTTTTCTTTTTTTGCGGTTGGTTTCCTTTTGGCCTTTTCGCAACACTTGTTAACAGGCTGCTCTTTTTGATAAACAAATAGACGGGTAAGTAGGTAAGTAATGGAAGAACTTGGTCGCCTACTGAAAATATGGCAACAAATAGCAGTGAGTGGTAGTGGGTGGCAAAAATGAAGATTGAGTGACAAGTAGAAAATGATGAAGTTTCAACCCCGGCTTTTTGGCGGAGAAGAGGGGAAGCGATAGGGAATTGTCGACAAAGATCAAGTTTTGAATAGCAAGAGTGTACCGCGATTGGTGTCGAGAAAGAAAAAAAAGAGGAGGGAGAGAGTAAAAGATTTGTTGTGCCCAGTAGTTCATCTTCGTTTTTGGTCGGCTTTTGTCGCATTCGTAGGGTGATGATAAAAATCCAAGATGAAATTGAAAATTGAATCACCCACATACCACACTTCCCTGTTTGTGTAAATGAACGACGAGAAAAAAAAAGAGGCGAATGAGTATTGAGGTTCAAAGTCGACGTTGTTAGCAACTTGTAGCATAAGAAAAAAGCAAACTACGTTGACAACTAGGCTGACCACACGTACAGTACAGATGTGTGTGACGAAAGAAGGAGGAAACTGACACACATGGCTGACCACTAGATGAAGTCCGAAATAAACACTCGCCCACATCCTCAACCTCGCGAGGAAAAAAGATTAAAGGTGAGAACCCTGTCGGACAAGAAAGACGACAGACAAAGTGTGCATATCTCAGCACTAGTCTCGAATGCAAAAAAAAAAAATGGAGTTTTGCGATCTAGCCTCTTCCACGCACCAAGCCCACCCGCCGCCACTCTCTCAGCTTCAATATCCAAAAAAAAAAAAAAAAAAAAAAAAAAAAAAAAAAAAAAGGATGTCATCTCGCATAAAGAGTATGAAAAATCCAAGTAAAAAAAAAAGTCTGTTGCTATTTTGTTGTTCTCGTGCCACCATGGTGGAATAGGATTTGTCCCCGCGTCATTTCGTTAGTATGTCTTCATTTTCATGTTGTTAATAATGTTGTGGTTGTTGGTTGAACCAGCATCTCATGCAGCAGCAGTAGAAGTAAGAGGGGAGGATAAGGGGGAAAGGGGAAAGACAGCGAAGGGGCAAAGGGGCATACATCACTCACAAACCCCTACGTACAGCGATAACACAACCCCGGTATTTTCGTCCGTCTTTTTTTTATTTGTGAACTTTTAAGGTCCTCCATGAGGTGAACCCTTAAGGAAGAAAGGGTGCTATTGCTGGTCATTAAAAGCGTCTAACGATAGCCTGCACTTAGGGCGGATTGACTCCTCACTATCTCTCCTACCATGGAATGCAGCGCAAAGAAAAAAGAACAAAAAGAAGGACGAGAAAAGAGGGGATGTTTTTCTACATCCTAAGTACATCCTTATTCGCCCCTTCTCTATCCTATCGCTCAGGAACGATTAGAAATGAACGACACTTTGACTAGAAAAGAGCACAATTAGTCGGGTTTCAGAGAAGTAAGTCAAAGATCAGGAACGAACGAACACACCAAAAGCAGGGAAGAAGAACGACGAACAAGTAGGGGAAGAGGTCCAAAGAGAGAAGGGACAAGGGTACAGACTCACTGCAGGAAGAGATGCACGTCTGTAGATGGGTGTGTGTGACGGTATGCAATGAATTGGGAAGGGTACGTCTAATTTCAGAGACATAGTAGCGAACCATAACAAGAAGAAAAAAGAAGAAAGGATGCTTCTAATCACTTGAACAACACGAAATGAGTACCTTTCTAGCCCTCGTGTCATGTCATCAATCTGGATTCATCTCCTCAAGAATGTCCCTCTTTCTTACCCTTCTCCTTATTCTTCTTCTCGGACCCACATGTTCCCCAGTGTTCTATCCTCACTGGGCCTGAAGGAGAGGAGGTTTTCTTTTAAAGAATCTCCATGGGGAAGATGTAGGACCATCATTGCGTCTCCCATCTACATTTTTTTTCCTACTTCAATCAGACGATCGAAATAATTCTTTACGAGACTGAGCAGCTAAAGAAGCAGCAAGCACAACAAACAACTAGAAGAGGCATGCAAAGTAAGTAAGGTAGAAAGTGAGAGGCGACACTCAATCTGAATCACTCTTTTAACTTGTTTCCATCTGCCTTTTTGTTTCTTCTTGAATCATTACCGTTGCAAACCTCCAGAAAAAATACTTCTCAAGCGAAAGAAAAGCTGCTGCTTTTGAGATTTTCCCTTACACTCTTTTTTTTTTTTTTTTTTTTTTTTTTAATCCTTTCTCTTTTGCAGCCGTATCAAAGAATGTGATGAGTGTATTAGCATGTAAACACGAAACTGGGGCAAGATCCTTGAAGCGGTAGAACCAACGCCTTTCCGCTTTTTTTATTTACCTCTTCATCTCTCCCTTTTTCAGCTGTGGCTTTATCTTCAGAAACGAATAAATTGGTCATAATCCGCGTATCTGCTCATGTTTTGGCTTGCCTTTGTTTGTGGTTACAAAAAGGCCTACAAGTCAGTTACACACAAAAAAATAATGTCCAAGTGTCTCTTTATTTTTTGTCCTGCTTCTGTGATAGTTTATGGCCATTTACCTTCTTCGTAACGGAGGAGAGCACACAGCTGAGGTTGAGATGAGAAAGAGTAGGAACAGTATGATCCGTTTCTGAAAGTGTTAGTACTCTTCGTGTGATGCAAAAAAAATAGAAAGTGAAGAAGAGTGGTTATAAAGATGTTTTAGATCAGGGAGAAAAGATGGAGCTAGAACGGTCAGTAACAAAGACGATTAAAAGAGAGACGTTTATTATGCTGATTCCCTTTTTCTGAGTTCCTGTCTTGGAGAAAGGCCCAGTGGATTCTTCAGATGCTTTTTGGGAATTAGAGTTGCTCGATTGTTGAATGATTCAGGGAAAAAAAACTAACAAGAACCACGCTACGACATTACAATCTAAACAATTGACGTACGATGTACAAACGGAAACAGAAAAAAAAGTAAAAAAAAAAAAAAGAGAGATGAGGGGTTTTTTCTGTTCGCTGAGAGCGAACATCAACAACAGGAAATGCAATTGACCGAAATAATAAACTATGTGTGGTATGGATTGCTTGGGCATAAAAGAAAAGCTGATAACAGCGAAAAGACTGATGTCAGGCGGATCCACCCACTAGAGCAAGAGAGGGAGAAAAAAAGAGAAAGAGCCATGATGAGCATCAATATGATATGATAATAGCATCAAGAGCATAAGAGAGAAATAGAGAAAGGGGTGCCCTTACTCTGGCAACTGGAAGAAGGGGTGAGTGACGACGGTGCCCCCTCGTCTCCTCTTATTGTTGGCTGTACTGTCTCCACTCTTCTTTCTCCAATGCACGCCACCATGGCTCCCCCAATGCAATCAAAAGTCCAGCTAAAATTATCTTTTTATCTTTGGTGGTTGGTTGTCGGGCATGATTCAGATGAATGAGGCCGCTTGATGCTGCTGGCGTTCAAAATGAAGGTAATATTACACATTTGGGCACAGGGATAGCACTTCCAAAACAACATGAAAATAAGTAGAGGCAGTCTAGCAAGAGATAGAGGGATCGAAAGAGAGTAGGGAAGTGCATCGTCGTCATCCACAACGTGCCTTTTTTTCGTTTTCGTTTTCTTTTTTTCTTTTCTTTTTTTTCTTTTTTTTTCTTTCCGTCTTCTCTTCCTTAC
Organism: Linnemannia schmuckeri; assembly: GCA_029449235.1. Classification (NCBI taxonomy): domain Eukaryota; kingdom Fungi; phylum Mortierellomycota; class Mortierellomycetes; order Mortierellales; family Mortierellaceae; genus Linnemannia; species Linnemannia schmuckeri. Next base: position 1,076,416 of record JANATG010000012.1, on the reverse strand, counting down.
TACAAGGAGAACAGTTGATTTGCTTTGTTGTTTGTTGGCATGACTGACGTGTGGACGGATGAAATTGTGAAGTCAGTATTGAATTCAATTCAAAAAAGGATTTATTGCTGGGTGCACGAGAGTGGTGGGCCTATGAGGGATTTCCGCGCCCCTTTTTTTCTTTTGAATTTTTCAATCCCCGGGTGATAATACACCGCCATACCATACAATAGCATACACCCCTTATCCCACCCTATGCGAGATAGGCATACCCACACAGCACACCCACAGTACAACATCACGCCTCACCAGAGGCAGAGACCCAGCCTGCCCTCCTTTGTAATTCAGCCTGCTGCCTCTCTCTCTCATTGATTTCTTACCGCTCTTTTTTTTTTTTTTTTTTTTTCTTTGTGACAATCGAGAACTGAACTGCAAAACTGCAGAAATAGAATTGAGGCACAGACACCCCTTCCAACCCATTGCCTCTTCTCTTGCTCACTTCACTGCAATATCTCAATTCCGTTTAAATACTCACTCCCACTCCCACTTCCCTTCAATTTTCAGCATCTCTTTCTTCTCTCTCCCTCCTATTCATTTCTTTACTCCTCAGCAGGTGCTATCTCTCAGCTCCTAATACCCCTCCTCCTCACTCCTCACTCCTCACTCCCCATTCTCCACTCCCATCTACGCCTGTAATCCCCCTATCACCTCTTCCTCTATACTCGTGCACACCCTCTCGCTATCTCAAAAGGACAACTCTTTCCTCCGACACCACAGATCAATCAACCATGGCCTCAAATCAAGGCCCCTCGGAGCAAAAGCTGGAGTTCTCCGAGCCATTAGCCATGACAAGGACAAGGACTACCCCCGCCCATGCCCCCGCTGCCGCCAGCGGTGAGAAAGGAAAGAAGGCTACAAAAGAAAAGGCCCTCGACATTGTAAGCATAAATTCGCTCTTTTTTTTCATGTCCGAACAACACGTTCTTTATTTTTCTTATTCGGACCGATCTGCAGCAACCAAAAAAAAGATCATGGAAGTCTTTTCAGTCCCCTCCTCGCCATATCCCATTGACCTTGCGACAGAAACCAAACGCCCTTATTTCAGCCCGCAACTGCAGGCAGCAAAGAACCAACCATAGTACCATTTGCACCATGCACGCAACGAAAGAGACAATCAGGAGGAAGACATGACAACCACCGATCAGGAACTCTTGTTCAACCCCGTTCATGAGGAGAGAGGATATATTATACAAGACGGGCCTGGATTTGAGGGGTTATGTTCATATTCGATTCTGCTCTTGCATGGCCGACAAAAAGCGAGCCAGACACTTTTTTGTTTCTTCCTCCTCCTGAATCGTGATCGCCACTCTTATTTCACCTGCCTATCTGCCTGTTCAGAACGAATAATTCCAACTCACTATTTGTTTACTTTTTTCTTTTTTTCTTCTGGAACGAACCATATCCCTTGACAAAACAAAAAAAAAATGCCTCATCTTCAAAAAATAGACTGAGCACCTGTTCCCTGTGGAGGAGATCGCGGCTAGACACAACGTTAGTATCGACCTACAGAAGGCCGGAAACAGCCAGGGTCTTACCACTGCTGCCGCCACTGAGCGCCTCGCTGAGAACGGCCCTAACGTCCTCTCGCCTCCCAAGCAGATCTCGCCCTTCATGAAGTTCTTCCACTGCCTCACCTCGCTCTTCAACTTACTGTTGATTCTTGCCGGTGTCCTCAACTATATCCTCTTGGCTGTCGATCCCAAACAAAACAAGGTCAACGTAAGTGCAGTAGTCCGGTTTTCTGTGTTATCCCTTTTTTATCATCTCTCCTCGTGTCGATTGACACGCACACAACATATGTGCGTGTTTGTTGTTTAAGTAAGGCATCCGTTTTATTCCAAAGATAACTAACAACTATCTTTTTTCGCGTTCTCATTATGCAATTGATCGAATAGACCTACCTCGGTGCTATTCTTATCATTGTCGCCTTCCTCAATGCTGCCATCGAGTTCTACCAGGCCCAAAAGTCTGCTGCCGTCCTCCAGTCCTTCCTCGACCTGATGCCTCAAAAGTGTTATGCTGTTCGCGATGGCAAGTCTGTCCAGATCCCCGCCAGGGACCTTGTTTTGGGCGATGTTGTCTTCTCCCGCATGGGCGACAAGATCCCTGCCGATGTCATGATCTTTGCCTGCACGGACATGAAGGTCGACAACTCCTCCCTCACCGGAGAGACTGACCCCCAGGACCGCGCTGTCATCAATGACCAAAAGAACCCTCTCGAAGCCCGCAACCTCGCTTTCAACGGATCCCTCGTCGTGAACGGAGAGGGCTACGGTATTGTCATCAGGACTGGAGACAACACCGTCTTGGGGCAGATCGCCGGATTGACTTCGGGAGAGGATGCTGGAAAGTCGCCCTTGTCGCGTGAAATCGACGACTTTGTCAAGATTATCGCCACCATCGCCATCACTACCGCCATTATCTTCTTCCTCATCGGTTACTTTGCTGTCTACAGCGGCCAGGGAAGCGCTGCCATCTCCAACACCCTTAACTTTGCTATCGGTGTCTTCGTCGCCTGGGTCCCCGAAGGTCTCCCCGCCACTGTCACCATGTTGCTCACCATTGCCGCCAAGCGCATGGCTTCCCAGAACGTCTTGGTCAAGGATCTCACTGGAGTCGAAACCCTTGGTGCTATCACTCTCTTGGCCACCGATAAGACCGGAACATTGACTCGCAACCAGATGACTGTCACCAACATTTGGTCGTCCCTGAACCTGTACTCTGCTTTCCGAAGCGCTGCCAACGCCGGTGCTCCCTTCGATGCCAGCTCCCCCGGTATTCCCGAAGTCCTCACCATCTCCTCGCTCTGCTCTCGCGCCAAGTTTGACCGTACCGATGTCCCCATTGCTGAACGTCAGGTTCTGGGTGATGCCACCGAGTCTGGATTGACCCGCTTTGCTGCCGCCAACATTGGAAACTTTGACCAACTGAACGATTTGTACCCCAAGGTCTTTGAGGTTCCCTTCAACTCTGAGAACAAGTGGGCCATGACCATCCACGACAAGGAGCACGCCACTGGAAAGTACACCCTCTTGATCAAGGGTGCCCCCGAACGTATCTTGCGCATCTGCAGCACCATCCTGTTGAACGGCGAGGCTGTCCCCCTGACTGCTGAGCACTCCAAGGCCTACGACGAGATGTATGCCCTCATGGCCTCGAAAGGTCACCGTGTCCTCGCTTTCGCACAGATGCTCCTCCCCCGCGACCAGTACCCCGACGACATTGTCTTTGATAAGGAAAAGAAGAACTACCCCACTACCAACCTCTGCTTTGTCGGTCTTGTCTCGCTTGAGGATCCCCCCAAGCACGGAGTTCGTGAAGCCATTGGTCGCTGTCGCTCCGCTGGTATTCGTGTTATGATGGTCACTGGTGACCACCCCTTGACTGCCGAGGCCATTGGCCGCAAGATCAACCTAGTTCTTTCCGATACCAAGGAGATGGTTGCCAAGAACCGCGGCTGCTCTATTGACGAGGTCGGCGACGACGAGTACAACGCCATTGTTATTCACGGTGAGCAGATCGATTCGATGACCGACAACGACTGGGATCTTATCTTCTCCAAGCCCGAGATCATCTTTGCCCGTACCTCACCCAAGCACAAGCTCCAGATCGTCAAACGCGCCCAAGCCATGGGCCACATTGTCGGTGTCACTGGTGACGGTGTCAACGATTCCCCTGCTCTGAAGAAGGCCGATCTCGGTATTGCTATGAACATTTCTGGATCGGATGTCTCCAAGGAGGCCGCCTCAATGATCTTACTCGACGACAATTTTGCTTCAACTGTTCGCGGTATCGAGGAGGGTCGTCTGATCTTCACCAATCTCAAGAAGTCGATCCAGTACACCATTACCCATTCGATGCCCGAGGTTATCCCCAATTTGCTCTATGTTATTGCCTCAATCCCTCTGCCCATCTCTGCCATGTTGATTCTGGTTATCGATCTTGGATTCGAGTTGATTATCTCCTTGACCTTTGCCTGGGACAAGCCCGAGTCCAACACCGGTTTGATGCGTCTTCCTCCCCGCAAGCCCGTCACCAATGCGTCTGTCGAGCGTCGCCGCCGTCTTGCCACCCGTGCCCTGCCCCCCGTCTATGATGCCGAGTCTGGTGAGGAGGTCAAGCCCTCTGCCTGGGCTCGTTTCCAGCACAGCTTCAAGGCCATGTTCACCGCTGTCTACTGGCGCGAGCGTTTCGAGTCGACCGAGGACGAGGTCTTGGTTGATGCCGGCCTGTTGTCCTGGGCCTATCTCGAAATCGGAATCATTGAGACCATCGGTGGTTTGGTGACCTTCTTTGTTGTCTTCTACAAGGAGGGCAACATCTCCCCTGCCGAGGCCGTCCGTATGCAAAAGGCCAACATGTTCTCGTCCACCGGAACCGAGGAGAACAAGGATCTCCTTGCCCAGGCCCAGTCGACTTTCTACCTCGGAATCATGATCATGCAGCTCTTCAACATGTTTGCCTGCAAGACCCGCTACAGACTTCCCTTTGGCAAGTACATGTTCTCGAACATCCGCTCGTTCATCGGTATTGTCGTCGGATGCGCGCTCGGTTTCTTCATCGTTTACACACCTGGTGTCCACGTCGTGTTTGGTACCAGCCCCAACACCAAGTTTGTCTACCTCTTGATCCCCATGGCCTTTGGTGTCTTTATCATCTTCTACGCCACCGCGCGCCAGTTGATCCTCCGTCGTCTTCGCCCCACCACCTTGAACGACGAGATCATTGGCCTCAACATGGTCCCCACCATGAAGACCATGTTCAGCCGGACGTTCAGCAGGACCAAGTCCATCCAGCCCACCAACTAAGAAACAGTCAATCGCCCATTAGAACAGACAGATGGCAACGACAAAAAAAATATCCATTTACATAGTACCTCTTCATCTCTTCCCCTGTACATCATACAAAGTAATAATAATCAGTCTTTTTTTTTTTTATTTGCTAAAAACTTGTTCTCAATCTTGGCTTTTGCGGGCGCAAAGATAGTTGAAATTAGAACATGGAGCAGCTCAAGAATTGATTTTGAGCTTGAGAATGACATGGACAGCTCAGCGACAGCGAAACAGGAACCATCATACAAACCTGAAGTCCGAGACTAGTCAAGCAACAGCCTGCTCAAGACCCTTGCCTGAACCCACTTGTCACTTCTTGAGTCCTCAATCAAATAGATCGGCGCTAATTAATAAAAGGCTCACTACCAACCAACATTCCTCCGCGAAAAATAGAGCATAGTTTTTTTTGCAGAAAAAGGTTCGTGAATTTATTTTGGGTGAAAAAGCAAAGCAATGATTTACTCCTTGAGCTTCTTGGAACCGCGGAGCAAACCGGTACGGCGGGCAGCAATGAGACCAGCCTTCTGACCGGGAACGGCATCGCGAGCGATGGTCGAGGCGTGACCAATGTGCTGATGGTTTCCTCCTCCGTGGGGATGGTCGACGGGGTTCATAGCAACACCACGAGTCTTGGGCCACGAGTTGCGCTTGACGCGGTACTTGTGGTAAGCACGACCGGCCTTCAAGAGGGGCTTGTCAATACGACCGCCTCCAGCAACGATACCGACGGTGGCACGGGCAGTCGAGAAGACGACCTTCTTGGCACCGGAGGGGAGCTTGATGCGGGTCTTGCCATCATCAGTGTTGTGGCCGATGACGGTGGCGTAACCTCCGGAGGTACGGGCGAGAGCACCGCGATCACCGACGGTCTCCTCGACGTTGCAGACAACGGTACCCTCGGGCATAGAGCCCAAAGGAAGAACGTTACCAACGCTCAAGGCAGCCTTCTTACCGCAGTAGATGAACTGGCCAGTGTAGGTACCCTCTACAATCATTTAGAAACAAAATGACAATAGGGTGTTAGCTTATGCAATGTCAAAGTCATCCTTATGCATCCTTATTCTCCGATTGCAGGTCAAATAGAAAAAAGACTGAAAAGGGTGAACTCACCAGTGGCAATGAAAGTCTCAGTGCGCATCTTGTATCTATGGCGCAAAGAGGCAAACAATAGTACGGGCCGGTAGGTTAGCTTCCATGTAAATAATGTTGATAGTTGCTGGTTGCTTTTGGCTGGAAGTATCGCCAATGGTGTCGCTGATACTGCCCCACTTTGTTATGTCGAAATATAGTGTCGATCCGTTGAGTCGCTTGGTACAGACGATAGTGGTCGCCCCAATACTGTTGTTTCATAGGATCCTCCAACATTTTTGATTTTGACCTTAGTAGGCACTCCATATGTTGTAATCTCGAGCTGTGTATGTCGATCCCGTATTACGCTTGAGAGTGACAATGCCAGTACAGCAGCAGCGTCCTTGCTTGGCAGGAAGGGTGACGACGTAGCCAGTTGATGCGGGTTGCTGGTTCCTGGTAAACATTGACCAGCTTGCTAGGCTTATAACTCTTGTCCTCCCGTACTCTTGGACGCTAAGTATAAGCAACTAAAAAAAAAGTATTACCTGTAGGGGTCACGGAACTGGACCTTGGCGAGGGGGGCGCCACGACCGGGGTCGTGGATAACCTCCTTGACGATTCCGCGAATGTAACCGGTACGCTCGGCGAAATCAAGGGAGCGCAACTTGGCGGCACCCTTGCGCAGACGAGTGTGCGACTTGAAGATTCCTCCGGGACCCTTACGCTGAGCACGAATGACACGACCCATTTTACTAAAGAGGATTTGGTCGAAAGGAGGAGAGGCCGATTAGAGGTTGACTGGTTGAGGCGGCTGATTGAAAAGAGTACTGTGCTAGTGGTGAATCAGAGTTTCTCCATGAATGGTCTCTCTTTGTAGTCATCCTGATCCTTGTTCTGGTGCTGGTTTCTTCCTTAATAGCTTTTGAGAGTTGCGGATTCGTCACGCACAGTGGAGGCGGGTTGTCGGTTTGAATAGCTATGGATGTCGCATAAGTGTCTGTCCTGTACTAATAGCTGGTCACCAATCCTGCATCACCCCTCTTAAGTGCTGCTGATAACACTATAGAGTGATCTGCTAGTGGAAGTTGGTGGGTTCCGAATTGGCAGGAATCGACTGTGGCCTTGCTTTCTCGCTCCCTTCATCACAGTGAGTTCAGCCTAGATCTCTGTTTCTGCCATCAGTCGGTTGACAAAAGAGAAAATAGCGATAATGACGATTCTGGTCCTGGTGCGGATGGTTGACTGGAGAGGGATGGTCTGATGGTGCTGGATGGATAGTGGTGTTGCCATGGTGGATGGATAGGTGGAGTGATCGATGGATTTTGTCGTATGTGTGTGTGTGCTGTATATGTGATCCACCCTTCCGTCGTCCCGACTGCACTACGACATGAATTTTGGTCTGCCGTTCACTCACAATTTAAAAAATCGTGGAAAGAGAAGGGGCCTACTCCGCCGACAGCTTCTCTCGTAATATCACCCATCTCAATCTCACAAAATTATACTGCCACGTGACGTTTTTTTCACCACATAATAAAAGGCCAAACTCGGTCCCTTTCTGCCACTGCTTCTTCGCCCAACGCTCTTTCTCTCTTTCCTTCTCGTTTGTAAGTAGACTTTTAATATCTGGACTCAATCCTCGTTCGGGAGAGCGACTACAGTTACACTAAGCTTTATCAAAGTGAGAATATATGACAGACCTCATTCTGTCATGGAATGAGCACAAAACGACTAATACTTTTCACAGGCCAATTAATTGCTATTGTTATTTCATAACATGCTTCGTAGTCGTGACAAAAGTATGTCCAAATATCCATGGTCGGATCCTCGGAGGAGGAACAAAGAGACAATCAATACATGGAAACAAATCTTGGCCGAGCATGACAAAGACAACGGCATCAGACTACAATCAACAGACACGCGACAACCAGTCGACTGTAAGCGTGGATGATGCTGGTTGCCATTTTGAGACTGCAGCTGATAACTCTACCCATCAGACCTTGACATTAAATGGCCTACATCTTAATGATGAATAACTAGTAAACTGCTGTCGACAGATCTGGATGTTCCCGCCAAGACCACAACCTGCCGATCTGATATCTCCAGTCACTGCACTAGCACCGGAACCTGTTGCAACCACTATATCTCCTTCAGGTACCTTTTTGGCCAGCCATTTCCATTTCTTGAACCAATTGGTATCAACTCTTCTGCTATGTAATACTTAGCTTGGCGTGCTTCCATTTTACCATCATCCGATTAGCACTCAAAGCATTAAAGCAACGGAAACTGAAAGAGAGACTGCGCGTGGTGGGTCTCAAAGGAAAGGAGCGGGATCGGACTAATAAGAAGCAGGAGTCTCTTATGGACGCGCACACCTTATCTCAAGCTCACAGGGAAGAGACGCCAGAACCAACTGCTGGTCAGTTTATCGGCGAGGAGGTTCCATACAGCATGACGGCAGTTGACCTGAACGATCTTTCGTCTGCCATCACATCTTTACGATCAAAACTGGAGATAGTCCAACCAGAAGGGATGCGTCCGTCAGATATCGCTAAAACCAGAGCAGAAGAGTCTAATAGTAGTCAGGACAATGACACTATGGACATGCGCACAGATGAGATGGGCGACACTGCGATGGAAGAGTCCAGCGACGCGTTGTTATCGCAAGTCCCTACATCCCAGCAGTCTATTCTGTTATGGGATGATCTTCGACTCCTTGTTGAAGCGTCCACATCTACCTCTGAACGAAAGCAATCCCTTGTAAGTAGGCGCATTTATTTGTTGCATGCTGTACTCTACAAAATCTAATATTTTTGATGACATGAATGTTCAACTTCTAGGTGAACTTGGCGGTCTCTGACCTTGGACTAGAGCATCTGGAGGACGGGGTTCTCAATCGACTGTGTATTGACGAGATTTTTGTGCAGGACAAGGTCAATGAAGCAGAGCAAGGCGATCGGATCATAGAGGAAATTGGAGAAGCCGAACAGACCAGCTCAACAGGGGCTTCACAACTCTCATACCAGTCAAGTCTATTCCTCCTCCGAGTTCTGTTCCACCGGAAGGTACAAACGGAGCACAACAAACAACGAACGAAATATTGGTGGGGTTGATCTGTTACCACGAGTCGTGTAACATTTCTTGTACTCTTGTCTAACCGAAATCCTTGCTGTCTTGCACAATAATCCTCGTCCATCCAGGCGTCCCAGCTGTCGTCGCAACCATCTCGACTATTCTTGGACGCGCTACTACATGCAGGAAAGGCTCATGGACGTGCTATCATTGATGGCGTTATTTTGCCGCTTGCTAGAGACTATACGAAGTTCTCAAAGCCGGCTTCGGAACTGGTGCAAAAGGTGTTGAAGGAGCAAACTTCGACCAGTTTGATTCACTTTCTAAGGTACGCGAGCTACTTTCGTGAAGCACGAACAAACAAACAAATAAACAAGCAAGCAAAGGCTGATACTGACTGAATGTCATATAATATATAGCCATGTTTTCGAACCGCTCAGCGAGCAGGAGAAGGCGCTGACGAGCAAGGATATATCTGCTGTAGGATCCATCCCTCTAATATTCTTGACGGAGGCACATATTATGGCTGTGCAGACTGCCTTGGGCTTGGCGGCTCTTCCTTGTCCACTTCCGACTCGACTTTGGTCTCGTTTTGTGGCAATCTTGGGTGTTCTATGGGAGCAAGTTACAGGACTGGTGGTCGCTTGCGGATCCATGACTGTGGAGAGTGTGCCAGAGGATGTCGCTGGGATTTTGAGACTGTATTATCCGACTTGTTTGAGCGAGAGGGCGGAACGACAGAGCGTCAGTGCAGGAGGAGGAGGGGGTCAGCAGGTCCGATTGGTTAACAAGGTTCTTATTCAGCTACTATTGACGTGGACGATGCGCCAGGGTCCTCATTGCCTTGAGATTGAGAATTTGCAGCGACTTCGTGAGTTTTGTGCGTCGAAGATAGATGTGAAGCAAGGCAAGGCTCTTGTCAGTAGGCTGGACATGACGATTAAGAAGCGATGCAAGTGAATAAAACAAAGGCGTTCTTCTTTTTTGCTATGTACACTTTGGCAACTATGTCTGGTTCGGTTCGGTGTCTTTGAAATATGCGTCAAGTTTCAAGAAAAAAAAAAAGCTCTATTATTTTGGTGCGCACGGATCGCCTTATGGACAAGAAACTTTCTCCTCCTCATGTATCACTTCCCCATACACCAAGTCTATTGCCCGTCCATTTGCAATACTTTCTTTATTTCTTTTCTCTCCTTCCGTCCTTTTTTCCGACCTCTTTTTCTTGTTCTGCTTCCTCCATCCCTTCCTCATCAGCTTTCCCAACCCTTCTATTACTTTTTAACATGTCCAACGCAGTCATCAACGTCCAGCCATGGCTCAAGTTCACGGCGACCACAGTGGGCCGCGACAAGATCTACAGAGCTGTCCAGTACTTTTCCCGCTTCCTCGCCTGGTACTTGCTCCGACAGGGTTCGAGCAAGGAGACCGTCGCCCGCTTCAATAACCTCAAAAAGACCCTTGCCCTCTCCCGCAAACGTACCGTTACTTTCGTTGCTTTTTTTGCGCCTTTGTTGTATCAGGTTATGTCAAGCAGCGGTCTTCTAACACTTCTCTTTGTTTGTTTGTTTCTTTACCACAATAGTGATGCGCTTCGGTACGAAAATGCGTATAAGCTCTGCTTTCAGATAACTCATCGACAGACGGATCCAGGAACACAGGAGTGGGTACTTCTATCCATGTTTATGTAACTAACAGCGAAGTACTTCTCATAAAAAAAAAATGAATAGGTAAACCTGTAGAGCATCTGGAGGCGGCAGTCCTTGCCACTGGCGTTAAGGACGAGTTCCTCCGTTTCTGTACCATCGGCAAGCAGTTGGCCTATGCTGGCTACCTGTCCTATGATGCCCTCATCTTTGTAAGTCCGCTCCCCGTCTTCGTCCCTCCCACCACACTCTCACTTTCCTTCTCTTCCCATTCCTTCACGTTCTGCCTCTTACATCGTATCGAGTCATTTACCTCTCATTTTTATCTAACAAGTCATCTACGGCTACCACGAACATATAATCTACAATACTAGTTGGACGGCGCGGGAGCATACAAGTTCACAAACATCAAGCGATACACAGAGTTGGCCAATAAGTTCTGGCTTGCAGGAATTGTGTTCAGTTTCATCTCAGGACTCTACAAGAGTCGCCAGATCCAGATTCGCCGCCATGCTGCCCTCCGCGGCCTCAAGCACCAGAGCGAGTCTGAGAAGGCTTATTCTCGCACCGAGTTGTCCTCCTTGGCCGGGTATGGAAGAAAGGAAGAAGACATGGAAAAAGCCACAACACATCACACCACCAACCACCAGCTTTGAGATCTGTGCCATGTGAAAATAGCCAACAACGAAAAGAGGGCGCATAGGAAGAAATGTTGTCAGTGCAGCAACAACACAACCGACCAAAAGATTTTTTTGTAACTAACTTTTTTCTTTTTCTATGCTGTGTTATGCTGTGTTTCTTACTTTTTGGAATGATAGGGAACAACATGCGCTGAACAAGATGCTTTTGCAAGACGGTTTGGATATGCTCATCCCTGCATCTGGCCTCAACTACGTGAACCTGGATGATGGCGCTGTCGGCCTCATTGGGTAAGATGGACCAGAGGGATTTCATTTTCTATGTTAACAGCGGGATCATGGCCGTTTTTGTAGTTGTCATTTGTGTCGATACTGTAACTGACCCATGCCCTTTTTTTCTTCGTTGATAACTACATAGTACCGCAACATCGTTGATGGGAGCCCAGTCACACTGGGTTAAAGTGAACAGCAAGTAACTTCACCGATCCAATAGTCCTCCCTCCAAACACGTTTGACATATATGTGTTGCTTTTTTTTTTTTTTTTTTCTTCTTATTTTGGAAAGGCTACTCCTGCGAGTAAATGACTTTAGAAATGAGCAAGAAAGCGAATAAAAAAAAAGTTGCTTTCATGACTAGGAGTATTGTACAAAATTGTAAAGAAAAAAGAAATATAGCAAAAAAAAAAAAAAAGAAACAAGCTATTAGTATAACCGCCATGAAATATCTAGAAACTTTTCAGCACAAAGACTGAATTATGGAGAGAGTACAAAAGGAAAGAAAAAAAATGTGATGGGATTGGAGGCAGGATTAGGAATGTGTTCGGCTCCGGTGTGGGTTACCCTCATGGATCCCCGAGTAATGCAAAGGACGGAAAAGGGTATAGTTGCAACAATATCGGATCGAAAAAGAATACAACAAACACAAAGACGAGTGACGAGTGAGAAGGTCAGCCCTCTCTTCTAGAACCAGCTCCCACCCCCATTACCGCCATATCCACCACCGCCACCGTATCCACCACCATAGCCGCCCCCGCCTCCTCCACCCCCGTAACCGCCACTATATCCACCTCCGCCATACCCGCCACTGTTCGACCACTGGCCGCCACCGCCACCATATCCTCCACCTCCTCGGCGCACATCACGCGTCTGACCGCGTCCGCGACCGCGACCTCGGCCTCGACCGCCAGAGCTGTTGTAGCTACCCTCACGCCCAAGAGTCTCGAGCCAGCCAGGGACTTCCTGGTTCGCTTCCTTCAGCAGATCGATTAGATCGCGGACGACACCCTTGTTTCCACGGTTCAAGAAGGCAGTTGCGATACCAGTGTTTCCAGCACGACCAGTACGACCGATTCTATGGACATAGTCGTCGATGTCCGTGGGCACGTCGTAACTCACAACATGGGTGACATTCGGGATATCCAGTCCACGAGCGGCAACGGCAGTCGCGACCATGATAGGGCATCGTCCAGATCGGAACATATCGAGAGCGCGCTCACGCTCATTCTGGGTACGGTCTCCGTGGATCGACGTGGCGGGGAAGTTTTGGCCCAGCAAGAAATCCGAGAGATTGTCGGCCATGCGCTTCGTCTCGACAAAGATCAATGTTAGACCGATGTCGCCTTTAGGCTGAGAGTGAAGAATATCAAGCAACACCGATCGCTTGTCAATATCCTCAACGTACTCGATCTTCTGGGTAATGTTCTCCGAGGTCGAACCGACACGACCGACCGACAGGAAAACATAATCGCGCAAAAAGTCACGAGCCAGATGTTGAATGTCGCGTGGGAAGGTAGCCGAGAACATCAGGGTATGGCGCTCGTTCACGCCAGGCATGTCCTCCTTCTCGACCAAGCGTCTGATTTGAGGCTCGAAACCCATGTCCAACATACGATCCGCCTCGTCCAGAACCAGATACTGCACATTGGCCAGAGAAACGCGACCACGCTCGATAAGGTCGACAAGACGTCCAGGAGTAGCGGTCAGCATGTCACAGCCTCGGTCGATCTGTCGAAGTTGTTGACCGATATCTGCACCACCGTACACGACACAGGAGCGGACCCAGGAACGGTAAGAGAACTTGCGAGACTCTTCCCAGATCTGAGAAGCCAACTCGCGGGTGGGGGCCAGAATTAGAGTCGAAGGGTAAGCCTTGCGACCACGGCTCATGCCATTGTTTTCGGGAATGGGTGAAGGTCCACGCTTAAACAACTCCGAGAGAATGGGGAAGAGGAAACCTCCAGTCTTTCCTGAACCTGTTTGAGCACAGGCCATCAAATCACGGTCAGCGCCGACAATAGGGATGGAGTACTTTTGGACAGGGGTCGGCTGGGTGTATTTCGCGAGTTCGATGTTCTCGAGCAGGAGAGGGTCCAAAGGAGGGCTGGTGAAGGACAAGACAGGTTCCGGGACCTTGGTTCCTGAAGCCTCGACAGGGATATCGTCATACTTTTCAAAGTTGATGCCGGTGTTTGTACGATCCTTGTCTTCGGTGCCATAAAGCTCGCGTTCCAGACGAGGGTTACGGGCAGCAGGGACTTGGACGCCGTTCTTGAAGGTTCCGACATCACGGTCCAAGCGAGGATATCCCGAAGAACCGCCATCGTTGCGACGACCGCCATGACCAGAGTAGGAAGCGCGCTCGTTCCAGCTGCCACCACCGCCAGAGTAACGCGAGCCTGAATGATCGTTGCCCCAACCACGGTTGTATCCGCTCTCTGAAGCACCACCCCATCCTCCAGACGACTGGCGATTGTTGGTGCCCGAGCGAATTGGAGCATCCCAGCCGCCACTAAAGTTGAGAGAAAAAAAAGAGCCAAAATAATCAGTGATCACTTCCCATGGCTCAGTTAGCATGAAAAAAAGGCGCATTTCGGCTTTATAGCACATACATATCGCTGTTGTTGCCTCGGGAGGCGGCGGGGGGAGGAGGAGGGGCTTGGTTTCTCAGGTGAGGAGGCACGTATGCCGAGCGTCCAGCCGCAGGACGAGAATCTCTGCGAGCGTCATTGACGTTCATGTTTGCTACAGTATGAGATATAACAAAATGGTGGCGAAGTTGTAAGAGGCAAATAAAAAAAGAAGTTTGTTAGGGCGGTGAATGCAGGGATGAACCGAGGAGGACTAGAGGACAAGGCTTTGGCATTCAGAGCGAATAAAGAGTTGCGGCCGCAGTCGCAGAAGTAGTGGGCACGTTTTCTTTTGCATTCGTGGTTGGTCGGGGTTGAAGTCCTGAGGTCTTTATTGTGAGCGCGACTCCTCACACCCGCACTGCTGTCTTTCTTGGCTTCGTGAGGGCTGTAAAGGACATAAAGCAGGGTTCAAGTGAGAGAAAGGAAGCAAAGTGAGGTGTGGGAAGGAAGGAAGAGAGAGCTGGCCTACCGAACTTTTGGTTTAGTTCATTGTTGTTCATGGTGATGATGTCGAGTCCGACAAAGCGAGTGAGAGAGAAAAAGGTGTGAAGGAGGGGAAGAAAAGAAGACGAAGAAGCAAGAGAGAAAGAGCAAAATATCATGATAAGGCTGAAAGGAAAGAAGGCGATGATGTCACGGGTCCATTGGGCAGCAAAGACACAGACAGCAGGTCGAAAAGGAGTGATCGACAAGGGTGACAAGCAAAGTAGGCTCACTCTGGAGTCAAGGCTGGGCATGGAGTTGGCGAGACAAGGTTCCTTTTGTGCCTTGCTCAGCCACTCTCTCTTTATACTCAGTTATAGGTGCCAGGAGTGACTTCATTGTCGACAGGGACTGGGCTCGTCCTCCTCTTTCTACAGAGGCCCACTCTGGACCTTGTTCGCAACGGTTATTCCTCGCTTGAAAAAGATGTGTGTCTCTCTATCAATCTCAGCATCTTCATGCCATGTGTGTGTTCCTGAGATGATTTGTGTGTGCGATTTTTTTTAGATGTTGCTTTGCATTTTTTTTTTTGTCGGACAAAAAAAAAGAAGCGTTCCTCACTCCTTTTCACAACTCCACTCTCCACTCCACCTTGCCCCAACAACGTACAACTTACACAATAAACTCTTTTTTACAAACTAACTCCCTTTTCCTTGCCATATTTCCGCTCTCTTCTTTCTTCTTTTTTTCTTCTCTTTTCTTTTCAGTGATTACATCATTCATTCGCTCCTCTCCTCTCTTCGTTACAACACTCTCACTTCCTGCACACTCTTCTCGCTCATCCCTTCTCTCACCATACCAATCTCGCCTTTGGTCTGATCTACCTTCTATCTCTCATTCACTCCCACTTCCTGATAACCGACTCTCATCACCAACACCCACCCTTGCTCCACACACGCACACTTACACACACATACATACCAACACAGCGCCCCTCGCACTTCACTTCACCCTCACACACTCACTATACAACTTCCTATCGACCTACTCGGCTCAACGCGCAACAAAGTTGACACAAGGCCTGCGTCTAGAGATAGAGCTGCCTCCGTCCCACCACTCCACACACACACTTCAATTGGACAACAGGACGAGACAAAACTCGCTACACTAGACACAAACAACAATGCTTGAACCAGGACACCTCACTCACAGCCGGAACCATTCTTTCGAGGTAAGAAGCTCATATCCTTCCTCCTCTTCCTCTCCAATTGAAAGCACAAACACTCTTATATAGATTCAATACGGCTCAATAGTACCAGTAATTACCAAAGAGAAAAAAGGGCGGGAAGATGGGAATACATATTAAAGCGTCGCCAGCATGCTAGGTCATGACAGATAGGGTGTGTCAGTACAAAAAAAGAAAACATAGAACTTTGTGACGACAATGTGGGGAATAGTGGTCGGTTGCCCTGCTTCACTGACTGACCGACCGTGTGTCTGTCTGTTTGTCGTGGCCAGTGACAATTGGAGTATCAGTGCGAGCAACGTGGAAGTGCTGTGCGTAGTTTGAGGATATGTGGATGCGGTTGGGTGATTCCTGTTACTGCCAGTATGTAGTAGGATAAGCCTTCCATACTTCTTTCTTTCTCTCTCTTGCTGCTCGTCTCTTTTTATCTATACTTTAACTATCAGTTAACCTTCAAATGGTCTGGTACAACCCAGCTCAAATTCATCAAACATCTTATTCTCTATGGTGCGGTCGGTTGATGTATGGTGACGGCGTCTAGCAGAAACCAGGAACCCTTGCTTGTACTTCATTTGATGATTCTATCCCTGGCTAACTAACGGAGATTTTGCTTGTCACTCTTTCGCTTTTCTCTTTTGCTAGAATAACACACCGCCACCATATATCCAGTCCCAGGATGACATTTTTTCTAGTCAGGACAGTAACGCAGGTACAGGAAGAGCAACGGGTAAGGATATTGAACCAGGATCGATTGGGAGGAAGCACATTGACAATCATGTAATAAGAGTATGTGACTTGGTTTCAAGATTCACAAGTGGTTCAGGGACCACTTTACCCATCAGGTGTTGGTCCAGACTGACCTGTAGGTCTACGGGACGTGGGCCAGACCCAGTCCTTCAAAGGGGCTCAGGCAGGGAAAAGGAATGAAAAAACAGCCCCTTTCAGTGCTATCTTGCATATTGTCGACTCGCCAAGCGATACTTCCCCTTAGTGCTGTGGTCACCTCTATTCGTGAGGATGACTCTTTGTCTCCTAACTATTGGCAACTTTATCAAGCAGGGATATTCTCCTTTTCGTCCACCTTCTGCCTTTTTTCAGTCTCGTTGATACTTTTCGCTTTTCAAACCCGTTAACATTCACACACTTCTTGCTTTCTTCATTCGATGTTTTGATAGGTAAGGAACATGAGCAGATGCAGGACTACGACGACGACCTTTTGGCCCACGTTGACCACATCCATGATCCGGCGGTACTTAAGCGACTGTTAATCCAAAAGGAGCAGGAGCGCCAGGGACTCTCTCTAAACCTCGACATGGCCGCTCGCCTCGGTTTGGACCTTCACCAGCAGCTTCAGCGATGTGAAATTGAATCAGCCGCTAAGGTCTGTTACCCGTGTAACCTCATGGAGGCGCCTTGTTTCTGATCAATTGCAATAGCTGTTGAATGCCCAATGCTGACCTTCATTGTCTCAATTTCCCCTACATATTTCTGTAATCATTATATATAGCTGCAATCGCTGCAAGATGAGAATTTAGCATTACAGTCCAAGGCAAACCAGAGTCAGGAACTCTCGTACCAGCTTGCAAACTCGGAACACGAAGTCAAAGAGCTGAGAGGAAAGAACCGCTTTCTTCAGCGGGAACTGGATACCTGCCGGCAAGAACTAAAGACCTTCCGCAAGGACTTGGATCAGTTGTCTGAACACATGACCCAGATCAGCGCAGAAATGTTTGACGCCAAGAATAAGGTCAACTCATATGCCAGGCGACTGGGGGAGGTGGAGCAAGAGTTGGTCCAGACCAAGGAGCTCAATGTGAATCTGCAGGTCCAGCTCGACAATGCCTTGCAGAAGCAGAAGCAGACTCAATCTAGCACCACGCAGGTGGTGAAAATGATACAGTCCGATCTTGGCAGGGTAAGTCCATCCTCTTGTTGTTATTATAATCGATATTCGGGTTGAATGGATCGATGAAAATGAATTTAATCGGCTTGTTCCTAACTGTTACTTCTGTATGCCAATAGGTGTTTTCTGATAGAGACACGATGCGATTGACGTTGGAAGAACTTGAGACTCGCCAGATGCAGTGCGAAGGAAAGGTCGTGGAGATGATGACAAATACTCGCGAGTATGCTCAACTCCTCGAAGAAGCGCAAGAGACGATTCACACTATGCGCATCGAGTCTGACATGGAGGGCCGCGGCTGGTCAGGTCGAGGTCACCATGCGGCCATCTGGGATAACAAGACAGGAGAACAGCCCATGTCCGGAGGCGATAGTAGACCAAGGAACAGCCGTCAGTTGACGGCCAGTCCTACGAACATCAGTCGTTACGGCTCAGCGACGCTTAAAGACGAACTCGACCCAATGTTCAATTCAGGATCGTGGGATCACCATCACTCTGGTGGAATGAACTCTTTTGAGCAGGAACGTGGGCGTGGTACTCTTGACAGGGAGCTTGCAGGAGGATTCCCACGCAACTTAGACCAGGAACTACAAGGGTTTCAGCATGGAGGATCTTTAGAGGATGAGCTCAGAGGATTAAACAACCCCGCTGGCTCTTTGAGCGATGAGTTGAGAGGCAGTGGTCACGGAGGCTCGCTGGAGGATGAGCTGAGAGGTTTTCACCAAGGAATGTCGTTGGATCAGGAGTTGAGAGGATTCAGTCGCGGAGAGTCCTTGAAGCATGAGCTTGCCGGCGCTCAGGACCCCATCGCCAAATCCATTCCTGGATCCCTTGTTAGTGAGTTGGCAGCTCAAAAGAAGTCGCCCGAGTCAAGCGTAGTCGATGATGCCGCGACGGAAGCAGCCTCAGAAGAGGCAGCTGACGAGGAAATCGTCAGGAAATCTTTGGACGAGGAGGAAGACACTTATGTCACCTACATGCCTCAGCGACTTTCTCTTTCAGCTGAACTCCACCAACGACTCGAGGAGAATAATATTCTACAGACTGTGTTGACAGGGCGCGCACCATGGAACGTTCACAGTACCATCGGCATCACCAGCGCACACAGTCCTATCCAAAACACACCGACGACGTTTCGCGATATTGGCCGGACCTTGAGCATGATGACTCTTCCCAACCAAAAGTCTCTGCCACATCCTAAGAACCGTATTCCTTCACCCCTTCATTCACCCAAAATGCCACCTGCATCCAAGGCGAGCGAGTCATCGTCCACCCGGTCGGTCTCGTCTTCGGGAGTCGTGTCGGCTTCAGGACCTAGCACGAGCTCACACCCAGGATCTTCTGTTACAGACCCATCAGATGTACAGAACATCCTAGGGCTGAAGTATCTTCTTTCTGCCAGCAGTTCGGCCGATCTTTCTAATGTCATTACCAAGGCCCACACAAAAACTCCAGCGGCTAATGCTCCCACGCCTCTCCGGGAGAAAAAGACGACGCGTCTGCCAGCGCCCCTGACTGCCGTCAAAGAAAAGCCTGGCCCACCAAGCCCGACCAAAGAAGGACGAAGCTCGACTCCACCATCGGCTGCCAAATCGAGTGCGACTACAACTACAACTACGTCGACAGCCACTGCGACGTCGACCTCATCGACCACGATGACGACAGCAACTAGCGGAAAGCCAACACCGTCTCGACCAATTGCGTTTGGATCTGCAGTGAGCGGTGCCCGGTCAGGTCGCAAGTCTACGTCGCCAGCTTCATCTTGGAGCTCGTCTTCCTCCACATCCTCCATCCCTCGACGGACTTCCTTAGCACCCAACTCTGGGTCTTTCAACTCTGGCAAGCCCAAGCCATCCACCAACACGTAATCCTTTTTTTTTTTTTTTTTTTTTTGAACAATTGCTTTCACCGCGTTGGTTTTTCTGAGTCTTTATCAGAATAGACCCAATCTTTTTTTTCTTTTTTTTTTTTAAAAGAACCATTTTCTTGCCTTTCTCTTCGCTTCGTTGTACCATAACATCTCTCCTTCCGTTTTCTTTCTTTTCTATTCGCGTTTGTAATAATACTCTTTCAGCAAAAAGGCTCATAAACAAAATCAGCGGTAGTCCAACCATTTCAACGAGCTGTTGTCCAAAAAAATTAGCATTAAATATTACTGGGGTAACTCAAAAAAACCTTCGAAAGATCTACTGACGACTGGCCTGGCGCGAATGACTAAGGGCACCAATGCGGGGCACACTCAAGTTAACACCCTGCAGGGCCTCCATACTCAACTCCGAATACAGATGCGACATGGGCCGATCTTTCCTGTTCCTCCTCAGACCCGACCTAAGACCTCTAATCGCATCATCCAAGTGTCCATCTCTGATCGCCGCCACCGACAAGGCCGTGTTTCCTGCACTTCCCACTGCCCTATTCGTCGCCTTGTTTGCTTGGTTGGCTTTCGCGAGGAGCCTCTTGGCCATGGCCTCGTTCTCGAGTTGGGATTTCTGGAGCATGGTCGAGAAGGAGACGAGCATTCCGAAAAAGTCTTCGGGTTTTGTGTTGACTGGGTCCTCTCCATAGAAGATTAGGAGTTTCTTGAGGTCTTGTTCGAGACCTTGACCAAGTTCTACTATCTTTAGGATACCTTCCTCGTTTGCCTCAGTAAATTTCTAACATAAAAAAGAAAGGCAATCAAGAGTTGTTGTTAGTAAAACTCAAAAGAAAACAAAAAGTGATGGCAGAAAAAAGAGAGATGGAAGTGTAAAGTACCTCCATGACATCGATGAAATGGTCATTAGGTGGAGAAATTCGGATCCGTTTAAGAACCCGGATCTCCTCCTTGATCTGGTTCATGCCAGCGACCAGGGAGTTGCAAGAATTCATCAGTGTCGGGACCGAGATCCGAGCGGCGGCTTCAAGATGTGGCACTTCCTCGAGGAATTTGAGGAGATTAGGGTCCTTGCTGTGGATCGATTTCGCGAGGTAGTGGAGTAGTGTGCTTGCTCCTGGTTTGATGTTGTCTGCACCCTTTGTATCACGGATCTAACATTTGTACGAAAAGTGAAGGAAGGCGAAGAGGAAGTCAGGCACATACGCTGTCATTTTACATACTACCGAGGATGAAATGTATATGACGGTGTGGGACGAACCTTGAGCAGGGCGTCCAACTGGAATCCATAAGCGTTGCCACGGAAGCTAGTCGCGTTCAAATGGTTACCGATAAGTAGGACAGTCTAAAAAAAAAATTGCCGTTTCAATCAGTCTTTTTTCTTGCCAAGAAATGTGGATTTGATGAAAGATTCTCATGCAACAATGCATCCATTTATACCTTCAAAAGACTTTTGAGTCGTCGAGAACTATGAAGCTCTTCGATGGTCAACCGGAGCACATCCATTTCCTAGCAAACACAAAAAACAGAGGTAAAGTAGAGTGAGTCCCTGGTAGCCGTTGGTCCGTGCGTCTGAAACTCAATTCATCAACATAATTGATCAACAAACAACTTACAGGCTTCAACTCGCCAACATCAATCTCGAGTCTGCGCCTAAAGATCATCGATGAGACGCGCTCTGACAAGCGCGGGATATCGTGAATCTATTTTTCATCAAAGTCAATAGAGGATAGCGATTGGGTTAGCGGCCTCGCTCTGAATTGTTCTCATCATGATTAAAAGAAGAGTCGTTCATGATGGACATGACTTGCCTCGCGGTAGAACTTCTCAGCGTGTCCGAGACTTTCAAAGTCTCCTTCGAATTCCTTGATCAGCTCAATCTATGCCATCCAATACAAAAACATGTTAGTAGGCGCGTTTTTCTTTTGTGCATTTGGAGCAAAGGTATGAGATAGTTGAGAATGGTTTTACCTCGTCGCCGGTGGGAACGTATTGCTTGATAGCTTTCAGGTTCTCAATGCTCAGCTTGTCATCCAAGATCTCCATCAACGCAGTTCGGATCTCTGGGTATGTCATCTTGATCCTTGAAAGCATGATAGCTAATAAAAATAAAATACAAAAGATATTACCCGTGAGTTTTCAGAATTAAAAATAAAAATAAAAATAAACTTATCTCGTTGTTATTCAAACAACAGCTTACCGATGTTGTTAGCGCGGTTGACATTGAACAAACTGACTGGCTTCTTCTTTTCCGTCGTTGAGCTTGCAGCTAATGTTTGATGAACACAGAAGATCAATAAGTCTGGTCGTTGAAAATTGGAGACATTAAGATTGTCCCTAACTGTTATCCACAAACAAATTGTAAATAACTTACTGGCAGAGACGGTCTGGTTCTTGCAGAAGAGCTCGTCAATCTCGGCATAGTCCAGTTCAACAGTTCCCAGATCAGATGACGGGTCGCAGATATCCTTCCATACCGTGTTCGTAATGACGCCTGTGGGCAACTTGTTCCAGAACAGTTGCTACAATCATACATAGTAATATCAAACGTCAGCAAAAAAATATAATCGTTTGTGTAATTTTGCTTAGAATGAAACAAGTGAAAAACGGATTTCGTGTTTCATTGATTTTGCTACTTACCTTCATGGGGCGAGTGGGTTTGACAACTTGAGGGATGGCCATGGCAAGAGGCTTGACAATACGATTGTTACCAGCCAAGAAGACAGGTAGAGTAGGAATAGCTCCCTCCAAGGCAGCTGCTCCTTGAGGCTGAGGGCCCGGAGGAGGAGGTGGTGGGAGGGGCTGTGATGGTGGTTTAAGTGCACTCTTACCAAAAGGTGCATTGGGCATGGGTGGTGGGGGTGGAGGTGGAGCTCCTCCTGTTGCAGGAGGAGAATCAGCCATTCCCTTTGGTTTTGGTGCAGGCATTGAAACTGACCGCTGAAGACTTGAAAGCAAGGGTTCTGCGGGGATTGTGGTCACAGGAGCTGAGCCAGCAAGGAATGGAGGTGGTGGAGGTGGAGGTGGAGGCCCGCCGCCCATGGGAGGCTCTGCAGGTGCAGGCAGAGTTGGCTGTGGAGCAGCAGCGAAGACAACTGGTGGTGGCGGAGGAGGAGCGGGAATTCCGCCGCTTGATTGAATAGCTGCTGCAAAAGATGGTTGACTAACAGGAGTCGCCTGTGGGGTGCATGCCGCCACAAATGGTGGTGGAGGAGGTGGAGGTGGCGCAGAAGTGCTAGCCACCAAGGATTCTGTTTTGGAAGTCTGCACTGGCACAGGCAAGGGTGCTGAAATGATCTGTTCCACTTCAGGCTCAACCTGTGCAAGAATTGACCGATGCGCTTCTTGAGATGCTTCAGTGGAGACGAGTGGAGTAGGTGCGGTCTGGGGTCCTGCTGGCTGAGGTGCGGTGCCATTTGGCTGAACAGCAGCTTGACCATTGGCAGCCTGGGCAGCATATAGTTTATGTTTGGGACCAGGTGGAGGTGGTGGTGGCGGCAGTGCTGGACGTCTACCACCGCCGGTACCAAGGAGCCTCTGACCAATCTTGGGCGAAGTCACACCTGGCGAGAAGACGCCGCCAGAGGGTCTTCCGGGGCTAGTCACCGACAAGTTCTGGATGTTCGAATCAGAGCTCGAAGGAGAGAGAGCTCCATACTGGTATGCACTTCCTTCCTCTTGCTCCTCATCGACCTCCTCAGACTGCCATCCTTTGGCGGACAGCGCACGGATTTGTAGCTTCAACGAACTTCGAGTATTCGATCTCTCGACTCGGCTTGGACCTGAACCGTTGTTCGCGTCTTGTCCTTGGTGGTATCCTTGAGAGACACCGTTAGAGTCATCTGAGTGCTTGGCCGCCTCTAAAGTGAACAGCGTTTCCTTGAGTCCCTTGATCGTCTTTTCGCGGTCATTCACAATTGCCTGTAACTCTTGTACCTAATATTTTTGTTCGTGTATGGTTAGTTATTACGTTGGTCGATGTTTAAGTTCTCACGACAGCCGACATGAAATGGCAAGCACACTTGGACTCACCCTGAGCATCACATCTTTGATGCTACCACGGAGGTTGAGAACCTCTTCCGTGGGAGTCAATCCAACCATAGTTTTCTTCCTCAACTTCTCAACCTCTTCCTTGAGTTCAATGATCTCCTCATCCTTGCGAGCGAGGGCTTCGAAGGTTTTTGAGAGTTGCAATGAGCCTTCGGTCTGGTTAGGTTGGTTAGTATGGTCTTCTTCGGTCACGGCCGGTGGTCGTTCGCCCATCGCATTCTCGTAGCGGGTGCAAACAATCTCCAATGCGCGCTTCAAGTATGCTATTTCCTTTTGTCTGTTGTCAGCCAGACTGGCTGCCTCTGCCGTCTGCTTGCCAGAAATCAAAAAGAAAGGTATGCTTTAGTATGATACTTTTGGGATCGAGTTTTTCAGAGCGGTTACTTGATGAGGCAGCACGATAAGCAGGTATGGAAAGAAACTTACTTTGTTCTTTTGCACCTGAACCTCGGTCATCATGGCATTCCATCGGGTGCTATCAATTTCCTTGGACCGCTCAGATTTGCGAGGCTCATCGTCCTATTGAGTATTTTCAGCAAGAATAAAAGTTAGCGATCATAACCTCACCAAAAAGAAACCAGCTTTAGAGTGCTTGGCATAGCATTGGGCTGGTCCGATCCGGCCAGCATACGCGAAAAAATAAAACTCACAGTGACGAATTCAGCCCTGTCCTTGTACTTCTTCTCCATTCGCTCAATGGTCTCTCGAAGCTGAGCTGCCTCTTTCTCCTTCTGAACCAGTCTCTGAACCACTCCTGCATGATTCTATGGTGCGAATCAAATTTAGCATCCAAGGAAATAATACAGAAAAAAATAGTTGAGAATCCTTTCGCATTCACGCTTTGCCGAGATCGGACCAAACAACCAAAACAAAAAAAAATTAATCTGGAAAGAAAAAAAACAACATGATGTTTACCTCTCGTCGGCCATAGGATGTGAGAGGCTCGCTCTCAGATCCATCTCGCAGCTCTCTCGAACTCAACGGCGGCGATTTAATCTGCTGTCTCAACTGGGCCTTGACATCCTCAGTCTCCTGTTTCGCGGCCGCAAGCTCCTTGCGCAAGCTATCCGACTCCTCTCGCATATCCTCCATGTCCCGTCTCATGATATCCATCTCATAGTCGATAAAACTGTGTCGTCGACTCGATGCTAAAGAAGCCGATGACATGGACGCAGAAGACGAGGGATTGAGGTTGGGGTCTGCGAAGGAGAGGATGACGTTTCGTTTTCCAACAATGTGTTGAATCCCTTCCAAAAAGTCGTCCTGACAACCTGCCCAGTCCTTCTCGAGGTCTCGCATCTGGAAGACTCGCTCGCCAAATTTGGCTACAATCGTCCAAAGATCTTCTTTGAATTGCCTATGATAGCACAGTGTTAAAAGAGATGCAAAGGTGAGATGCGGATTTAGAAAAATGCATCCAGATCCTTCACTCGCTCTGAAACTCAACACGAAACGTACAAACTCTGACGTGAGATGGTGTCTGGTGATTCCTGGTCCTCTTCGTCGGTCTCTTCTTGGCTGAGCGTCGAAACAGCACCATCAGCGTACTGTTGCAAGGTCTGCATGATACGGAGGTAAAGTTCATCATCTGCAGGCCCGAGACTGGTAATGGTGTTGACAAGCTCCGAGTTTTGGCTAATCAAAAAGGTAAAAAAATGAGGGAAATAAGTAACCGCACATAGATCCAGAAAAAAAAAACTCGGCTGTGTTAAGAAAAGAGCAAGTTACCTATCCTGTCCAGCCTTGAATTGGGCAGCCTCATAGGCTCGCTCCTGAAGATCAACCCAATCCTCATGGCGTTCATCCTCATAGACATTAATCTGGATCAAGAGTGACTCGGGTGGGGACTGCATCTTGAGGGTCTGAAAGACATCCTCGAGTCCACGGCGTCTGAGCTCGTTTCTCAACGAGATACGGTCATCCAAGGATGAGGGCGAGTTGGCCAGAGCGTTCATGAGACTGAGACACGCGGTCTTGTACTCCCACTCAAAACTCTCCTGGTGCTCGTTCGCGCCACCGCCACCAATTCCGTCAATGTCGCCCGTGACTGGGGTCGCCAAAGACTGGACAAGGTATTCGAAACGGAACCGCTCCTCGTGGGCGACGCGGAAATCGGAAAGTGCCATCAGGACGAGGCGGTGCGAATCGGGTGACATGACACATAGCGCAGCCAGGACTTCGGCCACCTTTGTTCGGAGCTTACTGTTGGTTGTGTAGAGGCAGTAAGAAATGTGTGCCACCAGCGAGGGTGATCGAAGAACTTGATTGAATCCAGGCTATCAGCAATCGATAAGTAATTAGCATTTTAGTGTTGGTACTTTCATGACATAAACCAAATACACAGCTCCAAAAACAAACTGGTGAACTCACCTCAGTGTTCATCAAGACACGAAGGCACTGGACGCACTCCGATTGCATTGTCTCGTCCAAATCGTTCGCCTTGCCACCGCGCTTTTTGATCGCCGTTTTGTCCAACACACTCTCCAGAGCTCTGAATCCTCGTCCATCTAAAAATTGGCGGATCCAGGACAATTTAGCCGTTGCCAGCGCAATACGAAGCCCAAGCAGATGCTTTGCCAAAGTTTTTTGGTTCGGGGTTCTAGATTGTCAAATCAAACACACAGCTTTGAACATTAGCACATATACATACGGACATACACGTTGTGCTGCAGTCAGGTTGCAAATAACTCGAGCACATACTTGCTGAGAAGTTGGTCAATGTAGAATTGAGGAGAATCATCCGCAGGCTCATCGATCGAAGCCGAGTCGGGTAGAGGTGTGGCACCAAACCAACTGGACCAAAGAGAACCAGCAGCCGCCATAGTGGGCGACATGGGCCTATCAGATCCTCCGAGCTTGGGTGAAGTGGGCCTATTGCTTTCTACAGCAGTTCCATCGTAAGATCCTGCAAGACTCGACCATGACGAGTAACGCGAATGCAACTTGTTGCTGCTGCCGTTGTTGTTGTTGTTTATCGATGCACTGTCCGGCTCGATAAAGGAAACTCGGGAGGAGATCGATCCGATAAACCTGTTCATGTTGTTCATTCGAGGGTTGGCTCCTCCTCCGCCTACAGGCAAGCCACCTGTCTGAACTGCATATGGATCTGGGGATGAGACGCGCTCCTTTTGCTGCTGAACTTGTTGATTTTGGATAATAAGTGCTGCCTTCTTCTCTCGCGTGAAGTTCATCATGGTCTCGCGAACAGCCTCCTTGATATTCAGGTCGTTCTAATACATGACATAAGAGTGTTTTGCATTGTTAGCCACCCTGGCGTCAGATTTTAATAAGCTCACTTATCAAACGAAAGAGACTCACCAAGAGTGCGTTGAATGCGTCGCCCAATTCCTCATCAGTCATGTCGTTCACATCAAGTCCACCAACGCTGGTGTCCATCCCCAAAGGTTTCGAGATCAAGTTGGGGACGCTCTGGCCAATGACGATGGAGTGCCGTTTCTTGGTCTCGGGCTGCAACCATCCACCAATGGCCGCGGGGTCAAAGAACGAACTCAAGCGAGAGCCCACGATCATACTCTGCCGCCGCTTTTGCTCTCTCTTAACACTGTTGTCAGTCGAGTGGTCCAGCTCGACGCCATATGATGGGTGATGAATCGAAGTCGGTGCAATGGGGATCGGAGCAGAGATCTCGCGCGGAGCCGTTGTCTGTTGTGGAGATGTGGCACCTCCAAAGAGACCGTACACTGCCATTGAAAGTGGCCGAGTCGCGGTCCAGCCCTTTGTGATACGAGACGTCACAGATTCGACCTTAGAGAGCCAAGAATCGGGAACCGTAAAGACAAAGTGGTAATCCTTGATCTGCTGGTTCATAAGCAACTCCCGGTTATCCAGAAGCAGGTCCAAAGGACTTTCTTCATCCAAAAGCTGCCTCTCCTCTAATAAGGCAGAATGCCGAGTACGTATAAAGAAGCGATTAATATTGCACGTCATTTAATGAGTAAGGCATAGAGAAGGTTAGTTTAAAGAAAAATGACCAAAGATACGTACCCTCAATGCCTTCTCCGTTCACCTTGAGCTGTGAAAAGATGTATTCAGGAGCAGCTGGTGCACGAGCGTTACTGCCATTGGTCGCAGGGTTCTCCAACGCCTTCAATCCCATCTCTTGAGTGACAATATCCAGGACCTGTCGGACAGTCATTGTTGGGGTAACATGGATTTGACGGTAATGCGCCTCCGGCACTGTAGGGACGTGCCGAAAGACCACGGGCAAGGTATATTGAAGGTTGATGAGTTTGAAGATGGTCGCGTCCGGGCTCCGCAAGTGCTCTTGATATCGTTCCTGAACCTCTTTTATCCTGGTCTCCGCAGTGAGTGCACCTGGAAAAAATAGGGAGTGAAAGAAGGAGAGATGGAGATGGGGATGAGTGAGGGTAACACAAAAAGATCAGCATGGTGAGTTGTCATGTTGTCTATTTTAGTACCCCCTTTCACGTCCTTCAGACTGCAATTCCTCCCGTTAGCAGCCTCCGTTTCCCTATTCTTCGTCTTCTAAGTTGTTTCCTCTAATGCTGCTTTTTACCTTGGTCGAGTGCAAAGAGTTCATGATATGTAAGCGTAGCTAGTGCAGAGAGAGAAGTTCGACGTTTTTTCGTGGTTAGCCTCGAGGAAGTTCATATCCCTTTTTCACTCGTGACCAGCAGCACACAGTCGACAAAACAGCCATAACCTTCCCCTTGTTTTTTCTTCGTTTTCCACTTCCTCTCTTCTTACTTGTTCTTGGCATGGCCACCTCAACAATAGCCCAAAACCCATTGCCATAGATCGGGTTATCCTCGGCCAATGCTGCAAGGAGGTCGCCAATGGTCGCATCTTCGTCCAGAAAGGTTGCCTCGACCGAGTGATCTGGCGTCAGGACCTGGATGATATCCTGCTTTCCCATGTTTTGTTAGGTTATGCTGGCTGCTTGTGAAATAAGGATTGTAGATCCAGTCTTGACAGCGTTGGGCTTCCTTTGTTGTTTTGAGGCGGTTCGTTCGTCTTCCGAAAGGGCGTAGTTTTTTGTTCGTGGGTTGATTAGAGAGTGTGTGAGTTTTGATAAAGAATATCCCGGTCTGGTTGCGTGGTGGTTGGTTTAAGGTTTGTGGGGTTTCACGTTCAGGCACAGGGCGACTGAGTCTTTAAAAGGGTCAGGGAGGAAAATATTCAAATAAATGGTGGAGAAAAGGAATGAATGAGAATGGAGAAGGACAAAGAGAAGAAGAGAAAGAAAGCAAGTAAAAAGAAAGAAAGAAGTAGATGCTGCGAGGTCGACAGCAGCTTTCCTCCCCCAGGAGACACTGCAGCGTGCCTTGTTTTCCCTCTTCGCTGTTGACACTTGTCACTGCTCGGCCCTTTCTTATGTCAGGTCCAAAAAAAAAATGTCATGTCACTACTACATCCGTCTGACCCGTGCCCCTATTTTTTCGTTTTTTTTCTTCTTGCTCTCCCTTTTTCTCTGCGACTCGGACAGTAAAAGAAGGACACATGGCCAAGATACACCCCATCGCTACCACCACCACCCGCGCCCATGTCTTGCTTGAACCTGGTCTCAGTCCCTCGCAGTAATCTTTGGGAAAAAAATGACGACAATAGCGCATGCTTCCTGCGCGATATACAGCAATAATAGCAGCCAACTCAAGGGTGAAAGAACCATTCTCCAATTTGAACTTTCTTATATTAGCGACCAAGGAAAGGGGTATGGCTAGCCGTGCGTTAGTACTACAGGAACAATGCGCAAGAGACACATATACTGCCTCTTGGACAAACCGTTTTTCAATGAAAGAGTGAATACGTAGATCGAAGTCGATTTTTCAGCCGTGAGAGGAGCCTTAAGTTTTATTCTTAGTAGCAGTCCAAGATGTTGTTGCCATCGTTTGCTTTCTCACTTTCAGTCATAACAACATCTTCGACGCGCTCGACATTCAACACCTCCTCGTAGAGTTGTTCAACCGACGTTGTCGCGTCCAATCGCTCAAAGTTTAAGCCGCAGAGAACAGTGTAGAACTGAGCATGTGGATGCTGACCAGTCGTGTTGGAGTCTGGTAAGATCGATGACGAATGCTTGCGGTCAGCGCCGTCACCAACAGGTCGTTTTCGCTGCCTGTCGTCGGTGGCATCATGCCCATCGCCAGCACCATTCGCCGCAACACTACGAGTAAATGATTCCTGTCGCTGCTCTAATGACGCCTTGATCTTCTTCAAAGTTTCAACACTGGCCAACCGCACCAACCGCGAAGAGTCTCGAGAGGCCTCAACAAGGATCTCATCGCCTTTGATATCGTAAAACCACCAAGTTGAAGGTCGAGGAGGCGCAATATCTTCTCGACTATCACTGTCCGAGTCTTTGAGGCGCTTGGCGGCGCGAACACGGTAGTCAGCCTTCTCATCCAGAGCCAAGCAATGCTCCCAGACTGCAGCAATAAACTCACATGCCCGGATCCTGACCTCCCAGTCCGAATCATCTAGGGTCAGCCGTGACATGAACTTTGCACTATAAAAGACACGGAGGAAAATGGATACGTTAGTCGATCATTCTAAGATACTGTTACATCACTTAGGTGCTATATAGCAAAGTTTGACTTACTCGACAAAGAGGTCGGTTCCGTTAACCATGAGAATTACTCCAGACTTGCGCTCGCTCACCAAGCAAATCATAGCCTCAAGAACGGCACGTCGAACAAACGCTTCACTGTCGCGGATCAACGACGGCAACTGCGCACTCAATCGCTCCTCCAGATTTTTTTCACGCATGCCGTTCCAACCGCGAGGATCGCGCATAATGATCTCAAACGCGTGGACGCTGGCAGCTCGAACATAGGCCTCTTCGTCTAATAGTTTTTGGAAAATGGCCTCCAATTGATCGTTCCGGAGTGCCCACTCAACTCCATGGTCAGGGCCACTCTAAGATAAAGGAGAAGCAATGCACGTATCAGCAATTAGACAATATCAGACGGACACGCTGACAAGGCGAGATATACGTGTCAATGCCGCAAGTAGACTTACCGCGACGAACAGGTTGCCGATGAATTCGACCACATTGTCGCGAACATCCCATTCCATGTCGTAAAGCTTCATTCCAAGAGCACTCGCAAGGTCTTGGCCAACTTTCTATATATCACAAAACGAGAAATATTTCAGGTTGAATTAGTCCCTACAATGGTGTCATCTCGAAATACCGAACATCAATGTGCGCAACGTACCTCGCGGGCCAGGATATCACCAAGAATTTTATCCGTGAAAAACTCTTGGATAGCAGTGAGGATCAGACGAAGTGAGGTACTGCCACTTGCTGGTCGCTTGATGAGCCCGAGGATTGTCTTCACAGTGCCAGCAAAGAGCTGCTCGTCCAACAAAAGACCATTGTGGACTTTGGTCTTCAGGACAGCAGGAAGAGTTGTCAGACATGCCTTGAAAACTCGCTGATCCGAGCACAGTTTAGTGTCGGACAAGATGGAGAGTACAACGCCGATCGCTGGGCTCTTTTCAACCACTTGTGGGAACAGCATCGACAGAGTCTGGAGTGCTTTCAAAGCAGAAAGCACGATCGTCTTTGGAAGTGTGCCTCCTCGAGATGCAGCCCCACGAATAGGCTTTGCGCGACTTTGTGCTTTGACCAAATCCTGGAATCCTTTTTGGTTCAGCTGTTTCGCCAACTTGCCGTATCCAAGCACCAAGATCTTCTCGGTATGTCGGAAGACGTTGGGGTCATGATCATCCGCACTGCTTTCCTGGAGTGTCTGAATAATCCAGAGAATAGTCGAGAGAATGATGCCCTTAAACTGAGTTCCTGTTCCATGCATTTCGTTTGACTGATACAGGGGTTTGACCATCGTGTCGAGAATGCTAGTCGCCACATGTAATGCCTTTAAAGAGTCGGTTAAGGTGATCAAGGAAGTCACATTGCTGTCAATTAGATGATTGAAACCTATTGTTGAAACGGCAAAGGAAAGTAAAGTTAGTCATCCCTTTTCATCAAATCTCTCAAGGGTACTCAGCATTACTTGCCGAGACTTACAGTCTACTTGGCTTTGATCGTCAGATACGTCCGCGTCCATGGTATCTGAAGGAGCAATGTCCTTTCCCAGGACACTCAGAGGATTCGCCGTTGATTCTAGAACCAAGGAGAGAACATCCAGAGCTCTACTCCGTACAAGCCGCGAGTCGTCCATAAGAAGATCCATATATGTGAAGAACTATGTAATGAGAGTGTTCCAATTAGCATCTTAAAGGAAAATTTTCATTTCTCAAATGACTCAAACTTGCGATCAATGATACTCACCAGTTGACTGTGCTGCATGAAAGCTGTCCCACGATCTGACTTTGCATTGCAAACCATCCAGAGAAACTCGAGACCTGCAACCCGATTCCTTTCCGAGTCTTGATCTGTCATCATTGTGTGGATCAGCTTGTAAAGCGAGATCGAATCCAAAAGTGTATCCATGAGTGTGTCGTGTGCTGTGTGTTGGAGAGGGTCGATACTCCTGTTCTCGATAATGGCGACCAGAAACTGACAGGCAGCTTCGAGTACCTATTGGTGAAAGCGAACAGCCAGTGAGATGGAGCCAAAACGGCGTGTATTTTGTGCGATCATTTTCCTCCTTTGCGAAAAGTAATGTAACCCTACATAGCTGCTGTCGTCCTTAAGTGCTCCTGATACCATGCCTGCAACCTTTCGTGATGCCAACAACCTCAAGATATAGAAGAAACAGCTCAAGCTTAGTTCCTTGTACAGAAATCTCTAAGAACTTTGATACATGCCGGCTTCATCATTGTTTACATACCATTGAGCCGCGCCGTCATATCTCACTGCACGCTCCAATGCAAACCAACAAGAATACCGCGTCAGAGCTTCTTCTCCGTTGGTGTTCTCAATCATGAACGTCAAAATGGTCGGATGTCGGGTTTGCAGCAATGTCCATATGCTTGCTTTCTCTGGCTCTGTATCATATTGTAAAAGGAAGCCGAGAAGGCGCATGGCGACACAGCTCACGCGATGATCCTGTCCCTGAACCAGACATGCCTATTTCAAAGTGCGCGGAGCAAATTCGTCGTTAGTCTTGTCGCCTCACGGGTGATTGAGCTTAGATACAGGTATGAAGCGCGACAGGGTAGCCAGTTTTACCTGAAAGATATCGAGGATGGCCCATTCGCGCAGCATGGTATGCATTAAAGTAGGGCTTGCCTGGGCTATAAAAGCTGACACGTAAGAGAGGACCTTTTCGTGCCTGGTATCGTCGACAATGTTCTTGGGCATTGTTGGCAAGTTCACAACGACCCTCCTCAGTTCGTCGAGGGTCTTTTCTGAAGTGGCACTCGGTACATGGGTCATTTTACGAATGTGTGTTGTTGTTTGGTGGCGAGGAATGTCGTCGAGAAACGAAATGAAACAAAGTTGATCTCTTTCCGTTTTAAGTTCCTGAAAGAGAAGTGAGAGAGAGTAAAAGCAGTCTCACGTACAATTGTGGGGCTGCATCTAAGCGTACGTTAAATCCTATGGCGCAATGACTGGTGACTTTTGTTCAAGCGACGAGTCATATCGGACACACCTTGGTTGGATTGTCTTTTTTTCCCTCCAAGCTTTTTTTTTTTTTTTTTTTTTTTTTTTTTTTCACACTCTCTTTTTAATTCTTGCACACACTTCTTTCCCACCTTTCTCTTCACTCTTTACTCCTCACTCACAACCACCCCCTCTTTATACAACCGTCTTTGCCTCTTTCCCTTTAACGGCACTTCCACCCTTAGTTACATATCGCATACACATATTACAATGACCGATACAATCGCACGCATCAAATACAGACCCGCCACCGAACTCGTCTATGTCGACAACTCGGACGGCAAGGGTCCCAAGGACAACTACAACGCCGCCTCTATGCCCATCTATCAGACCGCAACCTTCAAACAGTCCTCCTCAACCCAGATGGGCGAATACGACTACTCCCGCTCAGGAAACCCTACTCGCTCCCACGTTGGTAAATGACTTCTCTGCACTCACTTAGTTCCATGGGTTTCATTCATTCGCAGCCAAGGCTCAACGTCCGATACGGAGACGGATACGACGCAAGCGGAGTCATCGAGCTCAACTGCAAGGCGACTAACAACTTACCCCACATATAAAATATATTTCATATCTTACTCTTGTAAACGTATAGAGAACCACCTTGCTAAAATCATGTCCGCTAAGAGGGCCTTTGCCGTTAACAGCGGGATGACCGCCTTGGATGTCATTACACGCCTGGTCAAGGCCGGAGAGGAGGTTATTGCAGGCAACGATCTCTACGGAGGTAAGAACCCCTTTACACTTCCCTTCACTCCTCTACACTCCTTCCCTTGCCACCATAATTCAATTTATTTCCCATCGCAGCCTACTACCTCTCCAACTTCCCTGCCCACAATTCATCTCACAACCCCAACCTACTACAAATAACAACTACCGTCAACCTAACTCGACAAGCACAACCAAACGCTTTTGGATCAGAGCTCTCAATTAAAATTGTTCATAACTCGGTCTGTGTGTGTCCCAGCCGACTGCGAGATAATCGCACATGGCTGGAGTTGAGAAGAGAGAGGATAAATCTCCCAACAACTAACCGAGCTCCCAAATGATGTGATCAGGCGCCGGCGACAGATCGCACGAATATGATTTGCTAGCGTCCTTTTTGGATGGACTTTGTTTTTTTCACTAAAGTTTATATGACTGCATCAATACATGCACTACCCACAGCTAACTAACTCACCCCTTTTCAATTGATTCTACACCAAAAAACAGGCACCAACAGATTGCTTAGCTTCTTGGCAACACACAACAATGTCAAGACGCACCACATCGACACCACTGACTCTGAAACCATCATCCCCTACCTCTCTGAAAAGACACGTCTCGTCTTGCTGGAGACGCCCACCAATCCATTGATGAAGATCGCTGACATCCCACGGATCTCTGAAATCGTACACGAAAGATGCCCGAATGCCCTTGTCGTCGTCGACAACACCATGATGTCTCCTTATCTCCAGAAGCCCCTCGAATTGGGCGCCGATATTGTCTATCACTCTGGCACAAAATATCTCAGCGGACACCACGATCTCATGGCCGGAGTGGTTGCTGTCAAGGACGATTCCGTCGCAGAGGTAATCATTAGACCCTAGTTTTTATCTTGGTGTTTCTTCTCTTTGTATCAGATCACCTTGCGATGATTCTTACCCGCTCATTTTTCCCTTCTAATTAGAAAATCTACTTTACGATCAACGCAACGGGAGTTGGTCTTGGCCCATTTGACTGCTGGCTGTTGATGAGGGGAGTCAAGACTTTGGCGGTGCGCATGGATCGTCAGCAGGCCAACGCGATCCAGATTGCAGATTTCTTGCAGTCGCATAAGTTCAAGGTGCACTACCCTGGATTGAAGACACATCCCCAGTACGAGCTACATGCCAAGATGTCGCGTGGACCGGGAGCAGTGCTCAGTTTTGAGACTGGCAATGTTGAGTTGAGTGAGAAGCTGGTTGAGCTCACCCGTCTGTGGGGTATCAGTGTCAGTTTTGGCTGTGTCAATTCTTTGATCAGGTATGTTTGCTACGATGAATACTCCAAGACCACCTTGAAAAGAGTTGATCGAGACATCACTAAAAAAAAATGTCGATATGTGCCCGTGGAAATTGTTAAGTCACAAACAGATCGGTAAGAGAATGATGTACTCATAACTGTTTACGCCTTATTTTCATTATCAATGAAAAAATAGCATGCCATGTCGCATGTCCCATGCTAGTATCCCTGCCGAGGTGCGCGCAGCACGCGCCATGCCCGAGGATTTGATCCGTCTCTGCGTGGGAATCGAAGATGTCGACGATCTCCTTGAGGATCTCTACCACGCTCTCACCGCATCTGGGGCCCTTAAGCTCGCCAACTGAAAACTTTTTAATATCAACAACGACAACGCACAATAATTCCAATACACTCTTTCGCATAGCACATATTTCACCTTTTGAATAGAGTCGAAGACATACTCGATCACTTCTTCTGTCTCGCCTCTTCTCGTATCGACCTTTTACATATCATCGTATCATACCATTAGCTCCTTAGGAAAAAACAACAGATATTCACACTGAGTTTGTATTTTTATTATGTTACAATGGATTTTGGATTATGAAAAAGGTGTACGTTGGATGATGGAAGAAGGCTCAAAAAAGGGCAAAGAAGTGATTGAGAGTGGAGGAGAAAGAGAGAGAAACACAGGTTTATGGAAGGTTGATAGGTTGCTGGTCAGCATTATCACGGCTCAAGAACCACTTTCCATACTCATAAACACCCCAGCAGATGGCAGTCGAGGGCATATGACTCAGAACACGAGGCTGGAGACCCTTTCCGAATCCTGCCAACCCCTGGCGCTGATAGATCAACTTGAAGGCATCGACCAATCCGTTACAGTTTCTTATCCTCACATCTGTAGCCTCTCCACGAGTCTGGAGTAAAGTCTTGGCAACATCCAGAGGGGTTGTTGCAGCAGCGGCGACGGCACCGGCGATACCTCCGGCAGTAATGTGGGTCATGGGGTCATATGCTCCCGAGGGGTTGAGGACCTTGCGCAAGTACTCGTAGGTTGCGAATTGAATCGATTGAAAGGGGATAGTCATGGTGAGGGTGGTTGGGTAGGAGATGTAGAAGGCGCGGTAACCCTCGGCCTTGTTGACCTTCAGGAAGCAATCCATGACGCTAGTGTAGACCGATCCGTGGACCTGCATTCTTTGCTTGATCACATCGAAGGGGTTCATCAAGGCATCACTGGCAATGGTGGCACAGGCACCAGCGGCGGCTGGTATTAATGAGAAACATGTGTTGTTACCAAGATTAGTGTTGAGCGAAAGAGATAGGGAGAGACGTTCATTTATGCATGATTGTGCCACCATCCTGACCACGTTGTCTTCTTTCTCACTTGATCCTCTTTCCTAAGTTGTCGCCGTTCATAATATTTTATCGTGCAACCATCTTTTACGAAGGAAGTGAGGAAGGGCGAGGAAGTCCTTACCAGCGGCGATGGGGTGGTGTCCAGATTCGTTTCCGCCAAAGGCATGTTTGGCATACTCATAAGTTCCAAAATAAAGAGCGTGGGCAGGACCGGCGCCCAAGATGACCGAGTTGACACCTCTCCAGAGGGTTTTGGCGCCCTCTGTGGTTGAGATCTTTGAGAAGGCGTTAAGAACTCCACTGTAGACGGCCTGAGGGGTTGGCTGGAGGATCTGCATTCTCGTCTAAGGTTTTAGGATTATTTGTTGCGGCGTCCATTGATATGAAGGAACAACGAAAAATAATCGGAGGGAGAGAGATGAGGTGAAATGACGGTTAGAGAGAGTTCAGTAGCGAGTTATCGCATATATATTAATTTTCTGCGTATTTTTTTTTTTTTTTTTTTTTTTTTCGACAGGGTGTAGGCAGTGAGCGAAGAAAAGGAGGAAGAGAGTGTGTGCGGGCAAGCGAACCACTTTCCCACCACTTATCAACCATACACACTCACTCACATACTCACTCACACACGTTTTCACCCATGGCCGATCCAGAGGTTGGCCATGCTGCTGATCTCTTCACACCTTTCCCATGACCTATGGTCTTCTCCATCCGCATTCCTTGCATCCCGGTGATCCTGCTCTCTGTATCCTTGTCATCTGTCTGCTACGCTCCTCTCATACACAGCAACGCTCCTGTGCATCCTGAAAGTTGATCACTGTTCCCTTTTCGCTTTTAGTTCGCAACAAGGCTGAGGTTGGTATACGGTTGCCGTCTGTTGTCGCGGGCCTTGTAACACCTCCCGTCAACAATAGGCCTCCTCTGACTGATCGATAAGTGGTATCCCTATACCATTGTTTCCTTGCCGTCCTGCCGTTGAGTGTTACGCTCTGGTTGCAAAAAGTCGATCTAGTGTTGTAAACCGATCCTGCACTCCCCTAGTATATAAAGATCAGAGATAGCGGTTGTAGTGGTATCACCCCTACGTCGTTGTTTTCGTGCGTTGGTTCTTTCGTGGTCAGGGATATTTATATACCTTGATGGAGTCGACGGGGTACATGACGGCGTGTTCTGCGATACCGGCAAAGGCGCCGGCAAGTAGACTGGCAGAGAGGGATGCGTTGTCGGGCAAGGCCTCGTATTCGAACTCTTCGATTGCTTGAGTAGTCATCACTGTCGTGCTGTTGACTGTAGTAGTTGAAGTGAGTCGAGTAGAGCGTAGTGGAATAGAGAGGATAAAGAAAAACAGGAAAAGAAGGGTCGGGCGGAGAGGGAAGCTGAGAGTGGAGTGGAGTGGAGTGGAGTGGAGTGGAGTACAACACAAGATCAGAAAGAGAAAAAAAAAGAATAGAAAAAAGGGAATTTCTGCTTTCATTTATGCGTTTTTCAACTGCTCTGGCCTGCCCGCCCTTCTTCCTCATCGTTTCCTGTTCCTCCCTCACATGAACGTAAGTGGTGTCATCGAACGAGTACCAAAAAAAAAAAAAAAAAAAAAAAAAAAAAAAAAAGATGCGCAAAAAGAGCAATCGAGCCATGCATAGGTCCCCCTCAGGGTACTCTCTTTATTCGTTTGAATTCATTATTTGTTGTGAACCATCGCCATTGCTGATCCACCTCCACCCCCTGCATCATCGACAAGGAAAAGTGCCACCCTACTCCCCTCCCCATTCATTACCAGGCAACCATCCTTACGAAGCAGATATCAGGCTCGCCTCATTTTCTATCTCCCCTACATTCACTCAATCATTCTCTATCGAGAATCAACAACAGCAACATCAACAACATCAATAACACAACAACAACAACAACAGCAACAGCAACAGCCACGTAACAATGCGCCAGGTGTGGTTGCACAGTCGTATTGCTCTTACTTTCTATTCTTCTCATCCTTCTCAATTGATCGTTATTCGTCATGTCGCTTCACGGCCCGCGATCGTTAGGTTTGTGTGACAACCCAAACAACCACGCCCTACAAAAATTATTATCCTTACGCGCCTGACAAAAAAACTGTCATTTTTCTTTCGTTCTTCGTTTTTGTCATTTGCGCACAAAAAGGAAAAAAAAAAAAAAAAAAAAAAAACATAATTGCCAAGCAAAGAGCGCAGTCCTTTATGCCAACCCTCATTCTTTTCTTTCTTTTTCTTTCGCTACAGTCGGTCATCGAAAACCGGGTCGAAGGTGACCCGCCCAAATCAACGTAGAAAGGGTTCAATGATCATCCGTGGGGAACCAAACAGCAAGCTGCCCAAGCACTAACAATGAAAATCAAATAATAGTGAACCAAGGTGAACACAACTCGGGACTTGAAATAAACAAAAGCAAAAAAAAACTCCTACTTGCCAGCGTGTACATACATGCTCACACATCGAGTGCTTCTTCTGTCTCGCTTTTGCGGGCAAGAGAAAAAAAAAGGTTATCAGATCCTTGTCTTTTTCATTACTGCGCATTTTGAAGTTTGAGCCCATCTAATCCTCTCTTGTTTTTTTCATGGCCCCTCGTCATAGCATGCACCATCGACTACTTTCTACTTCGCTGTTCTATTTCTTTCAAGGCGGTTGACCTTATCAGATCAAAACCCTTTTTTTTCTTTTCATTCTCATGCGCCTACCCAAGTCTTCACCCTCTTTTTGGGCACGTTGACGAGAAAGTCTTGTCTTCAAAGCTTTCCTGTAATAAAGCTCCTTTTTTTTGCTTTAGTTTACTCTTTACGGATATCCATACTCTATTTGAACACGCTGCTTGTAATGAAAGCGAAGAACTAGGGTAGGCGCTGCGCTTACTCGCGCCGGGTCTGGATCTGGACAGAAACCGAAAGAGTGTATACGAGTCTACAACGTCATAGTCTAGTGTCTCCTTCGCTGGTATCCTGATAGATATGAAATCAATCTACGGTTCGCGCCTCGCCTCGTACCCACTACTCTGTCCTTGAGAACCTTCTTTCTAGGATGTATAATAGGACGCATTGTTGAGGAGGAGTTCTATTACATCACGCTGCAGGCGCTGACCACGTTTTTCGTGCCTGACTGAATCATCTGAGGAACCGACACGGCAGCAGTGCGAATGCTCTGCACAATAAAGTTGTCCTGCGCAACTCCCATCTAGAAAAGAATTATGAAAACCATTCAGTATGTTAATGGGGATATTGCTGCAGTGATGCACGCTTGCATAAAGAATTAAGACCAACCAAATAAACGAAGAGGGAAAAAAAGAACATACCCTGTTGTTCATCTCCTGGAAAAAGGTGCAAGTAAACTTTGCTCTCCGAGCGCCCTCCTCGACAGAGACAACGGCCTCATAGAGCTCTAAGAAACAATCACGTGCGTACATGCTAGAACGAGTATTGCTGTTGGACAAAAAGACGACGGGTGGCTGGTAGGGTAACTTGAACCACTGGTTCAGGACACTGACAAAGCCGTCCACGGGGTCCGACAACGCCTCAATGTTGTCCTCCAGATAATCCCTCTGGTCCTCATCCACATGTGTAAAGACAATGACGACGTGCTTCCAGAACTGAGGGCCTAACAGACGTTCAAAGAGTCTCAACATATTCTTGGTATACTCGTCCAGTCGGGTGTTGTGGATGTTGAAGACAAGAATGAAGGCGCTGACTCCATGAGATAGCCTCTTAAAAAATTCGACCATCAAGTGAACGTTTTCCACATCCTTGTAGGTTGATTCACACATGCCAGGCCTAAAGGGTTAAAGAGTACGTGGAAAATAAGTCGGTGCTTGGTGAGTTTCTGTAATGTTTTTTTTTTCTACTATACTTCTCGCCTTCGTGATAGTAGCGTAAGGAATACCCTGCCACAAGAATTCGAGTCGTCTCACTTGCCACCCGTCTATTGCTCTTTTTTGTTACCCTGCCACACTTCCCATCATCGGCTAGGCCGAGTCCAGTCCAAATACGGCGGCATCTGGACCCCCCTCTTTCGCCGTGTCTCTCCAATTTTCGTGTTTATTTTAGCACGAAGAAAAAAGAGAAGCGAACAAAAAAAACATTCATGCCTTATTTCGAAACATAGACATACAGACAGACGGATACACAAAACTTACGTATCGACGATGTGCACCATTCTCCGGACATCGGGCAATCTCCACGGACGAACACAACTTCCAATTTGCTTGGTAACCGCCTATTACAAAGACACATAACAAACAAAGGACATGTTAGAAAAAAGTTTAGAAAAAGCTTTTTTTTTTTTTGCTTTATAAAGGGCTGGTCCTCAAAAGATTGAAATTCGAAGCACTACAATTGGCAGGGTTAAAGAAGCAAAAGGGGGGTGCTGGTTACCCTAGCCCAGGCCTTGTATAGGCTCAACGACTACATCGTTCAAAGAGCATCAATAACCGATGCCGAGAGACAGGCACTTACTGTAACAGAGCGACCAGACTGGAATAACGGTTCCTGAATAATCGAGTTCAAGGTTGAAGATTTTCCA
Organism: Linnemannia schmuckeri; assembly: GCA_029449235.1. NCBI lineage: Eukaryota > Fungi > Mortierellomycota > Mortierellomycetes > Mortierellales > Mortierellaceae > Linnemannia > Linnemannia schmuckeri. The sequence goes on along the minus strand of JANATG010000012.1, from coordinate 1,035,290 downwards.
TTGCCGACTGCTCCGAGCTACCAAGGGGTGCCACATCCCACAAAGCGTGCAAAGATAAAGTGAATGGGTAAGAAGCATGATCTTCGTTCTGAAGTTATTGGACTGTAAACTTGGAAGACCAGAAGAGAAGAAAAGGCTCATTACCACGGCAAGGACGACGTTATTGCTGTCATTAATCATAACTGAATTTTGTTGAAAAGGTGTGAAGAATGAGAAAAGGTTTTGAATGAGAGTAATGAAAGGGAATGGGAAAGAAATAGGAAGAAGGAAGAGGAAAGGTGAAAGAGTTGAAAAGAAGTGGGAAAAGGTGGGAAAGGAGGAAAAAGAAGTGTCATAACCCTCGGCTTTTGAGAGCGCTCTGTTGCCCTCGCCACGCCTCAGCCCCAGCCTGCATTGCGGCTTACTGACCATACTTCCACTACCATTCCATCCGCATCGCCTCTTCTCATCCTCGGAGAACACCATTTCGGATCTGTACAATGTCTATTGTTGATTATTCGTATTGCTTTTTGTTAATGTGTTCAACAAGGTGGGGGATTGACTATCTTTCTTTGTCGGACCATGGTTCCCCCCAAGCGATGTAACCGGAAAGTTACACGGTCCGTCTCACACGTCAGCCTTCATTGCTACGCATGCTTATTTCTATTTTACGTGAAGGTGGAACAAAGAAGAGACATTTTTAGTAACGAGACACACAACACAACCTTGAATCCATGAACAAAAGTCATCATAGATATCCACAATCTTACCTTGGGCTGCTTGAGCTCACGGACAAAAGGCAAGAAATCCTTGCCATCCATGTAAGGGATCAAGACCTCGGGAACGCGGACACCATCGGGGGTCTGGTAGTTCTCCAAGATACACGAGAGGGTGCGGGTGGTGGCGGTCAAGGTCGAGTTCAAGCAGTGGACGTACTTCTTCTCGCGGTCACCCATCTTCTTAATTCCGCACCGAATCTCGAGGTTACGCGACTGGTAGTCAGTGCAGTTTGAGCATGAGACCAACTCCTTGTAGGCGCCCTGGAAGGGGAACCAGGCCTCCAAATCGTACTTCTTGGCAGCGGCGTTGTTGAGGGCTCCAGAGACAATCGAGACAACACGGTACGAGAGACCGAGCGACTTGTAAAAGTCCTCGGAGTTCTCAATCATGTGGTCAAACATCTCCCACGACTTCTCGGGCTCAGTCAAACAGAACTGCTCGATCTTCTCGAACTGATGGACACGGAAAATACCCCAGGTATCGCGACCGTGAGCACCGGCCTCCTTACGGAAGCAGGTCGAGTAACCGGCGTACTTAACGGGCAATTGCTCCTTGGGCTGCTCGAACCATTCGTTGGCGTGGAAGGCAGAGATGGGCTGCTCAGAGGTGGCGATCAAGTACATGTCCTCGTTCTCGCCGTTGACCTTGTACAACTCCTCATCGAACTGCGAAAGCTGGGCGGTCTGGGCCATGGCCTCCTTCTTCATGAAGTAAGGGGTCTGGAGCTTGGTGTAATTGCGCTTGCCCAAGAATGAAAGTCCATAGTTGACCAAGGCCATGTTGAGCTCAACACCTGCGTTGACCAAGAAGTAACCACGGTGGGAGGCAACCTTGTTACCACGCTCGGGATCGTAACCGCCAAGACGGTAGAGGAGCTCATCGTGGGAGTAGAGCTTGGGGGTGTGCTCGGGCTCCTTACCGTTGTGGAAGTAAGTCCTCTCGACAACGTTGTTATCCTAGTGGTAAGAAACGCGACCGACTGTTAATGACTGAGGATCCCCTTGAACCTTACAGGGATCTATACATGCCGTGGTCGAAATATCTTTACCTCGTTGTCCGAGATTGGGACAGAGTCGTGAACCAAGTTTCCGACTGTGCCCAACTTGGCGTTCCACAAAGCCTCCTTGGCCTTAACATCGAGCTCCAAAGCATCCTGCTCCTTCTTGCAGTCGGCGCGGGCCTGGATGAGCTCCGAGGCATCCTCCTTTTTCTATGTTTCAAAAACAAAAGGTCATAACAAATTGTTATTAGTTTCTTGCAGTTGTTGCTGAACGAGTTGGCTCCATTGTTACTTTGCTTCGCCCGAATTCCTGTCGTCGGCAATACCTTCATCTTCATGCCGATCTCTTTCTGGATAGCGTTGGACTTCTTGTTCAATTGGTCAAGGCTGAAACGAGCTATTAGGTGACGCATGGAGCAAGATACATTGTTTAGATATGAATGATGATAAAACTCCAGTAGTGATTTTCGTATATAGACATGATCCTTGCTTGTCGCAGTATACGAGCCATTGGCCATCACTGAACAATTTCTCTATAGCGAATAAGCTCGTATGCACTTTGGTCCTCGCTCTCGTTCCTGCTGATTGCTGAAGTCGGTCATCTGGTGCCAAGCTAGCTTTCTGACTTATTTTGGTGGCTGAGTGAATGGTGGTGATGCAACATTAGTTTAGAAGAAAGAGACGTACTAGTCTTCCAGTCCTCGTAAAGGGCGATGATCTCGTCGACGATCTCAACAGACTCGTGTCTGCGACGCTGGGACTCGCGAATGAGCTCTGGTTCGCCTCCGCGCTCCTCCAAGAAAAGGTTGATGTCCAGCATGATAGGTGGTGTGTGTGAAAAGAAGAAAAGGTAACTGTTTTTTGTTCGTATTGGTGGGACTCAAATAGGTCCGTTCTTTCGGTTTTTATTTATGTTATTTGTTCGGACCCCTTAACATGAATACAAGGTGACAAGTTTTTTTGTCTTCTCTGGTCTTGTTTGTAACCTAGCTTTCTTATTTTTTTTTTTTTTTTTTTTTTTGACTCGACTCAACCATACGAACACATCATGTCAAACCCACTCCTCGACCTGTCCTCCAAGGACGAACTCATCAGTGAGTCACCTTCGACTATTACTTTCTCTAAAGGAGGCGCAGCTACGTACCGCAGGCACGCCATGACGAATGAACAGAAAACTAATCGACTCTTGGCCCTGTTGTGACCTCTTCAACTTCTAGGCAGTCTCTTGACTGGGAACAAGCCTTCGGTCCCTAAGGAAACCCCTGTGGGTGAACGCAAAACTTTCAAGGTCAAATCAGATTGTATGTCATCTTTGCTATTCTACCTGACACCAACACTCGGTAAATATAGAGACTTGGCCTTTACAATAGTTCATAGTACTAATGCCATTTCTTTGCCTCTTCATATGTAGTGCTTTCGAGGCTGGAAGACTTTTTGCCAAAGATCAAGGAGGCCAATGCTCAACTGGACCAACAACTGAAGGCTGATCCCAAGGCTGTCGATATCGAGAATGTCGACGAGGAGAATGGCGAACAGTACATCGAAATGGACCTTGGATTGGGCGTATTCGACCTCAAGAAGGATGTAAAAGAAGAGGACATTATCATCAACCCAAGCGAACTAAAGAAGGCGGCAGAAACAACAACAGCGACCAAAAAACCAACCATCGTCATGATGGACACAGACAAGGATCAAGATCATATGGACGAAGACTCTTCTGACAGCGACCAGGAGGAGTCGGAAGGTTTGCATAAGGAGAAGAAGAACAAAATACCCGCTCGCTCTTCCTCATCTGACGAAGACGTTGTTATGTCATCGTAAATCTCGCTACCCACACCCCATACTCAACACCCAATTTGCATATCTGGAGGACCTCAATATTTTTTTGAGTAAGACAGATCATATTGTACACTATTAGTAATAAAAACGCAGCATCATCTATACGGACTCTTTTTTTGGCAGAGGAGGAAGTTTGAGCCTTTGGCGAACTGTAGGCATACGGAAGGCAATGTTTTGGAAGACGCTGTATGAGCCCGAAGATAACCAATACAGACAGATGGCCTATTCAAGAGTAGCAGATCAATATGTTAGATACGCGTTGTTTTGAACAAAACGGATACTCGATTCTAGTATTCGCTCTATAGCCGATCTTTACCATGGGTGCTTCGTGAGCGATGGGGATCATACTAATAGAGAGCGCACGGAAGACATTGCGGAAGATGACTTGGTTGCGGGTAGGTGTCTTGCTCATCATTAGTCCGTTCAACTAAAGTTCAATTGGATCGACCGACCAATGTTAGCACTTACGGAACAAACGCACATACTTTGATGTTCTGAAGCAAACTATTGAGGGCTTACTTCGACGTTCAACAAGTTTGTTGCACCAACGGCGATGGGCATGATCCAGGTAGGGTCGGCAACAGCCAAGTCTGTAAACCACATAGTGCCTCCTTCTGCGAACCCTGGCTCAATTGGAAGATTGGATCCTCCAAGGAATGGGAGAGGGTATCCTGCCATGCCTCGGATGGTGAGCGAGACCGTGATAAAAAGAGGGATTTGAACCCAGGGCAACATGAAGCTAACACGTGGGTTGCATCTGTTGGCGGAGTAGAGCTCCTTGACTTTAGCCCGATAAGCATCCTGAATCTCTGCATTGAAAGTAGCATAGTCTCGTCCTTTAATTTTATGATCGATTCCGACGCTCGTCTTCAATGTCTGAAGCCATGCTTGGAGGACTGGCGTCAACTCCATCATCCTGCCGACAGCTCGTTGTTGGTAGATCGCCACAGGAGTTGTAATGGCGGTCCTGAGTAGAAAGGTCGCGCAAAATATTGTGGCCCACCAAGGAAGTCCTGTTGAATGAATGCCTTCGAGTATGTAGTGGGTGCCGACGAGTAGCATATTGGCTTGTGCTGGTTCCTGGAGAAGAGCTGCTGCGGCCGCGTTCAGATCAATTGAATCGGTGATAGAGTCTAATGGAGAGGTTGAAGTCGTGGGAACTGGGGAGCTGTCATGTCCTGAACGGAGTGAGCTTGAAACTGAAAAACTCTTAACAAACATGCTTGGGATGGTGCCCCTAGTTGTTGTCCGTAATACGATAGTCGAGTTCCGTGATGGTGTTGCTGTTTTTGCCACGAGAATCGCACTCCAGAGCGGGGGCCTTGTCCCTGCCCTGATTGCCGTCCTTGATGCGTGTGCTGTCCACATGAGCCGGAACGGGTAGAAAGTTGTTCAGAGAACGGGAATCTCCTTTCGTCTTTTGACGGTTGGTTGCATGGCTTTAGCAGAAGCGAGTCACAATCTCAAAAAACACGATTCGTATTTGATCACTTTTTTTCGCTTCTCTTCTCTCATCAATCCAACACGCGCGTCGTGGACACCAACAACGACCGCTCCTTTTTCATCCACGGCAAAACACGACCTCGATCATCGAAACTTCTCCGATGTCCTTTACCGGAATCTCCTCCTTACCCAACCAAGGCTTTGGCAGCCTTGCAATTCCATCCTTCACCTCTCCCGCCTTCAACAGACAACCAAACAAAGTCGACAACGATGTGGACATGGGCAGGTAAGGGTTCTACCTCTTTCGCGAACCCAACTGGCACACTCTCCAGAGAAACTCACGACCGCAAGGAAAAGAAACTCACATATAACACGCATTTTTGATACTCACAGTAGTCAGCAGTCAGAGCGCTTCCAGGAACACAGTGACTCAGGAGTAGAATACCAAAAGTTTGCACGGCTTCTGGAGGCGTTACAACGGCAAAGCAAGGGAGAGGGTGCCGACACACAACTCGACATTGCGCGTATTCTTCCAGAGTTTGATACACTGTGCTCTACCAGGTATTCATTAGTACAATGATATTGTGTTCTGTCAGCACGTACTGACTCGTTTCTTTTCAACAGCAAAAACAATACACGGAATGTCTGACAAGGCTGTGTACTTTGTACTTTGACCTGCTTATTAGGGCTCAACAATTCGAACGTCGCAAGAACGCTGGAGTAGGCTTTCAGGTGTCGAGCACAGAGGAAGAACATAAGTTGTGGGAGTCAGAGAGTCACACATGGCTGCTGCTGGAGACCCTCTTCAAGTAAGGATCAGGAAAGGCTTTACTGAGATCAGGGTTATGCGTTCAGAGACGATTGATTGTTTTGGACACTGCTAACATTTTCGCTTTTTTGTTCTCTTGTAGCGCATTCGAGCGACAGAAGCCATTTGTAGACAAGGGACCAGAGGCACTGGAATGGTCCGATCTTGACCTTGTTGAACATCTGCACAGCACAGATAGTAACTTCAAGCATCATTCTGTACGTTAGGGCGATAACTTTACTACAGGAAACGTTTATCAAGAAGGATCATGCATTTGGAAGCAATGGACTCACGGAAAACCGTTTATATTATCGTAATAGGCAGTGAAATCTTGGCTCGAGGTTATTGCCCCACCCACCAACACTCGTATTGGCACCAAGCGGATTTCACCTTCCACCAAACCAGCTGGCGCTTTTTTTTCTCAACCTGCCACCACAACCACTCAAAGCAACTATCAGGATCCTGACGCCACAACCCGGGACGGAGTCAAGCTTGATGAATACAATCAGCGTGTCGAACACGACTTGCTTCAGGCCGTTTGGGAATATATCCGTCGGGGGCAAGTACAGAATGCAAAGGATGCATGCGAGAAGGCGGGCGAACCATGGCGGGCGGAGAGTATCTCTGGTGGAGACTTGTACTCAGTTTCAACTGCTTTTACCGACCCACAATACGATCGGGAAGAAGGACCTATTGGCAACAAGACACGAGGACTCTGGAAGGGAACGTGCTATGCTCTCGCTAAGGAAACGACGGCAAATCAGTACGAGAGGGCGATTTACGGAGCCCTTTGCGGAGACATCCCCTCGGTATGTGGCACATATGTTGAATTGTTGACACAGCGAGACATTCACTTTCACGAACTCATCTATTAACAGCATTGCGGATGACTTATTCTTCTAGGTACTCCCTGTCTGCTCAAGCTGGGAAGATCATGCATGGGTTCGATATAACGCTTTGGTGGAGAGCATGGTAGAGGGTCGCTTGTCACAGTTCAACCGTGATGGACCCTCAAAAGCCCTCCCCATTCCTACGACAACGGTCAGCAGTGCCAAGGACATCTTTGACAGTATTGAAAACAGCGACGACCAGAAGCTGAGGTACTCATTACAAACGCCATATTTTAACTTGAATGGCAATCATTCATCGACGAAAACAAAATCTAACTTTGGCTGCCTATTATCGCACATTAGGAACGACTCGAAGGACATGTTCAAAACTATTCAGACAAGCATCATTCTTGGACAGACGGATCAGATGCTCACAAACATGGCCAGGGAAGCAAGGTCGGCGTGCAAGGCCGGTGCTCCTCTTCGCCCTCATATGCTCCGCTTTATGGCACACTTTGTCCTTCTTTTGCGCTCCAAGAAGTCCAACGTTCCCAAGGCTGATGGTGACTATTTCATCAAAAGCTATGTCGACCTTTTGATCTCCAAGCAGCTGGTAAGGAACATTGCTAAATTTACGTAGCTAGTAACAAATCAAGTCGAGGTGTTACGGCGTCTAACGAAAGCTTGTTGTGTATCTTTGAATCTAGTACGATATTGCGCCTCTTTACGCGTCGTTCTTGCCCCGCCAGCTCCAAATTGAGACATGCTCTTCCTATCTTAAGAGTAAGTACGCCTTTTTATCTGGTGCTAATATGATGCGAATCATGCGAATGGGCAAAGGTTCACCCTGAGTTATGTCTTGTTTGTGTACTCATAGCGATCGAAGGCTCAAAGAAAGAACGTTTGGGATACCTTGCAAACATTCGCAAGTACGGACTGGATCTGCACTCAATCTTGACCGCAACTGTGGATGGCCTTTTGGAGAAGAGCAGTTCCGCTTCTGTAAGCTTATTGTTACATGCTTTACAAATGTCATGCGAGCAACAAATTACCTGCACAATCTTACTGACACTAACCGCTACTTTATTTAATACGCTTTACCAGGAGGACGAGGACATCAAGACTGGTGTCATGCAGAGCATCTCAGCGCCTATTACAGCACGAGAGGCTGCTCAAATCAAGTCACTGGAGTGGTTGACTTTCGAAACTCCCCAGTACTTGGAGTGCCTCTTCAGGAGCAATCACTTGATCCGCCAATATCTTGGTAAGAATTTTTCATCGTGTTTTTAGACGTTGCTCTGGTGTAGCAATAAGCGATGATACTAACATGTCTACTGGCCAATTGATACGGGCCTACTAGTTAATGGTCGCTTGAATGCCGCCTATGCTCTTTACACATCTCTTCCTTTGGCTATTGCCGAGTCTGGCCCCATGGGTGCCATGCCAGCATCTCTTAGACGAGAACATACGTACTATGGTGACTTGTTTACAGCACGGAGGGTGCTGGAAAAGTGGAGAAGCGAGCTGGAAACCAAACCAAGCAAAGAAGATACACGCATGACAGCGTGGAAATGGGATGTTGAGATGAAGGAGCTTGTATCAGCTGCATCTACTGAACTGGAAAGCCTGCTGAGGTCCAAATGGCTCTTTGACTGCATTCTGCCCGGAGGTAAGCATCGTTGTAAGAATGTAATATTGTAGTATGAATAGGTGTTTGTTGGTGTATTATTGCAGTGGTACTAACTTTTGTTTGCGCTACATTTTTCTTCTTCGTAGACAATGACAGAGCACATGAGCTGCGGAAACTTCGCCAGATCTATCTCTCGGAGATCACGCTAAACCTGCACGAGGTGTACTTCCAGAGCCGAGATGTGATCCCCGCCAACTTGGAAAAGTCGGTCGAGATGGCTAACCTCATTGCAGCTGAACGAGGCGAGGAGACTCCTCTGCACAAGGAGTTGCAGGACAATGGTCGACTTCAGGAGCTGTTGGCGCAGATCCGCCTCTCTTCTCTGGAATTGATCAGCTTAGGTAGATCTCCTTTTGCATACTAATATACATAAGGACTCGTTGCAGCACAAAGATTAGCACAAGCAGGAAAAACTACGAGTCGATCAACCATTAAAAAAGGTGTTGCCAGAGTGAACAAAGTAATGAGGAAACTAAGTTTTATTTGCTAATGGTTTTGAGAAAACAACTCATGGTATATTAGAGAAAGGGAGGCGGGCCTCTTGTAATTAGACGGCAGGCTGGCAGAGGGTGGCGGCGTTCAATTCCTCGGCGGCTTTACGCTCAGCCTTGATCAACTTGACGTCGGCCAACATCATCTGGCGCTCCTCCTCCTCGCGCTCATACATGGCGATGTCCTCCATCTTTTGCTTGCGGTTGCCCATCCACATGATCATGACGGGGACAAAGAAGAACAAAATACAGGCGGTGGTGATGCAGTTCCACTTGAAGCCGTGATGCTGATAGATGTATCCTGCGATAATGGGACCGATCAACATTCCAAAGCTGAAGGCCATGTTAAAAATCGCAAAGGCGCGGGCATAGGCGGCGCTGTCGCCCGTGCGACGGACCACAGCTGAGATTTCACCGAGGATGGGGGCGATGAAACTGGAGGTGGCGAGGCCGATTCCGACTAGGTTGAGGACGATGCCCCAGAGGGGCTTGTTTTCGATGGAGAGAACGAGCATGAAGCAGGCACAGATTATGACGGCGGTGCTGCAGAGGATCTTGGCGCCGTAGCGGTCTGAGACCCAGCCGGCTAAAGGGGAGACGATGGTGGGCAAGGTGAAGGCGATGAAGACAAGACCGATTTGACCCTCGGTCATTGCGAAGCGGTCGCGGAGGTAGAAGGGTAAGGTTGGCTCGAGGGAGGAAAGATCGAAAGCTTCCAAAGTGGTAACGGTGACGGCGGCGATCATGCGCTTGGTGGTGATGATCCGCCAGAGAGATGTCTTGACGGGGACCTTGTATTCGATTCCCTTGGCACGGGCACGCTCACGGAGCTCGGCGTCAAACTCGCGCAGCTCCAAGGCTTCGTCAGCACGGACCTCGATCAAGCAGCCCAGGGCGGTCATGACCAGGAGAATAAAAGCGATACAGAAGTAGAAGGGAGCACGCTCACCGTAGGCATCGTGGAGAAGACCACCGATTGGGGGGCCGCCAAGCATACCCATAGTATGGCCGATCAAGGACTTGCCCATCTGGATACCCATCTCGCTGGCGGGGAACGAGTCCGTCATCAGAGCAAGACCCAAAGTCCAGACGGCGCCACCCGAGACACCCTGGAAGAAACGGGCAATAATCAAGAGCCAGTAGACCTTGGCAAACATGAAGATGACTGTCGAGGTGAGAAGGCCCGTAAGACCAATCATCATGGGCAACCGACGGGAGGCCATCTTATCCGAGATCATTCCAAAGATAGGTGAAGCCGACATGATACCAGCAGCGTAGACGGCCACGAGGACTCCGGTTTTTGTTGAGTCACCGCCCATGTGTTCAATGATGGAGGGCATGATGGGGATGATGATGCCGTAGCTGACCATGTCGGTGAAGAGGGTCAGAAGGATGGTCAGGGTGATGTAATGTTTGTGGGTGCGCAGACCGTAGAGGAATGGCTTCTTGCCGACATCCAACAGCGAGACCTGAGCGATAGGAATGACGGTGCTCTTCTCAAGGGCGCTAGAGTCCTGGAAGTCGCTCTCGGTGAGCTCCTGCTTGTAATTGGGGGTAGCAGCAACGGCTGCGGAGGAAGAATCTAACTCATACTTGTGGTTACAGTTGTTGTTGATTGGGCTAGATGCGTGATCTGCGTCGCAAGGGTTGCTTGCGGAAAGATTTACGGCATTACCATTAGCGACTGGTTGCATATGATGTGTTGAGGAAGAGGGTAAAAGGGGGGTTGTTGAATTAAGGAAGATAATGGATGCGGATGAGGGTGCTTTCCATTACTGTGGGGAGGGCAGATGAGGATGGAGAAGGTGAGCCGAGTTGTGGGTGAAGAAAGTAAAGAGGAGAAAAAAAAAGAGGAAAACAAGGGACAGATCGAATTGATTTATAGTCTTTCATTGAGGAGGAAAGAATATTCCCAACAAGTGCTAACATATAAAGATGATGCTTTGTTGTTGTTTGTTTCACACCATGTCGGAGATAAAGAGGGGAGGAGAGGTAGAGCGGACTATTTGTCGATTATCCCCTGGGTTCAAATTGACCCGATGCGACAGTGATAGACAACGACAAAAGAGGGCCAGCCTACTTTAGTCATGTCGAGTGCATTGGCGCCTTCAATGACGACCAAAACAAGCTGGACAGTGGTGGAATGATGACCTGATTTGAAGGCTACAATGAGGACTACAACGGATAGATCTTTGTCTAACTGACCACATTAAGAAAAACCCACCCTGACTGACTCACTTGAAACAAACGTGGTAGTTTTTTCTTTTTTTTCTGTTTGATTAACAAAAATAAAGTCATTCTTTGCGACATTTTTTCGGGAGGTGGGTGCGCAGTCTGTCTGATCAAAAACATAAAAACATCAAAAGTAGGACGCTCATTCGGTAACGATTTTTACGTTGAGCTACATAACACCATCTGCATCGATTTTTGACAATGGGTCGTCTCATTTCGTCGTCCAGACGTCTATCACATCTCGTCGATGTCGTCTACAATGCTAGAAAAAAACAAAAAGGACGTCCAAAATGGCCGTCCTTATCCGGTCTTTCTGACAAATCGACAATTTCTTTATGTACGATGATAACCCTCACGTTGTCGTTTTTGGTAAAAGGCGAAAGTGAAGGTGATAGAAAAAGAAGTAGGACCAATGCCCTTTCTTTCCTTCCCCGGAAAAAGGGAGAATAGATCGGGAGACTTTGCAGAAAAACAACTGCTAAGTACTGCAGCGGAAAGAGAAAGGATAGGCTCATCAACAAAACCATGGACGTCTGTTCGCTCATTGGGGTCCCGAAAAAAAAAATAAGGTATGTACTTGTGCAACAAAAAAAAAAAAAAAAAAAAGGAGGTGAAATCGATACCGTTTATGGTGGAGTATTTGGAACAAAAATGCTCATTGAAGGTTTCTTTTCTGGGGTGGTTGGAAAATTGGGCACCGCAGAAAACTCAGGTGACGATCTTGAAAGAATTTTTTTTGTTGGCATTTTGCAGCAAGGAAATCTCAGGTGACGTCTTCCTTCTCTTCCTTCCCCACGGTGCACAAGAAACATGGCCCGTGCAGATCAGTTATTATGAAATAAAAAAAGGTTAACCTGTCAAATTCAGGACGAAAATTAGCTGATCACCGTTTTATTTTTGACCAGCCGTTACTACATACTGTATTTAGGTGTAATCAGAAATATGAATGAATGGTGTATCAGTGTTGTTGTTGTTGTTGTTGCATTGTGGTGTGGACGTGATTACTCTCACTGTTCGGCAACCTTGGCGGTCTTGCCGGTCTTTTGGATCGCAGCCAAGATTTCAGACTAATGAATTCAGCAAAAAAAAAAAAGCAAATCGTAAGTCGTTGGTGTATTAGAAGATATATATCAAACACATGAAAAAAAACAAAAACAGGAGGAGGTACTTGCCTCAGAGAGAGTGGCAGACTCGACGGTGACCTTCTGAGCCTCGAGGGAGACATCAAACTTGTCGACACCTATATAGCATACACGGTTGAAATTGTCAGTATCTGGTTGGCTACGACTGCTAAAAAGCATGTTTACACGAGGACGTAAGACTTGAATATGCACCTTCGAGCTTGGTCAAGGCCTTGGTGACAGCACCACTGCATCCGCCGCAGGACATGGTAACATCGTATTTGTATTGCTGTTTGAATAGGTAAATAAAAAAAAAGTAGTTAGATATACGAATGCCAAGTGGACTGCGCTTTGTAATGTGCTATGGTTAATGGATAAGGTCTTACAGTCATAGTGGTGAAGGTGAAAGTGTTGGTAGCTTGTGAAGGGTTGAGTGAGTCTGTTTTGGTGGTTGTGTCGCTGTGCTGGATCGAGACGAAGAAAGATAATGAAAAAACGAAGATTGGGAGGAGCCTCCTTTTTATTCTTTTTTTGAGATCTGTCAAAAGTCGAATTTGTAAAAAGCCTCACTTTGTCGTTTACAAAAACCCTCATTGTGCTTGGTAAACAGAAGCGCTCGGTGGCTCTCTGGTTCATAAAATCGCGCTCAGTTGGCGAGATTTGTATGTTGGATGGTGCGCAGACGCATTTGTGACACAAACATACATGTTTTTTAGAGTTAGGCATAAGTGGTAGAAGTCACTAGAGCTCCCTCCTTCACCCAATGCTCAGTGGGCTGGTGAGAGTGAGAGAGCCAGAGAGAGCGTTGGCTAGGCAGTAAGCAACGCGTCTTGTTTTGCCTACAAGTCTGCAACTGCATGTCTGTTCGGATTGAGGATTGTTTTCCTCCTTTCATTTTTTTAATGACGCCAAATCCCACACAGTTGTGCCGGCGTGTCAAACCTGATTATCCAAGCCACTAAATAAAAAAAAGGGAAGGAGTCGGCGACTGGCAGCTCCGGAATGAGCGAGCTGTCAGACGGACCCTCTGGAAGCCCGAATGCCTATAGTTGCACAAACCGGGTCGCATGAATGCCTTGGAGTGCCCAGCACCGAGCCAGCACCGAGCCAGCCCCCGCACCCCCTAAGCGTGATTATTTTCTCCCTTTCTTTACGCTCAATGTTCGACTACTGCTTTCTCTCGTGCTCCTGTAGGTCTGAGACCTGGTATGAGCCTGAGACCCTTAAAAATGACTCCTGTTTAATTTAAACTGGATCATTTTTCCCCGCATAAATTCCTCTCCTGTTGAACACGCCCTTCTTCTCTTGTCCCTTTACCCCTCTTTTTCTCACCCACACTCCACTAGCCAATCTTACCTCAACTCACAATGTCTAAAACTGGCCGCTGCATCATCGATTGTGACCCTGGCATCGATGACACCCTTGCCATTCTCCATGCCATGGGATCGCCCAAGGTCGACGTCGTCGCAATTACTCTCACCTACGGTAACACCAACCGCGAGAACGTGACAAAGAACCTCTTCACTATTTTGCATGTCCTCGGCAAGGAAGTCCACGCTTCTCGCACCTCGACCTTGCCTGAGGGACATAACCGTGCTCGTTTGGAGCATATCAGGACCAAAAAGCCTGTCATCTCTGTCGGTATGTGTGCTTTTTTTCTTGTTCTATTGAATGCTTTTATGACAAATGGCCATTTACTAACGCTTGTTCATCCTTGTTTTCCCACAGGCGCGGCGAAGCCATTGGTCGTTTCTTCCGTGTATGGCGAGGACTTTCACGGCCCCGACGGTCTTGGAAGGATGCACTTGAACGATCCCGATCTCGCTCCCACGGACTGGGCTGAGATTCTTGGGCTGTTGGACCCTGAGAGGATGGGCAAGGAGCTGGATTTCGCTGCAGGAGATCTTCCCTCGGAAAAGCTGTACGCTCTTTCTAAGAGACCTGCTCACGACGAGATTCTCTATCAGTTGGAGCAGGCACAGCCCAAGACAATAACTCTTATTGCCTTGGGACCCATGACCAACTTGGCCTTGGCCTATGAGAAGGACCCTGTTGTTTTTGCTCGTTGTAAGCAGGTCATCTGCATGGGAGGCTGCATTGACAACCCTGGGTAAGCACGCATGTATAGTTTTTGCGCTACATTCTTTCGTTATACAGAGTCAGTGGGAGTATACTAATCCTTAGTGTTGTCTTTGATCATCGATACTTCAGAAATGTCACACCGGTCGCAGAGTTCAACTTCCATGCCTGTCCCCACTCGGTTCACACTATTTTGAAGGCAACCATGTCTTCTGATCCAGAAAAGGCCATCACTCTTTACATGTTGCCCACCGATGGTAAGCCTTGCTCCTTTTCAGGACTGATGTCAACTGGTGTCTGCAATGTTTCAGCACTTAACTCTCATTTCTGCGCCTTTTCTTCTGTCGCTTTAGTCACCCACACGGTGTCATTGCAGGCAACGGCTATGAAGCGATATGTCGCCCCTATGGAAACGCCATTGTCCAAGTTTGCGACTCTTCTGTTGGGATACCTGTTTGACTTGTTGGTTCAAAAGTTGAACTACACAGCAATGAACTTACACGATCCTCTTTGCATTGGATTTTTTATTGACTTGGAGAGCGAGGCTGACTACACACAGGTCGGTTGGAAGGTGCAGGAACGAGATATCCGCATTGAGGTCGACGGCAGTCTCACTCGCGGGATGCTTGTTGTTGACCGCCGGATCAAGAGTACGAAGGAAGCCCCTGGCGAGGCTTCGCGCACCCAGGTTGTTGTGCAGGCAGATGCTGAGCGATACCTTGCCTCGATGTTTTACGACATTTGGGGTGCATTGTACCCTTGAAAGTTGGAAGTGGAAGGCGCACAATAAATCCATTATTTCCAGGACTGATTACGATTGGGAAGGATATAACTAATTTCCTTTGTGGGCTCATTCTCCCTCTCGGACTTTGGGTGCGTGGTAAACAAACTAATAATTTTTTTTGAGAGAAGCGCACGCCAGTCAACCTTTGGGCTGGTTATCAGGCAGCTTCGGGAATTGATTTCTTTTTTCATCCCACCCTTCTTCCTCCCCTTCTCTCTCTCTCCACCGACTCTCAAGATGTCTGAATTGACTAGAATCGCCATCGTCAGCACAGACAAGTGCAAGCCAAAGAAGTGCAGACAGGAGTGCAAGAAGTCTTGCCCCGTCGTCAAGATGGGTAAGCGCAGATTCATTCTCTGACTACAGCGACGGATCTGGACTCAACTCATTCTTCCTCTTGCACCCATCACACTTATCACTATTCTCATCACCCAACTCGCTTCTTGGAAAATACAGTCTGCACCAATCGACTCTTTGTGAATGACTACCGCAGCAGCCGTCCATCGACAAACAATAGCACACAGCGCGTCTTTTTTGGCAAATAAAAAAGGAGCAGGACGAGTGGAGGAGACTTAGCAGTGCGAGCAAACTGCTAACAGTAATACCCTCCTTCACTCCTTCTATCGTTTAGGCAAGATGTGTATTGAGGTCTCGCCTGCGTCCAAGATTGCCTTCATCTCGGAGGACCTCTGCATCGGTTGTGGTATCTGTGTCAAGCGTTGCCCCTTTGGCGCTATCCACATTATCAACTTGCCCACCAACTTGGAGAAGGAGGTCACCCACCGTTACTCTGCCAACTCGTTCAAGTTGCATCGTCTCCCTGTGCCTAGACCTGGCCAGGTCCTCGGTTTGGTCGGAACTAACGGTATCGGAAAGTCGACCGCCCTCAAGATTCTTGCAGGAAAGCTCAAGCCTAACTTGGGCCGCTTTGACGATGCTCCCGACTGGCAGGATATCTTGAAGCACTTCCGTGGATCAGAGCTTCAGAACTACTTTACAAAGATCTTGGAGGATAACCTGTTGGCCATCATCAAGCCCCAGTATGTCGATCACATCCCCAAGGCTGTTTCCGGAAAGGTCGGCGATCTCTTGGAGGCCAAGCAGGAGCTCGACAACCGCCAGTTGATGATCGACAACCTTGGTATGTTTTCTACACATCTTATTGTGCCCTATTTTTTATGTTATTTTTTATGTTATTTTTTATGTTATTTTTATGTTGTTTTTTGCGCTGAGGACCTTCTGCCTTTTCCAATGAGATCATGATACAAGAGCTGACAAAATTGTCTTCTCCACATTCTTTCAAATTGAACAATCATATAGATTTGAAAGAGATTCTTCAGCGTGAGGTCGGTCAGTTGTCTGGAGGAGAGTTGCAGCGTTTCGCCATCTCCATGGTTTGTATCCGCAAGGCTGATATGTAAGTCGGTGCAGCTAATTGTGATTACTCCGTATTTTTTTCGGGGATAAACATGCATGTCATGCCCGCAGTCCCAAAATAGTTCCCTAACGCTAATCCTGACTTTCCCATTCGTTTCGATGACGCCGCAGTTACATGTTCGATGAGCCTTCGTCGTATCTCGATGTCAAACAGCGTTTGAACGCTGCCAAGACCATCCGTTCGTTGCTCAAGCCCACCTGCTTCGTCATTGTCGTCGAGCACGATTTGTCCGTTCTGGATTACTTGTCTGACTTCATTTGCGTTCTTTACGGTGTGCCTTCGGTCTATGGTGTCGTCACTCTTCCCTTCTCGGTCCGTGAAGGTATCAACATTTTCTTGGACGGAAAGGTCCCCACTGAGAACTTGCGTTTCCGTGAGGAATCTTTGACTTTCCGTCTTGCCGAGACTGCCGATGAGCTTCAAGACATGCAGAACCACCGCCGTTACAAGTACCCCAAGATGAGCAAGACCATGGGAGACTTCAAGTTGAACGTCGAGCCTGGTCAGTTCACCGATTCCGAGATTATTGTCATGTTGGGAGAGAACGGAACAGGAAAGACCACCTTCATTCGTCTTTTGGCCGGTATCTTGAAGCCCGATGGCGACCAGTACGTCCCCGAGCTCAACGTCTCCTACAAACCCCAGAAGATTGCTCCCAAGTTCCAGGTACATTTTTTACTATTTTTCTCTTTCTTGCAATCGTTCGCGGAAACTATTGTCTATCATGTGAAATGCAAACTAATGCGTCATGTTTATTGTTTTCAATTGTTTAGGGTACCGTCCGTATGTTGTTCTTGAAGAAGATCAAGGCTGCTTTCATGCACCCTCAGTTCAACACCGATGTTCTCAAGCCTCTTCAGACCGAGCCCATTATCGATCAGGAGGTCGGCAACTTGTCTGGAGGAGAATTGCAGCGTGTCGCCATTTGCTTGGCCCTTGGAGCCCCCGCCGATATCTACCTTATCGATGAGCCCTCTGCCTACTTGGATTCGGAGCAGCGTATTATTGCCGCCAAGGTTATCAAGCGTTTCATCCTTCACGCCAAGAAGACCGCCTTCATCGTTGAGCACGATTTCATTATGGCTACCTACTTGGCCGACCGTGTCGTCGTCTATGACGGTCAGCCTTCCGTCGAGGCCACTGCTGGTTCTCCCCAGAGCTTGTTGACTGGTATGAATAAGTTCTTGTCGTCCCTCGAGATTACCTTCCGCCGTGATCCTACCAATTTCCGTCCAAGAATTAACAAGATGGACTCCGTCAAGGATAAGGAACAGAAGGCATCTGGAAACTTCTTCTTCTTGGAGGACTAAGTGTTTAGATAGCATTTGTTTTAGGGTGAAAAGGGTGATACGTTGTCGTAACGCCGAGGTTTGCGACAATGAGATGTCACCCTTGTGGTGTAGGAACCATTAGTATTTTTGGTTTTAGTGAACAGCATTTTTTTTTTTCATTGATTTCCCTTTCGATCTGTGTTATTTTTTATCGATCAAAGGCGACCCCCTCTCAAAAGAATACGATAGTAGATATGAAATACTAAACCAATAATCGTTGCATTGAGCACACTTTGCTTGTTGAATGGAAATAATCCTGGTTTACAACGATGACAAGCAATTGATATATTTATTTATTTTTTTGAATGTTTTTATTTTGAATGTTTATATTTTGAATGAATGCTGTGGAGGTCACCTAGATCCCTTGACCCTCGGATGACGCGCGTGTTGTTGGAGGGAAATGTGGTTGTTGTAGTTCTGCAATCGAGAAAAAATGCTTGATATTGTGTCTAATCCGCTGTTATCCTTACTGTCTGTTGCTGCTCGTGCTAATGCCCTTCATCCTGACTGGCTGATCCTTTGTGATATTGATGTTTTCGACCATATTCCTGTCATGTGTAGAATGAGAGCGATCCTGCCTCTGTCTCTCATTGCTCAAAGGATTACTGGATCTAACGGCTCCACCATCATATTGTCATAGTCTGCCTGTTCGTCTAGTTCTTCATCCAGCTCTCCAATCAGTGCTCTATCAATTTTTGTTCAAAGGAAGAATATAAACGCGAATGATAAACCAGTAGTCAGGTCAAAGTCTCTTCAATGAGTAGTGACACAAGACAACAAGGAAGATATCTTTGTGGCGCAGACAATACAGTAGTGGTTTTGCTTACATGGTCTCGCCGCGGATGACATATACACCGATGGGGACTGTTTTCATGGCTTCTGTTGACGAGAATATCCTCTCGTGTGTCTTGCCCAGAATGACATTTGCTGCTTGATCATATCCCATCAATTGCCCCTATGTATCCACGAAAAGCCATTGATGTCAGTCTGAAATGTTCTCAATGCTAGGTGAGTCAATAAAAAACGCGCCGTCATATCAGGGTGAGCGTGCTTTGCTTATAGGGAGCGGTAATTGTTACTTACGACGAGTGTGCGTCCGTCCGTAAGGTAGACAAATACTGGATCTAAAAAGTTAACGCGTACATGGGATAAAGAAGGGTTGCAGCATGTTAGGTTTGACACTACCTCGTGAACTGTGTCGACGCGACGCGCGTTTTTATTCTTCCGTTTCATAATGAAGTCGTGGGGTAATGCTGAGCAGGGTTCCTTACGGTCGACAAGGGATCTCAGCTGATCAGACATTGTATGTATATGTAGAGTTGAGTAGTCGGATGTTTGTCTGTTTGTCCGAAGGCAGTGTCAAGCAAGACCAGGAGATGCAACGAGAGTTGGCTTGCTTTCCCGAGAAAATGGAGGAGTGTCGTTCGTTGTTGTGGCCGTTGATGGACTTTTGCTTCGAGGCGATAGGCTTTAGATGGGTTGTGTAATTGTCCTGGCTGGGTTTTGTCCTGTTGTACTTGTTTTGTCCTGCGGTTTATCTTGTGGTCCTGTGAGGCAGAGCGATGTTGTTGGTGTAAGTGTGTGTGAGTGGCGAGGTGAATAAAGAACAAGGTGTCCACCAAGACTGGCTGCAAAGAATGAGGCTCCAAGAGTAGTGTGGCTTGGCTTTCAATTTTGGTGTTTTGAACAAAGAAACGCACTAGAGAGAGAGAGGGAGATTCGCCCAGACAGTGAACTTTGCTCTTCTCATAAAAAAACGCCTCTAAATTCTTTCTTGCTTTTCATTTTTCTTCCCTTTCACTCTCAGAACGCCCACACTTCAGGAAACACATCACCACCCTCCAACGAGAACACATCGGTTCCTTCAGTCATCACAGAATCAGGAAAAAGGAATCCTCTACATCAAGTCTCTTCAATAACAACCACAACAACCACCATGCGTAACAAGAAATATAAGACCAAGTTCCCCGTCGTAAGTCCTTTTTTGCAACCCAGCTGGACCACGCTGGATAACAACAGCCAACAACCGGCAACAGACGCCTGTGGCGGCAAGCGAGGGAAAAGGCGCAGCTTTGTAACAAAGGACACCAAACCAAGTCTAGACGCAAAACAAAGGACGGCGGCATACCTAGCAGAACATGTAACGACAGCGAAGCAGGAGGGCAGGAAGTGCAGCGTGCATTGGAGCCGTTGGCAGGAAGAGAAGAAGAGGAAAAGGGCGGACTGTGTCTCCTTGCCGTTTGCGCCACTTTTCCCTTCCCACTTCTGGATTGCGACCTCCAGCTTCTCTGTGTCGCTTTTATTGGGCTTAGTACAGCCTTCATATCATGGAGCAAAAAAAAAAAAACGCGTCTATTTCCTCGTGAGAATGCACTAACGATACGCCATCCCTTTTATCTCCGCGCATTATTTATTTAGGCCCGCATCAAGAAGATCATGCAGATGGACGAAGATGTTGGCAAAGTCGCCCAGGCAACCCCTATTCTTATATGTACGGCTTAACGCTTCCCTTGTTAAAAAAACCGATTATCGACTTCGCAGGATGATAGGATGACAGGATGACAGGAAGGGTGATGTTAATTGATCGTGACAGAGGATTCATTTAAAGCAACACCAGTTATTAACATGATACCTTTTCATTTCATCTCTTGTTTTCTCGATCTATGTAGCAAAAGCATTGGAGCTGTTTATGCAGTCATTGATTGATGAGGCCTGCATGGAGACACGAGCCAAGAACGCTAAACGACTGACCGCAGCACACCTGTAGGTGGTTCGTCTCTTTTTCAAAGGACATTTCAACTTACTCCGCTCTTACTCTCATGCGC
Organism: Linnemannia schmuckeri; assembly: GCA_029449235.1. Taxonomy (NCBI): domain Eukaryota; kingdom Fungi; phylum Mortierellomycota; class Mortierellomycetes; order Mortierellales; family Mortierellaceae; genus Linnemannia; species Linnemannia schmuckeri. Next base: position 1,014,620 of record JANATG010000012.1, on the reverse strand, counting down.
CATTACCAAAATATGTGGACGATACGCGTCTCGCTAACGCTTCAATTCTGTTTTCCCTTTTCCTTTTTTTTGCCACTAACAGGAAAAAGACGATTTTGGAAAAGGATCAGTTCGACTTTTTGAGGGATATTGTCGAGAATGTTGCAGATCCACAGGGCGATGCAGGATCAGGTCAGAAGGGAGGAGCAGGCGGAGGTGGTGGTGGTGGAGCAGGAGCGGCGGCGGCAGCGGCGGCAGACTTCGCAGGAGCTATGGCAGCAGCAAGGAAAGGCACACCAGCAAAATTTTCTGCCAGTATAAAGGGGTACGTATATGAGGGAGGATGGTTCTTGGATGTGTTGTTGTCGGCGGAATACTAACACTCGACTCTCATGTTTATTCTTCATGGTAATAGAAAAGCAACTGCAAAGGACGACGATGAGGACGACGACTACGACAATGAGTAAAGCAAACACAACAAAACATTCAAGCATGTGCGGATCAACAGTCGTCATTCTCTTTAACCAGAAAAATTACATAGGAAAACTGCGCCTTTTTTCCCCTTTCCAATAATATCATTTCTCGCAACAATAAGTCAACAGGACAAGGGATAGAGGATGACTTACTGCAGTGGCGTTGGGGTTTTTTAATATTTACAGATACCTGGCTATTTACAGCTAACGAATCCAGTGCAGGAAGATGAAGAAAATAAAAAATAAAAAAAAAAAAAAAAAAAAAAAGGGAACTGGTATGTACAGCAAAGAAGGCGCAGTGAAAATGAAAAAAAGGGAGAAAAATCTATCTTATCGGGTTTAGCACACGGTTTCGTGCAAGGTCGCGCCAGTGGCAACTTCCCAACGGCGGTTCTCGTCCAGCGAACAAGCATTGCGACGCTCTGTTGTGGGTGGCGACCAGATAAGGGGGGTGTCGTCCAAGAACTTGTTGTTGACGTCCATTTCGCTATCAGATCCCACACAGGTATCGTTGTCGTCGTCGTCTGAAGTATCCTCATCGGCGGAGTCGTCGCGCCTGTGGACGGTAAGTGCGGCGTTGGGGATCCAGGCGTGGACGATGATGATGCCGGCGATACCGATTCCGACAAAGTAGATTGCGGGAACGTCCCAGCTCTCATCGGCGATCATTAGGAATGTGAGTGCCAGAGCTGAGCCGGAGAGAGTCAAGCTCGCCAGGAGAGTTCTCCACGATGCACGACGGTGTTGGGTAATGATAGTGGTATCAGGAAGTCTGATATGGTGATCAAGCATTTGGTGGTAAAGGATTTTGGCCTGGGCGAGACCGACAAGGACGCCGCCAAGACATATTGCGACGGCAAGGATCATCAAATCTGTCGACCAGCCAGTGTAAATGAATGTACGACCAGGGAAGTGGCCACTAATATCGGCAGCCTTCAAACTGTCACCGACCAAGAACTGCTGAATGCCCGAGATCCATGATGGAGTTGTAAGACGATAGTATCCACAGGGAAGATCGCTGTCGAGCATGGAGGCAACCATGAGATCGTCCGTGGTCTTGAACAACTTGCCGAGTCGTTGTTGTTGCTGGTCCTGCGATTCCTCTTCGGTGGCACGGAGTGCGGCATCTTCTTGGTCGAGTTGGTGCAAGAAATCGTGAAAGACGGCTTCATCCTGAGGGTCCATGATCATGGCATCCAGGCTGCTTAGGTCCTCGACGTCCTCGTCGATCTGCTCCATCTCCGCATCCTCATTCATGTTGGCGAATGAAGGCTCAGTTGGAGGAGCGATGTCATTGTTGTTTTTGATGATGGCAATGCTAGTCTGGATCCTTGCAAAAGGTTGAGTATCCTCATCCAAATCAGATAAAGGCTGGTCTTCGGACCAGAGCGCCTCAATGGCCTCAAACTGGACATCGATATCCATATCTAACATCGAGACAATTGCATCCGCACCACCGACTGACTCTTCTTCTTGTTGTTCGGCGGACCAGAGATCAGAGGTAGGCTCCCACATTTGCAGGTCAATTTGATCCTTCTCCACTTGCAGGGGCTGCAGGTCAGCAGGGGGGAGAATAAAGATCGGTGCGTCGACGCCCCCTTGTTCGATCACATTGGAGGAGACCAGATTGGGTATAGGCATAACAGGAAACGAGGGAGAAATCGCGAAAGGAGGAGGGGGTACCGAGAGTTGTTCGAGCGAGTTGAAGCCCATCTTGGCTGAGAAGGTCATTAATAGTGTCCAGGCCCACAGACTGACCAGCAGGATGGTCTTGGGGCGAGGGAGGGTTGACGACACTTGACGACGTTGACGACTCTTGCAGGCAAAGTCGACCTTGGGAAGATGCATGTCCTTCTCGCCACCGCATAGACCTTCCTCCGCACTGACCTCGCCATCATGGTACGCCAATGCCAAGGGCAAAGGCGCATACCCCAAGAAATCATACCTATCTCTGTCGATTCCCATGAGGTTCCGCCAGGCACGCTTGATCGCCTTGAAGGTTGGCCCATCGGCCGTACCATAGCGGCAGTTACTCTGCTTCAACCTCCTCACATTGCTCCTCTGCCTCTTCTTGGACATATCTCGACGCCCTTGTCTCCACCGGGTGTACGGACATTGAATTCCATGTTCCTCGAGGAGCGTCATGATTTTGAACAGCGACAGTGGGACCACAACGCCCAAACAGGGCAACAACATGATCCACGTCGTGCTCCATGTCCATGCTGACGACCCGAGGGCTGTTGCCGCCGTTCCTGTGGCTGGCGGTACCGAGGGTGCTTGGGCTGCGTACAATGGTGGAGTTGGTGAGACATGGGACCCAGGAGCAAACGAAGAAGACGAGGAAGAAGGCGAATAAGAGTAGGCTGTGAGGGCTGAGGCGAGGAAGGGGAGGATGGAGGGGAGGAGGAATAAGGAACCGGCGGTGAGGATGTCAAGATGGGAGGAGAGGGATTGTAAAAAGGTGTTTGTTTCCTTCCTATCGGGTTGTTGGTGAGTTGCTGTAGTTGTGTGGATATCGATGATGGTGGTGTCTGCTTTTGAAAAAGAGGAACATGTGCTTGAGATGGAGGAGCAGCACACGGATGGGGATAGGGTGTTCGGACACATTTTTGTGAGTGTGAGTAAACTAAAGAATATGCGACAGGATGGTAGTGTGAGTGCTGAGGAATGCTTGCTAGCTAGTCAATCGATCCAGTATGAATGAAAAGAGAAGCAAGGTAAGCAGTGAAGTGGAGTGGAGTGGAGGAAGAAAAAAAAGGAAGGGAAGATGAAAGGAAAGAAATTAGTAAAAAGAGTGGAGGACGAGGAAGAAAGAAGAAGAGGAAAGAGAAAGAGAAAGAGAAAGAGAAAGAGAAGAAGAAAGGGAGGAAGAAAACAGAAGCAGAAAAATAGAGAGGGATCAGACAATGGCGCAATGCTGATTTTTATATAGACACTCGCAGTAGGAAAAAAAAATGCGAAAAAAGTGGCGATGCATCCAGCCAAAAGACATTGCCAGCACTGGGTTGGAAATGCATACTCACTCTACTTGCTCTACTTACTCATACGCCAAAGTATGTTGTCGATTGTCAACTAGTCGGAACACACTTTCTCTACTCTTTACTCTCTCTACTCCGAACCGGACGAGTCACATACAAACATACCCTCAATGGATACTCTCGTCTTCGGAGACTAGTCAAGTATCCATGGTTGCATCCTACAATGCAAGGATGATCTGAGATTCTCTCTTGTCCGTGGACAATAGCTGCACCCCAACCATAGTCGACGACTCTGGTGACAGAAATGCCATTCGAGTCGACATCTGTGCCCTCCTCCCCTCTCCTTCCCTTCGCACTCTCTCTCCTTTCACTCCCTGCCGACTGTCTCTTTCCCTGCCCTTGTTCTTCCCTTTTCTCCTTTCTGCTTCTCTTTACCTGCTCTTCTCCCTCTTTGCCTCCTCTACTTCTACACCATATCATACCACACCACCTTTCAACAAACCCCCTTCTTTCCGACCTGATCATCTCGTTGCTTTTTTTTTTTTTTTTTTTTTTTTTTTTTTGTCTGGTCATGTCATAGCTGGCCTGTGTGTTGTCCTACCTGGCGTGTGCACATAACAACAAAAATTGCCCCTGTGTGCCTGCCTGAGGACCCGTTCCTTTTTCTTCACTTTTTTTTTGTTTCTTTCCTCAGCATATTCGGCCTATCTGTTGTCGCTGTTGTCATTGTGTGGTGATTTTAAAAAGGGGGACGGTACACAACCCCCCCACCCGCCATTCCGCTATGGGTCAAAACACAACGATGCGTTTGCATGGAGGGGTCAAGGCTTAGGGGAAAGGAATGGGTTTTAGCTCAGGTCCAAGCGAAAGAAAAAAAACGACGCCTTTCCCAGTCAAGAAACAAGATGTCAAACACCCAAAAAAAAAATGAAAAGGAAGGGAAGATAGCAAGTAAAAATAGGGAACGATAAGTCGATGCTAACTGATGGGCGTTACCTTGGTTTCCTTCTCAAAATAACGAGAAGGTCGCCATAAATAAAAAATATGGGTAGTGTAGGTTTGTGGTGTATTGGCCCAATTGCGTCGCCGTTCTGAAGGTTTATTCATTTAGGCGCGGTTTACCACCTTTCAAATGACTCCCCCCCCTTTTTTTTTTGTGGGTGTCGTCCCTTACTGTCGTTTTTTTTCTTTGTGTTCCTACCTCCTTCACCCCCAGCAGGCAAAAAATGGCACAGGGCAACTTCTTCCTTTTGAGCAAACATAAGCATAAGCATAAAAACTACATTTAGCCCTGCTTTCCTGCCTGCCATCCTGCATCTTTTTTTCTTGTCTTTCTTCCCCCTTCTTCCTTCCTGATCCTTCCCGTGCACACTGCACAGTAGGAAAGGGGTGTGATGAAGAAAAGGATGCCGTATTGCATGCCAACCCGAATCCTAAAAGTGTTCGCAGGGAGGAAGTGTAAAAATAGTCCTACTTCGCAATGCAGAAAGGACGAGGCGTTCTTTATTCTTTGTCTGTTGTTGTGGTTGATGGGGTCCGTGTCGCTTGCCCTCACGCGCACACACGAACACACCCACGCGCACATTCACTCGCCCCAGCCCATCTCGCATATCCCAGCCAACTCAAAAAAAACCGACGCAACCTTTTTTTTTTTCTTGCGCTGTCTTTGATCCTACTAACATCAGTCTATGCCAGCTTTGTCAATCGCCATCCCTTTTTTCTTACTGCTTTTTTCGCATTCATCCTCGACAAGACGGAGAGGAAGAAAAAAAATCCAGAGAAATAAAAAGAAGCTTCGTGATATGACGTGTCATTTCAACAACCCAGCACAACCTTGACCATGAGCAAGTAGTTAGTCTAGTTTTTTTTCTTTTTTTCGAAAGAAAGAAAGGTAAAAAATAGGGCAGGCTTTGGGCGGTGCCTGCATGGGGGCTGGAGTAAAATCCAAACCCAATTCTTGAAGAAAAAAAAAGCGAATGGCGCGCTTGTAAGACGGATTGCAACCCACTTGCCTTACCCCGCCACACGCAGATAAGTCAGCATTTTACTTTCTAGCACTGCGCCCACTAACATAGAAAGACATGGTCTTTATTTTTAAAAAATATGTAAGGTTCTGCCTGCCTCCCCTACCGTCTATCCGGACTTTTTTATCTTCTGTGCGTCCAGGCTCCAGATGACGCCAAAAAATCTTCTCGTGGCAAACAGTGTAGTACAACGCAAAAGGCATAACAAATGGGCAGTGCTTAATGCCAAAATAATACTTATTGTTGACTGAGAAAAACGCGAACAGATTAGATACAAAAACTAGTGAAAAATATGCGTGTTTTCTAATGAAGTGGATATGTAGAGGTGAGAGGGGGGGGGGGGGGGGGAGTCATTATGCGAATGTAGATGTGGATGATGCTGTGGTCCTGGGGAGGAAACGAACACCGAGGGAAGTCATGACGGTGCCAGAGACAAATCCGACAAGCGTCAAGGTCAATGAAACTGAGGTATCAGTTCCATCGATGAACGCCTGCATAGATTGTGCCTGGATGATCCATTGGAAAAGTTTCATCTGGGTCATGAAGAGCACAAACATCAATAGTCCCAACTGCACGCGTTGAGGAGTCGTATATCGGGTTAATCCACCAGCATTGTTGCTTTTCCTAGAGTCCTGTCGTTGGGCGAGGATCGTCAAAGGCTGCTTGGTATCTTCCTTTGTCAAAGCCTCTATCTCCTCAGCAAGAAGCTCCGCCACTGCCTCTTCCTCCTCCTGTTCAAAAACAGCTTCATCATACTCTTCCTGAATCTGCTTCTCCAACAAACTACTGCTCGCCGTCAGCAAACCAGTCGCAGACCCCAAAAGAATCACAGTCAAGTACCACACCGTACAAAGCGGCAGAATCATCGACCGGATCTGTTCCTTGAGCTCAAAAATTACATCAAACTGGTTCGAATCCTCCATCGCCGCAGCAATCGGGTCATCCATTGTCCTCGCTGCTCTCCGTTCTGCGATCAGACGCTCCTGAATCTCTTGCATTGCACCCAGAAGAATCCAGAAGAAGGCAAAAACACATTGGCTGACGAGAACTCCTGTCCGGGCGGACATGGCGCGGGGGACCCATTTCCGGGCGGCGATGAGGAAGGAACTTGTGAGGAGAGAGCTAAACCAGACGAGGATTGGGAGCCAGGTCGAGAAGAATAGCGATTGAAGGCTTCTGTGATGGCCATGGCCGCCGTGGAAGCGAGAGTGGAGATACTGTCCGTGCGTTGAAGGATCGTTGTCGCTACTGCTGTTCAAGCCTAGATCCAGTTCAAAGGTCTCGTTGTTGTTGAAGTGGTCACGAAAGCGGCCGTGGCGGTGGTGGTGGTGGTGGGTATGCATCTCGTCAGAACGACTGAAGCGGTGCAATAAATAGAACTGACGACTCTGGTAGATAACAAGACCAATGGATGATCCCATGAGAGCGGCTCCGGTCAGCGAGTAGCCTGCAAGGAAGAACATGCGCCTCGACAGTTCCCGAGGCGAGCTCTTTGGTTGAACGATTATTGTTGACATGGTTGGTGAAAATTGGGAGGGTGTATTGGATTGTGTGTTGTATCGTAAATATGCGTTGTTTGTCGTGGTAATGATGCTAGGAGAGAAGTCGTGAAGAAAGTAAAGAAATGTAGAGGAAAAAAGGAAAGGAAAGAGAAGAGTAGAAACGAACTGGGAGCTTGAAATAAAAGTTACTGTCGAGGATTGAGGAGTGAGGTTCGTGAAAATGTCAGGAACGGGAAGCCCAAGGAGGTATGTGTCTGATTATTTTATGGAGTGAGGAGGAAGAGGTCAAGGATGCGTTGTTGTTAGGGAGCCTGCGAGGAGAGGATATCAGGGGAGAAAAGGTGCCGAACGGGGTTTAAGGAGAAGGAGGATATATATATAAAAGAGACAGCAGCCAAGCGGGTAGGTGCGTCGTGGAGGGATAAGGTGAATTATTAAGAAAGAGTGCGAGGGTGCTGCAGGGTTAAGGAAATAAAGGCTGGAAAAGTAGAGAAACAAGGAGGTGAATCAGGAGGCTAAGGGAAGGGCTGAAAAAGGGAAGGACTGGAAAAGAAGAGCGACGAGCAAACAATTCGAGAAAAAAAAACAAGTAGACAGAGCAGCAGTTGGGAGGAAGGGAGAGCGAGGAGAACAAAAAGTGAAAAGGGAAAGCGTCTTAACGAGAGTTATATATGTTTTTCACTGCAAACCCAGCTGGACGAGAAGTAAAGGAAGATGAACCTTGAGCTAACGCTGAAAGTGTAACAGTCATTGAACAACCATTGTCCGGTTAGTAAAAAGGCCCAACTGAACAAACAATAATAATAAAGAAAAAAGAGATGTCAAGGGTAATATCGACTGAGGATTGAGAGCCGACACTTTGTTCACGAATTAGTGCCTGACTGGATAAACTGCTCCTTCCTAACACTCAAACTTACATATGCACTCACAAGCACAAGCACATATTCAACAAACTCAACTCAACTCAGCAAGAAGTGGAGGATTTCATCTAAAGCATAACCAATACCAAACTTGATGGCCCTCATCAAAACGATCATGCCCATAATCATGAAGCTCCTTTCTATCCAATTGCAATAACATTCCTCAAAACTGCTACAGGGGAACAACTGTTCGATAGATGGATGTGTGTATGGACGGGGTAGCGACAGATCACCATTGGGTGCCACCCCATATTCGTGCAATGTTTTATTTCGACGACAATCACTTTCTGTAGAATAGATGGTGTGCTCTTCTCAAAAAGTGCCATTTGAAAAAGGCAGGAACAAAGGATCATACACGAGGGGTCTGAGCCAGGTTACATGTAGATACGTTGTATGCCGTTTGTGGAAGAAAGAAAGGCTTTGTTGGTGGCACAAACACGCAATACTCATTACCAAATCTTGCTTTTGAACACATCCTAGTCAACAGCTACATCAACCTACACGGACATTCAAACAAACATACACAGGCGTATACAGAATGCTCGGCTCTCATCCTCTTCGTGGAACAAATCAGTTCCTTGTACTTTGCATCCTTATAGCACTAGCTTCTTACATTCTCTCTCTTTGTTACCCTTGTCACTCTTTTCTTTCTTCCATTGTTACTTCGCAGAAGGAAACAGCCCTTTCGAGTTATTGACTCTTTTTATCCATGTCTCCTCTGCATCCGACTAAAGGGCTGTGCTGAAATGAACTAATTCGAAAGACGAGGAGAAAAGAGAAAGATGGAAAATATATATCCGGCCAGGGCTGTTGGACTGAAAGCTTTTTTATCCTGGCATGCTATCCACTTTTTCATCTATCATCGCCTTTGTCTTGACACTCTTTTGGCTAAAGTGTTATCCATCAGACCTGTACCTGACCACCATCTACCTTTCCGTTCATGCCGAAGCTGAACTAGTACGGCTTGGGATTCAGGGACCCTCATTGGTTCCTTCTTTGAAAGCTCTCCAGTCAGTCGGCTTTGGGTGGCTCGTTATTTGTCAACGGACACGAATTGCTCAGAAATGTACCTCTTCATTTTTTTCGAACTAGTCGGGTTAGGATTGAGCGGGGGGAGGGGGTGGTGGTTCGCTATCATTCTTCATTTCTTTGCTCTCTTCCTGACTGCTCTTCTTTTGTTGTTTACAAGCACTCATTTTCTCTCATCAAGAAAAACGTTTCTCTGTTCCATACTCTTTCCTATTCTGTTGGGTAACTGACCTCTTTCGCAGATGCTAATATCTCGAGTCGAAGGACGAATTAAAAGCATAAAGAGATCTTTTAAAAAAAAGTGTAAATGAGAGGGAATGGACGTTGAAAGAGAGATACAGAACTCTATGAAAGTTGAGAACCATGAACAGATGAACCTACCATCAAAGGAAACATACAACGTTTATTACTCTTCCTCATCCTCCATCCTTCTAATTCTCCGCCAACTTTTTTCAGCAGAGAAAATGAAAGCCAAGAGCATGCCTGTATTGTTCAAAGGACAGCCAGACTTTAGTCATGATCGCGTCTCGGACTCAAATATAAGAACTCGTCATCACTATGACCAACAGTGCATATACGTCTTCATGAATGAACGGTTCTTCTTGACCGCATTTGTCTTTCGATCTCTTTAGCTTGACAGCCTTCGTGTTTACCCGAAAGCTATTTTTTGACAATCTTTTTCAATGAAGAATCGGGTAAAAAAGTTGGTTTTGACAGCCTTACCTCGCAAAAAATTAATGCAACCCAAAAGGACCATGTTTACCCAGGAGACGCCTACAAATAAAAAAAAAAAAAAAAAAAAAAGGTGTACGGACAATAAATCGCCCTTTTACTGGGTAATTACATGACTATTTCGTTATTATCCTTCTGCAAGGCATAGGAAATCTCTCTGTTTATACATCTGGGTGGGTGGGAGATCTAGGCCCTGAAAAAGAAAAAATTTAGTCCGGCTGGACAGTTTGTTCATTCTTGTGGTCCAAAGAAAAGACCCTGCACAAAAATATAACAAACTGCAAACGGAACGAAAACCAACAACTGGAAGAAGAGGGATTTGGATGCCGCTGTTCTTTATTTACTTTTTGCCTTTTGTCGTTGTTACGAATGGCGAGTAGTTGTTTAATAGTCAAACCATATGAGAGTGTGCCTGTGATTGGCGGTTAAAAACAACAATAATAGGTATGTCGCCTTTTTGTTGTTACTCTGTTGATACGTTACTCTTATGAAGTCTTCCGTTATCCTTATCTACACTGGACAACATGAACAGCTGCGATTACCTCAAACGCGTGCCTTGTCATGTCAATTCACCTTTGAACAATAACAAGACCATAGACTTATTATGTGTTTCTGCTTCAAAACAGTTTGGTGGTTGTGTTAAATAACATTGGAATTTATTTTCTAGTGAGGATGATGATGAGTGCAAAAAGTCAAAGGACGACGTGGAAACAAAAGAGAAGAAATGTACAAAGGAACGTCTTTGAAGGAATGGGATTTGGAATAAAGAAAGAACAGGAGTATTATGTGTTGTTTGAACGACTCACCAGGAGCCCGATCGAACAACACGAAGGGGGTGATTCATCCTGTCCTCGTTCCTCTCACCCATCCACTGTTCATGGAAGCAAAGAGCTTAGACGCTCTTTCCGATGGTCTCGACACGGAAACCAATCTCCCTCAACTTAGGACCATCCAAGATCAGACGACCGTCAAAGATGAAAGCGGGCTTCTGCATAGAGTCAAAGATCTTCTGGTAGTCCAACTGGTTCATCTTGAACTCATCCCACTCAGTGCAGATAACGAGGGCATCAGCGCCAGCGCAGGCCTCATAAGCACTCTCGCACACCTGGACATGCTTGTCAACAGCTTCCTCGTTGGTGCCAACACCGGGCTCGGTCAAGTCCATCTTGATCTGCTTGGCGCTAACCTTGGGGTCGTAGATGGCAATGCGAGCGTGCTCCTGGATCAAGTAGCTGCAGAGAGTGATGGCAGCAGACTCACGAGTATCACCGGTATCCTTCTTGAAGGCGAAACCGAGAAGAGCAATGCGCTTGTGGGTGACGGTGTTGAAGAGGGTACGGACAATGCGGTGGGTGAAGCGCATCTTCTGGTACTCGTTCATGGTGACGACCGACTTCCAGTAGGCAGCAACCTCGGGCAAGAACAACTGCTCGGACAAGTAGACCAAGTTGAGGATATCCTTCTGGAAGCATGAGCCTCCGAAACCGACCGAAGCCTTCAAGAACTTGGGTCCAATGCGGGAGTCAGTACCGCAGGCATAGGCGACCTCATCGACATCGGCACCGGTGGCCTCGCAAATGGCGGAGAGAGCGTTGATGGAGGAGATACGCTGGGCAAGGAGGGCGTTGGCGGCGAGCTTGGACAACTCGGACGACCACAAGTTCATGGTGATGACGCGCTCCTGGGGGATCCAGCGGGTGTAGATGTCGACCAACTTCTTCTGGGCAGCGAAACCCTCGGGGGTCTGGAGGCATCCGATCAAGACACGGTCGGGCTTGGTCAAATCAGAGATGGCGGTACCCTCAGCCAAGAATTCGGGGTTGGAGAGAATGTCGAAGCGGATGTCCTTGTTGGAGTTGGCCTCGAGAATGGTGCGCATAGACTGGGCAGTGCGGCAAGGAACAGTCGACTTTTCAATGACAACCTTGGAGGTGGTGGCAACTTGAGCAATGCGGCGGGTAGCGGTCTCGATGTAACTATTGAAGAAAAGAAAGGTACATTGAGATAAGTATATCTGAACAAAAGCAAGGGGGTTCGGTAAAGCTGTGCTTCAGTCGGGCCTTTGCAAATGCGACCCCCATTGAAATTCACACATGGCCATATCTCAACACGCCTATTCGTCTCTTTTTTCTTCTGTGGGCAATGTATGCAAAACCAACCAACTCTTCACCCTTTCCAGCCAAAAATAGCAAAATAAAGAAAGAATAAGGAGTTCCTCTCGACCAATTGCCCTATAGATCAGGCACGTTTCCTGCAAACAACTAAAAAGCTACTCCTTTTTTTCTTCTCGTCCCGAGCGGGTCAAATCGCGTTTGCATCTGGAGCACTGCCATCTCCCATCCCTTCCCCTCCTCATTCTTCAAGAAAGAAGGAGCACTTACGCAAGATCGGCGGCCATACCGGCGCCCATACCGGACTTCTTGGTGGGGGTGTTGACAGAGACGAAAATCAGGTCGGCATCAATGATGGCTTGGTCGACGTTGGTGGAGAAGAATAAGTTCTTGCCGCGGCGGGAGAAGACGATCTCCTCGAGACCGGGCTCGTAGATGGGGAGGTTGTCCGAGTTCCAGGCATCGATACGGGCCTGGTTCAAGTCGACGATGGTGACGTTGACGTCGTGGCACTGGTAGGCAATGACAGCGGACGAAGGGCCACCTATGATAATGGGGAGTTTCATTATTCCAATTGGAGTTTTGTGAGTTAAGGATACACAAAGAACGGGCTGAGGTAATCATAATGGAGAGAGAGTGTGTGTGTGTTTGCTGTGGTGTGAGAAAATATTCCAGCCTCACAATAAGCAAATAATTGGCGGTGAAGAGATCGGTCCAAGCCTCATAGTGCTTTGTTGCAGGCAGGGTGTATGGTTGTTGAAGACTAAGACTCAAGTTGTTGCTCATCCCGTCATCAGTTTTTGTTTGTTGTTGAAAGCGAAATGAGAAGGCGAGTTGCAGTGTTCCTGGGTGTGCCAGATGATGAGTCTGTGCTTCTTTCCTGTTGACTGAATGACAAGCAGTGTCTGTAATGAACGAATGAGGAGCAGTAAGGTAGGGTTGTGAGTATGAGTTGTTGTTCCTTACCGACGTAACCGGCACCGATACAGCAGATGTTAACCATGATGAATTTGTGTGTGTGAGGGAAAGGGAGAAGGAGTGATGTTAAAAGGAAGAAGAAGAAGAGTGAAGAGAAGCGACGAATTTAAGGAGAAGAAAAGAAAGAAAGAAATGAAAAAAGGGAGCAAAGAGTCCCTCCGTATTTATTACAAAAAATGCGATTGGTTCACAGTACACTCCTTCTTTGCCTTGATTGAACCTTCTTTTCTTTACTTGCCTGCCTATTGATTACATTGAACCCGCTTTGTGAGTTAGTCCGTTGTGATTCCGGCTGCGGTCAATAGAATCAAAACTCTCACTCTGCCTCTGCATTCCACTACTGGCTATTCCTTGAACTCTGCCTTGTTTACTGCTACTGCCCATAGCTATCTTACGTGCTCAAGGCATTGTTGTTGTGTTCTTGGGATATAGGGGGGGAGGAGAGTCACTTTCGGCCGGGGTGACATCTAGTGTCTATGCCTGGTCTTAATGTCCGATAGCATGGATGTTTAATAGTAAAGCAAGGGCTAAATCTGTCCACCAATCCATCGTCAAAGCCCTCCGTCAAAATGGCTGTGTGTGCTTGACCAGGTACCCTCGCCGTCGCCCCTGTCATTTACAATGGTGCTTTGTTCAGCTATTGATACAAGTATTTATTCCATAGGGGACAGCGAGTGCTTAGTTGTGCTATTTTTGGTCAGGAGTCAAGGCATTTTGGATTCAATTCGATCCGATTCTATTACACAATATACTGCCTCATTCCTGTGCATAGCTCCTACTATGGTCTTCGATGTCCAGGGTTGGGTTGGATGTCGATATCATTTCGCTCACTCCTTCCTCTCTCACCCATGCTCATCATTCCTCTCGCACTTCTTTGAGTGCAATGTGTGGTAGTGTAATGAATGCTCACTTCCAGTGGATGCGCACCCCTTCCGCCATTTCCATCTCTACATTCTCGTAGACTATCATTTCATAAGCAACGGTCCCACGTATCTATCGGCAATGAAAGCCAGGGCCAGCAATGTCTTGATCAGGTATGAATTTAGACAAGATGAGAGTTGTTCAGGGCGATCAATCAAGCACGTCTTTGTCTCACTCCTTTGTCATTCTTTTACAAAACTGTTCAAATCATAGACAAGGCAGGCAGGCAGGCAGTCAGGCAAGCGATGATCAACAATCCAATGTCACCCATTGTTTCTTGTTTTCCCTCCCTCGTTAAAAAACGGTCGCGTGCGCTGTCTATCTACTGTCGCCTTCTGATCTGCACAGAACATCAATCTTATATTAAAAAGGAACCGCTGGTGAACATTGGAATGATCATCTGAAAATCAACTTGCAAGGTCTGGACTTCAGGTCAGCATGAATGGGAGACATATCATATTGTGATTTTCAACAAAAAGAACATACGCGCATGCATCGCATAGACTCTTATTTTTCGGGTCAGGGATCGTCATCAGATCAGCTGTGGCGAGAAACTTGGATGTTCTTTTGTCTCTTGCATCGATAATAGATCGTCAATTGTCTAAGTGACCATTCGACGTTCTTGCCTTTGTGCCTGTCCCCCTCATTCGTCTTTCATGCCCCCTCATATCCCTGTCTCGGTGTTGTGTCGCTTTTGACTACCAGATGTTAGAAAGCCACAAATGTGCTCACTCGCCATTTTGTTTTTGACTTTGCTCCATAGCCCATTACTCGCAGGTTTTCTAATCTTGCGGCTTGCTTATCCATCCTACATAACCGTTGGAGTGAGTTCCCTGATCAAAAACAGAAAGAGGATCGGGGTCCATAAAAAAGGTGAGCGAGAGCGAGCTCTACAAACACTACAGCAACCCAACCAAACTTGAAAATGTTGCAAATGCAAAACAAAAACAAGAGCTTTCAAAAGAATAGATCGAGATATCGAGGTCTTCTTAGACCAGGAAATAAAATAAACAAAATATAAAAGATAACGGTTGTACTGTACGACTTCATAAAATAGAAATGGGTAGAAACATCTGTCAATAGACCATAGCGAACCTGCAGGCGCGCCATCTCTTGCGCGCCGCTGCCTGAAGATGTAAAGGTAATGATGCTCTTCTGCTGTACAGCCAACAGGAGGGTGGGTCTTTTTGTTCAGTAATTTTTTTTTTTTTTTTTTTTTTTTTTTTTTTAAAAAAAGGCAAGAAAGGGGCCATCTTTTGGGAGAGCAGTTTTGCATTGCCCACCTCAACCCCACTGGAAATGTGTCCGGTAGAAATTCGGTTATTCATGCTGTTCACTTTTTTGCGTTTTCTCTTGCTCTCTTTGACGCTAATCATAACAAGCTTGTCGCATATACCCATTCCCCTTTGTCTCCCTCACATTTCACAATTATATGAAAGAGCATGGGTTAAACTCCTACACACGCTCACTTTTTCCAACCCATACAACCCACTCACTCCGTCGCGCGTCTTTTTAGAGTTAATGGCTAAATGAAGCGACCACCCTAACAGAACCCAAAATGTTCCCCCCCCCCTCTCCACCCATGTTGTGTTCCTGTAGTTTGGCAAATGGACAAACTACCCAAATAAGGGCTCAGTGGGGTCGACTCCAGATGGGCTATTTTTATCTGCCCACGTCTGCTTGAACAACTTTCCCGCGGTAAAAACAATCACGTCCCTTTCTCGCATTTTCCTCCGACCATCGCCGTTCTTCCCCCATCGTCCCGCCATCCATGCTCTAGCCCCAGCCTTCTGGACCCTTTGGTTCTTATACAAGCTTGCATATCAGACCCGTAGCGCAGTGTCCAGCCCTCCTCTCAACAGAGGTATTTTTAACCACATCCTCATTCACTGCTCAGCTTATATTTGATAAAAGGTCTTTCATCTTCGTTGCCCACGGAATTCTCTATCGTACTTTTCCCTCCCTGCGTGCACTTAGGTTCTTACTTGACTCGTCCTGAGTTGAGTACATTATATTTTAAGCTGCTTTCCACAGAAAAATAAAACACGCGCAGGTCCATGATCCCTTATCTGCTGACATTTCTGTCCCGAGGGCGCGAAGCTGTGGCGGAGGAGGAAGAGAGCTTGACCATTGATTGGCATTAAGCGTAACGCGGCGTAATTCCTGATGCGTAAAGAGCATTTCCCCTGCGCATTGTTCTTTTTTGTCTTTTCTTTCTTTGCATGGAAGTTTGAGGGGACCCTGACCATCCTTGGACTGTTGCTTACGGTTTGTTTTTGTAATTTGTTGTGCATTCTTCCTAATATCATGTTTTATGGTGTGGCGCGCATCTTTTTTGGTCAATAAACTTCATTTCACATTATGATCGCTGTGTGTGGGAATGAAAGCAGAGGTTCATTGGAGCAACAATGATTAGTGAGTATTCTATTATCCTTATTAAATGTTTTTGTATGTTATCTATGAACTGACACGGTCCGAAGGCGGAGACGCCGCCCTAAGCCCCTGAATCAACTCCTGCGACGAATCAACCACACCGTCCCGAGATCTATCAGCACCACCAACTCCTCCTACAACATCGTTCTCATCATCAATACCAAACACATCCTCCCGACTTGCGTTCGAGGACTCCTCAAACCCTCCTCTACGCGTCGTCGTCGTCTCTGGCTGACTTAACCGTCCTCCTCCAGATCGTCGTTTCCTCCGATGATCACGAACAGTCGTACCGTTCTGTCCCCGTCCACCACCACTACGATCATAATTGTTGATAGCCGCTGCCAGGCGCAGATCAGTGATCTCCCGGGCCGCCTTCCTGGATTGAGCTTTCATCTCTCGCAGCTTCATAAAGTGATAGAATCCAATACCCGCCAGGGTGATGAACAGTCCCAGAATGTTGACTACCGTCAAGTGATCGTGGAATACAAGCGATGAGACTACAATTGTCACCACCTCCTATTAATTTCAGTTGGAAAATATTGAATGAATTTTGAGTCAGTTTGCATCCTTCATGGCACTCAACGGTATTGAAACTTCCCTTTGACCTTGAGTACTATACCTTAATAATACCGAGGACGGACAAGGAGACGACGCTAGTCCTAGCAATCAGATTAAACTCTGCCAGAACCATCGCAAACGCAAAGATTCCTCCGAGGAACAACAGCCCCAGCGTAAACAATCCCGACTGAAACGTCTGGAAGAATTCAGAGCTGAAAATCGTCCCAAATCCCTCAAACACTCCCGCAACAATGCAGAGACATATCCCCATGATGGGCGAGAGGAAAAAAATGGTCGAGATCGGGTTAGCCAGGCTTCCTGATTTGGTGTCTGTCCGCTCGAGCAGTAACTGTGTGAGCGACCATCTCAGACCTCCCAGAACTGATGCCAACATTACTTGAACAAATCTATGTTTAGCACGTAAGACATAGGCAGTGTTATGATCAATGTATCCGATAGTCCACTTGAGAATCCCAGAAAAAAGCCAAGGATGTTAAGGTAGAAGAACGTACCCAATGAGTACGAAGTCGACTTCAGACATAACCATCATGAACAATCCGACGCAGATGACGCCGATAACTCCTGCAAGTGTCCAGGTGGGTCGCTCCAGTTTGAATGCAAACGCGAACAGCAGCACAAAGGCAAGCGACGATGACTTGCACATGGCTATCGTGGAGCAAAAAAAAAGGGTGAGAAGGATGTTGCTCTCAATTTTTGTGTTTCTATCAAACGCAACGAGTATGAGACCTTCCTGGGCGACTTACTATAGAAAGCGAGAGTGATCGACTTTAAGCTGCTGTTGCTCAATCCAACATCCAATCCTGATGCCACAGCACATGGCATGATTTTTGTCCCAAAATCCTTTGCTGATGGTGCTGCCTTCGGCCGGAGACTTGGCATCAGAGTAAGCGTGAGAGACGAGAGGACAAACTGTGCAACCATGTGGAGGCAGGTGGTGAAGAGGGGGAAGCGAAAGTTGTGGTGGTTGGGCGAGAACAGCCACTTGTTGTAAAAGGAGAGTGATGTTGAACAGCCGTACCTAAAGTGTTGTTGCAAAGAGAACCAGTGCCATATGCGTGAGTATTCAAAAAAAGCTGTAGGCGCCCAAACAATATGACAAAACGCGCTAATCAGTTTACGGGCCTTTTACCATGCAAACACGTAAAAGACATTCCACATCATCTTTATCCTGACTTGCCGGGCAGCAATGAGTCGCTCCTGTTCTGTCCGAGCACTACCAAGACCCATCACAGGCACGTCAGGATGAAGAATCCTATGTTGACCCCTGCGGCTTTTCCGGTTCGATGACGACGACCTCTTGCCCTTTGATCCATGCCTCGATAGCTCGCCATCCACAGCCGTTAATGGCAAGACATCGTACTCCTGATTGTATTCCCGCCCATGGTTGTGCTCAAAGTCAAGTCCAATGGTTGTTCCTGTCCCCGTCTCGCCAACTCGCATGCCCATACCCAATCCTCCTGTACGAGTATTACTTGATGATGCCAGCAGTCTCTGTGTATCCTGTTCCTGGTAGTTGTCGTCGTACTCATACTCGTCTTCGTCCTCATCACCCTCGTCCATACTGTGCTCCTCTCCATCATCGCCTTCCTCCTCCCCATCTGTATCGTAGTATCTAGCCTCGTCCTCCCACTCGATTCCGTCGTTGCTGCTCTCAGAACTCGTCGCACTATCTGTACGAGAATGACCTCCCATCCGACGCGGTGTTGACCGAACGTTATCAAAAGAGTACGTATCCTGGCCCTGGCTCGACGACGACGTTGCTCCTCCTCCTTCTGGTGGTGAGGTTGAGTGTGCCTCATTAGTGAAGCCCAACCGAGACGGTTGTTGTGTTTGAATGCCCTCGATGGAATTCATCATCGGCTATTAATTTGTGGTTATGGTTGAAGGTGATCCTTGTGAGAGGAGGAGTGGGTGGTTGGTGGTTCGTTCTTCCTTTTTCACCGGTGGTTGTTCCTCATTGGCAATCCTTACGAAAGGTGTCGAATAGTGATGTGAATAGGTGGTGAATTATGACGGACTGACGATTAATAGGGAGATGGAAAAGAGGGAAGGTTTGTTTCGCGAGACCGATGGAGGGAAAGGGGAAAGGGAGAAGGGGGAAGGGATAGAATTGACAGGTTTGTGCGTTTTGCAATAATATGTGTCAAAAAATAATAGATCGTTTTTTATTTGTGTTCGTTTCTAACCAATTCTTTAGAACTTGAAGACGTGGTCACTGTCCAAGCCAAGCTCCTTCAAGGCACCATCGACCTCGCCCTGGGTAAAGTTAGGGCCCTTGACGCCGCAGACCGACTTCATCATCACTATCATCATGGGATATTCACAATAGAGTGGTTAATAATTGATCTGGAACAAAAGAGACAAAAGGAACAAAGAAATATAGAGTAAAAGAAAGAAAACTTACGAGGGGGTCCGCAGACAAAGACCTTGGTGTTGCCGGTGGCAACCTCGGGGATGTACTTCTTGATCAAATCGGCAGTGATATATCCGGTGGGGCCCTTCCAGCCATCGACAGCCTTGTCGACGACGTAGGTGACCTTGAAGCGGTCGGGGTAGGTCTTGGCATAGGCGTCGAGCTCGTCCTTGAGGATAATGTCCTCAGGAGTCACGTTGCCAAAGATGAGGTGGATCTTGGTCTTGTCGGCCTTGTCCTTAAGGAGGCCGCTGATAATCTGGATCATGGGCGTAATACCGGCTCCTCCAGCAATTAAGCTGACAGTCTCGAACTGGTTCGTCTTGAAAGGGTGCTTGCTAATAGGGCCTATTGAGATTGATTACAGTTATGGTTGGTGTTACTACTCATTTTGCTTTTACAACAACAAACGATGGAAGGTGGATGCAACTAAGCAACGGTGGAAAGAGAGAACATACCCTTGACGGAAAGGGTGTCACCGGGCTTCAAATCGTGGATGTGGGAGGACATGGGGCCGCCTAAGACATTTATGGAGACAAAGCAACGGCAACGGGGAACAAGGGAACGATAAGAGGAAGAATAGGAAGATGCTTAGTCAATTGCGTAAAATCATGTCGCCATCGGAAGTACGTTCTCCCGTTCATGAGAAACACGCCTCAACCAGCATATTAATTTGGTTGTGTCTGTATGAAATGCGCTCGAGCCTTGTTTGTAAACTGTACGGTATCGTACCTTCGTAACGCTTGATGACAAAGTCAAAGGATCCAGTCTGGTCGGCGTCAGAGGTAGGGGTGTAGGGGCGGATGACGGGCTTGCCATCTTCCTTAATAAACTTGGTGACGACGCACGAGGTGACTTCCATGCCCAAGGTTTGGCCTTCCTCCAACTCGAATGTGAACTTGCTGGTGTTGGGGGTCAATTTGTGGACGCTCTTGAGCTTGAAGTCGACAAAGGCGTTAGGATCCAGCGCAGAGGCGATAGGCTCCTTGGGGGCAGCGGCGACAGCCTTGACCTCGGGAACGGCAGCAGATCCTCCCAGCTTGTCACCATAGTAGGCGTAGGCAGCTATTCCGATGAGAAGTAATAATTATTAAAACGATCGATCCGACATGAGTCCATTTTTGAATTTGATTCTCACACTCTTTTATCCGTTTATCACTCGTTTTTACCAGCGGCAGAGACACCCAAGGGCAAGCCAATGGTCAACAATTTGCTGGTACCTCCAGACTTGGCAGAGGTGGAGTAGGCGTGTTTCTATTAGCAAAAAAAATAAAGAATATGTGTAAGTACGTTCCTTGATACAATTGCAGTTCAAGAGTGAGAGATTTTTTCAGGGGAAAACGAAAAAAAAAGAGAAGAAAGAAAACGCGCTGATCAGTTTAGCCCTAGTTGTCGATTCGCAGAGGAAAGTGAGTGTGACATACAGGGACAGCGGCGGAGAAGGCGCGGGCACTAGTCTTGAGGGGGTTGATCAAACGAAGCATGGTGTACAGGAAATGAGAGATGGGGTTGGAGTTGTGAGAAGAAAAGAAGTAAAAAGAAGAAGCGAAAGACGCAATAATACGTTACTGAAGCGCGAAAGACGAGGGCGTGAGAGCCGTCGTCGCGGGGAGTGTGAGAAAGCGACGTCACAGAGAGCGATGTTGCTAATGTAAGTGGAAAGAGACGGCCCAAGTGGCTTGAATGTCGCACACGCACGTTTTTCCTTTTCTACCTTCACTTGCTGAAGCCAAGTCTGCTTTGCAGCCTAATTGCGCCATGGATTTGGACCCTACGCAGTGATATCCACTTTGTTCAAAAATGAGCAATAACGCGGGCATTTGCTAAGATGTGCCAGGTCCGATCTATACCATCCACAGTGAGGCCTTTTAAACAATGTTCAGCGCATCGAGCATTCTTGTCGGCCTAGATACAGCCCTAGAGTGTCGCAGCTTCAGTCTTAGCATCAGACAACGATAGTCCTGCAAGCGCTTCATATAAAATGATTTTTGATCGCATTTGGTTTATTGCATTGGGTTGTTGGCATTCATTTTCGCTAGCCATGCTTCCTCTGTGACAATTCGTCTCGTTCGTTGTTGGGTGTTCCTGAGCAAAGAAAGGGGTCTACCGCTTCCTGGTTCCCTGTTCTTTAGGATTCCGGCGCCGATACCGACTGAATTAATGTGATGTTGTCTCCCTTGAGCAAAATGCGACCTATTTACATAAAATGAAAAGCGAGAATAAATGGCATGAGACTTTGTTGCTACATATCACACACTGGGGATGCCATGCCCATGCATACATAATCAATCCAAGTACACGTACCGATCTCCTTTCTCGTGCCCTTCTTGACATCAACCTCGTAAGCGCCGTCCAAGACCAAGTTCATGAACTCATCGAATCCCTATCGACGCGTTTGCCAAAAGATATAAAGGGTATGTTAGGATCATTGTGATGGGTCACTCATTATTTCATGTGCATGAAAAAGGCACACGGTTCCTATGAAAATCTCAAGCTAAGAGTAAGAACGTACGATGATCTGGCCTTCGATGCGGGTGTCCAACTGCTCATACAACCAAATCTGGACAGTTGATCTCTACAAATTTGGACATTCAATAAAGGATACAATTGATGGGTTAGAAGGGCCGATCTTTTTTGATTTTCTGAAACTTTGACAATTAGGGAATGCGTGCGGAAGCAATGATTGTTACCTGCTGCAGATACCTGAAGATCAGGTTCTATTAAAAGAGTGTAAAAGGTGGAACGAAACGAGAGCAATGGATCAGTATGACATGAATAAGCAACGATCACGACGCCTCGAGTGTAATTTTCTGCGGCGTCCAAAAGGCGGCGAGCCTAAAGCGATTGAAGGAGCCGAAATGTTCGCAATCAATTCCTGAAAAGTCCTATGGGCGAGATCTTTGTTGCCTGTAGAATGCCAAGTCTGTCGTGTTGAGGTGGTGCAACTTTTTTCTAGTTCCTCAGGCGCTTCCTCTCTATGCAGTTGACATCGACACCAAGAAAACCGGTGCAGTGCATCCTTCAATACAACGACTCTCTTGCTTGTGATTCCACTGCTTTATGTTATCTGCTTCAACGGCCTTTTGAGGTGTCGTGTCTTGTTGTCGTCATCCTTGTCTTCTCTCTCCATGCCATAAACTGCTGTGCCTGCATGGCTGAGGATGGTCTTCTTCTTGATGCTGTTGTCTCGCTGGATGCTCCTGAGGTGCTGTTTCACTCACGATCGGCTGGACCATAATCCTCTGGACTTTGGACGACATGGTTGATATAGTATGCGTGTTGTTTGGTTGTTGGTGTGTGAACAAGAGAAGAGAATGTAGCCGTTCGCCTTCTGTGCCCTTTATTCGTTCGTTTCGCCATCAACAGCAGGCATTGCGCTGAGAGAGGTGCAAAGCCACCCACAACACAGTCCGTGGTGCACGTGATGAACCTAACCCTTGAGAAATTGGGGGCGTTTTTTTTTTTTCTTTAGTTTCGATGGATCGACAAAGGTACTCTTTCAACTCTCCACTTCAGCTCCGCGACGCCTTTTGTCTCGTCAATCATGGGTCTAAAAATCAAGGTCAAAAGTAAGTTGCATACCTTGATGCTTGAAACTGTGGACGCTAAATATCTGAATAAACATTGACACTCTCTTTTTCATTTCCATGTCTCATAGAGTAAATCCCACCTTCGTTGACGGGAATACTCTGAACAAAAGCGATAGGAAGAGTGATGGTGACTAGACAACCATACTAACTAAAACGGAACATCTAGGTGGCACACGGTTGCATTCTGGGAGTGGAACTCGATCGATTCAAGCGAGGTCTGTGGTATCTGCCAGAGTCCCTTTGACGCCTGCTGCGCCGACTGCAAAATCCCTGGGGACCAATGTCCTCTGCGTAAGTCAACTCAATATCTTGTTTTCATCAGTAGCAAACATCGCGGCCGTAGTACTACTGAGATAATCCTTCGCCAATACTAACACATATGCTTACTTATTGGTTGAAAATAGTGTGGGGAAAGTGCAAGCATTGCTTTCACTTGCACTGCATTTCCAAGTGGCTCGAGACGAATAATGATGGCATCTGTCCCTTGGACCGACAACCCTTTGGTAAAAAAATCCACCTGTGTGCTAATAGCGGCGCTTTGTAGTGTCATCACTATACTTTACCAGTGAGATTACTAACCACAATGTCTCTTATTCTCCTATTGAATTTCATCCGCATGTAGAGGCGGCAACATAGTCTGTTAACACGCACGACCTTCTGTACTTTAGGCTACCCAAAACCCAAAGCTAAATCAAACTCCTATATGCTCACTGCGCAATACTGTACTACTAGAATAAAAATCATCGATATCTTTCAATAATTGCTTTCATTTATTGTAATTTCAAGTCTTTGATGTGCTGAAGAAACCACACCGCAGATGGGTCACTACGGATAAAATCCAAAACCGCATCCACCCTTCGTAACGTCAGCTCAAGAGGAGGTTGCTGTGACACCAGTGGTGGCGGGAAACTTGGAGCGATCCTTTTTACCTCAATCCCATCCTGCAGAACCGTTCCAACTGTCGTCACTAGTGACACCTCCTCGCCCAACTGCTGTTTCTTGACGCGCTCCCTTATGGTGCTACACATGTTCCAAAGCGTACTCCAGTCCCATCCACTATTCAACAGGAGCAACTTTTGACATGTCTCAATCCACTCATCCTGATCCATCATTTCTTTCAAATGATCAATCTCACGTTCAACCTCCTTCAGGTCCAAGGTCATGGACTCGACCAGGAGGTCGAGGTTGGACCCGTTACACCAGTTGTGGTTGATCGAGATGGTGTCGCCAATGTTGTGGACCTGGTGCCACCATCCTGAGGGTACAAAGAGTGTGTGACCTGGTTGTTGGTAGATCGTGAAGCGCTTGGCCTTGTGAAAATTGGGGAATTGTACAGGATCGACATTTTCGATATCGTAGACTGTATTGTGAAGCTGATCCTGGAAAAGGTGTTCCTGGTTGGGAGGGAAGAGTGTCCATTTCTTTACTCCACAGATATTCGCTGACCACGAGTACGACCTAATTGAAGTATATGCAAGGTGGTCAGGAACAGGCGGTACCATGTGCTTCATTTGATGGCTAAAAAATGCATAAAAGATCACGTCAGGTGCAAGAGACCATACCTGTAGACATCGGCATGGAAAGGTGTAAAGGTGCCATCCCCTCCACAATAGACAAACCGGTAGTCATCATCCATGTCCCTGCGCCTTGTCCAGAATTCATTCATCCAGTCGTCACAAAATATACCGGGGGTCTCGTATGCGCCATATGCCGGAAAAGTCTTTACGAAATGAAAGTCTTTCAAATATGTCCTGGAAGGTACACCAGACTGACTGTGCTCCTCCCATTCATCCAGAAACTCTTTTAGATCCATGGTCGACCGCTTTTGGTCCGTAAAGTCTTTGCATTGGCAATCCGCCACTGGGACCTGGATTGGCTTCTCTGTGCATAGTTGCTCTCGCAGGTTGTCAAAATTGGGTTTGCCAGTGTCGGGACAGACCCACTGTTGACGTGCACGCCACTGAGCTGTGAGAGCGGGACCTATGAGGACGGGTAGGTTTGGTTCGAGGTAGCGTTCAAGGAAGTGTGTGTATGCTGGTGGGATGTCGAGGGAGTCGATCCTGTTGATGTCTGAATAGTCGCGTGTCGCATGGAAGAGACAAGGTAAAGTTGGTGGCGATGACATTTTTTGTTCTTTAGTGAAAGATCTAGAAAGAAAAATTGCGAGAACCCTCGTCGTCCTTTTGGTTGTGTGCCTGGATGTTGAGCAGAAGACTGCTTTTTTTCGTTTTCTTTAAGTTATTTCTTTTGGCTCACCTACCTTGAACATTCATACTTCTCTTCCCTTTCCATTCATTCAACCACCACCACCAACAACAACGACGACGACCATGCCTGTCTGCACACACCGCGGCTGCGAAAAGACCTATGACGAGGCATCCAACACCGACACCGCCTGCACATTCCACCCCCAGGGCCCCATCTTCCACGAGGGTCTCAAGGGCTGGTCATGCTGTTCCAAGCGAGTCATCTCCTTTGATCAGTTCCTCGCCATCCCCGGCTGCTCTATCGGTCGCCACACCGACCTTCCCCGCGAAGAGTTTGCCCCCGCACCATCATCAGACGAGAAGGTCGAAGTTGTTGATACAAAGCCAGCAACCCCTGGACCTGTCGCTGTCCAGAAGGACGGAACTGAGGTCTATGGCTCCGCACCCAAGCCCGCCATCCCCAAGCCCGTTGCCCCTGCCGCTGCCCCTGCCGCTGCGGCAGCCCCTGTCGAGCCCATTGTCGAGGAGGAAGATGATTTGTCAGTGCCAGTGGCTGTTGGAAAGACTTGCTTGCGTCGTGGATGTGGACAGACCTATGTCTCGGAGGAGGTGTCTCGCGGTTCCAAGGTCTCGTGCCAGTACCATCCTGGTTCGCCTGTCTTCCATGAGGGGTCCAAGGGCTGGAGCTGCTGTCCTCGCAAGGTGCTCGAGTTTGATGAGTTCTTGAAGCTCAAGGGTTGCAGAAACACCAACCAGCACTTGTTCGTTGGAGCCAAGGTGCTTACAGGAGTATTTTTCAGTTCTTTTGTTTGTGATCCATTTGTACAGGAGTCAATTGAGTCTAATCAATTGTATTGTTAATTGAATTTACTTTTAATAGAAGGAGGAGAAGGTCGAGGAATTGGTTCAGTGCCGCCACGACTGGTAGGTGAACAAAAGTTCTTTGGAGTGAAAGCGTTATGGATCACTGAGGCTTACGTGGACAAAACACGGGACCGCACAATATTAACATTGTTGTTCAATTTGCTCTCGTTTGCAGGTACCAAACCCAGACTCACATCAACTTGTCGATCTTTGCCAAGAAGGTTGAGGCCAAGTCAGCAGTTGTCGAGTTCAAGGAGCGTGAGGTAAGGACAATGATCAACAATGGAGAAAATAACAATTTGCAGGAACTCTGTCAGTGCCCTACCCTTTGCTTTAAATCATTTCTGCAGAGAACATCATTTATTCATAGTCGTATTTATTGCTGGACATTCATATAGGTTAACATTGACTTAAAGATGCCCGATGGTAAACGCTTCAAGTTGATCCTTCCTCTCTTCCAGCCCATCGAGCCCGCTGGCAGCACTTTCGAGGTCTTGGGCACAAAGGTCGAAATCATCATGAAGAAGGGTATGTTGAATCTTATTGTTCGTTAAAAGGCTACTTTGTGCCGTTAAATTTTCTATTGTTATAGATAGTCTTTTTACTTATATTCTAATCATACTTACACATCCAATGATAGGCAACGGAATTTCATGGGCGACTTTGGAACCAAGCGAGGGCGCCAAGTGCTGGACCACCTTTGGAACAACTGGCGGTGCTGGAACTGTTGGCAGTAAGGTTATGCACCTCGCTACCGACTCTCCTTTGTACGCTGAGAAGTAGAAAAAAAAATACACCTAAAGTCCTGGACCCCGAAGTCAGAAGTAGTGCACATAATAAACTAACGAAAAAAGCTGATCTATTTTGGTATACGAGTGCGTGTTTATATTTGTATATAAATGTATTTATGTGTGCGCGCGTGCGTGCGCGTGTGTGTGTGAGTGTGTGAGTGTGTGTGCATGGTTGTTGTTTTTTGTTCCCTGCGATGTTGTGCATGATTGTGGCAGCAAAAGAAAGAAAAAGAGATGAAAAAAAAGGAAGAAAAATACGAGATTTGTTGCTTTAGTTGATCTTTCCAATCTTCTTGTTGACAAGTCCCAGCTTCAACGTCGTCCTGTCGACATCTCTGTCGAGCTCATCCAGCAATTGAATCTGGTTGTCGAGTTCCTGACCGATCGCCAATCCGATATGCTTCTGTCGTTGCAAGATGGCGTTGAATTGCTCGATATGATCATCCTGCTGCTTCATCTGTTCCTGCTGCAACAGCAGCAACCCTTCATTGTCGAGTCCCCGCGTCTGTGATGTTTCCTGAACAAGCGTCTGGACAACTCGACCAAAGACACGGCGAGGATTGGGTACCCGGCTCGAGACGCCGCTGGAGGAGTGAATGCTGCTACCTCCATTGAAAGTCGATTCGGCCAAACTGAAATTGTCGGGGTTGCCTCGAAGTGAGCTAGGCTGAGAATGTGATCCACTACCACTACTTCCACCACCGCCAGCAAGGTTGCCAGAGCTCCGTCCTGACATAAGTGCATTTCTGTCGCCCGAACTGGCCGGTACACTGCTGCCTGCTCCTTGATATCCGACCATGCCGTCGTTCTGTCGGTTGGCAATCACAAGCTTGGTCAACACCTCACGCTCATCCTTCAGCTCGCTCAACAGATCCTGTCGTCTTCTCAGCTCTCCATCCGACATGATGCTTCCTTTACCCCCGCCTCCAGGATTACCCATCGCCAACGACATCAGTCCGTTCTCTAAAGCCGGAATACGCAGTCCAAGCGAGGTCAAGAGCTTCTTACTCTGAATGGTACAGTTGTGTGAGGCTGAGATCTCGTTGCGGCCCAGGTGAGTCTCCCGACGATTGATAAGTGATCGCACCTCGCGCGAGATGCCCTGTAGAGTCCTAAACTCTTCAAGCCAGCTCTCGGTCGTGTAGAATTGAGGGGCGGGTGCGGGGTTGATGACGGGGGTCGAGGAAGAAGACGAGGTCACGGTGGTCTCTGTCGAGTGGGTCGAGGACGGGTGACCGAACCCAAAAATGTTGAGGTGTGAGAGAATCGACGGTGCGGGGGAATCTCGTCCACTGCCGCTGCTACCGTTGTTATGAGCAGTGGCAGAGCCAGCGGGTCCATGCGCGCCTGGACCGCCGGCAAAGAGGTCGGCCTGAGACCTACCGACGGGGATAGCCAAGAACTCGTTCCACTCGTGCGTGAGTCTCCAACGGTCATCTCTATGCGACAGGATTCCTCTGAGATAAGTCTCCAACCCTGCCCGACGCTCCTCCAACAGTTCTGGGTTATCCATGGTCGATTGCCACCAATGCTTTGTGGGAAGAGGTTGAGGTGGAGGGTGGTCGGGGAAAAGTTCGAGGAAGCGGGCATTGAGGGTCTCAAACTCGGAATAGCGCTTCCAGACAGACCATGTGCGGACGGCGGCGTGGACCTCGACCTTGAAGACGATGTGTGGTTTGGGCTGGGAGCGGGTTTCGTAGTCGCGGACGTAGATAGCCTGGAGAGTTTCAGCCATGGCGAGTAGAGGAGTGAATGAATGAATGCACTTTTGAGCTTGTATGTGTTAGTGGTGTTAGTTGTGATGGTTGTGGGGTTGTGGGTTGGGTGAGTGGTGGTGGTAATGAGACAAGGATGAGCGAATGGAGCTGTTATGACAGAGCAGGTGGAAGGAAGGGGAGAGAGAGAGAGAAAGAGGGAGAGAAAGAAAGAGAGAAAGAGAGGGAAGAAAGAGAACGATGAGAACAGTAAAGAATGAGAAGGGCGAAGGAGAAGAGAAAGGCGGTATTGTTTTTTATTCTGTTGTGTGGTTCGTTGCTGTGTGAAGGCTTGAAAGACAAAAAGGACGAGAGCGGACCATGGGCAAGCAGACGAAGAGACGGGAGTGCAAATCGCTCCAAAAGGGTCACTTGAAATGAGGAAAGGCTCACCGTGACTGTGCTTCAAGGATGTCTGTTGCATGGGCATGAAATACAAATGCAGGAAAGAAGAATAGTTAGGATAGGAGAGCAGGAAAGGGGTGTAAAAGACAGACCAACGTGAGTAGACATGTCGCTCCCACTTGACTCACTATTGCATTCAAATAAACAACCCCAACAAGAAAAAAACGAACGTAGAGCACAGGGCACATGCATGCCAATACAACAACAGTAAGGGGGTCTGAAAAAGAGAAAAAAAATTAAAGGCATAATTAGCGAAACGGATCATGAGCACGTTACCTGTCACCTTCTGCCGCAAGTCCTCATCCTCAACAAGGTCCTCAAAAAACTCGCCGTCATACGTGGCCGCCTGCAGGTCCGCCTCCTTGACCTTCACCAGAAACTCAAACACCTCCAAATGACCTTCCGCCGCTGCACAATGCATCGGTGTCCATCCTACCGTCGTCGACAATTGAAAAGTAGGAGAGAAGCAGTCAACAGCAGTTGAGAAGTTAGTCTCGAGGTCACGTTTGAACAAAGGCGAAAAAAGCGGTCAAGAAAAAGCACATCATACACAGTGGGTGACATAAAAAAAACTTTGTCCCATACCTTCGAGATCGGTGAGGTTGACATTGGCGCCATTCTGGACCAAGAACCGGCACATGGCAACATGGTTATAAGAAGCCGCCAGATGCAGTGAACTCAAGTTCCTCGACACTGACTGGTAATTTATGATCTCCACCAGCGTCTTACTCGTGTCTTCTTGTTGCATAAGCGCCAGCATCGACTTGTAAAGCTCAAGATCGCCCGTCTTGGACGCGTCCGCCATCATTGACTGCGGGTCAAACGATACTCGCTTTCCACCTTTCTTCCGCTTAGGTAATGAACCTGTCCTGTTTTCCTTGGTACCAAGTGACGTTGTTGATGCGTACAGGCGGATGGAGGGTGAGGACTGGTAGCTCCTGAGTTTAGGTCGGATATGACTGGCTGAAGAGGAACCACCATTTGAAGAAGACGAGGAAGTGGCGGATAGATTGTTGCAGTCCAGCTGTCGTCCAATGTCGGGTGCATGCAAGGAATTAAATGTCGAGAGTGAAGCCTCAAAGGCCGCATCTCCTTTCGTCAAACTTCCTGCGGCAGAGCTGGTCCCTGGATGAAGACTGAAAGATGATGCTCCTGACGTGCCGGAATGAGGCTCTGTGAATTTTGACACAACTATCGGCGACAAGATCTTTTTAATGTCGACCTCTGACTCTCTCGGCGTTGTCCTCGACTCTGTCAGCAAAAGGTCTTCGATCAACCCATCCCCTTGCGACGAACCGTGCGCGTCCGAAGTTGCTGGGTCCTGCTTTGGTGACAGATGCT
Organism: Linnemannia schmuckeri; assembly: GCA_029449235.1. Classification (NCBI taxonomy): domain Eukaryota; kingdom Fungi; phylum Mortierellomycota; class Mortierellomycetes; order Mortierellales; family Mortierellaceae; genus Linnemannia; species Linnemannia schmuckeri. Next base: position 984,596 of record JANATG010000012.1, on the reverse strand, counting down.
GAGTTGCTGCGTCGCTATGGTTATTACTGGAGTCGCTAATTAATAGTCCTTGAAGCTGACCGGCTATGCCCAACGTGGATGCTGGGCGAAGAAGGGTGTAGCCGTTGTTTGGTCCTGTCGCGAAACGGTGCTCACTTGAAGCCAGGGATGTGAGTGGTATTTGTGAGGTCGATGTTGACCGCATGTGTCCCATTGACTTGAAGGAGCTCCAGTGAAAGTTGGGTCCAGAGTCAACTGTAGGAGACGTCGGAAGTGATTCCTGTCCTATCCGCTTATATCGCACAACTAATTCGCCCTTCATTGATTAGTATCGCCAGTTAAAGTCGAGCGCAAAAAAGCAGTGTTAACATGTGTGCGCTTGTTTTTACCTTCGGTCAAGTTGAGGAAGAGGCTCATTGTCGTGTTTTCATCTGCACAATCGACAGGCTTATACTTCCTGTGATTCATCTTGTACACATTGGCGCCCAAGTCGAGCAGCCTCTTAGTCAAGTCCGCCATGCCCAGGAAACTCGCCAGATGCAACGTCGTATTACCATCGCCCCACATCTTGCCCATGAACTCATACAGAATCTTCTTAGACTCCAGCTCCTCTGACGCCTTGGCCACAAAGTTCAACATATCTAGCGCCATCTCCTCGTTAAAAAGGAAACAGGCAATCTGAATCAAGTTGAGATGGTCGACTTTGGGTCCTAGAAGCTCCTTGGCATCCAGCAGAACATCTGGGTCATGTTTGTACAAGTTGTCGGTATTGGGCGTGTTCCATGTGACCAGGGTCTGGATAACAATGGCAAAGTCGAATGCATGCAGTACCCTGTCCAGTTCCTGTCGGTCCTCCCTCTCGATGGCCGACAGCATCTGTTTCCAGAGTGGGACCATCCCCATGCGTGGTGAGCCTGGTTCCCTGGGTGAATCAAAGTAGGACAGTGCACTCACAAACGAGTCCTCTGAGCCAACTGAGCTTGACGAAAGACCTCCTACAGCGCTCTTTGACTGGGCCAGTCCGATGGACGAGGACAATTGAGAAGGCTGGTTGGTTAAAGGCAAGGTGGGCGAGCTAGTAATGGCTGGAGAGGCGGGTCGGGGAAAGAGTTGGGGTGCTGACTGTTGCCGAGCATGCTGTAGGCCCGTTGTCATTGTGGGAGTGGATATTGCTGAAGATATTAGGTCTCTTCTGTGGTTAATGAAAGTCGACAGTGAGGGCGATTGCTGTTGTTTCTCAGACAAGAACATCGACGACGACGACGGTGGCGAGCCCGTGTTATCACTCCTAAACGGAGTAGGAATCATCAAGGGTTGATACCGCGTTGGAAACGATGCAGGCTTAGCTGGTAGTTGGTATTGTTGTTGTTGTTGAGAAGAAGGTGGTAGAGGTGGCGGTGGAGGAGGGGGAGGCTGAGACTGAGAAGCTTGAAGAAAGTGCTGAGAAAGTCGCTGGACGGTTCCCGTCCTAAGCTCCTGCAAGCTGTCTTTCTTCTTTGAGCGACTTGCCGTCCCGGACGGTGAAGATGACGGGGAGGACATGCCAGCACAGAATCCAGACGGTTGAGCTGTGCCAGCAGCAGTGCGCCTCGACTGAGTGTTGCTGCCGCTGTGTCCGGCAATCCTGACTGCAGACGAAACGCCGGCGGACTCTGCTGTCCGCGTGTCCTTATGCGCCGAGATCCTGGGGACCACGGTTGGAGAACTGCTTGACTGCTGAAGGTGGTGTTGTTGTTGGAACTGACTAAAGGTCGTTCGTTGGCCACGCGGAAGGAAGTTGTAGGCCAAATAAAAAAACGGAACAACGACAAACAACAATAAGTAACCCTGCTTGCTGAGTGCAGGGCAAGAAAAAAAAGTGGGCGTACTAAAAAAAATTGAGCAGTGAGGTGGGGCGTGCTTTTGTTCTGCTGAGCTGTGGAGTGATGCAGGTATGTATGTGCCCTGGGATCCTGATCTCTATGGATTCCTGAGTGGATGTTGTCGTTGTTGTTGTTGACACAGGGTGGGATGAAGAGAAAGAGTCATTTGGAGGGAGAGAAGGGGGAGGGAATGAGAATAACATTAACTACCCCCACTCCTTTTCCCTGTGATTTGGCTTTTTTCAGGGGTTAGGTTGGTTGTGGGTCCGCAGGACACAACAACAACCCTCGAACCCACATCGGCTCTCTTCCTTACACACATATTTGTCACCGCTCATCCTCAAACTCATTCTTGATCCACTCGCGCACCTTTGCATCACCTTTCCTCGCGTTGTCTGGTTACCCACCGTTATCGTCAGTCCTTGCGTCCTTTACAACACAGATACACATGGGCTAAAAGAAAGGCGCACAAAACTGTATGTTGGGGAGTTCCAGAACGATATCAGTCTTCTCTTTTTCTTACTTCCGTGTTCATAAACTTGTGTGAACTCGTGAATCATGCACCATGACCTTTTTGACTTCTAAGAAGTCGTAATTCACTATTTTTTAGTGCTTTGCTTCCACAACGCAGAGTGTTAGTCTCTCTGAGTCTCACGTTTGTTTTCTTGCTGCATGCATTGTAAGCCTGTCAATTTCTTATTGCTGTCACAGGCAACAGTTGAGGGGGGCATAAAAATGTACCCACGACAAGAGAGCCTTCGAATAGAAAAAGGCCAAGGTGGCGCCTGTACTCTACCGAGAGCCTGGGCGAAGCATAAGACGACCTGGTCTTAGATCTTTTTTTTTCTGCACCTGCATCAGTCACTGATACCTGGTTCCTGGTGCCTACTTCCCACGCATACATGTCACATATCAGTGACGTCAGTATCTTCGTTCTATCAATTATATTTATTCTCTAACCTGTCAAACGCTCAGCGCCATCATCAGTGATTACAATCTATCAAACATTCCATGTAGAAACAATGTGGCGTTAATCTTAGCTACCTACTTTGACATCAGAACAAAGAAAAGGAACAATCCGAAAGCAAAAGCCTTCATCAACATACCGTGTGTTCAAACTGAGCACTGCGACCTCCGTCAGCTGTGGCCACTGTCCATTTATCGGGCCATTGAACACCCACGGCAGTGCCTTGACAAAACATTGGCTCAATCGTAAATATCATGCCTTTCTCCATTGTTCCATCCTCGTCATTATCTAATCAAGATAAAATAAGATTATGCGGCGTCAGCGAGCAGTCCATTGTTGAACGCCACCAAATGAGTGCTACAATACTGTAGCACTTTAGACATGATAGAAAGTTACCATGGTGATAGATCAAAGGAAGGCAATGAAACTCCTTGCCAATGCCATGTCCCGAAAACTGCTCCGAGATCGTATATCTATGTTGATCTGCAATCGCCTGAATTGTCTTTCCGATCCGGTTCAAAGGTACTCCTGGTCGACAAATCGCGATGGCCTCATCTAGAGCTTCTTTTGTGCGTTTCACGAGTTCTTTTCCTGACTTGTCTACATTCCCGACTAGATATGTTGCTGATGTGTCTCCGTGATAGCCGTCCAAATATACCTAAGAAAAAAAGATCGAGACGTAAGTACGGTTACTCTACATGTTCAAACTACAATAGGTTCCTGCAATAAAACAACATTCGTATATCGGCTTACAGTAATATCGATGTTAATAATATCACCATCCTCGAGGCAGCGGCTACACGCAGATAGGAAAAAGATAGCCAGATTAGTCAAATGTTAAAGTACAACGACAACTACAAAGAAAAGCTAAGCATCTAATTAATCAACGCGTGTAAACTTACTTGTCGGGGATACCATGAGCAATGACGTTAGAGACGGAGGTGCAGACAGATTTTGGGAAGCCCATGTAGTTCAAAGGCGATGGATAGGCATTGTTGGCAATGATGGCTTTGTGCAGAATCCTGTCAATCTCGTTTGTGCTGACACCAGGCTACAACAGTCATATCAATGATACAGATTGCAGGCGTTCATAGTTCAGTGTTAGCAAACAACGTTTAACTCGCAAGAGTTACATATGTACTGAGCAATACAGCAATGCATATCTCTCCATTACCTTGACAAGAGTCCCGCCAAGCTCCAAAATCTTCTTTGCAAGCTGCCCGGCGCGTCGACACTTTTCAATCTCCTCGGGTCCATTGATCGGGATCCCCGCGGCCCACTCGGAAGGTTCACCTCGAAGCGCATATCCTGGTTTTTGAATATGTTCGGGTACAAGTCCATGTACATCAGGCGGGACAACGCCTAGTCTTAGGGATGTAGGTGCAAGACGGGTGTAGTTTCCGAAGTGGTTCCGAAGGTTTCCTCCGCCATGGGCGTTTCTGGGTTTGCGAGGAAGCCAGAGCGAAGTAGAGGAATGCAGGTTATGGGCAGATTGCTTTTGCAGAGCATGTCGGACAAGACGAGGTCCTGTTAAGGTTCTGGTTGTTGCTGCTGTTATTGTTGAGGAGGCACGAGCGATCCTGATGAGCGAAAAAAAGGATCTCCTATATAGACTTTGGTTGAGCATGGGTGAATGAGTGTGAAGTGCACAATACTAAAAAAAAAAAGCTCGTTCTTGAACGTTAATTCAAGGCAGTCACACGCACAAGGTCGCCACTTTAATAATAAAATTGAACAAATTACAAAGTGCCCTTCTTCTTGCCCTTCTTGGAGACGACCTTGAAGGATGAATCAGGGGCAGAAGAGGGAGTATGTCCAGACACCATCGAGGCGGGTGCGCCATTGGGGAAAGCATCCGCCTTGCGACGCTTGATAAACTCGTCCGCAAACTGGCGGCCGTTCAGCGACTGTGAGTTGGCATAGATCGAGTCCTGAATAATCTCAACCGTCATTGGATCAGGGTTCAAGGGAAACGTGAGCAGCATCTGAATAAAGTCCTCCAAAACAACACCCTGCAGTTCCTTCAACGCCTGGCGGCACCATCTCAAGAACTCCTCAGAAGCTGGGCGGGGTTCGTTCGAATTAACAACCTTGTGGGCAGGGGTGGTTGCGTTGCGAGTGACAGCAGGAGTTACTGTAGTTGGTGTGGGATGCGAATCGCGCTTGGAACCCACTTCGATCCAGCTATTCTCGGATCCTCTTGAGTGAGGAGTAGTGGGCGAGTAAGCTGAAGGATTAGAGGCAAAAACGGCAGAGCCACGAGTCATCGAAGTAGGTCTGCTGGCAGCGACAGGAGACATATTCCATGGTCCCGACGACGCGATGGATGACACAGGCTAGTACAAAATGACAAAACGAGTTAATAAACATACGTCTTGATGAACAAAATCATGACTTATTCGTGTGTACAACAAAATTACCTTGGGTCCAATGGTATCTGCATAGCGTTTGCCAACAGATCCGGTATTTGACGTGACAATGGCAGGGAGTCCAGCTGTCTGGGCCTGTTTGGCTGCGGCGCGATTTTTCTTCATAGAGGCCTCCTCCTCTTCCTGAATCTCCTTGAGTGTCTTCTTCCTGGGAGTCGCAGGTGCGGAACTGCTCCAAGCGGGGGTTCCAGGCATACCCTTGGTGAAATCAAAGACACTGTTGCCTCCTGCCAGGGCAGCAGCAGCAGCGAGCTGAGCCTGTCTCTCAGCCTTAGCCGCCTCAGACTTCTTAGCCTCAAGCTCTTGAATCTCACGAAGTGTGGGTCCCTTCTTCTCTGCGACTTCATCGTCCACGTTTGTTGGCTTGGCCCAGGGTGCAGGACAGGCCTTGATGGACGAAGGGGCAGTAGTGGTTGATGCGGGATCGGAAACAGTGTTTTCAACAGCCTCCACAACCTCGTGCTCCTCCTGAACCTCGTCATCCTCGTGAACCAAGGACTCGCCAACAGACTCGTCATCCCGGACAAACTCTTCCTTGATATCCTGTTGGTTTTGTTCGTCTTGCGCTGCCTGCTCATTGACCGGGTCTTCAATTTCCTCCCAGTCCTCAAGCTTTTCCTCCTCGTGGACCGTTCCCTGAATCTTCGCTTCAATGTGGATCAAAGGCACTTTGGCAGCCTCCGCGTGCTTCACCTCTTCGACAAAAGGCACAGTCTGCTGCACGGGCTGAGAATCATTCTCCGTAGCCTCTTGACCATCCTTCTCCAAGACCTGAAGATCAGCCATCTTGCCAGCAACGTCGTCAAGGGCTTGTTCATGGACGATCTGAAGCGGATGCTGATGAGGCTCTTCCTGATGTTGTTGCTGCTGCTGTTGGAGCTGAGTCAGCTGGGGTTCCTGGGCCAAGGGCTGAGGTGCCTGACCAACTTTCATCACTGGCTCAGTGGGACGTCCGAGATGGAACTGCGAGTGTTCCTGTTGGAACGGTTGGAACGGCTGGTTCTGCTGTTGATGCGGCTGATGTGGCTGCATTGACGTAGACTGCTGGCGCATCGAATAAGGAGTTTGATTGCCTTCGCCTTTGTTATAGTCAAAGTAATTGTCAGAGTTTGAGGGTATAATCGAAGTTGTCCAAGGGCTGGAAGGCTGTCCCATTCCTCCCCAGGGAACAGTGGTCCCTCCAGGGGTCGACGGACCTTGGGCATGGAAGCCAGTGAACTGAAGTTGCTGGTATCGCATCTGAAGTTGCCGCTGTTGAGCCTGTTGTTGAGCTAATAGGGCAGCGAGAGCCTGGGGATCAGTTCCGAACTGCTGGCGGGCAGCCATGAACTGCTGCTGGTGCATAATGGACTGCATTTGAGCCTGGCGCTGAAGGAGCTGCATGTACTGTTGGCGCTCCAGTTCCTGGTTGTGAAGTCGCTGTTGTTGTTCCATGTAGTGGGCACTTCCTAGGGGCGTATGAGCTGCAGCCATGCTAGCAACGGGCGAACGAGAGAAGGCATCGCCTCCCCAACCAGTATTGGACTCTGCAATATGAGGACGATTGAACGGAGCAGAGCTCCATCTCGACTCTGGTCCGGACAGAGCGACAGGTTCTTGAGCGGCACCAAACCCTGAACGCTGTTGACCGAGTCCATTGGTGCTGCTAAACAAGTCACCAGAAGAATGCTGCTGCTGGACCTGCTGCTGTTGTAACATCAACCGGTCGGCGCCGAAGTTGGCAGAGCTGGGAGTTGAAGGAGCGCTCATGCCCATCCAGCCTGGAGACTGCGGCAGTTGCGAGACTGACTGCCTGTTCTGTGCCAAAGATGGAATAGAAGGGCGATTGAGGTGGACAGACGGCTGCGGGGGCTCAGGTCGAATAACTCCTGCAGTCAAAAACGGCTGGTCGTCAGAGCCGACTCTCCTTATCAACGAGCCGAGAGGCTCGAACGTCGAATCTTGCTCGCGCTTCACAAGCAAATCCGACGAGAAGAATCCTCCCTTGTACCACTCGTGCATCTCGTCCGACAAGAATGGTCCCTGAATGCTGCCGCTGGGGTCCCGATACAGCCACTTGCTCATCTCAATCGGCAACGCCTTGAATCCAGACTCAGGAACCAGACCAGGCGGATGCGAGGCACTCAATGGTGCCTTAACACCGAACGAGGTAAACTCGTCTGAATCTCGAGCTGCAAATGCCTCAGTAGGTTTCCCGGTAAGCATGGTGACGGAAATGCGATTGTTGTCGACAGGAGCAGTAGGCTTCGCTACATGCTGAGAAAGAACGGGCGAAACGATGTCGAGCTTCTCCGAACCATGGTCTGAATAAGTTGGTTCATGTGGCTGAAGAGAAAGGACAGACGATTTTGCGCCACCGAAGTTGTCGTCGTCTTCAGCAGGAGATGTCTCCGTTGCCCCGTCATGGGATAGTGCGGCTGGGGGATCCTCGAGTTCTGTCAGGGGTTGGAGTTCCTCGCCTTCTCCTCCGCTGATTCGAAAAACGCCGTTGGCGTCAAAGGAGCCCACTGTGTTGCCAACAGGGGAGTTCCAAAGCCCATCCTCCTCTGGCTCACTTTCGCGTTCCACCACCACCACTTGCTCTGTTCGCCTGAATGAATGGCTTCGATTCTCGCTGTTCAAGGCTATTGAGCAATTCGACGATAGGTGTCAGAGCCTCGTCAAGCGTATCACGACATCAACATGCATGCATGAATAAAACTTGTTGGCATCAAAAGGACACCAAGAGCAGAGAAGTCAGCGGCAGGCAACACTTACTTCGTGGTCTTGTCCCAGTTGCATGACCTCTGGAGTCATAGCTGCGTGTGTAGGAGGACGGCTTTTCCGATCGGTCATATCGTCCCGGATTGTCACCAGTATTGGAAAAACTCTCTCGACGCTGTCCTTGTGGCCTTTCCAAGGGGCTGTCTCCAGGTTGAGCGGTCCTGCGCGCCACTTCACTGTTCACGTTGCCAGAGAGGAGCTATGACAGGTGCAAGATAGGAAAGGAAAAGGAGAGCGGTTACAATGGACGTCCCAGCCACTGCAATGAGGGGTTCTCTCCACAATGCTTGTTATCCTCTTGGATGACTTGGCGGCTGCACAAAGCGTGAGGCCGCCCTAGTGTACCTTGATCTCGTGTTCTGAGAATGGCAAAGTCGACATGGGAGCAAGAGGATCTTCGCTGGTCATGATCTCATGTCTCTCAAACTCGATGGGAAGACCTGTGGGTTTGTAGAGTGCAAGCATCAGCTCCTTGGAGTACTTGAAGGGATTCAACGAGTCCGAAGTGAAGCTGGGGCCAATGCCGTTGCTGCTGCCGCTGCCGTTGGTCGTATCCAGAACAGAGGTGTCCGAGCCAGGAGCTCCGTTGTGAGAGCGAACGTTGCTGGCGGCGATTGAGGAGTAGCTGAAGGCAGGCAAGGCTGCCTGGGAGGCAGAGGGTGCGGGCTGACCCCAGTCCTGGTGAGCTGGGGTGGCAGGGGGGGGCGAAGGTGCTCTGGCGAGGAGGTCGGGTTGAGACTGGCTGGTCCTGGCAGGGAAACGTCTCATCCTAGTTGACACACGCACAATTGGGGGATGTGTCAATATGTTATTTTCAATGAGTGCAAAGCGGGTGCAAGGTATCGGCGTTTTAGTTGCAGTTGTAGCTGTTGCTATAGTTGTAGTTGATGCATGTTGCATACCACTCGGGACCAAAGTTCATCGTGTTGGATGCCATGGTGGTTGGTTGCTGAGGGTGGTTTTGGTTGGTTTGCTGGTTGGACTTGGTTGGTTGGTTGGTTATTGTTTGCTGTCGTTGTGTGAGTGCGTGCTGTCGATGTGGATTCAAAGAATGAATTGCAGAAGAAGAGAGAAAAGAAATGAAGCAGAAACAGACCCAAAGGAGAAAAAAAGGGAGTGCCAAGGTTGGCAAGGAGAGTGACCAAACGCCACCAGAATCTTCCTCTGTCCCTCCTTTGTCACATCCTTATTCTCTTGACTCTTGTGTCCACACTATGAAGTGACGTAGCTGGCAGCACAAGGTAACAGAGTCTAAGGAACAAAAAGGTTCCATCTCCTTTTCCCCTCCTCTTTCTCTTTTCCACCTTTTTCACGTTGTCCATCATCAGCTTATATACGCTCAGAGTGCAGATGTCGAGATCAGGAACTCGAAAGACGAGAGACTCGGCAGCCTCTTCCAACCAGACCCAAACGCAAGCACAGGCACAGGGACAGACAGTAGGACAGACAACCAACAACCAGCCTAGGAGTCAACGAGACACTACACCTCTCAACTTCAACTCCACTGCTCGAAATAGCCATTCGGAAGCAATACCCATTGAAGATGGCCCGGACGACAGACACCTCGCAAATCCAAAGCGCTTCCGCTTGGCCTCTATTATCCTCGTTGTCTGCATCCTCTCCTTTGTCTTGCAGACGGTATGATGTTCATTCATTTCACTTGTTCGATTGATATTCCTTTCACCGGCAGATGGATCGTATTTTTTAATATGACTCTGTTGCAAGAATGCAGATCCAGGGGTACCTTAGTGCGAAACGCATAGGAACAGTCAGTTCAAACACAGTGACACCCATATATATCCTCCTTTCCATTTGCTCGCATATTGTCAATAGGAACTGACAAAGTTCGTGCAGACATCCATGGGTTACCACAAGCCATACTTCATTCTCTATGTTTCACACTCATTCTGGGCAATTGCGCTCCCCGCCCAGTTCATTTATACAACCTATATCTCGCGTTCAGCCCCAACGTCCCTCTCCACACTCCAGGATCGAATCGACTACTTTGCTAGACTCATCCGCCAATCCACCAGCGATCTCAGGCACCGCAAGGCTGATTACACCGCGGTTAATACCTCAGAGTCCGCGTCCTCATCAACCTTTGCGCCCTCCTCCCAGTCGACAACCTCGTTCTCATCAACATCAACGGTCTACACTTCCAGAGAAAAGAGAGTCCTTTCCAAGTATCTCTTCTGGCTGACCTTTGGCATAACCACACTCTTTATGGTACCTTCCTACCTTTGGTACGCCTGTGTTGCCATGACATCGATGGCCAACCTGACTGCCATCTACAACACAGCTTGCTTCTTTGCCTACCTCTTCTCGATTTTGCTCCTTCGAGAGAAGATTGTCGTAAACAAGGTCCTAGCCGTCTTCTTGTCGCTGCTCGGAGTGGCAGTGATCAGCCTGACAACTCGGGATTCTGGTGGTGATGGCAAGTCTGCCGCTAGCAAGCAATCGTTCTCCATGGCTGGTGATGTTCTTGCTCTTGTCGGCGCGGCTCTTTATGGCTTTGAGGAGGTAATTTGATCGCCGTCGATACATGCTTGTATTTGTTTGTCGATTAATCAAGCGTCGAATAATAGGGGAGAAATGACCTAGTTAACATGTTGTCCAACTGTATAGGTCGTTTACAAGAAGTATGCATCGCCCAAGGTTACGCCCGTCACCTTTGCCAACACCTTGACTGGACTGATGGGAGTCGTCACTCTCACTATGCTTTGGGTTCCCATCCCACTGTTCCACTGGATTGGCCACGAGATCATGGAGCTGCCCACATGGAAAGAGTTCCTCTCCATTCTTATGATCGCCACTCTTGGTTTGATCTACAATGGATGCTTTATGATCGTGGTCTCTATGACCAGCCCCGTCTTTGCAGCTGTGGGTGTGATGGCGACGATTCCATTGGTAGCCTTAACTGACTGGGCGCTCTTTCATGAGACAATTGGCTGGGGTAACATTGTTGGCGGTCTGAGCATTTTGGCAGGATTTGCCATTCTTGTTCGAGAGAACCGCAAGCGCTAGATTACACCTTCCTCTACCCTCACACTTTTTCATAGACAATCATCTTTTTGTATTCATATTATTAAACCCTCAACAGCATTGTTAAAAGATTAAAGAGGCGGAGAAAATCGTCCACCCGGTATGTGCCCGCTCAGGTCGTACTTCTTGATGCATAATTTATTATTTTTCTGATGAGAGATTTTAAAGTGAGAAGTTTAAACAATGAGCCCCTTCTTCTGGGCCAACTCGGCAAGGAGGACACCGGATCCAGCGGCACCCAAGATGGTGTTGTGGACCAAGAGAGTCAACTTGATGTCAAAGACATTACACTCGCGGACACGGCCGACGGTGACACTGTAACCACGGCCGTTCTCACGGTCGAGGCGGGGCTGTGGCCGATCCTCGTCCCTGCTGACAATGATGGCACGCTCTGGTGCAGAGTGGCAGCCCAACTCCTGAGCCTCAGTGCGGTAGTTCTCAAGGACCTTGATGACCTCCTCGACGGAGGGGGCGGGGCGTCTCTCAAACTCAATCGAGACACACTCGGTGTGACCATCAATGACGGGGACACGGTTGCAAGTGGCCGAGACCTTGGTGCCCTTCAACAGCTCGAATCCAGTCAACTCTTGGTTCATGCTTCCCAAGATCTTGAGGGTCTCCCACTCCATCTTGGACTCTTCACCTCCGATGAAAGGGACGACGTTGTCCAGGATGTCGAGAGAGGAAACACCGGGGTATCCAGCACCAGAGACAGCCTGCATGGTGGTGACCATGATCTTGCTTAAGGGTCCGAATGCATCCTGAAGGGCCTTCAAAGGCACAACCAAGCCAGAGGTCGAACAGTTGGCATTGGTGACGAGGAATCCCTTGGAGAGCTTGTGAATGGCACGTTGGTGGGCGAGGAGATCAAAGTGGGAGGGGTTGGCCATGGGGACGATCAAAGGCACCTCCTCGTGGGTGCGGTAGTTCTTGGCGTTGGAGAACAGGGCCAAGTCGGCTTTGAGGAAAGCCATCTCTACAGTTAACCCCAAGAAAAAAAATGGTTAGAGTCTCACTCTGCAGATATTCTCGACAATAGTTGGTTGTTAATGTGACTCAACTCAAATTGTAACATTTTTTGTATGTGGGTGTGTAAATTTACCAATCTCTCCGGCAACATCAGCATCGAGTCCAGAAAAGACGACATCGCACTCCTTGAAAAACCCCTCGGGTTCGCATGTGGTGACGACTTTCTCACGAACGTCGGCAGGGATGGGCTGGGACATCTTCCACTTTGTGGCCTTGATGTAGGTCTTGCCAGCTGAGCGAGGGGAAGCACCGAGGGCATGGATCGAGAAACCAGGGTGCTCGGAGAGAAGAAGAATGAATCGTTGACCGACGGTGCCAGTGGCTCCGAGAATTCCTGCCTTTAATACGCGCGACATGAGGGAAAGTGTGTGTGAGTGTGAAGAGAGAAGGTGAGAGAGTGTGTGAAGTAGAAGAAGAAGAAGAAGAAGAATAGATAACAACAAATAAAAAAGCTATTTGAGTTGAGGACCGCATTGACTCACCTCACTCGCTGTGGGTCATCAAATCATGTTTTGGGCGGCAGACTTGTGAGAGTGGGAGAGAGCCTGATTTTTGATCAGTTTGCTGATAGCAGTCAAGCTGTGGGATGTACCTGGTCAATTGCGTCGATACTTCGCTGTGGATCTAGTCATAATTGCACGAGAGTCTAGTGCGCGCTCATCGTCTTCAAACCTCGCCCACTGTTGCCACCGATTTTTTTATACACAACCTGTTAGTTTTTCTTGTTCGCTCTTCCTCCCTTCTTCGCTCCACACCTGTTTATTTTTTTTTTCTTTTTTTCTTACTGTCTTCTCTGTCAGCCTACTTCTTCCTCCTCCTCTCAGTCGTTGGACATGCGGACACTTGAGTAACATGTTCGATGTAAGTGATCATCACCCACTCTCTATCTACCATGCACTCGTGTTTACATCAGCTAGCTCCTCTTCTCCTAACCCCATATTGCACCTTTTAGACTCTTGCTTCCAAACTGAATGGTGGCAACCTTCCGTCAGGACAGCCAAACAATCAAGGCAACAACAACGCATTCCGTGCGGTCACAGGCAATAGCAGCCTCAGTCAAGAAAATTTCACTCCAGATCCGAATGCGCAGTTCAGTTCAAACAATCACAATCACTCGAGAGCAGGAGTTCATTCAACAGCAACAAGTACGACGACTGGAAGAGCAGCTGTCCAACCACAACCACCACCTCCTCTCGCGCGGCGGTTCAAAGCCTTTGCCAAGGGGTTTTCAGGACTCGGAGCTGATGTTCTCTCGGATTTGAGTCGCCCTTTTGACCATCGACAAGTCGTCGCGAGCTCTACCACTTCAAAGACGACGACGACAAAGGCCTCTATTAACACTCTACCAGCACATGGATCGCGTGAACATCAAGCAAAACACTCGGCTGCGTCATTTGCAGCATCCGCTGGCGCTTCAAATGGAAACGCTTCGACAAGCGTACCAGTAATGACGCCTCCCACTGCTGCAGATACCTCGTTCGGTGGTGATGACTTTTTTCTGGATGCCGAAGATTTGGCGGATTTGGAACACGACTTGGATCTGGGTCAAGGTTCGAGCAAGGCCAAAGGCAAGCACAACGAGGATGAGGAGGATATTTCGCTTAGCTGGTCCCCGACACCCCCAAAAGCCGCTAAAGCAATCACATCGACATCACTCTCGCCACAGTCACCCTTGAGTAGATTCAGTACAACTGCTCGCAACGACGGCGTCAGCTCGACAGTTTCATCCGCATCCGCATCCACGTCCACTTCGAAACAAACGATCACCTCAAACCCCTATGCGGCTTCCAGTTTCCCTACTTCTACAACATCGACAACAACTATCAGGATACAAAGCAAGCCTATGTCATCCTACAGACCCCCAGTCACAGCAATGGTTGGGACATCCAGCACCACATTTACGGCGTCCAGTTCTTCGTCAACATCGATAACAACTAGCGGGATCCAAGTCAAACCTTCTTCGTCCTTCAGAGCTTCAGCAACAGCAGCAGTAGCACCCTCTAGATCCACATTTCCGACATCGTTTCCTAGAGACCAATTAGATTCTAGTAATCCTGAACGAGCCTTGGTGATCAGTTCGCAGGAGACCGTCATAACGAGGCCTGATGGACGGGATACTGTGAGCAGTATGGATTGGCAGACACCACCAAATCCGCAGAGCAGACGTGTCCAGGATCAGGAAAGTAGAGGACTTTCGCGGAGTAAAAGTTCACCTAATGCAGGAGGTAGCTCGATTCACCCAATCCGTGGCAAGAGCAGACTTCCAGGACCTGCAGGGAATTTGCCTCGTTTGGTAACGCTATTAATTCCAGGATATCTTTATGAATATGAAAAAGTTGTCTCCATACATTGCCTTTTTGTTAACATCGCCTTCATCATGTATCTTTTCAACAGAGTGAAGAGGAGAAGGATCAGCTGTTTCGATCGCGTGGCGTCCCTTTCCGCAAGGACACGCGTATTCCCGACGTTGCAAATACCAGCCCCAACTCGTCCATTAAGAAAAAAATGAAGTCTGTCAGCCAAGGCCCAATTGATAGCATGTTTGCGAGCTCAGCATGGGAGGATATGCTTAAGGCAAAGCACCTACCAGAGTATAAACGTAAGAGACCTTTTTTGTTGCTAGCCTGTGTACTGTGTATTGATGGTCGTAACGACTGCTAACTTCCATCCCGCTTAAACCGCTTCAATAGCGTCTACACTTGGGAGAGTAAAAGGCTCCAATCCTTTACTCCAAGTAACGATTTCCGACATTGAAACACAACAGGATCCTCACAGAGGCAAGATCCCATGGCTAATTGCCATGATCAAGGACTTTACCCCGTCAGAGATCGATGCCGCTGTGACCTTGATGGACCCTTCAGGAGAGATGCGAGGCACTATCCACATTTCAGTGCTTGAACAATACAAGAACAACGAGATCAGGATCGGAACTGTTTTGGTTTTGAACAACGTAAGATTCAAGTTGAATTCAACTCGTCAATGACTCCTCAAGCATTCTTAATTTACCTACATATTAACAATGACATCTGCTCAAATCGTTTCATACTATGATACTAGGTTTCCGTATTCTCTCCGACTCCTGTCTCGCACTATCTTATCATCACAAGTCGGAATATTAAGGACATCTATCAACCAAACTCACCTATGGTTATTAATTCCCAAGGCTCTTCTCAGGACCGACAATCCCAAAAGAAGAGGAAAAATAACGATTCGCAGGAAGTTGCTTCTATGGCAGGAGACCCGGGCGCACAGGGGACAAATGCTTCCGCACAGATGTCGGGATCAGCCATCCATCCTTCCTCAAAATCAGGACAGTATCGGGTAACACCACCGGCGTGGAGTAGTACCCCTGAAGATCGGTCAAGTAGTCACTCGAACGGAAGGGTTTCACAGGAGTTGCGGGGAAGTGGTTCATCACAGAGTACATCCCAAGATCAGAGCCAGGGCAAGAGTCGCACTTCGCTGTTGTCGTCACAGGAAGGTGTCAACAGAAGTGAAGTGTTGAGTCGTTCCACTGTCGTAACTCAGTCCAAGGAAGTCATGTTCCAGAGTCTGCGTCCAACTGCAAACGAGACTCAAGCGGGACAAGAGGACATGTTGGTAACGCCCTTAATCACATTGGGTGCATTAACGCCGAGCGCCGATGATGGAGGTGGAGGAGTAGGTGCAGGGAGTGGCTTCAAGTCCTTGTCATCGTTTGCAGCTTCCCCTACTCTCCGGAAACGATCGTTGCAATCACGTACAAGCCAACGGTCAAACAGCTCCGGATCATACCCCGAGTCAAGACGTGACGCGGCAGGGCAGAGCCAGAGCAAGACTATTTTGTCGCCTGTAGCAGGGGCAGCAGCAAGTCAAAAATCTCACCATACCGAAGGTGACAGTTTTACGGGTTGGCCTGATGATATTCAATTGGATGATAACTTTGACGAACTTGAGACAAGTGGTCTTGTTACTCTGCCTGCCAAGCGAAGCGCTCCCTCTGATTCTCCTGTTTCCTCGCGACCTCGTCCTCGTCCTCCTTCTACTGATACTTCTTCCGCGCCAGTTTCTGCTCCCCCAACGACCATACATGATGATGGGAACGAGGACGACTTAGAACTCTTACTTGATGGCTTCGACGAGTCGGATCTATACGACATATGATTCTAATAACAACATTCTGTAATCAAAATAAACCTCTGTATATAAAAGCTTGTTTTGATAGGGTCAAAAAATCACAAAGTAGTGGATCTAATTTTGTTTACTCGCTTTCTCTATTGTTCTTCTCCTTGAGTTTTATCATTAAAAAATGGTTGTGTTTGTGGGGGTGAGGTGAGGGTGATTGTGTGGGAGTATGTTTTTTAAGCACGGTTAGCAACCTTGGGGGTCCAGGCCTGGAACTTTGCGCGGGTGGTATTGTAGGTCTTGAAGGCTAATTTTGATCCAAACCGAGAAGATATCTGCCGTTTTAGTGGAAAGACTTCATGTGTCCGAGAGATGAATCGGCAACAAAATGAAGCGGCAAATATCCGTTGCGATTCTGGTGTGAGGGTGGGAGAAAATACCTTTTGGCGAACCGGTCAAGTTCTCGGTGAATTCGACACCCCACTTGGGAGCAGCCATGGACTTGTCGATGGTAGGGGGAGCATCCAACATGCGATGCAACCAACCGTGCCTGAGAGTGAAAAAAGGAATAATTTGATAAGTCATATGCAGTCAGGGTTGTGAGCTGCCGTGAATGGCTCATTGAAGGTGCTTCTCACGATGCCATCTCTAGATAACCTACCACTCGGCGGGAACCTGGGAGGCGTTGGCCTCGGCTCTGGAGAAGAAGCTGTCTTCCTTAGCGAACTGGACCCAGCGGGTACGACCTATTTTGATAAACACGGAAATATGTTGCCCGATAAATATGTTGATCCATGATGTTTGGTCCGAGGATTCCAGAGATTTTTAAAGAAAAAAATTGCCATAGTCGTGCCAATCCGGAAACGCGACCCTGCTGATATAACTTGGATGAAGTCTGTCCCGATGACGTTCCTGCAGTTTCAGATGCCAGTGTTGTTGTCGATAACAGCTCCTGGAGATTATCGTCCTGCCGCGTTTCTGGTTCATATTGTTCCGCCCATCGGAACTTTTTGTCCGTCCTGCTCCCTGCGTACTCCTGCCCTCCTGCCCTCCTGAACCTGCTTCCGGCGTGTACTGGACTCTGGCTGCTGTGCTGTCGTTGAATAGGCGTTCTGAAGTATGTTTTCCCTAAAGAAAACAGCAGAGCTGGAGCTTTGACTCTCACGAGATGGAGAGAGGGATTGCAGGTGTGCATGCTGTATGTTGTCCGCCGTACCGTAGCTCTCGTTCAAGTTCTCAAAGTACTTGTTGCCGAACTTGTCGGTTCCGATCAAGGTTCCGACCTTGGTGTCGCCCATGTTGTTGAGCTGGCGCATGAAGCGACTGGGGCCCAGCTTGAGGAAACCCTTGATTGTGCGGGGGAGGGACGACATGGTGTCTGTGATGTGTTGGTTGTGAGTGGAGAGGGGTTTGATGATCAACACAATTTCCGAACATCTCCCACATTAGGCGGATGAGGGTGACGAACTGGAACTTCGGAATCGATGCTTCCTCTGCATCGGCGCACGTGACAGATCAGTAGAACGCAGAGTGAATTTTTTTAAAAAAAAAACTTAATTTGTGGATTTGAGATTTGAATTGCCACACGTTTTTTTTAGGCTTTTTCTTTTTCTTTTTCCTTTTTTTACTCTTTGGCCCGCTTCTCCTGTTCTTTCCTCACTCTCTGTTCATTCTTTTCCACATCACCACTCATGTTTGCTGAAACCGAGCCGGTCTCTTGATATAACACTCTTGTGACGATCCCTCCCCCTTCCTTCGCTTTGCTGTACCTTCTCCTACCTCTATACCAGAAACCCGCCATTGGCACTCCACTCCACTCCACCCCACCCTTCCACTCCGTGCTTTTCCCTCTACCACAGTCTGACCCTGAATAGGTTTCGTCTCAGTCAGTCAGTCCCCCAGAGAAAACATCAAAACAACAACAACAACAAAACAGCCTCTGTCAACCTTCTCTGCCCCTTCTTTTTCTTCCTCTTCGCCCTACGATCCGCACCATCACCACACTACCAGTCTAAAAGCTAGCGTCGTACAGGCGATATGAGATCATTTGGAGACGCACAAGGGGCGACCCGATACACTATCGGAATCTTGGCTCTCCTCTCGGTCGTCTGCATCTGGGTCTCGTCCAGTTTCCTTATGAATGTAAGTCATTCGCTTTTACTCATTCACTCACTCGACCTGACCAGGCTGATCCCCTTTGTCGCCCCCCTTTTGTCACTTCACACATTCCACATTAGGGGGAGAGGGGTGGACATTCGGTGGAATTAAGCCCATGTCAAGTGAGCAGAGGAAGTAGAAGAGTAGGGAGGAAATGACAGAAGACTAAAGAGAAAAAAAGTCAGGAGTGAGAGGAAGAGGAAGACGAAGAGAGTACGACATAACCGGACACAGACGACAAAAAAATGTAAGGATGACAGAGAAGTGAGGCTTAAAGTACGGAAGAGAGAGGGAGCGGCAGTGACCATGGCAATGATAGCGACAGTGACATGGACATGACAGGATCTTGACAAAAGAGAGATCAAGACTAAGGTCACTTTTTTTTTTTTTTTTTCTTTGCCTTTTCAAGAAAGGTAAAGTGTGAAGAGTATGTTTGCCGCCCTCCCTCACACTACCTGTTCGTCGTTCTTTTTTATATTTCGCTCCCTCGACCTGCCTCTTCTCCCTCTCTTTTTCCGTCACTTTGTCCTCTCTCTCCCCTTTTGTTGATGTCTGTGCGGGTCATTCATTCTCAATTTTGGCCGCTTTGCCTGTCCGTGTGTATGTCTGTGTGTGTGCGTGTGTGCGGTGTGTGCGCCTTGCTTGCACCTGTGCTCCCTGTGATGGTGCACGGCACGATCTATCTGAACCAGCAGACCAGCAACCCCTGGACCCAAACACGCTATTCTGCCTTCTTTGCTCATTTTACTTCTATTTTCTTACTTCTCTCTTATTTCACCTATTTCTTGCTTTCTTGCTTTCTTGCTTTTTTGCTTCCTTGCCTCCCATCCTTCCATCATCGGACCCGCCTGGACAATTGGTAACACTAGAACATTTTTGCTGGACAAAAATACAACAAGCCGTTCTTTGTCACCTACGTCAACACTGCAAGCTTCTCGCTCTACCTCATCGGCCCTCTCTACAGACACTGTCGTCGGGTGTGTTCAGGGACATCCAGATCCAATGAGTAAGTTTATCTATATGTGTACCTTTTTTTACCTTGAAAAAAGGGCTCTCTTTCTTTCTCACTTGTCTGTGGGCGGATTCAAGATCTACGGGTCTGAGCTTGCACGTGGCACTTTCAAACCGAGATCGCGTTGTACAACAGGTCTATTCGTGCGCTCTCCCCTTGACACCCCACTTGACATACCAACACTTGCACTTACGCTCACTTCATTTTTTTTCATCTCCACCTATACCAAATCGATTGAACCAACTATCAGCAAGAGCGCATCTACCGAGACTATAACATCAACGGATGTGTCAACAGGCGGAATCGACTCACTGCTGGAGCAAGGATCGACAGGAATAGTATCAATTGCCGAGAGCGACAAGCCATTGACACACTGGGAGATTGCAGAGCTCAGCCTTGCCTTCTGCATCCTTTGGTTTGCTGCCAACTGGGCCACCAACGCCTCATTAGCCTATACAACTGTGGCTAGTTCAACCATCCTCGCATCTATGTCAGGATTCTTCACACTGGCAATTGGATCGTTCCTGAAGATCGAAGCTTTCAGTTCTGTCAAGCTGATTGCTGTTTCTGGAAGTCTTCTCGGAGTCGCGCTTGTGAGCGAATACGATCGTGGCAGTCCAAGTGTTGAACCATCTGCGCCCAAGGCACCTTTGTTTGGCGATATTCTGGCATTGATGTCGGCATTGTTTTACGGATGCTATACGGTTCTCCTCAAAGTCAAGATCCAGAACGAGAGCCGTGTCAACTTTTCACTCTTTTTCGGGTTTGTCGGTTTGTTCAACCTGTTGCTGCTGTGGCCAATCTTTGGTGTCCTGCACTGGACGGGGATCGAACCATTTGAGTTGCCACATGATACCAGGATCGTTTGGATGATTGGCATCAATGCCTTTGTGGGGACATTTGTGTAAGTCTTGGCAACAGTGGTTGGTTAATTACTACTCGCGTGGTGTTAATATACAAGGATTTATTTGCCCACTGACAACGTCCGTGCTTTTTTGTTTACTCCAATAGATCGGACTACCTTTGGCTGTTGAGTATGCTCATGACGTCGCCACTGGTGGTTACGCTAGGACTGTCAATGACAATCCCATTGGCATTGCTGGGAGACATTGTTGGCTATGGTCGTGTTCTTGGCCTCGGATACTGGATCGGAGCAGGACTTGTGCTAGCAGGATTCTTTGGTGTGAACGGAGCGGTGTTGAGTGAGAGGACGAGTGAGGTCGTAGTAGAACAGGATGATGAAGGCGCTGGAGTAGGCCCTTCTTCCTATTCTTCATCACAACCCGTTATTGCTGACGAGACGCAACCACTCCTCCGCTCTCGTTCATAGACAACGCGTACTTTTTTTTGTCTCGACGGCTGTCATGTTATCCATTTATGGACCTCCCTTCCTTCCTCCTTCCTTCCCTCGTGTTCCATAGTCTTGTACATTAGTTATTTCCTCCATAGAACACACCAACATAAAGAAACGTGTTCTTGTAAACACTGGCATCGGCCTCGATTGTGGGTGAAGCGAGCGTCGGAGGACGAGACCGATGTATTATTCGTGTGACATTGGAAATGTTGTTGTTCCCCATCTGGCTGTATAACCGATGCTCACTCCCTATGCACTGTAAAGTGTCAATCATTATCCAATGTAGTCTTGGCAAATGAATTCACTCTCTTCTACATGCTACACAAGTGAGTTTAGTGAGCCCATTGGCAGCTTGGCATTCCTTGTTGCCTTCTTTTTGGCACAGGCCGTTGTTCATGGCACACGATAAGCACATACTAAAGTTGATGTCATCTTTTTCACCCCTCTTTTCTTTCTCGCAACTTTTCCCTTTTTTCTTTTCCTTTCTTCTACTTCACCTTCGCCTTCATTCTCGCCAAGACTCTCCACATACCACCACCAACCATCACAACAGGACTCCCACAAGCAAAAGAGGACCGACTATGCAGACAGAGCCACCGCCATACTCCTGGCGTCGCCCCTCAGGCCCACCCTCGCCAACCACACCGACCTCACCTCTGACCAACATCCCACATCGTTCCTCATCAAATGCATCCACTGCATCCTCAACCAAGCTCTCTCTCCCCGACGACTACAACCCCCTCCAGTACCCCCCGCCATCACGCGTCCGCATCGGGGTCAGACCCGACATTGGTGATGCCTCAGACCTGGATGCCGAAGAAAACGAACCAGAACCAGAACAAGTAGAAGAAGAGGAGCCCGAACTAGAACAACAACACGACTTCCCGGACACCATCGGCGCCTTCCATACCAGCACCAAGCCAAAAGTACAAAACATCCAAGGTGTTCTCCCTCACCAACAGAAGCAACCTTCCAGTCCGGGCGGGAGCAAACCAGCGACGACTTACAAGCTGCGTATGCCTATTCAGCCCAAGGAGTTTTTCAAGGGTGTGAGGTTAGCGTTGCAGGGGTGCTTTATTGCGCTCACTAACCCAGACTTTAGGAATGGACGACTCTACAAGACTTTGTTCCGTTTGCTTCTTTTCACACTGGTTGCGCATCTGGTCACGCAGATCTTATTCTTTTTGCCAGTTGCGGCCATTGGTAGTCTGTTGCGCGTCCTAAGTCTGACTATGGATACCGACACATCTGAATCGCAACGCGGATTGGAGATGTTTTCGAACAAGGCACACGAGCTCATGAGTTCAATCCCTTTGTTGGGATTACTCTTCCTTCGGTATATGTACCCTCAACCTCTGGATGATATCTTTATCGATGGACTGATCTACTCGGATCACCTGTTGATGCAGGAACACGAGCACGCCAAGGCAGAGCAGGCCAGAAACCCTACCGCGGTCGATCCCAACTCGCCTTCGATCTATGTCATGGATCATCGAGGACTCTTTGCTCCCGCCCTATTGGCTTACCCGTACAAGGTTCAGCACTGGAGCGAGATGTGGAGATATGTGCGTCGGTCCTGGAAGCGTCTCAAGTGGGCTCTCCTCTTCCTGGTCCTCTCCTGGCTCCCCATCATTGGACCCCTGGCCTTCCCGATTGCCTCGTTCTTGTCAACCATCCAGTCCATCGGATCTAAACCCTTGGCTATTGTCTTTGGAGCGGGATCGTTTTTCTTGCCAAGAAGTGTGTCGATTTTCTTGCTCAAGGGCTTCTTTGGATGCCGTGCCTTGACCCGTGAGCTGCTTGATCCGTACTTTATCAGAATCGGGATGAGCCACTACCAAAAGCGCAAGTGGTTCAATTATCGGAAGAGTGTTCTTTTGGGATTCGGTGTTGTCTTTTATGTTGGGTGCACTATTCCTATCATCGGCGTCGCCGTGTATGGACTCGCACAGGTAATAAGGGCTTTCTTTTGCTTTACTTTGCTCAGCACTGTGTTTGAGTGACAAGAGAAATATTAATGTCATCTTTCTGTTGCCGTAACTCTTTGTTGAATTTAATAGGCATCATCTGCGTTTGTGCTGCAGTCATTGGCAGATCCGCCACCACCTCCAGTCCTCAAACCAAAGTCCCCCTCGTCCAAGATCCCCAAGCGGCAGGGCTCCAGATCTAAGCAAGAATAAGTCAGCAGTCATCCTATTATTTCAACATTATCGCTCAATACAAAATTGCTCCGCCTTCTCTTTTCGCAAGGTGATTGTAGAAAAAAAATGATTGCAGACTCTATGCGTTCTTCAAAAATGAAAAACTATATAAAAAAAAAAAACTACGTGGAAGGAGCATCGAGAGCGCGACGGATTCTTTAAATAATGATCTCGTCGTCGTCATCATCCTCGTCGTCACCGTCGTCGTCCGACATGGACGACCTATCCGATCCAGCGCCATCGTTGTTCTGATCGTCATCATCCGACTCCTCCTCTCCAAAAATCATCAGAAGCGGATCGTTCTCGAGCATAGGCAACAGGTACTGAGCGTCCTTCCAGAAATCGGCCTCTTTGCTTGGTACCTTGGCGCCACACCCACCTTCCTTCAAATGCTTGACCAACCAATCTTCTTCATCGTCACCGTCCTGCTGTGGCTTCTCTTCAGGCTTCTTCTTTTGACACGAGAAGCAAACACCCAACATAGTCTGTCGACGGATATAGTTGATCAACGAGATGGTCTGATAAAAGTCCAGTCCCAGCGCATGTCGTTCGCCCTCCAAATCAAATCCATGAGCCTCCTTCATATGCTCGCGTGTCGTCTGTGCTGACGAAAAGTAAACGTTCTCAAAGAGACATTTCGTTTTCTCGTCCTCCAGCGCGTCGTCCCAATCTGCCCAAGAGTCATCGCGACGGTCGTCATCAGAATCGTACCGATCATGCTCAAAGTTCTCCCAGTTCTTGCCGGGCTCCAGATAGTTAATGACGTAGAATTGGTCATAGAGACGGTTGCGGGCACTGATCTTGAAGTGCTTCTTCTTGCGCATGTGCTTCCTGAGGACGGCTGGCGATGTGAACGTCTTTTCACAGTACAAGCATTGGAGGCTATCATAAATTAAAAGGGAAAATAATTAGGATCTGTTGACAAAGATGCATTGGCCGCAATGAACAGGTGACACATTGATTATTGATTTCTAATTCGAGTTCTTTACCCAGTCAGTTTGGCTTCCAGCATGTCCAGATACTCATTGACATTGACGAGGTTGTCGGGCAGACCAATGTTGAAGTTGTGCTCGGCAAACATATGCTTGAACAAGATCGTTCTAGAATGTCATATACCCATATAATATTGACGTTGTTAGCATTTACACAAGTAAGAACGCAGCAGCAACGGTAGCAAAAACGTGTAAAATACCTGTTATCGCAGACGTTCTTGCAAAAAAGACACTTTCTCTTGAGCTTAGCATCGTCGTTACGTTCTTTCTCCTGAACCTTCAAGATCTCGTTCAATTTCTCACGCTGGATCTCGTCGCGCAGGGTGCGATCGGCCACCGAGACAGCAGGGTCGATCGTGAAGAATTCATCGCCCTCCTCGGCTTTGACAGCAACCTTTTCGAGGCCCTTGGTCTCAATCTCCTCAGCCCAGTGGGTCAAGTACCGATCGAGAAGGATAAACATATGGTGAATGTTCTTGAAGGCGATCTTGTGGGCTTCCTTCAGGTGGGCGACAAGGGAGGTCGAGTCGGTCAGAGGGTCGGTCAGATCGCAGGACTGGAAGGGGCAATGGATCATGATGACGGCGTGGTATGGGGGGCGACCGGATCCGGAGGGGTAGTCGGATTGAGAGGAGTCAGAGTCGCTTGAGAATGAGCTCGATCGAGAACGGCTAATTTTTGATACCTGAGCCTTGTTGGTCGATTGATCCTGACCTGCAGAGGCAGCAGTGGTTGAGGCAGCATCTTTCTTGGCGGGTTGCTTCTTGTGGTGGTGGTGATGGTGAGATTTGTTATTTCCAGTTGTCGAAGAGGCGCCTCCAGCGTTGCCACCAGTACGCGACGAGGAGTCGGCTTTGGGAGTAGTCGAGGAAGCAGCGGCGGCGATGACAGAGGCAAAGGAGGGGGGCTTGGGAGCCTGTGCTCTGTGCGAGGTCGAGTTCTTTGAGGTGACGGTGGTCCACTCGCCTTCGTTGCTCATGATGTGATTGGTGTGTTGATTAAGAAGTAAGGGTAGTGAAGAATAAGGTAAAAGGAATGTGTCAATGGAAGGGCAAGGAAGTCGTCGAACAAAACTTTTTTTGTGCGTCAAAAATTGCCGCGCCTTTTTTCTTTTTTGATCCAGCCGCTGCTAAAGAGTGACTTACGGGCTACTGCAAGACAATGCTGTGACTGTGCGAGAAGCAGAGCTTGACTTTTGGCGCCACCGAAACAGACCACAGTATTTAAATGAGCATTGTGCCTGTGAGCTTGTTCGACGTCTTTGACTTGTTCTTTCCATTCACCACTCATCCAACAACGACGAAAAACGCCAACAATGACATCGCTTCGTACTCATGCGGAGCAGCATAACACGGACCTCTACAGGGACTACAAAAAGGACAGGAAGGTCGGAGAAGGAGCCTACGCCGTCGTTTACCTTGGTACAATACTGCGACATTCTCCATGACGCAAATCAACCTTGCATTTTTTGGGTTCTTGTCACATGCGTTGCTTGTCCAAAACATGAATGTGATGGCCAAGGGCACTGCTGAGAACAAAGGCTAGAAGAACTCAACTTGGTTTTCCATACTGCCGTTTATTCCTTGTCTAGGAACACAACTCTCAACAAAGAAGACTGTGGCCATCAAAAAGATCAAAATTGGACAGTTCAAGGATGGACTTGACATGAGTGCTATCCGTGAAGTCAAGACCCTCCAGGAGCTTCGTCATCCCAACCTGATTGAGGTGAGTTTGGAGGGCAGTCTCCGCGATGGTATTGAGACTTAATTGCTTTCGATCTATCACATGACACTTCTTATTAACAAACGCTTTAAACTTCTTTGAACGGGAATTAGCTGATGGAGGTGTACTTTCACAAGACAAACTTGAATCTGGTGCTGGAGTACTTAGAGTCTGACCTGGAGATGATCATCAAGGATAAGAGCATCCTCTTTATGCCAGGCGATGTCAAGCACTGGATGTTGATGACCCTGCGTGGACTGGATCATTGTCACCGCAACTGGATTCTTCATAGAGTAAGATGTACCCCTACCTGCTTCATTGTGCGTCTATCCTTAAGGACTAACATTAGCTGACCTTTTTTTCCCTTTTGAACTCATGCTGTACTGTAGGATATGAAGCCAAACAACTTGTTGTTGGGACGAGATGGACAGCTCAAAATTGCTGATTTCGGTTTGGCGCGAGACTTTGGTGATCGAGGCCGTCAGCTGACAGCACAGGTCGTTACCAGGTATTGGATCCTTTTGTTGTCGTGCATGGACATTGGCGTGCGCAGAGAGTATTATTTTCAAGCGAGGTTCTTGGAGGACCCATTACATGTTAACTCAGCGTCAATTCTTTCTATGTCTACATAATAGATGGTATCGTGCTCCTGAACTGCTATTTGGCGCCAAGGAATATGGATATGGCATTGACATATGGGCGGTTGGGTGTATTTTTGCAGAACTGTTGCTTCGAAACCCCTATCTTCCTGGAAACGCGGATATGGATCAGCTGGACACAATATTCAGAGCTCTTGGAACACCTACGGAGAGCGATTGGCCGGTAGGCTATAATCTTTGGATCAAACCAAAGGATGGAAAGGATAAGGACAATGCATGCAAATATCCTTGTTCTCTTGAAAAAGAGAATGGCTCTCAAGGACCTTCTTTTCTGACCCTTTTATTTTTTTGATGTGTCTACGTAGGGTGTGCAATCACTTCCGAACTACATGCAGTTTAAGCAGTATCCGAAGACACCGCTGAAGCTGTTGTTTACTGCTGCTGGAGCCGACACTCTGGAACTCTTGGAGAGCATGTTAATCTACGACCCCAACCGAAGAATCTCTGCGCGCGAGGTATAGCAAGATCAAGTGTGTTTTGCATGTGTATTTTTAAAAGGAAAGAAATTTCGCGTGTATTTAATTCTTTCGCGCCATTTATTTTTTTCTTCTTATAGGCATTGTTGCATCCATATTTTTTCAATAAGCCGAGACCAACACCTCTGGAGAACTTGCCAAAGCACGTCCGTGAGACGCCCGAAGATGTCAAGCAGAAGCGGAAAGCCGAAGCCTTTGGTGCGTGAACAAACTTGGACAAATGGATCACGACTTCAGGGATTGAGACGACAGAAAGAAATTCTCTCAACATCTTTTTGCAATCTACCGTACTTTTTTTTTTCTTCTCCACGCACTGATCCACAACCATCTCTTCTTTGTACACACTCGTTTGCGTTTACTCCTTGCTTTCGTTGCAATTGATGCTTATCCATAATACAGACGCGTACGATATGCATTCAGCAGAGACCAGGAAGATCGCGCGTGTCCTCGACTTCAGGTCGTAAAGGAGGCATAGTTGCCAAAAATGCACGGACCCGCTTATACTGAAAGCAATGACAGAAGTAAATGACCGAAACTCTCGAATAAAAAAAATAGCAAAAAAGGACGTCCGCTCCTTGGCTTGTCATTCTTTTTTGTTTCCTCCGAATATTCACTCCTCTTCACACATTCATTCCTCTTAACGCATTCATTCATTCCTCCTCCACCATTCACTTCATTCGCTCACAATGATCCTTTTGAAGAATGTGCAAAAAGTCCACAAGATCTGTCGACCTGAAGTCAAGGCACAAATAGAGATGATGCTGACGGCGGCAGGTTACAAGGGGTGGGATGTCGGTGTCTCATTCTCAGGAGATCGCACCGTCAAAAGACTCAACAACCAATACCGTGGCAAGAACAAGTCTACCGACATCCTTTCCTTCCGCTTTGCCGAGGTAGGTCTTTTACAGGCGGTGACGTACTTTTTTTTTTCGTTCCTTGCCAAGTTTATCTTGCAGTACTTACAGCCATTTACCCCTGCTCCTAAAGAAAATAAAAAACATCGCGTTCTGACGCACTACTTCTCTTACTTTTCCATACAAACACGCGTATAGGCCATAAAACCGGGAAAGCTTCCAGAACCACGTTCCGAGGACGACAAGAACTTGGGGGATTTATTCGTCTCGATGAGATATGTCGAGAAATGGTGCCAGGAACACAACGTCGCCATTGAAGACCGTTTACCTGTCCTTTACGCCCACGGGATCTGTCATTTGCTCGGATACGATCACCAAAATGATAAAGACTATGCCCAGGTAACTAACCCAAGTACCAACGCTCCTTTTGGTGAACCGACCTAGCCGTCTTGAATGAAGACTTGTTGTTTTATCCTTTCAATTGACAAGAAAAAACTGACGCGACAGTTCTCCTTTTTTTTTGATGACTGTTTAGATGAAGAGAAAAGAGAAGAGTATTTTAAAAAAGGTAAAAGAATGGCAGAGTGCTTTGGAGTCAAAGCCATAGCATGAATAAAGCGCATCAAAATAGACCCTCTCTTAGTGTGCCTACAGGGGATCGAGATTCTACAAGAGGACTACATAAATAGAAAAAGAAGTAAGGATAGGTGCAATGGCATTGATAGCGCGACAGGATAGCGCAGACGTAAGAAAAATGGTAAATTGACACAACGACGCGAGAGAGTATAGAGTTATGATTATGATGAAAAGTTGGTATGAGATGCAATTTTATTTTGGATAAATGAAAAGTGGGAATGAATGATTATGCGAAACGACGCGAGAGCATTTCCTAAAAGTTGGCAAAAAGATAACAAAAAAGCATTCATCGATTAATTCATGTGTCAATATAATGAGATTCTTTCGTCATAGTACCCACCAAAAAAAAAAAAGACGCCAAAAAAAGGTCCAACAAGTCCAAAACTTACATAGGTCATAAAGATAATGGCGCTAGAGGGGGCAGACCGAGCAACGGTGATACCGCATCCGCGGTACAATCCACGGATACCTTCGGAACGGAAGATCTCCTTTCCTGTTGCCAGGAAGCCGAGCGAGGACGAAGGAGCACCACCACGCTGACTGCGGAGGACATCCTGTGTCTGCATATGACTCTTGATACAGTCCGCGGGGAAAAGGATAAAATTGTAGGCCATTCCCGCAAGAGCACCAGCCAGCATCAGCTGAGGAGCCGCCAGATCGGATTGTGTGACCGTTTTACCGACAGGCGCGACTGCTTGAGCACGGGCGACCAACATACGGCAGACAGCCTCGTAGGATCCAAACCACGCAGCACCACCGCCAGTCTCGCGGAGAAAAGTAGGAAAGTGTCCGAGATAGAACCCCCGGAGACCATTCTGGGTATAAATATGCTTGATTACACTAAGTGGACCGCTGTGGAGAGCTTTGGGAGTAGGTCCAGTCTTGATGTCCTTGGTATACAAATGTCCAATCTGCTGCACCTGCAATTTGCACTTGACCAACTCCACAGGGGTCAAGACCATAGATGCAAACACGCCCGAGATACCTCCCGAGAGGCAAAGCATAGGGATACTGAGGGGTGCAGGTTCAGCTCCTGGGGTAGCATGATGTGCATCGGGGATGGCAATGAATTCCCTCAGCATGTCCTGAGCACGTCTATATCCAACAAAGAGCACGGCATTCTCGAGCATAGCACCCACAAGAGGAGATGACAAGCCCTATATGATGGATGAAGGGAAAACGAGATAATCTCGATGAGCTATTTTAATTTCGGGCTGAGCGTTGCGCTTTGACACACAAGATGACTGACTGGCCAAGGGGTTTGAAAAAGAAATATATATATATTTGCATAGATGGTCTGATCGCTCTTAGGAGTCAGCAAGCAAAAACAAGCAAAAAGAGTCAAGGGAAAAGGTGTGGAAGTGATCAATTCTTACGTTGTAGAGGCCAAGGAAACCTTCGTTTCTAATTGTCTGGCGGAAGCAATCGAAGGGACCCTTAAAGATGGGGTGGTCCAGAGGCTGAGTCTGGAGGCGAACCTTGACAGTGTCAAAAGGGAATTCAACAAACTTGCCAGCCACACCCGCGATCTAATTTGGTAAGCCCAATTGAATGCAAGGAGATATACAGTTAGAGTCATAAAGACTGGGCGAAATTGTTGATTGACAGAAAAACAGCCGGCTATTCTTTGTCCAAGAACTGGGCTTACCGAGCCAAAGGCAAGGTCTTTGAGCGACTGCTCATTCTTTTCCGAGATTACGATCTTGGATTCCTGGGCGGTAGTTGCCAGATCAGACAACTTGCCCTCGGGGAATGGACTGTATGACTGAGCCATTGCTTCTTTTTATGGGGTGGAGAGAATGAAGAGGAGAGTGGGAAAGAGAGCAAAGGAGCGCAG
Source organism: Linnemannia schmuckeri (assembly GCA_029449235.1). Taxonomy (NCBI): domain Eukaryota; kingdom Fungi; phylum Mortierellomycota; class Mortierellomycetes; order Mortierellales; family Mortierellaceae; genus Linnemannia; species Linnemannia schmuckeri. The sequence continues at coordinate 954,521 of JANATG010000012.1, read as the reverse complement.
GTGAAGAATGGAGAGGGAAGAGAGAGAGAGGCACTAGAGCCAAGAAATAAATACGCAATAAGAAGGGGAAAAAAGAGAATGCAAAGTGGCGTGCTTTCTGGCTTGCCAGAGTGTGCCGAGGGGTGAGGCAATTAGGATGAGGAGAGGGGGGCCGAAGAGAGAAAAAAGACGCAAACAACAGAAGGTAACTGGTTCTTCAGCCTTCTGACCACATGATAGTCAAACTAGTATGTGAAAGGTGGAGGGGGTGTTCAGGAAGGGGAGGAAGGAGAGAGAGAGAGTCAGTCGGCTAGTGAGGACGAGTGTGGTGATGAGAGGCAGAGTGAAGAAGAAAGAGAGAAGGAAAAAGAGGGTGGAGAAAAGAAGCGAGAAAACAAAAAAAAAAAATGCGCTGCAGCAGCGGACTGCAACAGACCACTCAGCAGCCATTTTTTGAATTGACTACGAGCGGACCTTTGGACCCGAGCAGCGAAAAAAAAAAAGATTCTAAATCCTGATTCGATAATTGGGCAAACGCAGTCACTCCACAGGGCTCAAGCATAAACAAACAGGTACCATTGGAGCGTATCTTCTTTCGCACAAGAACGCAGGACAAAGAGACTCGCCTCTTTCAACAACCAAAACATTTCAACCCCCAACAACATCAACAAGCAAATGTCGGATTCAGATTCATCAGAGAGCGAGATGGGCGGTATGTTCGCCGAGCCTGCAGAGTTCAACCCTCCACCTCCCGAGCCAACTTTCGAAATCTTTACTCGTGCAGCAAAGGACAAGCACCCCCCGGAGATGAAGTTGCGTCTAGTCGGATCCCACCCTCTTTGGGCCCATCACCTCTGGAACGCAGCCAAGGTCTTTGCCGACTGGATGGACGATCATCCTCAGTACACTGTTGGCAAAAATGTTCTTGAGATTGGCGCCGGAGCCGCTCTCCCTAGTTTCGTTGCTGCCGTCAATGGCGCCACCAAGGTAAGCAACTTTGAAATATAGTTGCAATTTTAGTTGATACATTAGACGGAATTGACTGCTTAGCATTTGTCAATGATAGCTACTAGAAACTAACAAAAATGCTTATCTATGTTTTCATTTTTATGCGGAACGCGTACGTCGGACTATATAGGTTGTGATTACGGACTATCCTGACAACGACCTGATCGCTAACATCCAATACAACGCAGATCACATTGTCCCCGAACTCACAAAGGAGGGCAAGGTCATCGTCCAGGGATATCTCTGGGGAAGCAACACCCGCCCCCTCCTCGCTCACTTGAACCCTACCACAAACACAGATACCACTTCCTCAGGAGCATCAGCAGCAGCAGCACCCAAGGAACTGTTCGATACCATCATCCTCTCAGATCTCCTCTTCAACCACTCTCAACACAGATCAATGCTCAAGACCTGTAAGGAGACCTTGAAGCCAGGCACTGGTCGTGTCTTTGTCTTCTTTACGCATCATCGTCCATGGTTGGCCGATGCCGACAACAAGTTCTTTGAAATCGCAGCTGCCCCTGTGATTGACTATCCAGAGAATGGCGACGAATCCTCAGATGATGAGAGGGATCCGGGCGGATTTGGGTTCAAGGTCGAGAAGGTTGTCGAGCATAGGATGACCCCCATGTTCCTTGAGGATCCTGGCAGCGAGGAAGTTCGTGGCACCGTCCATGGATACATCCTTTCCTTGGAGTAAATATCAACAAATCGGAGGCTATCGGCCAACAAACAGCAACTTTCATCATAGACATGCATTCTCATTGTACCATACCTAAACGCACTTTTTTTTCGCCAATTTAATACACAAAAAAAGAACATTATTTATTCGTCCATGGAATACTCTTCTTCAATCTGCTCAACAAAGGCAACCATAACATCATGGCGCTTCTGAGCCATCCTAATTGCAGAAGGAGTCTTCATCATATCCTTGAGTCGGAACAACTTCTCGTGGAAATGGCTAATAGCACAACCCGTGTTGGCCTTTGTCTGTGCCTGATACTGTTCGTAGGTCATGTTCAACTGTGCCTTCTCGGCAGGGTCGTACAGGGGCCGGTTCTTGTATCCACTGTATGCCGCACATCTCATGATACCTATTCATCGTGTTGAGGATACAGTTAGAATGGAAGACTGAAAGAGTACACTTGAAGATACAAACAGATTCGAAACAACTAGCTCATATGTTATCGTTATGCTTACCAAAGGCGCCAATGGCATCCAGCTTATCGGCATCCTGGACACTGAAAAAATGCCAGCAAAATAAATAAAAAGCATTATCAGGGTAAATCCAATCCACATTACTCAACAACGCAGACCAACAAAGCCTCGCCTCACATTCACAAATAACCTACATATGGAGCTCAATGCAGGATTCGGCCCACTCGTTCTTGATCCCCGCCAACTCCTTGCGGAAAGAAACATTCTCGACAATCTTGGCAACAATATCTGCTTTTGCGTAATTGTGCTTGGCCAAGAAGGTCATCACGATCTCGCGGCCAGTAGGTTGGCCCTCCTTATGGAATTTGGCATCACCAATGTCGTGGAACAGGGCTGCGAGTTCTACGAGCTCGATGTCGATGGTCTTGCCGTTGCTGCTTTCTTCTTTTGCAATCTTCAATGCTGATATGGGAAGGAAGATAAAGTGAGACAGAGGAGCAATTGATCAGATCGAATCAGTGGATTGGCGATAGCAAATATTTCAAAGGTACAGCAACGCGCACGTATTCCGCACAGACTCCTGCTCCCAATGTTACCTTGTCTGCGGACGCGATCAACATGGAGCCAGTCATGAGAAGGATCATAAGCGGCCATCTGCTCCTTGACGAGGTCCTCGGCTTCCTTGCGGAAAGTAGCTGTAAGCGACATTGTGTTTTGTTAAGTGTGGTGAATGACAGAGTTAAAACGTGGTCGAGAAAAAAGAGATGTGTGGGGGTCAAAAAAACTCGGAAAAAAATCAATTGCTGTCGTCTATATATTGGACTCCGGACGCCACTAATAAATCGTTATCAGCTGCCCTGGATAGAGCGTCAATGTCGTTTGACTCCAGCTTTGGCTGAGAGTGAGAGAGAGTCCGATCGATCGAGAAAGCTGACAAATGAACTGTACTTCTGTTCTGGTATATTTGTCTGAGTTGACAACTGTGGGAACGATAAAGAACATCAACAACAAAAGTTAAATTGGCACCTAAAGAGTCAATTGCTCGCGAGCATTCCACTACGTAGGCCGGGCCCTACTTAAAATAAGCAGGAAGAGTCGCGTCTTTTGTTCATAAAATAAAGACTGACTAACCGTTCGTGTTTATACGTGGCTCTTTTAGCACTTTTGACGCGAACAAGTTGCGTTCGTTAAACGAATGAGAGTGATATATGGGCATGTGATGATGCCCTGTCAAGTTGTGAAGGAGAGAGATTGACTGGAGATAGAGAAGATAAAGGACTGAAGGGTATCCCAGCCGTTAATGATGGGAGGGATGAGATTGCGGAGAACGTGGAGAGTAATAACTGTATCATGCATCAAAAACGGACAGAGCCCAGGGTGTATTGAATGTCACCGGTGGCTATTTCAATCGCCTAAATAGAGTTGGGCACCATAGCGGTACGCAAGTCGGTAGCATTAAAGAGACTCGACGAGATACAAGGAATCTCGGTACCAGTATCGACGAGAACGTTGGTGTCGCCGTCACCGAAAGGGAGGGTGAATGTGGGAAATCCAGAAGTTCAGGTCCAAGGAGGATTGTCTGTCGATGAAGGAGATGATCGTGTAGGTTATGGTTTTTGAAACGTGTGCAAGGGTCCTTGGCGGGGTCATAGTCTGGGCGATTTGAATTGAGGGACGGGTATTTCACGTAACAGTAGTCGGATGGATGATGTTTGCCGCAGTGCATGCATGTGTGGCTAGGTTGACGAGCGGAAGGGCCTGTGGCAAAGTGTTTGTCGGGGTTGTCAGCGGGGGTGGAAGATGAAGGGTGAGCGGGAACGGAGACGGAGGAGGAGAAGGGTGGGTGAGGATGAAGCTGATGGCATCATCGTAAAGGAGGATAGTGGGCTTTTAAGGATCAGAAAAGCGGAATAGAGGTCGTTCAGGTGCAATTTGTGTTGGTCGTTGAGAAAGGAGAAGAACAAGTGAAGAAGATCAAGTGGAGGGATAGAAGGATGTAATTTCGCCTCTATTGTGAACGCCATATAATTATAATCGATAAAGGGCTGAGTGTTTTTTAGGGAGAGGAGATTACACATTTCCGTCGTCGTTCACGGAGGGCGTCGCGGCCGAGGTAAAGAGGGCCTGAAAAAAGAAAAACAGCCGTGTCGAAAGATTCGTCGTCAAAGGGACGATGGGTTGCGATGGTTGTGGGTTTTAGTCCAGAAAGAGATTATTCTAAACAGACAAGCAAATAGGAAGGGTGAATCTTGCGATCGGCAAAAGTGGATTTAAAGTTGTCAACGAAAACAGTGAAGGAAATAATACCATCCTCGTCGTATGAAGGCCAATCAGCCGCCTTGACCTCATACGCAGGGGGAACCTCGTCTTTAGATGAAAAAATAGAGAATACTCGAGAAGGGGAGGAAAAGTTTGTTGGATGCTGATGGATTAGGAGGGAGCCGAAGACAGATATAACCAGCGAGCAAATAAAAAGGCCAAGCAGGCAACAACGGGCAAAGAATAAAAGGAAAAAGTGTGGTCGTCGGTGTAAAATGCAGATGTAAAGTGAAATAGAAAAGAATGAAGGAGATGACATAAGGCATCAAAACGCGAGGAGGAGGCAACTCGACAATAGGTGAGGTCGACGAGATGCGAGCAAAAATGGAAAAGGAGGAAGCAGCAACGGGAGAGCGTAACAGACAAGTAGAGAGGCATAAAGAAAAAGACCCAGGTTGGATCCACCATGTTCGGTTGCGAGGTGAATCGGGTGGCTGTCATTGGGGAGAATGCATCACGAGCGATCAAAAAGAGCAACCAGAAGAAGATAGAGAGGAAGAAGGAGAGGGTCCTAGGATAGAGAGCTCCAGAAGGAAGAGTTAGAAGATGAAAGCCAGATAGATGAATGCTCAGCGGAAGATGGTCATCAGGACAAAGAGAGAAAGTATTTAGGAAAATAATCTATATTTATGAAAGAGAACGAAAAGGAACTGAAAGGAGATTCTAAGGTAATGCTAGCTATCTATGTGAAGGGGAGGTTGGGCTTCAATCCAAGAGGGTTGGAGTCGCGGGACCGGCAGAGCATCAGAGCCCTCGGGAGAACTCCTTGGGTCGGAGCATCCGGGCCTAGGGGAACCGGCCAAGCTGATCGAAGCGTGCTGGGGCTCAGGATTCTAGGGGACAGTAGGTGACGCGGTGACCACACAGACTACAGGGGGGACATGTTTAAGAGGAAGCAGGGAATCCTGGTAGTCTTCCCACACGACACGAACCCGCCCAACGGCCTAGTTTATCGCCACCTTCACCGCCGCGACCACGACCCTCGCTCGGACGAGAACTACGACGCGTTCGACCCTTTGCCTATGAACCCTTTGTTCGGCTCACTGAGTCTGATTTATTGAGCAAGAGGATGTGGATGACGGCATTGAGACGCATTCGAAAACAAAATCCTACTAATGTAACCATAGCTGCTGAATCTGCCAATGGTGTCATCTCAGATGCCTTTCATCCGCTCTTAATCCTCTTGATCTCAGGAATCTCAAGCTTCCTGTTGGAAAGCATGTTTGAGTGACCGAAGTGAAATTCAGGAATTGGTGGCGTAATTATCACCGCTTTCAAAAAAACATGCCAAGGAAAATAGAAAAAGGCTTTTTATTTGATGCAAACCGGATAACAAGAGCCGATAAACCCAAAGATATTTATTACTCGAATCCATTGCGGACGTTCTCGTAGATGCTGGTGGGGTAGCTCAAATGGTTCAAGCTAGTATCCAGGGGCGCATGGCGTCTTAGTCCCTTGGACACAGCGCCAATCAACGACCGCTCATGATCTCCCTGGAAATCCGCGCTCGACTCCCAGAACATGGCCCCGCCCAACCGGTGCTGCGCAACGTACTCAGCCTTGCGGTCAATGACCATGGGAGAATCATACGTAATAAGCTCGCGCTTGGCAGAATCGTACGAGTAACTCGACACCGTGTCGGCATCATAGTATTCCACCGCTCCAGGAAGAGGTAGAGTCTTATAATCGTACACACCTTGTTCCCAAGTTCCTGGTCCGATGCCCTCAAATGGATGTCCGATTCCGTTGGTGTTCTGGAAGGCACGACCGTAGATGGGCATTCCAACAATGATCTTGTGCGAGGGGATGCCCTGTTGGATATAATGTTGGACTGCCTTGTGGACGTTGTTATCGCCTCCGTGCAAGTTGCTCTGGTGTCCTGCAGCGTTTGACCATGAACCCGCAAGATCGTAAGCCATCAAGTAGAACGAGTCCATATACTGGTTCATCTCGTTCAACCGCAGGAGAGAGTACTGAGACTCGCCGCAGGGCATCGCGCCAGTGAGGAGGTAAGGGATGGAGTCTCCCTTCGCGGCTGCGTACTCGTCCATGGCCTGGCGAAGTTCACGAAGCAATGAAACATAGTTGACTGCATCCTCTGGTGTCTTGGGGTACTCCTACTCGATTCGACAGGACGTAAGCATTCGCATTAATTAGACTGTGGCTCAATTTGTTCTCTTGGCGTGAATCGTCACTCACGACACAGCGATATCTTACCCAGTCAATGTCCAAACCATCCAGTCCCAAGTTGTCCATGAGCTCCATTGATGTCTTCACAAATTTCTAAAGTAACAGCAGAGCAAGTCGAAACAGTAAGTCATTAGGTGTTGGACCTAAACGTCAGTACTTGACAGCATTTCTAACACTTCCACATCATGTTTATAGTGTGCTTACGGCTCGCTTGTCAGGGTTGGCAGCAACTTCTGCGAAATGAGTCGACCAAGTCCAGCCACCGATACTGAGAGACACCTTCAAATGGCGGTTGGCCTTCTTGAGAAGACCAAGACGCTTAAAGTTGCCATACAAGTTGGTTCCAGTCTCGTTCCACGAGTCGTCCTCGTAATGCTATAAAGATATAAAAAAAAATATGTAAGAGCCAAGGGTGAATATTAATTGTAAAGTTGTGCTGACAAAACAAAGCGTAAACGAACGACAAAGAACAGTAACAAGTAAGCGATTAGAGAAAAGGCCAAAAAGTACCTTGTCGGTGTCGGCCCAGGGGTCGCCAAGGAAGACCCGACCTTCGTTGTCGAGGTTAGCAAATGCGTAGAGGATATGGGTAAGATTCTGGGCGGGGAGGTCAAAGACGTTGTGGTTGCGACCATAGATAGCCCAAGCGACAAAGTAGGAGCAGACGACAAAGCTGCCGGGGTGGGTGTTGGAGGAACTCATGTCTGTGTTTTGGGAAGGGAGGTTGATGTTGTTGTCTGGTTGTTCATGAGAGAGGCTGGCTCGTTTATATAGAAGCAGGGCAAAAAAAGACAGGACTGTCACTGAGAGAAACAGGAATGAGCGAGGCGGTGACATGAGGGCAGGGTATGAGGGTGTGGAAAAAAATAATAACGGACGAGCGTGAAGAGGGAAAAAGAAACAGCGAAGGGAACACAATAAAGAGAAATGGGGGAAGCCAAGCAAGGAGGCAATGTAAATGGCTCAGGGACCTATTTTTGTCGTGAGACCATATCATCAAACATCAACTATTATTACGCCTCGAAGGGGAGAACGCAACGGCCAACGGCAAAGTGCTTCCGGTGTCGTACTACGCATTCAACAGTCCCATCATCACGGTTCCCTTTTTTTTTGCGGTTATGTGATTTATTTATTAGGTTAAAGGAACGTCTATGGATACATCGAGTAAGAGAAAGGGCGATTCGTAAAAAGGAAGATAAGAAAACGGACAAGGAAGGGAACAACCGCCAGAGGGCACTGTTGTCGAGATTTGCCAGAAAGAAAAACTGACTAATTATTCGAGAATGAGAATGGGGTGAGCATAAAAATAAGGGAAAAAAAAGAAACAGGGTAAGGGAAGAAAGAAAAACAACAACAGTAAGGCGTGGTATGGATACAAAGAAAGTAACTATCTGTCTCTGCAAGGGGTGAATGTCAACATATCACCTGAAGAGATGAGTGCGGGAAGGAGAAAAAAAGGAAGATGGAAAAATAAGACAGGAAAGTCAACGGGAAGGGGAAAAAAAGCAAACCAGGAAGATGAAATTAAAAAAAAAAAAAAAAAAAAAAAAAAGCGTGCCGCCAGGGCAACGACACTTCGTCCGTTTGTCAGGTAATAAGCACGACAAGAAAGACAGGCCAGACACATGAAATCAGGCGGTGATGCCCATGGCCAGTCGACAGTCAAGCGACGAACAGACATAGCTTCCAACTACGCTCCTGTGAATGAAATGTATCGACAAACAAGTACGTCTTACGAAAAGTAAGGGAGGACTTGAGGGATGACTGAGGCTGCGGCCAAACCAGCAGCAACAACAGCCAAACCACGGAACTTCTTCCTGTCTCTGTTGGCCTGGTCCTCCAACTCTTCAATCCTGCGCTTCATCACTTTAACATCGGCCACAGTGAGCTCATCCAGCTTGTCGGCCGTGTCCTGCAACTCCTCGATATCAACATCGGCCTCGCGCTTCTGCGAAGTCTGAACAATTGTCACTTCAGTAATGATACTCTTCTCGACAACCTCTTCGCCTTCAATCGTAGTGTTGTTGTTGTTCTTGGGGTTAGGAGCATCGAGAAGAGGACGCATGAACTGGTCAATTCCGTATTCCTTGGCCAATGTCTTGGCTATGAGTGGACATGACAATTGTAATGAAAATAGAACTGTTAGCAAAACAAACTTTCAACTACATTTTTTCAAATATTCAGGACCAACGCTTCTTCCTCCCTAGTGTATTATCCATCATCAGTACAAAAGAGTGTGTTGCCATACCTTGAGGAATAGTGATCCTAATGAAAAAAAAAAAAAAAAAAGTGCCGACAATGTATTGCTGGTTAGGTCACATGGCTCTGTCACACAGGGTACTCACGCGCCACACTTTCCCATAAAAAATAACAAGAAACTTACCAGACGCCAGCCAAGGCTCCAGACTTTTCAACAACGCCATCATACTTCTTGGTCACAAAAGCGCTCTCCTTGGCATCCATCTTTTCCGAGATGGCGGGATATGCGGCATTGTACATGGAGGTGGCGTTGACAAGGTCAGTGTCGAGACGACGCATCACGACAACTTCGCCATCGACCTTGGGAGCGCTGATCCTGAGGACAGAAAGAGACTTGTTGCCAGCAGACTTGATGCGGACGACCTTGGGTTTGAGGGGGACAGAGTTGGACTGGGTGGCGTTGGCCAGGAGAGGGTTGCTGAAGATGGGGAGTTCACGGTGCAAAGTTGGCTCGGCAATAAGGACGACAGGGGTGGCGGTGGCGGCGGAGGCGACGACTTCGAGGTTGGCGACGGTTTCTTCAACTGTTGTGACGGTGGTGATGGTCTCAACGTTAGTCTCGCTGAGAGTTGCTTTAGCGACAGTTGCAGACATTGTTGTGGGTTGTTAGTGTGGAGTTAGAAAGTTGGGCGAGTGGGATGAGGATGAAGAAAGAAGAAGAAAAAGAAGTGTTGGGGTGAAGAAAGTAAGAAGTAGGGAGAGAAGAAAGCTGCAGAGGTAGGCACAGAACGATGAAGGGATAGTGATGAAGAAGAGAAAGAGCGAGGGAGAAGGGCACGCTGCTGCTCTCACCGCCCTGTCACTCCAGCCAATAGGACCACAAGAAGAGTGGAATTGGAGAAGAAGCTCAGAGCCTGTCATCCACCATCCCTGCCCCACTTACTCATAACACAAGGACTTGGCAAGGCAGGGTAGGGCACGCACACACAAGGGCATCTAAGCATTCCTGCATCTTTCTTGTCCTCCTAGGGCTGGCTACTTAGAAAGGAAAAGTCATCCGCATAGCTGAAACTGTAGATCAAATAAGAATCTGAGGAAATAACTCTTTATGTATTGGGAAATAGTGGTAATGTACAAGGCGCCAAGGAGCTGGGAAGGATACTGAAAACAAACAACTGGTGACAGTATCGATGTAGGAAAGGAAGGGAGTTTGTGAAAGGAGGACGCGCAAAGTGAACTGTATCCTGATACGTAGCGAGGAAAGCCTACTAATTCCAGATCGGGATCTTTTCAAGCTCTTGACCTATCAATGCCTCTTGATGGACGATCCTTCCACGACTACATCATTCTGATCTCGTTCATCAATATTTCTTTTTCTTTCCCAGTCCGCAAAAATCAGATTCTCCTGTCCCCATGCTTAGAAGCCTGGGGGCACAATTCCGGAAGCCTGCTTCTTCTGCTGCTGGCCAGAAGGCTGCGAAAGCATCTACAGCAAGTGAACAGCACATAGGCAGGATAAGTCAGCAAAGAGTAGAGAATAATAACAGTGAACATGCTATCGAAACAATGGTATGCCTTCGATCCGAGGTGCCTCTCGCAATTAGTTTTATTACCTGGGTGCTCTGCTGCTGCATCTTCTCGTACTCAATCAACCCTTGCTCATGCTCAAGCTCGATCATCAATGGCAAGACCAAGAGCAAAGCACTAGTAGTAAGAACCCAAGCCGAGTTGCCAAGGAACTTTGTGCTGGCCTTTCCGAAATCGTAAACAGCCGAGCACTTGTCGGCGATGGACTTGCGAGTCTTGGCGGGGATCACGTCCTGCAATGCCCAGATTCGGTCGAGGATCGACTCGATGTTGTCAACGTCGTCTTCGTCGTCATCGGACGAGTAGACCGAGGACGAATCGCTCTCGCTGTATTCCTCCTCCTCAACGTGATCGAGGCTGACTTCTTCCAGTTTGACCATGATTGCTTATGTTTGTGGTTGGGTGTTGTTAGTGTAGGGTAAGGAGACTGTTGAGTCAAGAATGAAGAAGTGCGTGTGAACTGGAATGGCGAGAAGAACAAAAAAGATTTCTGTCCGAGAAAATCACCATTCTCGTCTGAGGTCCTTTCGTCATTGCCCGTCGTTGATTTAAGGGGTGTGCAACCGCCGTCATGACCACCCATTCACAATTCATAATGCCCGCGCCGTTGTTTAGTACAGTACATAGTTCGATTGTTATTTATTCTATCTCATCAAGGGCATATTCGCTTGAAGTTTGCGTCTAGGGCAGAGGCTCATCACTGTTGGAGATTCTGTTCAAGTGCAGATACACGTCCGTGCCATAACTAAATAGAGAAAAAAACGAGTTAAGATGAGTTCGAGTAAGCAACTGATCTCGTAGGACAAAAAGCCTCCGCCTGAAAGCCGATACCTGATCCCTTGAACTTACCCCTCCATGGAGATTAGCTTCAAATCGCCTCCAAAGTATCTAGCATAAAGCCTGCTTATGGGAAGACCATATCCAAATCCAGCCATGGGCGCCTTAAAGTCCGACTTGTCAAATGTAGGGTCAAGGTGCTGCGAAGGTGCTGTAGTATACATATAGGTCCATACCAATGGCACTCCACTCCTGGGAATTCCGCCACCCTCATCTGAAATCTTGATGGCAATATCCTACGAACAACGTTAAAAATATCACAGTATGGGTGAGTACCTTGGCTACCTTCGCCCCCATGAAACTCATATTGCTGCTAAATGAAAAACTGATTAGTTGAAGGCCCTTGCTTACCTCCTTTCCTTGCGCGACAATCAGCTTGATAGGGGGGTATTCGTCGCACTCTGTTCCGTACTGTTCCACCACAGCCCGGAGTGAGTTCTTAAGCAACTCAAACAGCATGTGACTCAAGTGAGAGGGGACATACATGAACTCGAGGTCCTTCTTGCAATGAAGATGAACTTCGGGTCCACGGAACAAGCCATAGTAATCCTCGCAGATAAACTTTGCATTATCAATCGCCTCCTGAGCCATGTCTGACAAGTTGGTCTTTGTGCAAATAATGCCGACATAATCCTTCCGTGATGGTCCTTTGTTCAGTGCAATGTGTTGACCTAGAAAATTCAAAAAGGGAAAGTAAACCCCATAACACCCGACCCATGTGAATATTTGGTCTTTGGTCTGTGATCCATCCATTGTGTAAACTGAGGTTCAATTAAGAAGCAACCATGGCCAACAGAAAAGTAAAGAAACATACCGATCAACATACGGATCCCGATGCGTGACATGTAGAATCGATCCAAGAATGCCTGCACATCCGTGTCAACGATATGCGATCTCTTTGCCTGTTTGAATTCGAGAATTCCTTGGGCTATTTAAAAAACGCAAGTTCAATTGAGGAGAAATAATATCCATAAGTCAGTCAGTGGCGATTCAATCCATCCGGGTTCACAAATAAAGATTCCCGTCCTGCGAAATCAAAGACCGAAAGGGAGGGAGGACTGCTCTCTCTCTCTCTTTCTCAACTTGCTTGTCCCACGGATGAATCATCGCTCTTTTTTTTTTTTGAACCTACCAACGGTGGTGACGACGGGATCATGTCGGCGCTTCACTGCTTCGATCATCTTCGTGAATCTTTCGTTGTACGAATGCATTTCCACTGGCCACTCCTGTCCATCCATGGCACTATGATATCTATAGTCGTCAATTGGGATAGATCCAGGCACAAACGGTTAGTTACTATTCCATATCTCCTCAGTAAACTGGCATCAAGGTCGTTCAGTTCTGTATCTTTTTTCACATTTGCGAGATCGTGAAAGAGAAAGAGAAACACATGTCTGCCTTACCTGTGAGATAACGATACGCCCTTGCGGCCACTCTGGTTGTTGCCGTTAGGCATGGCCAGGTTGGGCGAGTTCTCGGGCAGAGCCTGCATCTCTGACTGTCTGTTCATGCTCTTGGCGAGATCCTTGAGTGCAGGGGTCATTTCCTTGCTTGGGAACTCAACCAGATCCTGTTACACCAAGAAGGTCAGAGGTGACATTAAAGAACAAGTTTTTTTTTTTTTTTTTTTTTTTGTTTTCGTTGAGCATGGTCAGTCAAGAGTTTGAAACCAAAAATGTAATATCGAGGCCACTATTCCTTGATGTAATAAAAAAAAAAAAAAAAAAAAAAAAAAAAAAAAAAAGGCATGGATTAGACTGTACCTGGAAGGATTGGGCATACCAATTCTTGACACGGATGATAGAGGGCATGTCGCTGAGGTTATGGGGCAATTCCTCAAGCTCCTTAACCCGATGGGCAAGACGGATAGGCAATTCCTCAGAAAGGAATTGACTGGCCTTGAAGAGGGTTCCTTGAGTAGGGTTCTGACCTACAAGAAGAAGTGACAAAAAAACGGACGCGACACGCGTGAGAACAGGTGGCTCAAAAATATACGTATGTGTTGAGGAATGAGAAAGACGAGAGCTTGCTCTTTACCGAACATGACCATCTGTCTCAAGGAGACACCCGTCTGGGGGAAGGTCGCAAAGTGCTTGATCTTCTCGGACAACTGAGGGCTGATCCTGTACATAGTTGAGCTTGAAATAAAGAGTGGGGAGGCTGTTGAGAGGAAGGGCAAACCTGGAAGCGGTTAGAAGAGGGGGATGATTTGAAAAGGGCGGAGGGAGAGGAGAGGAGGGGAGGAGCCGAGGGAGGGACAGTCGACTGTGGGTGTTTGCAACTGTGTTTGGCGTGTGTCGAATGGGCGCGTTCTTTTTTAGGTAGTGTTGATGGCAGGTGAGGAGGGAGCGAAGGAAGGAATAAAGGAGCAGAAGAAGGAGGGCGGTTGCCCTTTCGTGCTTCGTGTGCTCGCTCGAAATTGAATTCGCATGTGGGGTAGTGTAAGTCACGCCTGGAAGAGGATTCGGTCGCAGGTCTTACGACGCACAGCCCTTCTTCGCTTAAACGAAAACGGTTGGGGGAGAAAACCTCCTCTCTTCTCGTTCTCTCTCCACTCACTCAACCAACTAACTTTTCGCCATGCCCAAGACGACCAGCCAGACACCCGCCGCCAGTAGGTCTAATCGCTGGTTTCGGCCTCATTGACATCAACAACGACGATCTACTCATCCTCTTGCAGGATGGACATTTATCAAATCAGGAATCAGACAGACAAACAAAGGGGGAAAAAAAGAAGAAACGCTAAAAAGGAACAAATCATCTCATGTTATCAACTAGACTCCGGTAAGAAGGCCCCCAAGCCCGTCAACCCCGTTGTCAACGCCTACTTGATCGCCTACAACTGGGCTTCATTCGCCGGTTGGTCTTGGGTCCTTGTCCAGACTATCAGGACTCTTCTCGCAACTGGAGGTGACTACACGAAGGTCTATTCCGTCGTTGGTGATCAGCTTGTCTGGGTCCAGACTGCTGCCCTCCTCGAGGTTTTCCATTCTCTCTTTGGCCTTGTCAAGTCCCCCGTCGGCACTACCGCCATGCAGGTTGCCTCCCGTCTCTTGCTCGTCTGGGGTATCTGCACCTTGTTCCCCCTCCCCGAGGTAGGCTATGATGTGAACCTAATCAGATAGAGAATGCTGTTTTGATCAGAAGAAGGATGTTAATCATGACCGTGTTTCTGCTGTTTAGGTTCGTTCATACTGGGCTTTCACCACCATGACCATTGCCTGGTGCATCACCGAGTGCATTCGTTATGCATACTATGCCCTGAACTTGGTCAACATGGGACCCTCCTTCTTGGTCTGGTGCCGGTATGTTGGGTTACCCGATGCCCGATAAAGATGAAAAAAAATTGTGATTGCAAATGCCTATGTTTGAAAAGGGGTATTTTCGTTTCTCGGCTGCGAAACCCAATTGAATATCGGACCGTCAAACTCAACATTTTTTGCTTTAATTTTTTTATCTTTGGATAGTTACACCTTCTTCTACATCCTCTACCCCATCGGTGCCGGAAGCGAGGCCATTGAGATCTACCAGTCACTCCCCTTTGCCCACACCATCCACCCCGCCTACTACTACTTCTTGGTCGCCATGATCTGCATCTACCCCCCTGGTAACGTGTCTCTCTTTCATCTTAGGCCTCATTCGTTTGTCTAGCATCGACAATCTATTTTTTGGATAATATTTTCTATGTCCCACCATTTCTACATTTCTACGCTTGGGGCGTCGATTTTTGAGAATAACGTTACTAATGGACATTCCTTCTTTTTATGTCTTTCTCTCTTGTTTATATGCACACTCATGTGTTATTCATCTAGGCTTCTTCGTCATGTACACCCACATGATTGCCCAGCGCAAGCGTTACCTTGGCCCCTCCAAGGCCAAAAAGTCGCAGTAAATCAGCCCATTCTCTTTCAGCTTGCATTTCATTCAACTACAGAATATCTTTCGCGTCGACCTGTTCTGTTCGACCGCTTCCTTCACCATTCTAGCTCTATACACTTCATTGCTTGATTTTTCTATCAATTGACTTGGGCTACAAACGCCACTGTTCAAAATACCATGAACAAACACGTGCATTAGATCGTACTTCCAGACTGTGTTGCTTGTCTGCAATTCAAAAATATGTAGGCGCACAGTTTTATTTTTGATGAGGTGATTTTTTTTTGTCCGTGCCCTACTCAAGTGCGCGCAGGAGTTTAAAATGAATGAAAGGAACGACAATATGGAAACAGGAAAAAAAAAAAAAAAAAAAAAAAAAAAAAAAAAAAAAAAAAAAAGTGTGTATGTGTCTTTCAGTGCAAACGCGAAGTGGTGTTTAGCCTTCCCCACACAATCTTTTTGTATTATCCTCTCGATAAGGAACCTTTTTACATTTTTTTATGCCCTCCTTCCTCCAACAAGTTCAAGCTGAATGTAGGAGAGACATTTCAAAAGATAAAAGGAACATTAAGTTGTTAGGGTATGGTTGTTTTATTTGGCAGATGATCTTAACGAGTGACATTGGGATGCCGCACAGCGGGAGCCCTTTTAAGCGGGAGGTATGAAAAGATATCAGAGGGTGAGATTGAATTACTTAGTGATGATGTTGGCAAAGTCGTCCCCAATGGTGAGGTTGATGTAGCCCAAGCTGTTTCCGAGAGAAGTCCAGTCAACCAAGCGCTCGGTGCCATCGCCGTTGACAATAATCGTGGGCTGCCAGTCGATGAGGACGGGGAAGGTACCGCCGTTGGCCTTTGAGTAGTTCAACATGTCGGTAAAAGCCTTGGCCTGGAGAGCAGAGGTAGTCTTGGGGATATCGACCTCGAAGGAGACGGTGGTGGTGCCGGTGCCAGAGACCTTGAACTTGAGGCCGTCCTTGAATTTCCAGATTTGCTTATCCGTCGCATCACTAGAAATACCGGGCCCAGCCTGGACCTGATTAATGAATCCAGGGGGGTTGGAGGCGGTAAACTCGTAAGGGATGCCATAGTAAGGAGATTGGAAGGTGGCGGTGGCGGTGGCGACTCTGGCGGTCGATATCTTGAGCGACCAAGCCTTGTAGGGGGCCTGGGACATGTGCAATCCTTGGAAGTTCATGGGGACGGTAACACTCGATTTAACGGCGGCCAAACCAGCATTCAGGGCGGGGTTGGTGGAGCTGCTGGCGTAACCGCCGATGCCCATAACCTGGTCGCTCGTGTACAAGCCATCGGAGAACGCTCTAGCAGCGTCCAAACTCATGTCCAAAAAGGTGTAGGAGAGGACCTGGTTGTCGCCGGGAACGAGCTTGAGGCCCTTGACGGTCGAGATACCAATGTGTGCACCATTGTGGGTGGAATCAAAGTTGACATCGCCCAAGGTCAAGGACAATTGGGAAGGGTTGTTGATGTTGAGGATCGAGGTCATGGAGGTTTTGTTGTTAGGACCGGTATAGATCTCAATGGCAAACACGTACTTCTGGTTCTTCAGGCCACCCAAACCCTTGATGGGAACCACGGCCTTGAAACCAATGCCGGGGATGGTCAAGTGTCCAAAGATACCGAGGTTCAACTTGGCATCGACGGCACCCTTGAGGGTAACGGGGTGGGAAGCCTTGGTCGAGAGAGAGCCGACAAAGCTGGAGAAGGCGGTCTTGGCATCGGGGAAGACGTTGAGGGTCGAGGTCGTAAAGGCGGTCTTCATGGTACCGCCCTTTACGCTGGCAGCGCTCCAGGGGGTATCGAAGGCACCAAGCTGAACGCCGTTGTCCTGTGTGGAAAGTTGAAGGAAATTATACATTAGGTTCTGCGTCGACACTTCAGATGACCATCAGCAAGAAAAAAAAATAACAGGGCAAAGAACAGAAAAGGAAGGGAAGGGTATGCTTACGATGATGATGACGTGCTGACGGACGGAGTCAATGGGGAGGGTGATGCCGGGGATGGAGAGCATAGTGGCAACGACGCTGTTAGAGGCCATGGTGGGTGCCCAGGGGTTGGCGGTGGTGAAGTCCATAGTCATCTGGTTGATGGCAATCGAGCGAATCAGACCCAAGTCAACCTAGTGATATTAGACAAGTGTATGATGCATATATGCATGCTCCATCAGTGGCCAATAGGAAACTAGTAATTAGTCTCAAGCACGCAGTGAGACATTCAGGTACCAAAAAAAATGCATTGATGGATAGATGGACGTGCATTACGTCTGTATCGAATAAAGGAACACTTACAGAGATGGCGGCCTTGCAGCTTCCGGGCCAGCTTCCAGTGAAGAGGAGGCTTCATGGTCAAAAAAAAAGGAGAGGGAGAGAGAGGGGGCACATAGTACAAAGAAAACATGAATAAGGGATGAGATGTGGGTTGGAAAACAATCACCTCTAAAGTCATTCAGCCCCCAAGGGCACGGGAGACGATTATGGACCTACCCGACGAAACAGGCGGCAATGCGGTCAGAGTTGGCATCGCGCTTCTCGACAACGGGTGCGGCAAGAGCGGTCGAGGCGGCAAAGGCGGTAAGGACAACAGCCTTCAAAGAGAACTTCATTGTGGAGGATGGTAGGGTGATGGAAGGGGCGGAGGAGGTGGGGGAAGAGGAGAATGAGGCGTGGGTAAGGGGATCTGGAGATGGGAATCTGAGGAACAAAAAGGCCAGCAGAAACGGCGTTCTTTTTATACTGGCGACGTTCTTTTTAGTTCCTTCGCTAATGAGTAAAGTATGTATTGCATGTTCAAAGTAGAAGTACAAGGGGCAGTGGCAGTATTCAGGATGATACGCCAGCAGCTCCCTTCGACAGAAAGCGCCAGGTTCAATTGCCAATAGTTGTGAAAGTGGAGAAGACAAACAACAGCCAGGACATAGAGGGAAACCTAATGACCGGTGAGCCATTTGTTACGAGGTATCGCCTTTGTATGGTCCACTTGGGCGTCGACATACTAACTTCTTTCTCTATCTTCTTGTACTCTTGTTATGCTGCCACCGTATAATATTCATAGTGTCGCTGAGTTATTGTACAGGATTGTGTACAGGATGAAAGATAGAGCGCTATTTACCTCTCCATTGGCGCATACATTCAGGGTACTTCCCACGCGGAACTCGAATCTGAAGTGGCCTGAACTGGGACATAGTTTGAACAACCGCTACCTCCTCTACAAACCGCAGCCACCTCTGCCCGCAAACTGCAGCGAATTTGATAGAAAGAGAGTACAGTTCATTTTAAGGTGTGCATATTTAGATCATGGCTAGGAGGTGAAAAACGCGTCAAGATAGCTACTTTGGTGAAAAAAATTAGTAGGACATAAACCCCGCTTGGGGACCCGTCTGTCCCCACAACGCAGAAAAGCTCGGATCCCTTGCTCTGTCGTCACTCCCACGAGGGAAAGAGACATGGGTGAGTAAGCTCGATTATCAGGGCTGGTGTTTTCTACACATCTCTTCCTTCGCGCTCTCATTTTTTTTTTTTTTTTTTTTTGCTTCTAAACCGCTCATACTTTTTTTGAATTTGCAGTAAGTACATTGTACTTAGTCACGTACTTGCTACATGCCAGGGAAGGAAGTGGAGAAGAAGGGGAGGTCTGTTCATAACGTTCTTTTCTCCCAGGGATATTGAATTGCCCAACCTACGATCACTTTAGAAGGAGGCGCACTGTTCTCCCGGGCAAGGCCTGGCTCGTTGAACAAGCCCATACCAAGATACAAAAAAAACAGAAACGTGTGTTTATTTACTCTGTTGATGTGGGTATCGTCCTTTTCTTCGCCTTCTGCGTTTTGGGCCTTGAGCATACCTGCTTATGAATATTATTTATGGTTTCCTCTCCCCCTCTTCCTTGTCCCCCCTCTCTCCATCTCGCCATCTTTGCGCTCCACAGTTTATCGTCAGTTATGTTTTTTTTGTTTGTTTTACGAGGGTGCTTTGATGACAGAGGAGACTTGTGGAGAAATGGACGTTGGCTGTTGGAAGATGGAGGGTGCGGCATATGCATGCATTATTATTTTGTAGTCTCGATTCCCTCTCCCCTTTACCTCTATTTGTCCTTTCATCTCTCCTCCTATTCTTCCTTGTCCCCTCTACCCGTTCCTGCGCCAACGATTACAAAAAACGCAAACAGCAACAGCAACAACAAATAACAAACTGCAAACAACAAACAAACCTTGGATGAATTATGACAATCACTGCAATTAACCCGTCGACCTCCCTAATGGCCTTCATTCCGTTGTCCCCCTTAACCCGTTTTCATTTTTTGTCTGCCCACTTTTTTTTTAATTCCTGCATCCGGCATGTGTTGAAACAAGGAATGAAAATGCATGTCTTTGTACTCGGAGATGAGGAAGGGATTTTTTTTTCATTTGTTCGCTTCCTTTCTTTCTTTTTCACGCATCCGTAATGAAGAACAAACAAGACGAGAGAAAGACAGACTGTGTGTATGTATGTACCATGGGTTCCATGGCTCATTTGTCAAATCTGCGGAACAGCTCGCCGAAAGGATGTCAACAAACAAACAAAGGAAACAAAAGCAAACATGACCAATCAGTCCAGTAGCAAGACAAAACTTTCAACACCATTGCTGACAGCCTTCGTTATTTTGTTATTACCTGTACACAATTTTCACTCTTGATTTCTTTCTGACAAAGAGAGGCTCACTATGCTTGATAAAGAACAAGAAAAAGGACAACAGCAGCGACAGGAGTCGACGTTTATTCATCCCTTACGGTTGAAATATAATGCTCACCATTCATGGTCCAGTATGCCTTTATTTTTGCTGAATTGAATATTGATGTTTTCAATTTAGTTTAGCCTACACATTCAGGCCAGGGAACGGGAGTGAATTGTTTGTGGTACAAGCTGAAGATTGAAGATGAGGAAGAAGAAAAAATCCTCCCCCATTTGTTTTGTGTTGTATGTAGAAGGCGTAATCAGGCCATCTTCCACCTTTGGCATGCTCTGTTGTTTCTCTCTTCTCTCTTTGTTCCCCAATGCTCCTCTTCTCTACAGTACTGCTTTCGACAAGTTTGCTCTCCACATGCAAAGTATCCCGAGGGTACATCTCTCCTTGGCTTTCTTTTTTTCTCCATATCCTTGAGAGCTGTTTACTCTCAGTTTTTCAGTTGACCGCGCGTTACGCCTCGCTCATCTGTCATATCAACCGCACTTCTTCCATTCTCCCATCTCCATCCTCCTTCTGACCTTTTTCTTTGTTATTTCTCTCTGTCATTCACAATCCCCTTCTCTCTGTTTGTGTTTGTCTCTTACTCACTCTCTTTTGTTTGTCTCTTTGTCTCTTTTATTTTTCTGCGTCAACCTTCCTTCCGACCTGCATGTTCACTTCTCTCTATTGTGTATGCTTGTTTTGGTTTGTTTACATGCTTTGTGTATCTGGTTTGTGTGTTTCTCACTTCTCTTCTTTCGAGAGCGCGCGCCTCCATGAGTCGACCCATTCTTCCTCCTCCACTTCCACATCCGCCTGCACAATTAAAGGGGGAAAAACGAACGGCGCATATCCGATCGATGCCCAACTTCCTGTCTTGCCTCCCCGGGCCCTGGCCCTTTGTCCCGGCCCTTGTCTAGCCTGACCTTTGACCTAACCCCTAACCCTTCTTCTATTCCACCCTCAACTCTTCCCCATCCTCCTCCACAACCTTTCAAAGTGTAAATGCGCTAAGCAGTATACACTCAAAAAAAACAATCAACAATAACGAGAAAATGGCTGATATAAAAGGCCAGGGAGTCTGCGCCGTTGTTTTTGCTCCTTAGATTCAAATCTCTCAAAACTCCTCCACCCCCTTACTTCCATCCCTCCCACTCCCACTCCCCCCTCCCCACCAAAGTCCCAACCCTGACTCCCACAATGAAGTTCTCCTTGAAGGTTGCTGCCCTGAGTGCCCTTGTTGCCTCGTCCGTGCTCGCTGCTCCCGTTATCGAGAAGCGTGATGCCAACTCTGACCGTATTGCTGCATGCTTCGTCGGGTATGTTGTCTCAAGGGGACTTTTGACTTTTGTACTCACAAAAACCGAGGCGTCATTATGCAGAGTCCTCTTTGCGTTTTTTTTCTAACAGTTCCTTTCCTTGTTCTACTTCCTATTGACTCTATTTATCCCTCTTTTTACTCCTTGGGAACTTCACTGCTAATACCATCTGTTTGACAATACCGTTGACAATACCCATCGGCAATACCTCTATCGACTTTTGTACTCGCCAATGAAAACAGTCTCATCTTTACGGGATCTTGGCCCGGAAGCTGCAAGGCTGCAGTTGCCGTAAGTTTTTTTGTGCTTGCCCCCTTTTTTTTTTATTTTTTTATTTTTGTTTGTGTGAAAAGGTCGTCGAGACATGTGAGAATGCATGTTCAAATGGTCGTCCTTGTTTTGACCTGTACGTGTCGTTGTGAGTCGTACCTGAATTTGTTTCATTGTAATTGAGACTGACTGTTGGAATTTTCATTGTATATGAATGAATGGAATTTGCTATTAGGTTGACTTGGGTCTGATTCGCTCGATTGCCATCAACCAGATGACTATGGACTTCACCACCGCCAACCCCTGGGCACCCACCATGGCCTCTAACAGCGTCGTTGCCACTATGCTCTCCATCCCCGGCATCACCCTCCCCATCGACTCTATCCGCCAACACGTCATCGTCATCGTAGGTGCTCCTTTTTCATATACTTTTGCTTTAACATGAGAAATTACGCTCTATCCGAGTGGAATGTGCCCGCTACAAGAAATAATTCTAATGCATATTTACTTTCTACCCCACACACACCCAACACATACCACTCCGACGATAAACAGGATAACGGCGTTCAGCTCGGAGCTTTCGATACCCCCTGGAGCGCCGCTAGCGTCAAGGGCGCCGTCATGACCACGGCCTTCACCAGCTCAGCCCTCAACATCTTCCCCGAGGCCAAGACCGCCTTCTCCAACTTTGTCGGCTCCCTCTCGACCAAGGCCTCTCACCCCGTCACCCTTAAGGGCTCCGTCGATGCCAAGTTGAACCTCGGTATCTTTGGACACTTGACCATCCCCGGCATTGGCTTCAACGCTGTCGTTCCCTTCAAGGGCCTCGACAACCTCAAGAACATCAAGTACATCTACGCCATCGAGGTCAACCCCTCGATCGACGGAAACATCTACCTGGCCGCCATCATCAGCATTAACAACCCCTCTCAGCTCACTGTGAACCTGGGCGATGTCTCCTTCGATGCCTCCCACAACGGTGCCCACATTGGTACCTCGACTGTCAAGAACTTGAAGCTCGTCCCCGGCGACAACCAGGTCATCTCTTACACCACCCTCGACATGTCCTTGACCGCCGCCCAACAATTCTCGGATTCCTTGGCCAGTGCCAGCCAAGTCATGTCCCTTGCTGGATTCGCTGGCTCCTCTGCCAACCCCGCCCTCAACGGTGGTCTTGGCGGCGTCCGCTCTGGAATCACCATTCCCCAATTCTTCCAGGGCTCGTCCATGTCCCAGGTCCCCTACAAGAACTGGTCCATCAAGGTCTCCCCCACAAAGGTCGCCACCGTCACCGCCACCTTCCAATCCCCTTACTATGGATACCCCTACCAGCTGGTCAACGCCAACATGGACGGCTACCAGAACAAGGTCCAGGGCACCGGCATGTCGGGCATCTCGACCGACATGGCTCTTTGGTACTTCAAGAACGACGTTAACTTCTCCGTCTCAGGCACCGGCACCGTCACTGTTTCGTTCGAAGTTGATATCCCCAAGAAGCTCCAGCCCCTCCAGGTCCGTGCCTTCACGGATATGGTCAACTACGGCAAAGCTAACGGCAAGGTCCTTGTCAACTTTGATTGGGCTCCTGTCATCATTGTCAACGGTGATGGTGTTGAGCGTATTGTTGACTGGACCTCTATTGGAAACGGATTCGAGCCCATCCCCGTTGCTGTCGGCGATGACTTTGCCAACATCCTCCTCCAACTCTAAAGTTTCCTCCTCACTTTTCGACGACTTTGATACCAGCCAAATAAGGGTCGCGCTGTGCGTGTTCCCTCACATGTCGTTGTTTAGATTCTTTCAACCTCTCCTGTTAAATAAAAACAACTTTACGAATGTCACCCAAAACCTCGATGACAATTTCACGCGTCTTGTTCATTCTTGTTGATAATGAAACATAAAAACCCTCGGTATCGTTCAATGGATCATGATGGGGTTTATTGTCATGTACATGCAAACGAAATAAAAAGCAGAAGGAAAACAAAAGACGGATGGAAGGAGATGTTCCTGACACGAGTTGGGTTTCCTATTAACGTCTAGCCAAGGAGCACTGCTCCAACGCCTTCCGCATCACCTTCTTTGACACTATTTGCACAGCCTCCTCAAACGTGAACTATGAGCGAATGGGCCAACAGGAAAAGCCTTTTGGTTAGCAACTTTGACCAGCATATAATATAATTTTTTATAGGACGCAAAAAAAACAGCAAAAATCACAGGATGCACGATTTCAGACAAAGATCAAAAAAGATGATGTAGCTTAGCTTACCCAGCGACGCTCACGCTTCTTCATCTCGGGCCATCTCTCCTCTATCCTCTCAACCTCCATCTCGAAAAAGATAAAGATCGACTCGGCATGTCCTGTCTTCTTGTTGTACTTGTGTTCGTATTCTCCTAGATGCGCCACAATCCTGCCAATTGCTCCGGCTGTTGTGTTTTTTGGGATATGTATCGTGTATCGTGTGTCGTGTATATTGTGAATAGGACCGAGGAAGAAAAATAAAAAGAAAATGTTAAAAATAAATAATTGTATATGAGCGAGCGGGATACGAACAGGCTGAGGAGGGCTCGACCATGTTTTTGCGCGGTTTACTCGTAGCACCAAAAAAAACCCCCTGTCTCATTTCCTTGACGCACAATACATCCATCATGTGCACACGACCAATTTTGCATTTCTTTTTGTGGTTTCAACGATAAAAAAAAAAAAAAAAAAAAAAAAAAAGCCGAAAAACAGCTCAGGTTGCTGTAACAATGATATTCCGTTCATGTTCTATCTCACTTCTGACCATCTTTTGCCACAAGTATCCTTTCCAATGCTTGTTCGCTTGCAAAAACGCAATATCGATTAGTAGCATTACCTTCTTCCCAGGTCTCGCGTGCCGCGGCTTCCTCCTGAGTCTCGTCGTTTTCCCAACCACCCTTGGGCAACACCCACTCGCCCTCGTTCTTGGAGCTTGCGACCAACAGCACACGACGTCCACGCTTATCAATGGGAACACATCCTGCAACCTATAAAGATCAAAAAAGGAACGACAAATGAGTTGGGTGTAGTTCCTTCGGGCGTGGTGCATTCACTCTTTTGCCATTCGACTGGAAAAGGGTGCTCTTGGTATGTGAATGCAGACTGGGCGTGAGAAGGTGAAAAGAAATAAAAAAAGAAAAAAAGAGACTTACAAGACGAGCACCCTCGTCGTACAACTGGTTCTGGCGACCTTCTTTGGCGTATTGACTGTACATAGCGAAATTTAGTGAGCTGGATTGAGTTGTGCTGTGTTGCGTTGTGCTGCGTGTAAGTGCTGATTGTTAATGAGCAAAGCGAAAAAAAAAGAAGGGGGTAAGAAGTGTGATGAAGAAGAAAAGAAGACGAAACCATGGAACGTCAGGAATCAGGGAGCACTCAGAAATAGCGCAAGGACTGTTCTTTTTAGTGTTGTTGGCGCCGGGTCAGGGCAATTTCATCACAGCCTTCGTCCCTTTTTTAATTCAAGACTATTAAAGTCATCAATTTATCGCTAGTCATCGTCATCAATCATCACTTTACGAGATATCATTGGGTTTCTCAAACTGGGGTCTTGTTCACGAAACAAGCAACCATCATCGTCACCGGTGGGTTTTATGATTCAAAATATATCAGTCCGTGTATGGTATGTACATGACGCCCGCCTCCAACGCTTTTTCTCTGGGGCAGGGACCTCTGATCCGCCTTGACTGTTCCCTCTCCTCCTTCTACTCCTTCTCCTCATCCTGATCGTCGTCCTCGCCATTCTCCACACCTTTCGGCTGTGAATAACGACCATGATTTTGATACTTATTCCAATGGCTCCAGTCCATATAAGTCACTCTTTACTCTCCACTCTCTCTCCTCCACTGTCTTCGTCTTCGTCTTGAAAATTATATAACCATGCCCTACAGTAAAGTAATATTTCAACGTTAGTACTTTTTGAACTTCGCTAAATGAATAACTCACATCGCCAATATCAAATTAAGAAACCAAAGTGTGATATCTAGACATACTTGAAGGAGCATTTCCTTGCGAACTTGTTCAAAGACCTTCAACATCTTGCGTCGAGCTCCCAGAGCCGCGACTCCCTTGTTGATAAGGTCTCCGTCCGACAGGTTGACAATGTCGCGCCACTGCATCCCCTCAAAGATGTTGTTGTACTTGTGGAGCCGTAATGATCTCAGCCATGCAGGGGTATCTGTGTTATAAGTAACAAGTGCAATAAGGAAGTTAGCACATACACTTCACACCTTCCCACGTCTTCAATCGCGTATAGGACTTAAAACTTGCAAACGTCCAACAAACACACAGCCTGCACGAAGCCTTTACCTTGCAAGAGCTCAAAATCGACACCCTCAGGTTGCTTCTTCTCCTTGGAGGCGGACCCGCCACGACCGTGATGGCCATTCATGCCAATGCTCGAGATATCGCTCGTGTCGCTCAAATAATCGTCGTCAAGTGACAGCGACGTCGGTGGGTGGACACGCTGCAGGGATGGGGGTGACAAATGTCTCTTTTGGTTATAGTCCGTGGGTATGATAGCATTGCCGTCCGACACCAGGTTGTTCAGGCTGTTGCTGCTGTTACAGTTGCTTCCACCAGGCATCCAGGCCGAGTGCTGGCCAGTTAGGCGAGGAGACGTCGAACCCGAAACCGGTCGAGAACGGAATCCTGACTTGACAGGCGAAGGAAGAGGTGAACTAAAAGGTGACGTCGCTCTCGATCTAGGCTGTTGCTGCTGTTGATGATGGTGATGCTGCTGCGCTTGTTGATGCTGAGCGTTACGTGTCGAGTGCGCCGAGTCGAGAGAGAGATTGTTTAACTGATGAACAGCCTGCTGTTGTTGCTGGGAAAAAGTGTTCAAGTTTGGCTGCGATCCAGAGTAAGAAAACATGGAGCTGCCGCCTTGAGATGCTGAAGATGTGGTCGTTCCTGCCGCCTTCAAATCAGTCATGGAGCTGGATCCTGATCCTGCTCCGGGAGCCTCGTTAAACATGGTCGACACAATGTTGATCGACGAGGTGTTGGCGCTCGCGCTCAACAGCTTCTCGTCGCCCTCCATCACGGTCACCGGCACGTTGGAAATGATAGCACTTGGGCGAAGCAAAGTGCGACGTCGGTTGTTGGCCTTCAATTCTTCAAGAGTCGAGGTCCGAGAACCGGCATTATTGCTGGCGCCATTGTTGATGTTGTTATTATGAACCCACTGCGAGATGTTGAGCTTGGCAAGATCAGCCTCGGTCACAGACTTTGGCCGTTCAACAGCCAAACCCGAGTTTGAGAATCCACCGGCGTTCAACGAATGTCCAGTCCCGTTAGTGCCGTTGTGGAATCCTCCCATGGTGGGCGACATAATGAGGGGAGTCCAAGGCTTGTCCAGGCCATCTGCGGCGCTCTGAGGACGACTCAACATCCACTCTGCGCCTCCCACCGACTTTGGACGTCCAAACGAGGTGCGGTCGCCAATGTTTCCAGGTGATCCTGCAGAGGAAGAGACGGTCGCGCTAGAGGTACTGCCATTGCTAGCGCTGCTGGTGGAAGGGGGCAATGGGTTGGCGCCAAGGGATGCAAAATTCCAATTGGAGGTAAACATGGATGATGTGTCACCCTCATGGACAGATTTGGGTCGACCGCCAAAAGCGTTGGGCGCGCTGATACGATTGAGCGAACCCTGCGCAGGCCTGAACTGGTTCACGCGAGCAGAAATGGATTCAGACAGTGCGGCGCTTCCGATCACACCATTGGCATGACCATTAGGATTTCCATTGAGTGACCCAGTGCTGCTGCTTCCGCTGAGGCCGCTGCTGCTTACGAGGTTGCTGCTGGAATTGCTTGCAGTTGCGCTACTATTGTTGGCGGTGCGACCCAGAAAGTCAATACTGTTCCTCTTTCCGTTTTGTCGAAACATCCTGTTGTACTCCTCGCTTTCGCCAATGGTGACAGAGTGGCGATCGTATAGTCGACGATGGGCTGTAGGGCGGTCCAGAGGGGCGGGAGGCTGGATAGGGAGGACGTTCAAGAGTCGCTGACTCACTTCCATCTCAGCTTTGGCCATGGCGCCATGCAGTTGATTTTGCACTGGATCTATCAAGATATATGCAAAAGCACCCACTCATCTGACGATTAGATATTTGGAGTGAAAAGGAGAGAGAAGCACAAGAAAGCATCGTTGTGGACACGAGAACAAAACATTGAGAATCATGGAGTTCTGCAGGTATGATGTATACTTGCCTTTCTCAGTGTGCGTAGGAGAGAGGAGTGCGCCTACGGGGTCTTTCTTGGCCATCTGTTGAAGGACAGTGATGAAGAAACGGATCTGGACCTGAGAAGAGTGCTGAAGGAGCGAGTACAGCGCAGCTGTCCTCTCTGCCTCCAGCCTGTTTCTGAACCAGGACTCGATGGTTGAGAGTTCTTCCTTGAAGACGGTGTCAAGTGAGACGACAGCCATGTCTTCAAGGGTTTGTTCATAGTGGGACAAGTCCTCGAACCACTTGTCGATCGCCTCCGCTAATTTAAGATAATACAGCAATTGGATATTGAGGAGACGCCAATAATTGGAGTAGGAGAAAGAAGAGAGAGGTACCCCGATCAGTAACAACGAAACTGCTGTTGTGCGCCAAAACCAAAAAAAAAAGTCAAGTCAACGATGAAAGCCCGTCGGCTTGACTCCTAAGCGTGTTTGTTAATGTCGTTTTTGGTGTTTCTTTCCAAGAGTGCGTCTGTGCAATTTACCTTCAGGGGACTGAAAGTTGTTAGCGAGAAAAGGGTGAAGGTGGTTCTGTGGCAGGATTTCAGATGCAGGTCGAGCGGAGCGATGGTACTGCTGCTGAGGTTGCTGCTGCTTTTGATGTTGTTGCTGCTGCTGATGGCCCGTTGCGAAGTGCTGTTGCTGGTGGAGCATGGTGGGGCTGTAGTCAGACACGGGATCGAACGACTGCTGTTGCCCTTGCTCAGATAGCATCGTGAAGGACTCGGAAACGGGGCGTCTAGCCATTCACACTGATGTCCGAGGTAGTTTGAAAAGAGAGAGCGATGGTTGGAACGGAATAAAGTAAGAGGGCAGACGGAGGAGACGGAGAAAGACACAAATGACCAAAGCGAAATAAAAGTGGGAGGCGAGGCGGAAGGAAGGAGGAAAAAGTGAAGGAAAAGAAGAAAGGAAAGGAAGAAGAAAAAAGAGAGGGAAAGAAAAGAAAGAAGAGGAAAATAGGGGCAAGAAGAAAAGAGAAAGAACATGTTAGGAACAAAAAGCGCAACAAACAAAGAAGCAACGAAAACATATAAAACGAGAGCATCCAGGGTGTGTGATGGTGCATAATAGAAGAAACAGCAGGGAGGTGCTGGTTGCTGATGCAGTGTGTATGTGCTTTGGTCGACTACACGGAAGTACTGCTGTTGGTGTTGTTATTGTTGCTGTTATTGTCTGCTAAGGGTGGCCACACTTGTCCTCCTTCGTGTGAACTTTGAGGGACACAATGAAGGGGAGAAAACAGAAGGAAAAGAAGGGTTGAGCATGCTCAGACACTTGTCTGCCTTATGTTCATCTCACTCAGTGAGTGCGTGTGAGTTAGTGTGTGCTAGTGAATTGGGTGGGTTGCTTGATTATATATGGATGAACAGAGAGGTAGGAGGAGTAAGGTGTGATGTCCTACCACAGAGATGAGTCGGAGGAAGGAAGGAGAGAAAGAAGGAAGATGGACGAGATGGGAGAGGAATGCCTGGGAGGTGGCAGAGTGAGAGAGTGAGGGATGGGGTGACGAGAAGGAGAAGCAAATGCAAGGAAGGGGATGGATGATGCTGAAGAGAAGAAAAGGAGCAGAAAAAGAAAAAGAAAAAGAAAGAAAAAGAAAAACAAATAAAGCGATTCGGTCCAGGTGGATCAACTCTCGTGAACAAGAAAAAGGGAGAGAGAAAAAAGTGCGAGAAACATTATTAAAAAAAAAAAAAAAAAAAAAAAAAAGAAAAAAAAAGAAAAAAAAAGAAAAAAAGAAAAAGCAGAGTCGGCCGGGAGTGATTTAATATCCCGGTTCGAATATCATTGGTGCGAAACGTTGTATTGCTTGTTGCTTGCTTGACTAACTACACCCATCTGTTATTGTTGGTGTTCCAAGTGAACAGCGATACCTCCATCGCGATTGTCAATTGAGACTGTTGGATACACTCCTTGTTGTTGTCGACAACATGACAAGAAAAAAGTTATTGCTGTTCGTTATTCGTTCAATGGAGATCCATCTATCTTGTTCTCTTTCGTTTTCTCCTTTCTCTCTTGTCATCCAAAATACATCTTGTGTTCAACTCAATATAAATTGCAAAAGAAAAAGGTTTTCCGCTCTTTTCATGCATCTCGCCTTGTTCCCAGACACCATACGGCCACACAGGGGGCGTGAATGAGCCACCTCAAGTTGCACAAGGCACAAAACACAAAATACAACACACAACACACAAACACAAGCACAGGGACAGGCAGTGATTAGAGATATGAATGAACGAATCTATATATTTTGTAGTGTAATTCCTGCAATCATTTCTATGCAAAACTCATCATCAGACGATCTTATGACGACGCATCCGACTCGGCGTCAGATTCAGCCTCAAGAGTATCACCCCTCTTAATAATGGCTTCCTCGGGAATAACACCCTCGCTGTTCAGGTAGCGAAGGTTGTACTTGTGAGCATGGCCATCCAGGATCTGCAAAAACTCGTCAAACCGGTTGAACTCGAGCTCCTCCTTGATGATTCCTTCGTAAATGTACTTTTCCTTGAATGCCTCCATCGTCTCGTTGTACGGCGTAAAGTCCAGTGGAGAGTGAGAGTCCTTGACCTTGCGGTTGTATGTATCAAACACAGGCTAACGTTCATATAGTAACGTACGTTCAAAGGTTAGCTAGCGATCTCAATTTAACAGTCGACTTTGCCTTGAAATCGCGACCACACATAGAATAAATCATATTTGCAGTTACCCTCTCGAGCAAGAGTCCTAGACTGGGGGCCTTGGGGATGTTAATCTTGTTGGCCTTGAATGTCTCTGGGATCAGCTTCAATGGCGTGTCTGTCCGCACAAGCATAACAATCAAGCTGACCATCTTGCGGATCTGGTGGAGCATGAACGACTGGCCGTGAACCTTCAAACTGAGCCACTCTGTCCCCTGGATCATCTTGGGATCGCTCACCTACATTGATAAAATGGAAAAGAAACAGCACAAATTAATCGCCTTTGCTTTTGCTCTCGATATTTCCGCCTTCAATTGACTATGCAGCCATGCAGCAGATCCGAATGCAACAAAGAGCCAAAAAAAAAAAAAAAAAAAAAAAAGACACGATGTCTTACAGTGAACGACATCATGAAGCGCTGGCAAGTCTTTTCTTTAAAATTCTTGCCGACAGTGAAATTGTGAAAGTTTTTGGTGCCGACATAGGCAGCAAATCCCTCGCGGACCTTGGCGAGAGTAGCCTCGTCAATGCGGTAGCTTCTCTTGGCTGCCATCTCCTCGGGTGTCGAAATGTGAACGTTCTCATCCCAGGCCATGCTTCCTCCAGGCAAATCGGTCCTGATCGTGGTCGAGGCACCCTCCTGTGTGGACACGGTAGGCTCAGCGATTGGTGGGCGAGGGAGAAAGACGTAGGTGGGCAAGAGGTACTCGTAGACGCGAGAGTCGCAGAGGACCTTGGCGTTGAAAGAGTTCAGAGTGCGGACGTATCCAAAGAGGCGGATCTGCTCGGGCAAGCAAGCATTAATCTTGCCAATCACGTCGTCTATATCCACAATCATCTTGAGCGAAACCACGTTTCCTGCAGCGTGAACGCCCTTGTCTGTCCTGGCAGATCGCATCATACTGACCTAGATATGTGAAAGCGAGCAAAATTTAGCACTTACTCCGCGGCTGTGATGTCCATGTTGCAACTTCGAGCTATCACACAGCCAAATGATGGATGTCCATGCGAACCTTCTTGATGTCATCAGCATTGTCCTTTGAAACTGCTCCAGCCTCAACCATGGCCTTGAAAAGGTCTCCTTCAATCGTTTTAGCGCCAGGGTTCCTAAGTGCAAGCAAATGAAGAGGCATATGAATATCAACCACCATGTTTATGCGAGATCCACATGGCGCATAGAGAAACCTAGGTAGAAAGGGACACTTACACCTGCATGCCCTGGTATCCAGTACCACAATATCCCATCAAGAGCGCGACCTTGCGCTTGGGAATACGCGCCTCCTTCTCCTCATCATTGTCGGCGGCGGTCGAAGTCTGCTCTGCAGTCGCCTCGCCACTAGCGGCCAGTGCAGCAGCCTTGGCGGCATCCTCAGCGTTACGAGTTCCTGCAGCCCAGCCTCCTTCTCTCTTACCCTTGTACTTGTCAGCCCCACGAATATTGCCGCGGACCTTGCTACGCTTCTGGCCAATGTACGACGATGTGTCCTCCTTCTCGATCTTGGGGCGCATCCTCTTGGCGGCGCTCTCGGTTGACGTGTCAGCCTCGGCGGTTGTATCGGCGGCGGCAGCGATAGCAGAAGTAGTATCGACGGCAACCGCAGGTGTGCTGGTGGCGGTAATACTGGTTGTCTCGACGGTGGCCGTGGCTGCGGCCTCAGGGGTGGCCATGGTGATATCAATATCTTGGGTTGACGACATTTTTGTGCGTATTGCTGCTGCTGTGGCAAGAAAGTGTCGTGAGGCCGCGGGTCGGTGTTGCCGTAGGCGATTAAGGAAGATTGTTTGAGAAGAAGAAGAGGAGGAAGAGGAAAGAAGACGAAAAGAGAATTGAGTCAGGGGAGAGGGTGAGAATGAAGAGGTAAAGGAAGAGAAGCAGAATGAAGCCAGCTTCGAGACACTCATATTTTAATGTGTGGGAAGCCTTTGATTTTTGATTTTGGACACACACAAGGAAAGGTTTTGACTGACTTTCAAGGCAGTGACTGCTTCAAGAGCCACCTTTGTTGTTGTTTTCGTGCATCGTCGATTTTTTTTCTTATACCAAGAACCACGCTTCACTGCTTCACTGAAGACATTCAAGAAACATCGGCCAGAAAAAACACTACATTATTACGACTGTAGAGCAAGCATGGGAACAAGATAATGGCTTTCGTTTGGTGTCTTTTGTGCAATTTGATTGTTTATTATTGTTAACATTCCTTTTGCTATAGTCCATAAAAAAAAGCAAAATACGCGCTTGACCCTTTGTTTACCTAACCAGAACGGATAACAAGAAAACGAGTAATCGCGTTAGAACATCAATTGCCTCCATCTTTGTTGTCTTTTCCCGGATAGCTTTGTTTTGCTTGCAAATGGGATCAGATAGTTTAGAAAAAATGGGGTGTCTTCCTATAGCGGGGTCTTACTTCCGCCTCATAAACACGGACCAAACAAAATTCATCATACTGCCAGCGCCAAACATGAGAGTGGACTTTCAGTGTTAATTTCTTGATGTTTACCTTGTGTGCATCCTGTACAGTTGTAAGTCCAAAAGAGGTTGACGATATCGCAGGGCTAGTTACTTTACGTGAAAAATATAAACCAAAAATAGTCGATTAGTTTTCGGTGATCAGGATTCAATTTGCTTCTTCAATGAAAAAAGAGTAGGTAGGGTATGTGATCAGATAGTTTAGAAAAATGGGTGTCTTCCTATGGCGGGGTCTTACTTCCGCCTCATAAACACGGACCAAACAGAATTCATCATATTGCGCACTACTACTGCCACTACTGCAACTAATGGGAAGTGAAAAAGGAATGTCCTTGTTTGAGCAATTGATTCAGATCAGAGGAGTAAACTTACAAAGTGGAAGAAGAGATGGGTGTGAAAATTTTGCACTGCGAATTTCTTTTTATTTCAACAGAGATGAGTCGCTACCCTTAAGAGAGGGCCATTAGAATGGCCGAGGGACTGGCCTTGGAAATAGGAACTCGGTCAACGGTCAGATAGCTTCTGTCCCAGTGAATCCATCAGGTTATCGTCGGAGGAACAACTTTCTGGTCGAGAGAGTCTTCTGTACAATCCTGAATGTAAGAGATATCCTGGTTCCTCGCTTCAGCACTGGCGTTTCCTCAATACCCTGTGGCATGGCTTCAGGCAGGTTCAAGATAGTGCCCTTACGAAGATCGTCCTCGGTAATCTCCCGGATGCCGTGCATGTACCTCCTATAGATGTCCTCCTTGAGCACAAGCAAAGACCGTGGTTGAACCAGCAACGAAAACTCAGGCTCCTGTGCTCGAGTCTCCTCCGTGGTAGAATCCCGCTCCTCCTGATCCTTGTCCTCGGGGCACTTGTAAAACTCGAGAACACAATGGGATGAAAGGGTTACAGTAGATACCGTTGGAAGATAGGCAGGGCCGTCCTTGTGAGGCTAGCAAAAGAACCAAACATACGTTGTACATGTATTTCTCATTAACTTCAGCGACCAGTGCCATGAATGAAAGGAGAAAAGACGCGAGCAGTACTGCGTGTGTCATTGAAATGTCAGATCTCAACAAGATATCTTACCATGATGCCTTGACCGGCGAGGTATTCGTTCACGAGACAATGGTTTGGGTCCTGATGAGTTGCATCCATGCCCTCAAAGACCCCAGCCTCGCGAAATCTGGGGAACAGGTAGCTGAGCCAGTCTGGTAATGGTTCCCCAATCATTCCTCGATCACTCACGATGCCTCCTGAAGTAAACAAAAAAGGTACAAAAAAAATGCGATGTGATGACGGTTAAGCATATGAAAGCCCTTCCCACTCCAAACAGATCATAGTTTAAACACTACAACGCACACACATGTGTGAGAGTACGTGCGTGTTTGTTGTGGGATGAATTAGTAGTGAGAAAACATAGGCATATTCCTCATGGAATTAATGTGTGCTCTCAAGTTAATTGTGCTCATTCACTTTCATCTTCTGTTCCTTGAGTTCATACTATTTCTTGCATTTTCTCAAAATCACTACCCAATGGATAACAAACATTGCTACTCAAATATGTAGCCATACCCCAGTTCTGTAGTCTATCATATGGAAGAAGACGAGCATGTGTGCATTTTGCGTGAGTTAGTATGCGTGAGGCAAAGTGAGGGGCAGCGAGCTATCTCAAATATTTTTCTTTCCTTTTTCGTGAATCGAATGGCGACAGAACAAAAGGAAAAACGTTCACTTAAAGCATAACAACGCGCGCCGCTGGGAAGAGCCACCTCAGGCTAATCTTCGCTCTCTTGTTTTCTCGTCCGTGGTAGACCCTGACTGGAGCGGACATGGTCAATATCCGACTCACCTTCTGTTCTTAAGGTGGACCCATTTGGGCTTGGGTGCAGTAAGGACCTACGAGCATATTCACTTGTTAAGTCTTTTTTGCCATTGTATTTAGATTCAAATTTATGTAGAATGAATGTGTGAATGCCGCTACCTTGTCGATGAGGGTCTGTTCTTCGGTGGGGGTGATGAAGTCGGGGATGTAGTAGATGCTCGATGGGGCGATGTCGAGTTTTGCAGAGGCGATTGTTCTTGTCATGACTGAGGGTAAGTGGAGGTGTGTTATTTGTGGCAGTGGAAAAGAAGGATGACGGTGAGGACGACAGATCGTTCACACACAAAACAACAGAGGTCCGTGGTGGAGAACGCGTGTCTGTTTGAATACAAAAGGGCTGGCGAGCGAATGTTTCACAATGCCTTTTGTACCATCAAACAATCGGCAATCTCACTGCTGTCTATTAGCTTCAGCAACCATCAATCACTTCTACAATAAACAAATACATTCGTATTCTCAGCAGACACATGGCATCGTGCCCCGTCTACTTCTCAAATGGCGAGTATTAATTATCCATCCTGGCTGGCAGGCAGCCGTCCGTCGCTTCGGTCCCCTTTCTCTCGGCTGGAATTCGATGGAGCGAAAGAAATAAAGTTCATTTCACAATTTGATACGGTTGGTGTCCCGTGTGGAGACCCAGCAAAGGCTTTTTTTTTATGACATTTTTATTCATACAACCTCTACCTATCGGCTGGAACCCAGTGTCACCACCAATCTGAAAGAAAACGGGGTGCCTTCTCCTTTATCACTGGCCCTGTATTCTGTTTGAATGATGAATGGTGTGGCATCGATCATTTTGATTCTGTTCACCGTCACAGTTTCAATTAGACATGGCAAGCCAGAGCAAGGCTGGACAGATCGATCGATGAGCATTTTTGCCTTCCTTTTTTTTCTGTCTTATCCTTTTTCTCCCTGAAAGGGAAGATTTTATTATTGTAACGGATTGTTGAGTGTTTAAGATGCTTGAAGAGGGGACAAACGTGGCTGCTGATGAGGGTATGCTGCTGCGCGTGGTGGATAAAGGGAGAGAGTGCTGATAGCAGCATGGAACGGTTGCGATAGTACTTGCAGTGTAGTAGTAGATGGTAGTGTGAGAGCGAGTATGGCAGACATGAGTTGTCAAAGTAGACACCTCGATCAACATGAACAACCGCAAACAACGTAAAGAAACAACAAAAAACAGAAAGAGGGCTCACCTGGCCCTGTCATCACTCAGTCATTTGAATGAACACCTCTGTCTATCTATTTTAGTCAGTCTCTACTAAAGGTAAGTGTGTGCGTGCCTGAATTCTGACACACTGCGAATTGAATACACACAAGTACGACCAAGAAGGTTTACCATCATCCTCCATTCACACCCACTTACTCTGACAACCTATCCCTGGCACGTTCCCATCCTCTTCCTTTCTCTTCTTTTGGTCTGGACAAAGCACTCCCTTTTCTATCTGGTTTCTTTTTCCTATTTTTTATCTCTCTCTCTCATTTTTAAAGAACTCACGCATTCTTCCTCCTCTTTTCTTTCTTCCTTCTTTCCTTCTTTCCCACTTCTCCTTCTCGCTCTCATCTCTTTCTTCCTACTTTCTTTCTTCCTTC
The DNA here is from genome assembly GCA_029449235.1 of Linnemannia schmuckeri. Lineage (NCBI taxonomy): Eukaryota > Fungi > Mortierellomycota > Mortierellomycetes > Mortierellales > Mortierellaceae > Linnemannia > Linnemannia schmuckeri. Next base: position 918,196 of record JANATG010000012.1, on the reverse strand, counting down.
TTTCCTTCTTTTTTTCTTTCTTTCTTTCTTCCTTTATTTGTTACTCTCACACTTACACCCTCACAAATAATCACAACCACAGGTTGCTCCCATCACCCTCGCCTCCCTTTCTCCGAACCGCAATGCAAGAGATTGAGGTCCCCGCAAGGGACGTCTTCCAGCACTACGTCCACGTCGACCAGTCTGACAAGACCCTCGTCTGGTGGTTCTCAACAAAGAAAAAGAACATCTCTTTCGGCCTCTTCTTCCGCAAATCCTCATCCGTCCCTGCCCAGTTAAAGTCAAACACCCTCGCTCCATCCATCACCAGTGTTACTCCTCCCGCCATCAACAGACCAGAGTCCATTCACTCATCCCGTCACACTCAGGGACCCAGCAGCAGCAGCAGCAGTGGGAACAACAACAGCCCTCAACAATACTTCAAAGATTCTGCACTCTCGACCTCGCCCACAAAGTCGAGCCATATCAGCAACTATGCTTCGAGCAGGGCTTCGATTGACTCGCTCAGTGACGACGAGGATCAACATCATGGCCATGGAGGAGAACTTGCAGAGGGACTCGGTACCAACCAACAGAACCCCAGTCAGTCTTCTTTGCCTTCCAACTCTCAGCCTTCAGCGAGAAGAAAGAAGACGGTTGCAAAGTTCAAGGATCCCGACCTGATCGAGATCCTTCCCATTCAGCACTATGACTCTAGCTCTGGCACTATCCGTGGAGAGTACACTGTTAAGGAAGCTGGTAGCTATGTGATCGTCTTTGGTAAGTGTCTGATCGTAATAATGAATTCTCGAAGGACTTGTAACTGACAAGAACGAGCGAACAGGGCAAAATGAGTAGCAGGATGAGAATGAGGACAGGTGTATAGGAGTAGGAATGACAGTGCATAAGCGAGTGAGCAAGATAGAGAGAGAATGCACGAGTATAAGAGACAGAGTGAAAGAGCTGTTTCATGTCGATAAGTTCATTGCAATGTCTTCATTTCGGCGATTTTTACCCATGAAAAAAAAACAAATGAAAAGGGAAGATAAAAGCAAAAAGAATAACGGCTCACTAAAACGACGATATTTTCGGCTGACAACGAATATTAAATAGACAACTCCTTCTCGATTCACACCTCCAAGCGCCTCACGTTCTTTGTCGCCCTCGAGGAGCGTGGCCCCAAGGTTGCTCCTCAGCCCTCCGAGATGTCCGGCTGGCTACTCAAGAAGAAGCGCAAGCGCATGCAGGGTAAGAATTATTTTTTATGGAGTCGCTATAATGGCGGAGTTTTCTCATGAGCTGTTCTCTAACGATTAAAAATATCAAAATACCTATGTCGAAATAGGATGGGCTAAGCGTTGGTTCAAGATCGACAATGGTATTCTCTCGTACTACAAGACGCCCGACACCCCTTGCCGCGGTAAGGTCCACCTGGTCCTGTCGACTGTCACCGTTAGCCAGGCATCTAACATGATCCACATCGACTCTGGCACGATGCTGTACCATCTCAAGGCTCTGACTGTCGAGGACTACAACGACTGGACCAAAGCTATCAAGACCTTCAAGAATGCAGAACAGCGTGCTGCTGCCCAGGATACCGTCCACCGTATGACCCAACGTGACTCGTCCCAGAAGCGCGCTTACTTGCGCAACAGTTGGGTTGGCACCAGCAGCGGTAACAGCAACGACCTTGACCAGCTCAAGGAACTCATGTCGGCTATGGATGCTGGGTTCTTGGAGATTAAGGATCAACTCGATTCAATCCGTCTGCAGTCCGAGAGTAGTAGCCCTGTCTCGAGCAACCACTCCCAGCGCAGCCCGACCCAGCGTGAGCGTCAGTCCTCTATCGATAACAACAGCCCTCCCAACACCAAGTTCAAAATCAATAAGTTTATCCCCTCTCTCCAGCGAAGTAAGCTCACTTGAAATCTCTAACGGAAAATGTCGAGGCAATGTGAAAGCGCGACCGATTCTAGTTAGCTAACATATCACACCCATTTTTGTTCAACTAGCCACGAGTGATAACAGCGTTGCCTCATCCAACGCATCGGTCGAGAGTATCCATGCCCGTCTTCAGGCGTCATTCAACAAGCTTAAGTCAGACAAGGAGAAGGCGTTCGAGTTAATGAGGTCTGAGATGGAAAAGTGGGAGAAGAACGAGAAGCAATTCCGCCAGATGTTGTCAGAGACCGACACCTTCACTTCCTCCCGCGGTGACAAACCTACCCTGTCGAGACACGCCACTGTCGAAGAAGCCTACATTGCCCACACCCGTACCTCCATGACCTCTGACCGCACCCACTCCTTCACATCCTCCATCACCGGTTCTGATATCTTTTACGACGCCGACGATGCGATCCTGACCGCTGACCTGTCCTCGGCCGATCTTTCAGATCTCGAGGGTGCTGGATTCGATGACCAGGCAGACGATCACGATGATGGCTCGAGCGACGAAGACGACGAATCTTCAGAGGAACTCGTCAAGGAGACGCAGGTAGCAGAAGCGCCACCAAAACAGGACGACAACAGCAAGGAAGAAGCAGATGAGACACCCATTGTTCGTCGTACAACTCTCCCTGCACCGGTTTCGGGCGAAGACATCTCACTCCTTTCTATTCTCCGCAAGAACGTTGGCAAGGATCTGTCGACGGTCGCCATGCCTGTTTCGCTGAACGAGCCCATCAACGTCTTGCAGCGTCTCTGCGAGGAATTGGAGTACAGCGAGTTGCTGGACAAGGCTGCTGGACTTTCGGATAGTTTGGATCGGTTGGTTTATGTTGCCGCCTTTGCTGTTAGTGGGTACTCTACTTCCCAGTGGCGTGCGGCCCGCAAGCCCTTCAACCCTCTTCACGGAGAGACCTTTGAATATGTCTGTCCCGAGAAGGGCTTCAAGTTCATCTCTGAGAAAGTCAGCCACTACCCTCCCATCATGGCCGTAAGTTCCATCGCCGATATTTGTATTGTGTAACTGAATCATTTCTATTGTAGACAATGTCTAACCCACATACTCGCTGCTGTCTTGGCCCATTTTTCCTCTTTTGATAGTGCCATGCTGAATCTGTTCACAACTGGACCTTCTCCATGGACTCTCGTGCCAAGACCAAGTTCTGGGGCAAGTCGATGGTAAGTCTTGTTTTTTTATTGTTGTTTGCGAGTCAATTCGTTTAGTATTATGTATCCGTTTTTACATAAGCATTATCTAACTGCCGCGTTTCCCTTCTCTCCAACAGGAATTGATGCCCAACGGAACGATCCATATCAACTTCCCCAAAACCGGCGACCACTACACAATCTCAAAACCAACCACATGGATGCGAAACCTCATGGCCGGCACAAAATACCTCGAACACACTGGAGATATGAAAATCATCAACCATACCACCCGCGAAACCTGTGTTCTCACCTTTAAGGAATCTTCCTTCTTTGCCGGTACCAAACACGAGCTTTCGGGACATGTCATGACCGCCAACGGAGCCAAAAAGAGAACCCTGCAAGGACGATGGTCGGAATCGTTGATGGAGGAAGTTGCGCCCAATAAGTTGGAACGTCTCTGGAAGTGCAATACTCCTCCCCCCAATCATGAGAAGTACTATGGGTTCACGGAGTTTACAACACACTTGAACGAGATGACCAAGGGGTTGGAGAACAAGTTGCCCAAGACGGATACGAGATTCAGACCTGATCAGAGTTTGTTTGAGCGTGGATTGGTCGAGCAGGCGGATCAGGAAAAGTTGCGAGTGGAGCAGAAGCAGCGTGAACTGAGAAAGGCGATGGAGGCTCGGGGTGAGCAGTGGGAGGTCCGTTGGTTCGAGAAGGCCGCTGATCCTCAGACTGAGGACCCTGAGGGCCAGACTTGGAGGTACAAGGGTGGATACTGGGAGGCTCGTGAGACTGGACAGTGGAACGAGAAGATTGCCCTCTGGTAATCCCGCTTTGTCTCTTTCATCTTTCGCTCCCTTCCCCTTTTCCTTTCTTTGTCTTTTCACTTCATACTTTTTCTATAGACCCTTTTTTGTATCTGAAAAACCAAAAGCACGTTCATCTTCCATATACAACATAAATGATAAGTTTGAAAACCGTTTTTTAATTGTGAGTGCTCAGGCATGCTGCCAGATGTGATTAGTAGGAGACGGTCTCAAGAACGGTCGACAGGTCGGTGACGATTCGCGTCAATTGCACAGAGAGCAACATATTCCTCTCGCCAGGCTCTGCCCCATACAACGCGGCTGGAAGCTCATTGTTAACAGTGTACTACATTCATGCGAAGGATTGATTATTAAGTTAGTACAGTAGAGCATTTTGCTGTTTGACATATTCAAAACGCAGCAATAATTGTCGCCTGAAGAAACTGCAGTGAACATACCATCAAGGAATCTAGGAACGGTGACCGGTCCTTGACCTCGTCGTCCTGGTTTGCTTTGGGAGGGGCCGGCGAGGGAGCATTAGAAGCGACTCCACCATCATCGACCAACATACCTCCTGACTCTTTATCCTCGCCGCCGCCGTCGACACCACCAATAGTGCTGCTCGTCGTCCTCATAGTACTCGGGAACCCAGGACCAGGCTTCAACTCCCACTTTGGCACACGCTCGACATACGAAAGCGCAATCTCAACATTAGCCTCAACAACAATCACCTTGGCCGTGACAGTGCTCCTCGTGGAGGACATCAGCGGGTCTGGCATGACCAACTGCACCTTGTACATGGTCGATCCCTTTGAGGAAGCACCATCCGTCGTCTGCCATTTAGAGATCGTGACCTTGTGACGACCATTACCTGCGGGCTGAGCCATCCCCAGAGCAAACTCCAATGCTCTACCCTTCAAGCTTGGAATCACACCCCGATCCAGATCCTCCAACTGACGCTCCAACGACTTCCATGCCCTACGGCGGTTCCGAATCATACGAACCACCTGACTCAAGAATGCTCTCCTGTTTCCATGTCCCGAAAGCACAGCCTGAGAGAACGACGCCATATCATCCACCGCCAAGTTCTCCAACTCCGTGCCCGAAACAGGTCCCCATCCTTGCGAAAGGGGTCCGAGGAACTCGAGGCCACAAAGCTCCTGTGCCCAGCGGTAGGCATATCCTCCTGACTTTTTGATATCCAACTGCAGATCAGATCCTTGTTCGCCCACACCTCCATCGCCCGAAACCAGAGTATCAAAGGCCGTCAGACCCAAGAATGCTGCCTCAGGATTGGGGCAGATCTCGCCATAGTCCTTGGGGAATAGCTCCTGCAAAAGAAGCGAGGGGTCCAGTTTCAAAATACCAGGAGCAGAATCCACCGCGACCACCACAATCCCAAGGCGCATGAGATACCCGAACCGAAGGTGTGCAATCGTGTGCGAAAAAGCCAGTGCTAATTATCACACAAAGCAACAAGTTAATACATAATTCTCGAGAATTGAAAGACATTCCAAAACAAGTATGAAACTACATACCATCCTTCTTGATCTTGATGACAACGTCCAAGGGAAATCTCTCGTACTGGTTCAGGACATCAGACCCGGAGCTTCTCCGCTCCTTCTCACGAACATCCTCGTCCTCTGCCTGAGCGTCCTTCTGCAACATGGGTGAATCAACATTGAAAGCTCCTGCAACAGCTCCTGCGCGAGCCATGCCATTCTGGTTGTTGTTCTTAGATAATACGGCAGTCTGTTGAGCCGTGGCAAGAACTCTTGCCTCTACTTGGGCCGCCGCAATATCTCCCTGGATCTCGGCGCGAACCTCATCTCCAAAGATAGCAGAGAATGCGCAAGCCTGACGGAAGAGCACATAGAGCGGCTGGGGTAATAATTGGGCGACATCGTTCCTCTTCAACAACTCTGTTGTTCCTACACGCAATGGCGCCACCAACTCGACATCGGCTGTGATCGGTTCCTGCTGAGAGTGAGCTGGCGAGCTCACCATGGGCGATGTCACACCAGTGATTCCCAAGGCTCCCCCTGCTTTGTTAACCCCATTGGCCTCGCCATTGTTAGAAGCCGATCCTGCTCCATCGGCATTGAGAATATCGTGATGCGAGCGAATAGGCTCAACAGGTTCCTGGAAAAGATCCTGGAGAGACTGGCTGGATTGAATATAAGCCTCTAGTTGCGTCTCAACCTTGTTGAGCTGGGCTTTGCGAGCCTTGTTGGCCTTTGTCAGCTGGACCTTGACCGCCAAGAGTCGCCTCTTCTCTGCATCATATCGCTTCCGCTCTTCGAGTTCAAACTGGAGTCGGTTTAGCATAAGTTGATGGTCGTTCGGCGCGTTCGCAAGATTCTCTGGTGCCATATTCCTGAACTCGTCCATTTCCACTAACGGCACCTCCTGATAAAACGTCCTATATAAAAATTTGAGAATTAAGTCAATATTCCTGTTCAGAAGTCGTGCTAACAATTTACAGCAAATGATTCGAAAAACACAAACCAATTGCTGAGCTTACTCCATGTCGTGACAGCGCGCGATCTCGCTCATGAGATATTTGCGCTGATATTTGATGTTCTGAAAGCCCAGATCAACCTTTCCAACGCTCATTTTCTGCTCTGTCAATTCGTTCCGCAGATTGCGCCCCTGTTGATGAATCTGTCGGTTCAAGTTCTTTAGGAGAGCAAGGTTGCGGTGTCCTTCTACAACGCCCTCGTGCAGTTTCCTCTGAAGCGTAGGGTCGATAACAAATGCTGGTTTCTATTGCATAGATGATTGTGGTAAGAAGAAAATACAGAAAGTCGAAATATCGCTTAGACTTTTTCCTATCTACACCTTTGGACGATAAAAACAAAAACATGGCGAGCGCATGTGTGTCGGTTGTTTTCTTTAGCTCTGGTATCTGGGAATTTATTGCGAAACAATACCTCATCCTGATCAACATCCATCGCAGTGTCATCGCGTGCCCCTGATGGTGCTGTTGCTGCCGGAGTTGCGAAACCTGGCTGTGTCCTGCGTAACTCGAGCATCTGTGTCGACAAGTTCTGGAGCTCGCCGCATATCCTTGATACGCTCTCCGGGTACTTGTTGTCTGCTGCGGTCATGGTGGAATGGCGAACGTCGTTGTTTGGTTTGGGAGTAAAAGAAGTAGCGACAGATTCGAATCTCACTCAGAAGGAAGAAGGGATCGTGACTGTCAAGATTTTTATTAGGAGTTGTAATGAAATAGTTTAGAGAAGTGGGAAGAAAGCGTGTAAAGGGAAAAAAAATTACATGACGAAGGTGGCCTCGTGGTAGACGTGTCCAGCCAACTTGTGCTCGACGTCGCCAATGGTGACCACAGCAGACGCCTCGTCGTACCACTGGTAGATAATGGGCTTGGCAACAAATGTTGACACAATCTTGCGAAGCGCCCAGGGGATCTCTGCAAGGAGATCGACCTTTTGGCACAATCCCTTGGGCTTGACGTTAAGAACGGCCTTGAAGGACTTGCCACCTTCAATCGCCTTGCCCTCCCAAACGTAATTGACCTCGGTAGGGGGGTTGTAGCCAGTCTCCTCGTCGTACTCGGTCGCCACAGCCTCAGTCTTGTTGTCGACAGCAACACCGACAAGCTGTCCATCAAAGACAAGCGATCCCTGGGTGACAGTGGAGCTTCCGTAGTACTCAGGTGTGGTGAACTGGATCAACGAGAGCTTGGCCTTGTTGTTGGTCTCGGTGTTGTTGCCTCTGAAATCGACATAGCTCCACTTGGAGGCAACCAAGTGAGGACGCATTCCCTGAACAGCGTGAACAAAGGTACCCTCGCCAGTCATATCTTGAGCCTTGCCCTCAACAATCATCATTCCAGAGACCTTGCAGGAAGGCCAAAACTTGTGGGAAACATAGCCATCACCAAAGAAGCTCTTTCCCTCGCCAATCTTATAGCCCTTGGTGGTGCGCTCAAAGGTCAACGAGACAATCAAATCTGGGGGGTTGGTGACCTGGATGGTGAACTTTTGGCCGTCGGGTGACATGGTGATAGACATGAGGTTGGTCGAGGCCGACAGCTTGTCCGCTGAGAGCGCAAAGTTGGTCAGGTTAACCGAGAAGAACTTGCTGATGCCATTGCCACGGAAACGAGCGGTCATCTGGACCGAAGCAGGAGCGCCCCAAATTCTAGTTTAACGCATTCATAATGCGTTAGTTGGACGGTCTTATTGGTAATAAATATGCGTCGTTCGTTTGTGACCCATTCAATTCGTTCATTTCTTCTTTATATTAACGTACCCGAGATTAGAGTGGATCAATTGGACGTGACCAAAGTTACCCTGGTCGGTGATACAGTAGAAGGTCTGAGTCTCGGTCGAGGCAGTGGCAGCAATGGTCCACTCGAGGTCCTTGGTACTCAACTCGGAGTAGTAGTTTCGATCCTTGCAGAGCGAAGCAGCCGACTTGACGCCCTCACCGGCGTTGGGGATGTCACCAGGCTTGGGGGCGCCAGGCTGGGCGCCGTAACCAGTCAGGTTGGAGACGGAGGAGGTAACTGTGTGTTTGTGCACGAATAAAAAAGCAAGGAGGAAGGAGCGTCAGTCAGTACTCTTTCCTCCTTCATTATGATGTCGCCCTGCCTTATCCGTATCAGTGCCGTCAAGAGAGTTTGGGGCCAAGAGCAGTCTTTTGCACACGTTGTTCGTCATCGGCGCAGTTCTTTTTGAGATGCACGCTCCCTTTTTTGTGTGTGTGTGGAATGAGCTCACAGAGAATAGAATAGTCTGAAAGTGGGATGGACTCTCTTTCTCTTATAAAGGAGTGAGCAAAAACGAGTGCGTGTGATGGGAGTAGCTATGGTGAAGACAAGAGTAAGGATAACCTACGGGAGGACCACATGACTTGAGCTGGGGAAGAGGAAGTGTGGGTGTGTAAAAAGCGGAAAGGGTGAAAGTGTTGGGGGTGAAGAGCGAAAAATAGAGAAATGGATGATGCAGAACAAAAAAAGAAAAGAAAGAAAAGGGATGAGACTGACTGACTTCACAGGGTGAATTTTTGGCCGGTACGTCGCGCCACTCCCTGGCCACCACTATGATACTATCACAGTTGAAATACCTGTCGTTAATGAAAAGAAACGTCACCGGAAAAGTCTATTCGGCTGATCACCATTTAAAGACATGGACGACAAATGTCGGATCGACTCGTTTTCAATACCCGGCAAACCAAGGAACGGAAAGACAGGATCTCGACAACCTTCAAGAAACAGGAACAGGACTCTCTTATTCACACATACTCATCAACACTCCAATCTCATTCAACATATAATGGCTGCCATTCAAAGGACGCTCATAGCGTGCCAAGCCTTCTCGCTTCTCTCGCGTCCCGCAACTGCGCGTATGGCTCCTCTTGCTCTGGCCAAAACAGCAACAACAGCCCGTACCTTCACAGCCTCGGCCTCTTGGCGCTCTGAGGACTCAGCACAGCCAAGGTACATACTTTGAACGACAAAAGCCAGGTCACCTCATCTGGTCTTACCTGCCTGGACAACTTACTTATGCGACAACAACGGCCCAATGCTTCAATTGGTCTCTTTGTTTCAAAGGCTGACTTTACTTTCTAAATAACGGATCAAAATCACGCTCAACTATCTTAGTAGTCAAAGCCCACAGGATGCTCAACAACAACCAGCCTCTTCGCACGCCAAGACAACACCCGAGGCTATTTTGAAGAAGGCTTTGACCTTTGTACCTCAGCATGGATGGACAACCGTCTCGATCGCCAAGGCTGCAGAGTCCATGGGATACCCTACCATCATCCACGGCATGTTCCCCAAAGGAGGAGCTGATTTAATTGACTACTTTTTGCAGGACTGTCTCGAACGCCTGCCCCTGGAACTTGAAGGCAGAATGGACGGGTAACAACACGCTTAAGGATATGTGAAACGTCAAAGTATACAGAAAGGTCGTTTTGATGAACTATTCATGGTCACTCTCTAATGGCAATCAATACTGACGCATAGATTGGGCACTCAGGAAAAGATCAAGTTGGGAACATTGACAAGACTCGGAATGATTGCGCCTTATATCGACCGCTGGCATGAGGCATTGGCCATCATGGGCCAACCCTCGAATGTTCCCATGTCCCTAAACCACCTCGCCAAGATTGTCGACGAGATTTGGCATCTTGCGGGCGACAAGAGCGCAGACATGAACTGGTACACGAAGCGCGCTTCCCTCGCAGGAGTCTACACCACAACAGAGCTCTACATGACAACGGACAAGTCCCCCAACTATCAGGCCACACAAAAGTTCTTGGACCGTCGCTTCGAGGATGCCGCCACTGTCGGCAAGGCCACTAACGAAGCCTTGCAAATCGCCGAGTTTGGCGCCAAGTCTGTCCTCGGACTCATCACATCAGTAAGTCACAAGGCCTCTATGCTTTTGAGCTGTTGTCACAAACCATTCCCATGAATCTAACACCATCTTGTTGGTATCTTACGAACGTTGATAGAAAGGATTCCGCATGTAGAGCCCTTTCAACATCACTCACCCGTAGAAATTTTGCATATCCATACAACACCAACAAAGCTATCATTCATATACTTATGTTCTTTAGTGTTTTTATGTGTGAATATGAATATGCAATGCTGTTTATTTCTTGGTAGGTTTAGATGATTTTTTGCCGTTGTTTCCTTCAAATCCGGCGCGCTATAAAATCACAAATAAGCGATGCAAAACACAATGTTAGACCCTTGTTGGAAAGAAACAGTGTAATCATAGACAACACCACCAAACTTGCGGAAATAGACAAAATCAACTTACTGCCTTGGGTTTACCGCCTTTCTTGCCACCTTTAGAAGCTCCTCCCTTGCCACCCTTAGCCTTATCGCCAGTCTTCTCCTTCTTGCCCTTGTTCTTGGCGGCATCGATACGGGCCTTGAGGTTTTCTTCGCGTTTCTTCTGCTTCTGATCCTTGCTCTTGGAGACGGTCGACTTACGCTCACCCCACTCCTTGGCACTCTTCTTCTTGAATGTCTCCTCGCGCTTGATTGTCTTCTTCAGCAATTTGACGTCGTCCTTGACCTTCTCTCCCTGTGCCAGCTGCAAGGCCTTGCGCCAGGTGTCCTTCTCTTTCAAAGCGTTTGCCTTCTCGGGATCAGCCACCTGTAATGCTGCCAACTTTTCATTATGTGCCTCGACCTAGAAGGTGGGGTGGGACAAAAAAACGCATTGCAATCGGAACACTGATTAATACTAGTCCCATCATGCACGTATGTTGCAGCTTCAATAAACAATGAAAGGTAAAAGTGCTTTACCATCTTGAGTTGGCCTTGGGCATCTGTGGGACCTCTCTTCTTTTTCTGAAGACCTTCAAACTCAAACTTGCTGAAGCGAACCTCTCCCTTATCGTTGATGGACGAAGCAGAAGGCCGACCACCGGTGGAAGAGTCCGACGACTCTTTAACAATAAGACCCTCTGATCCACCACCGGCTCTCTTCTCCTTGGCCAACTTTTGTGATGCCTTCTTGTCCTTTTTCCTCTTCAAGCGAGCCTCCAGAATAGCCTGTCGAGAAGTGGGCTTGGCAGCAACATTGGCCTCGGCAGTGGCTCCACGGCGGCCACGAAGCTTAGCCAGACGCTCCTCTAATTTGGCGCGCAATTCCGTGATAGACTTGGGAGCCTGTGCGGGTGTCTGTGCGGCGGTCTGAACCTGAGCCAACAGGCCCTCAAAGTTGTGTGTGGATGATTTGGCGATCACTGGTGCTTCGCTGTCGTCCTCGACAATGTCATCGTTATCCGAGTCCTGCATCTGTGCGTCCTCCTCGTCGTCCTCCTCGTCTTCCTCGCCCTCATCCTCGCTGTTCTTGCCGCCGGCTGCCATTGCTGACTGGATATCCATCACAGACTTGTTGTTCTCAGGATCAAGCTGAACATTAGATGACATAAAGGAGATCGAAAGATTGCAACAATGAGAAAACGCTGTCAGTAACATTGTCATTGAATCTGACTTAGAAGAGTCGATCACTTAACAACAAAGGAAAAGGGGAAACAACAAGCATGTCCGATTGATTGATCTATGTGCGTACCTTGGCCTTCTTAGCCTTCTTTGTGCGCTCCTTGATCTCCTGCTTTGGCGCGTTCCTCTTCTTGTTATGTTGGTATTTTGAGTTCTGCAATAAAGAAAAGGTGGATTAAGAGAAGAGGCGTTAGAGCTCAAGGCTTCGGTTCGATCCAAGACTTATTTAACAGGAAGATATGTGATCCAAATGTTGACTCCTCCTTGTATCAGTACCTGTTCCTCCTCGGAGAGTTCCTTTGTGATGTAATATTGTGCGGGGATGGTCTTCAGCAAAGAATCAAAAGAGCTACCGTGAGCCTTGATTCTCTCCTATGGTTTGCCAATGAACGAAACATCGGACGTGTCCCCAAGGTCAAGGTTGGAGCAGATAAAAGTATAATAGTCGTGTGAGTTCGGTTCCTTTTTTTTTTCTTCTCTTTGTTGAAAGTAAGTGCTTAGAAAGAGATGAAAATAGAGACGAACCTCCAAGCCGTCCAATGCAAAGCCGGTGGACATGATGAGAGAGTTGATGTGAAGTTGAAGTTGGCTGAACCCTGAGGAGGAGGATGCGATGGGCGGACCGGGATGCAGAAGGGTTGTAGAGTGGGCTGGGAGAACAGAAAGGGCTCGACAAACTTGTGCGTGTTGTTTCCCTCTGTCGCTTGTCTACATGACTTTTTTTTTTCTTTCTTTTTTTTTTTGTAAACAAGCATACTAAGCCACTTTAACCAACATTAATTTCTCGACTCGACTGGATGTGAACGTGATCAACCTGTACGTGCTCAAACATTTCGCCCGAAAAAACGGCCGCGGGAGATCTGCAACATGTTTGATGATAGTTTAATAAGTAGCCTATGCTGGCTCAGAGAACGGCAGAGTCCTCGAAAGGGGATTTTTTTGGTACTAGGTGATGGCTCTCTAAAATCTTCTGAAGTGCATCCATGGTCTGCTGGTTCTGCTTCAAGACTTGTGTCATCGTCTGGATACGGTCGAGCATCTCCTGTTGCCCAGGAATCATGCCATTGCCAGTTAGAGATGAATATCCTGGTCGTACAGTCTGAGAGTCGTACGAATGTCTACTTTCAAAACTTTGACGACCATCTAGCAAAGTATGAAAAATACAATATATAAGTAGCCTGCTCCATTTAATTAATAGCAGCATTGAAGACTAAGACAGATTGCTCAAGTGGTGCTTACCATCGGTAGGGGTTGCACTTGTCTCACGGACATTGGCAGCAGCAAGTCGCTTGTAACGTTGCATTGCCTCCCAAACGAGCGTAAAGTTTCTTCCAATGATGATCGAGGGGAGGGTAATCAAGAGCACTCCACACATCATGGCTGGGAAAGAGATCAGCTTGCCAACGAACGTCGTTGGCACCATGTCTCCATATCCTGTAGTTGTGATCGTGACCATGACAAACCAGAATGCTGATGGAATACTATCGAATGTACTGGGGTTGTTGTTGGCATCAATAAACACTTGGCGCGCCTCGTCCCATTCGCCTATACAAGTTGTCCCATGGAAGGTGAAGGTCAGCATGTCTTTACTTGATAGTTACTCGCCAGTAAAGATCTACACCAAGGTCATGCAACTTTTGGTAAATCGAAAATAACTTACCTCTCTCGGCAAAGTAGAGCAAGGTCGAAAAGAGCATGGTACCGGTGATGAGGAAGAAGAACAAAGCACTGAGTGCGTCCATACTCCTCTTGATAGCTACGATCATGACCTCGATGGTCATGATGATTGTGGAAGAGTACTTGAAGGTGCGGAAGACTCTCAGAAGTCGAAACAGCCTCAATATCGTGAAACGGAAGAATACCGTCTAGGGACATAACAATAATGAAAAAGGAACAGCTTTAATATATTTGCAGAGTTAACCCACAGTATCACGACAAGACAGAGAAAAAAGTGCACTCTTACTGTGTCGCGGGTCAGTGCCAGCTCAATGTAGTAGGGGAGGATTGAAAGCATATCGATGATGGCAAGGGGAGCTAGTAAGAGACATACACAAACTAAGTTAATCAACGGTTCATGGAAGACTTCCAGTCCTGACATCAGACTTTTCACAATGAGTCAACTGGTACTCCTGCAGTATGTGATCCAGGTTCCTTATTCGCCGATCTTCCCTGTCCGAGAGGCACTTACAAAGAAGAAACCGTTTGAGTTGCTTGACAGAATCCGAATGACATACAACACGAGCTCCAAACTCAATGGTAAAGAAGGCGACCATAACAGTTTCAAAATCGAACCTAAGAGTGTCCAGTAGGTTTCAGTCCGTGGATACTGAATTAGCAGCAGATCAACCATTGCCGTGTACGATTATCCTTGTGTTAGGGTGTCCAAAAGGCTCGAAAAAGCGAACTTCAGCGGTCATTTACCAGATAGTGGAGTCAGTGGATCGGAAAGAAGGGATGGTTTCGATTGTCGTGATCACGGCGCTGAGAACAATGGCAAACGAAACCCAGACATTAAGGGCGAAGGCTGCGTGGCTGGATGATGGATCCTCGAGGAGCAAGAAAAGCTTTCGCTTGAAAGGATTCTGTTTCCGGAATAAACGTGAACATATGGACAAAAGAAAGGTGTGAGTTAATTATTTTTTATCAACTTGTCACCGTCCCCGTGCAGGCACATGCTCCTAACTTTTTTTTTTTTTTTTTTTTTTTTTTTTTTTTTTTTTTTTGGTTTTTCCCTGTTATTTCAAGGGTCCCTATTTGCGTTCCAAAATAATCACATACCCTGATAGCATTCGCCTGTGAATTTGACCGGGTGTGAGAGTCATCCTGATCAACTTGCATCTCGCGGAGCTCCTGAGGAATGTCAATCATGGGCCACTCCAGATCCATATCAACTTGGTGCATCGACCTGCGGGGCTGACCCTCGAATGCCACCCTGGAGGAGGATGAGCTAGGTCGTTCCGAGATGGGCGAGGCTTCGGCATGGCTATGGTGATGCCGATGGCTGCTTGGTTCTGTCATTTCGATTTGGTCGACGCCAGTGTCGATGTCGTCGGGCTGATCCTCGAGACGCTTGAATGGTCGCCTTGGCATGCTGTTGAAGTGGAAGTGTGTGTCTTGTCGGGAGGATGATTCTCTGGCTATGCAAGTGTTTGTTTTGAGAGCCAGGTGCAGGTCGGGCGGTAGTCAACAGTTGTTTCTGTCCCCTGCAGACTACTGTGCCAGAGGAAGGGAGGGAAGGTGTGTGTGCGAAAAGAGAGAGGGAAACGCCCAAGTTGGTGGATGGGACTTGAGGCTCAGGTGTGATGTGAAACCAAAGGAAAGATCAGATGATGAACCTATTTTTTTTTTTTTGGCGTCCTTTTCTCTTTCTTTTTAGGTGCTTGTTGATGGGAAGTTGATGAAGGAAGGGGATGAAAAGTCTAGTGGTTGTTAATGATGGAAGGTGTCTATAGTTTTGCTGGGGAAGAAAGAGAGATGTTGTGGAGAGAAGAGTAAAAATAGTCGAGCGGAAAGCTGGAAGTCGCGGCAGCCAGGACCCAGAGCAAAAGGAAAAGAGGAGTGATCAAACTGACAGATTGTTCCTGAACACTGTCACTCAATTACAGAGGGGCAAGAGAGGGAGAGAGAGGGAGAGAAGGGCAAAGGGGAGATAATGATTTATTCAATTACAATTGATCAAATTGATCACCCAACTTTTCTTCTCTTTATCCGTATCTTGTCTCATCTCTTGCGTTTTTATTTCTTTCTGTTGCTTCTTCTTCTTCCTTCTTCTTCTTTCCTCCTTCTTCACCCTCTTTCTCTCTCTTCCTCTCCCTCCCCTTCCCTGCCTTACCCTTCCTTGGGCTGCAGAGCTCCCTTCTTTCATTCGCTCCTCGCTTTACTCTTTCCTTTTACTGCCTCGCTCTCCTTCACTATTTTACTCACTCTTCAACTGCCCCCTTCTTCCCCTTACCTCTCTCTACACTACAACTTTCCCGAGAAGACTGATACTCCACCCTTCGCCATTACTTGCCTTCGAACTCATCCTACCAATAATTGATGTCGTCCTTTCTTCCTCTCGCCCGTTGACTTTACTTGCCTCCACTAGTCTAATCCCTCTCCAACAACGACAACTCTCAACCCTTCCCTCCCACCCTCCACTCTCCACCCGCCACCCGCCCCTCTTCACTCCGTCGCCACCCTTTGGATCTGCATCTTATCTACCCATTCTGGGATATCTGTGGGATACATCACCCATCGCATTTTTTTTTCTTTTTAGTCCGTTGAATTGCTCTGTGAAATAGCATCATTCAGCAGAGCTGCTTGCCCTTTTTTAGTCTCTATCTTCACACACTTTGCTGATCTGCCTTTCAACAAGGTACATCGGTACGACAGAGTCGAGGACAGAGAACAACGACCGAGAGAAGACAGACAAAATACGTGAGCATCGACAAAAAAGAAAAAAAGGCCTCAACTTGCATTTTCTTCTTCTCTTTGCTTTCACTCAACTCTCCTTCAAACCTCCCACTCTACCCTTTCGTTCTCCCCTCTTTGTTACCCCCCCCCATTGGATCCAACTCCAACTCTCCACTTCTGTCCTGTCCATACTCGCCCTTTTATTTCTTTTTAAACTCACTCGCCAACGCCCACACCAACATCCATACACGCATACATACAGACAACACCCCTGCCTTTGACAACCTCCTTCGCACTTTTCTTCTTATCGTGCACCCTTGTGCTTTTTTTCCTGCACTTTACTCTCCGTTTTATCTTTTTCTTCTTTTCTTATTTTTCTCTGCCCAGTCTACTCCGCTACACTACGTTTTTCAGGACGGCAAAGATACTTCGACACGCAGCTTTTACATGGACGTCACCTGGCTAGTCGACTGCGACTGGAGAGTGGATATCACCTCCTGTAAGAGCGAACACGAGCAGCTGGCTGTCAAGGCGGTGCTGATCCTCTGTGTATGCTGTTATGTGGTCCTGGCCCTCGTCGGCTATGGGATCCTTTGGGCACGCCAACGATATCACCTCACACCGCCAGGACCCATCATCGATTTTCGCCATCCAGACGGAGGCATTCGACCCAAACCAATAGAGTCTTTCTGCGCCCTTTCAATTGCGGGATTACTTGGTGAGTTACAATTTTTTTTTTCGTTTTCTATGTTTTTTTTTTTCGGGGACTCTTCATCTGTTCGCTGGCGACTGGTTGCAACTCTCTTTTTTGGGACAATTAAAATAATAATGAGAGAAAAAGGGGAAGAGTGGAGAGGTGCTGGGTTTGTAATTTTGGACAGACTTGTTCAAATGTGGGTAGCCAGTTGGACTTTTGAAAGAGTAAGAAACGGTTATCATGCAGAGACGGACGGACGGAGGAGGAAGGCCAGACTTGAATGAAAAAAAAAAAGAAAAAAAAAAAAAAAATGTCGAAAAACCAGGTGCGTAACGCCATTGGCAGCCAACAAAAAGTAAGGAAATGAAAGAAAGAAAAGTGGGAGGAGGGGAACAGGCAAACAGGCTCTATCCGGACCACGTTGTTCCCAACATTCCACTCTTGCATGACCGCTGTCGGCTTTGAATTCAACGCACTCTGAGTCGACAACCGATTACCTTTTCTTCTCCCTTCCTCTTTCTTCTTTGAATCTGTTGTGCGTTACTTTGTATCGCACGAGTGCCTCCATTTTTTTGTATGTTGTTACTCTACTTACTCTACTGCAACAACATCGGGACGAGCACGACAGGAAGCGGGAGTGACAGGCAGACAGGGTGCCCGTTGAGGCTTCTCGCTCCTCACACATTCGACTGCACATATATTGTCGATCCAAGACGAAGAACAAGAGGAGGAATATTCTACGTTTGGGTGAGAGACTAGGTTGTTCCTGAGAAGGACAGATCAGACCGACAAACAGCATCACTCATGCCTCATCAGTCGCACTCCTGGTTTAAGACATGATGTGCTGATCGTAATATGGCCAGACCGGCTCCCTTTCTTACACAAAACGCGATGATCTCTATTCATATATCACCCGGATCGTCAACTTGGTCATTTTATTGATTGATTGATCCCAAGCTCATGGCTCATGAAAAACAACCCCCTGCCCTTTCTCCCTCTATCTTTGATGGAAAATAGATATAAATGCTACGCTTGTTTGGGAAGAAACACCCCTTTCACCCACAACCTGCGCAGCTCAGTCATCATCATAGTCCGATGACAGTGAGAAAAAACGGCGCTAACCACAAGTCCTTCTCCATAATAATAACAATAATAGTTCGGTCCCTGTCCATCTTTTTCGTCATCATCGATGCTTTTCCAAACTCAACCACCGTTCAGGAGCTCATTGTAAGTTGGCCTGCATCTTGTCGCTGATTGTCCACACACCCCAAAAAGAAAACTGTGAGCAATCCAGAAAAAAAAGAAATCGATCATTTTTTTTACTCACGCTCTTCTCTACATATCAATCAACCCTTACAATAGTCTGAAATCGCAGTATGCTGTAGTTTCCCATGCTGGGCATGTTTCGTGATAGGCGTTTGGTATGCGACACCAAAGTTGGTAAGGAGACTCATGGCAGTTGTTAATTGAAATAAGGCGTGTTCAAACATGTGTTCCTTTTGTCGACAAAGACAAAACAAAGAAAAGAAAAACAAGCATGTTATCTAATAACCCCATCTATCCTTCATATGATAGTCTGTTCCTGGAGACAACCTCAAGATCCGAGTACCACGACCCAGAGTCATCAACTGCGTCTTCTTTTTCCTCGTCTTTGGACCATTCCTGCTCGACCTTCCTAGTGTAATCAGCTCAGGAACATTTCTCAGTCGCAGCGAATATACCAACACCAACATCGCCATCGCTGTCCACTTTATCACCCTCGGTGGAGTCATCCTCATAGCCACCGCCATTTTCTATTTCACCCTCAACCAGCTGACCAACGCCATTGCAGAGTATACGGTCCCCTCGGAGCTGACCCTGGTGCATGTGGGTGTCATCCCAGCAAGTGCTGATGGCACAACAGGACAGACATTCACGCTGAGCCCTCTCCCAGAGAGCGAGAAGGAGGACGGGGACGTCTGGGATACCAGTTTGACCAAAGTTCGCCACAGGGTAAGGATCGCTTTTCATTTCCCTAAGTTCTTATCTATTTCGTTCGCCGGAAGCATTTCTAAACGGGATCTAACCTACTATGTTTTCCACTTTCAACTTATCTGTGTAGCTCATAAGCATTCGCAATGCTGGCACGGTAATGCTGCTGTTCTATGTCTTCATTTATGTCATCTACGGAGTCACACGGCCATTGATCCATCAGAACATTGTCTGGAACGTCTTCTTCTGCATCGTCTTCAACCTGGATCCCGGAACCCCAACCATATTCGCCTACTTTATCTTCTCGATCATCCATCACGTCAACAGCGGGCCTCCTGCCTTACGCCAGGTGTACAGCATCCCCAAGCCTCCCGTCATCCACATACCCTCCTCACGACCAGCACGGCCTCTTAGTGATTCGTTCCTCTTTGATCTCCATCGTTCACCTTCTGATGGATCGCGCGTCGATCCCTCGCTCTGGTCGCCGTCCAAGGACGCCAGGGGTCGACCGTACGATCTGTTCCAGCTCGATTTGGAGCAAATGTTGGCAGAGAGCCAGAACCCTAGTCCTATTGCGGCGCCTTCATCTGCTGTATTGAAGACTCACCAGTCAAGACCTCTCACCCATGCCTAGTATCGCTCTTCTTCTTTTTTACCCTCCTTTCTCTCGTTCTATCCCCCCTTTTACACCTCTTTAATTCCACCACATTTCGCATATATCTTGTAACATATTCTCGCCTGTAAAATATTCACCGACCGTGCACCTAAATAAAAAGTACATTCTCCGGCAGGTCTTCTGCTTTGATCTGAAACCACCGCCATCACATCCTTGATCTCGGTCTTCTTCATAGATTCTGGATGTTGGACGTGCTCCAGCCAGCCTTGATATCGCCCTGTGTATACTTCAATTCAAGTTATATTGTTCTTGTAATCTATCATGTCGCTCCTGCTTCACAGCTCATCCTTCAAGATGACATTCTTAAAGACGGCTCTACCACGGTGGTTGAATGAGTAGAACGATGGCCGAGCATCAAGAGATTCGATGGACCTATCATTCGAGAATAACGAAGGAAAAGAACTAGTTAATTAATGCGCAATAGTCCTTTTTGCCTATGATATCCCCGTATTTCCAAAATGAGTGGTGACATTTTGTCTCAAAGGTTCCTTACTGTTTGGCCATCTCGGTCTCCATGAGGATCTCCTTAAAGTCGTCGGCAACCAACACGATTCCAAGTCCAAAGAGCGCCACAGATGTCAACAATTCAATCGTAATCTATTGAGGGAAGTCATAAGGAATTATAGTCGCAGGATGTTAATGGCCAGGCGATATTGAGCATACTGTATTCAGGGTGCGATTATCCAATGGTCCTGATTTTTTTGTCTGTCTTACATCAAGAGGGAGTCCGCTCTCGTGTCCATCAATCGCCTTCAAGTATGAAAGATCTAAAGTTCATTTGAAAGAGGCAAGATCACCTATAATGTCAGTATTGCTATTGATGGTGTCCTTGGCCCTTCACCGCTGAAACGACTCGCGTCTGCGTCCTTGCGAGCGCCAAAAGGAAGGCTGATGATGATGAGCGCCCTGGTACGGATGTATATATCCTTACGCTCAAAAGTCGAGTATCCAGAGTGGAAGAAGAGGAAGAATGCGACGAGACAGACAAGTCTGCCGAAATGGTTGGGTGCCTGTTGGACGGCCATTGGTTCGGTTGTTGATGAGATGAGGAGTTGAGGAGCTGAAACGAACGAACGAATGTCCAGCACCTTGGGAACATGATCAAGTCACGTGAATGGATCAAGAAGAGTGTCGAATTTGAATTGTTGGGCGGTCACGGACTCTGCGATTGATCGAAAACAAAGGCGACTTGCGGCGCTTTTGCCCTTCCGTTCTGTCCTGCCCTGCAAACTACCTCGTCTGCTTATTCCTACGTCCCTATATTCGCACACACCGTATTCTTTCCTTTCCCCTCTCCGTCTCCGCATCACTCCCCATTTACACCTCTTCCTCCGGGACACCCCTCTGTAAATCCGTTCCTTCCCCTCCTCGAATCAGAAAAGCACTGCAAGTCGATCCTTCGCCCCTTCGTCTGCTTCAGAAACACCTGCCTACTCTCTTTTTACACTTCTTCAACCACCCTTGGTAAGAATTAAAACACCCACCTTCTGACGGACTGAACCCTATCAGACACGACACGGTCTCTTTCATGCATCATGCACACAGGGCTGTATAATTCAAACAGAATACCTTCCATATCAATTAACCCTTTCCTTATTTTCGCGTGTTTTCGCGACAGTCTGATTTCAACTATCATGGCGTCAATTGCTCGCTCAAGGTCCCACCTGATTGCAGGTCGCTATGCCTCAGGGCTCTCAAGATCTTTCTCGGCAAAGCACTCCTACCCCATGGCAACACGCATGTACTCTGTCCACGCCACAGCAACCAAGGAATCGGATTCTTCCTCTTCTCCTCCCACGGTGTTTTCACGGGTCGCCAATGCCGTAAAGTCGACCTTCTCGCCCGGATCATACTCAACACCCGCGACGGACTTTGGAAAGGCGACGACCTGGAACGAGGCATTAAAGGAGGCCGAGACCCTGGTTGTGGAAAAGAAGGGCGGACCCGTCGTCGACACACAGCAGCTGGTTGGAGATGACTTGAAGGACCTGAAGAACAACATCCGGAATTTGCTTGGTAGTGGTCATCCCATGTTGGACACCGTGAGCAAGTACTACTTTCAGGCCGACGGCAAGCATATCCGTCCATTGATCATTCTTTTGATCGCTCAAGCCACCTCCCTTGCGCCCAAAAAGGTTGCTGTTAGTGTTAAGGATTCGTACGAGGAGATCGACATGCCTATTTCGGAGCTCAGCAACTTTTACATCCCCACGCTCCACAACAACGGATCAGACCCTTCAACTTCCAGGAACAACAACACAACAGCAGCAACAGGAGCGGTCAACCCCATCTACACACCCAGGATTCATGCACCAGATCAGACATTCATCCTCCCATCACAACGCCGGCTCGGAGAAATTGTCGAGATGATCCATACGGCTTCGTTGCTCCACGACGACGTTATCGATATGGCAGATAAGCGCCGCAACTTGCTCTCTGCTAACGAGAGCTTTGGCAACAAGATGGCGGTCCTCGGAGGCGATTTCCTTTTGGCTCGTGCATCCATTGCCCTAGCAAGACTCCGGAACCACGAGGTCACAGAGCTGATCTCAACCGTCATTGCCAACTTGGTCGAAGGCGAGTTCATGCAGCTCCGCAACGGACAGGTCGAAAATGGACGGAACCGCAACGGGTCGATGACGACATTCGAGTACTACATGGAGAAGACTTACATGAAGACTGCCAGTTTGATCTCCAAGAGTTGTCGGTCGTCGGCAGTCCTCGGAGGAGCAACAGACGAGGTCTGCGATATTGCTTATACATACGGAAAGAACATTGGCTTGGCCTTCCAGGTGCGAGCTCTTGGAAGATGTTTGTTTGTTCTCGCTCGTGACCATGACGCATGTGGTTTGCAAAACGCAGTAATTAGACTGACGTGGACTCTGACAAAACTAATTTTTTTCTCTGTGTAACCCGTTTATTTTCTTTACGTAGTTGGTCGACGATATGCTCGACTTTACAGTCAGCTCGGACGAATTTGGAAAGCCGGCTGGAGCAGACTTAAAGCTGGGCCTGGCGACCGCGCCTGTGCTGTTTGCCTGGGAGGAGTACCCTGAGCTGGGTAAGCTGATCAAGCGCAATTTTGATCAGGAAGGGGATGTCGAATTGGCCTGGGATCTCGTCCTCAAGAGTCAGGGACTCGCTCAGACCCGCAAGCTTGCCCAGAGCCATTGCCAAAAAGCCATCTCTGCCCTGAGCCAATTACCTGATTCTCAGGCCAAGGCGGCCCTCATTCAATTGACCGAAAAGGTCCTCGATCGCAAGAAGTAGAGAGGGTCTTTTTCTCTTTGTTCTTTTTGTGTAGTTAACCTTAACCCTTGTATTTTTGGTTTTCTTTTTTTCTTTTTTCATTCTCGTTGGATTCCCTTTTTTTTTTCATCATCCTCCCCCTTGTCTTTAGTTTCTTTTTAACTCGCCCATTCTTCATCATCATCTTCAGTCTCTTTCATCTGCATCTCTCCCTCATTCTCTTT
This sequence comes from Linnemannia schmuckeri, assembly GCA_029449235.1. Lineage (NCBI taxonomy): Eukaryota > Fungi > Mortierellomycota > Mortierellomycetes > Mortierellales > Mortierellaceae > Linnemannia > Linnemannia schmuckeri. Next base: position 895,107 of record JANATG010000012.1, on the reverse strand, counting down.
CACCAACTTGTCATTATTGTCAGCATCCATTTTATGATAGATTAAAAAAATAAACCCCACGATATCCACTCAGAACACGCGTCTTTTTTCAAATACTTTCTCATGCGGTTTTTTCTTCGCTGTTATTTCGATCAGTAGCATTGATATGAGCGCTGCATATCTACTATAGTGCAAAGACGCGAGGATTTCGTTCCTCAATATTACAATTCTCTACTTGAATTCCCATTAGTGTACCTCGATTCGAGATTCAGTCAATGTGGAGACAGTAGGTTACCATGAACCCTTGAAAATTACCGAGTGCTTATTTCATTTTTTTTTCTGCAAGGCATGCAAGAAGGGAGTTAAAAAGGGGAAATGAAAGAGAAACAAGGATACAGGCACGGGACGTGTATCCCGAGAGAAATGAAGAATGCCAAGACACAAGCATGTGAGTTTTTTTTTTTTTTTTTTGAGACAAGGGAAGGAAGAAGGACCACGAATCCAGGGGACGGAGAGAAGGAGGGATTGATGCAAGGTATGACTCGCGGAATATGCTTAATTGTCTTGATCTATAGATCTATATCAATCTTGAGATCGGCTGTGAATTTTGGACTTGTCCGTGAGAACTTGAAAAAAGGGGGGGAGGACAGAGGAGTTTTTGAAGGCCATTAGCTCAAATCAAGTACAAATCAAGAAATGAATTACTCCTGGGTCCTGCGCCGCATACCTAGGATCGAAACTTGCTCAGTGGCTATGGCTCAACAGCGCTAGTATGGCTTATTATTAAAAGAGAAAAAAAGACATCAACTAGTTTTCCGGTCGTAGTTTTCTCTTTGGTAGCCCTTGTAGGCTACTTGACTTGATGGCTGCCTGATCGAGGGAGGTAAACCCTTGTGAAGCCAGCCTTCTTTCCCTTCAACCCTAGTTGTCGAGAACTAAACGGCAAAGTCTAACGTTGATATAGCCGTCGACGTCGAGGTCGGTGTTTCTGGGTATAAATGAACGGCTTTTCTTTCCCTTCATCTTCCATTACCATTCTCTTCTCCATAACTCAACTCCTCATATTTACTCACCTATTTATTACCTCGGTTATCACTCTCCTTCAATGAAGCTTCTTCGCTGTGCACTCTACGCGGCTTCGATCGTGGCTCTTCTCGGCCGGTATGTCTCTGCCTTTGATCCTCTCAGCCGCGCCAACGTCGTCAACTACTGGGGTCAAAAGTAAGTTCACCTTTTATTTTTTTTCGCGTTCAGCTGAAACCTGCTTTTTTGATTTTGTTGTCCTTCGCCAAAAGATATATTTCTTAAATTACCGCTTCTCAAATAATCCTCTTTTATTTCTTTCTTCGTTATCTTTCTTCTTACAACAGCTCGGTGTCGTACACGGGTGGAAAGGAAGGCGACTTGATCGACTACTGCCAGGACGGAACCGTCAACATCTTCGCTATGGCCTTCATCTCCCAAATCCAAAACGGTCGTCCCATACTCAACCTCGCCAACCACTGCGAACAAACTTTCCCGGGCTCTTCTCTCCTCAACTGCCCCAAGATCGGTCAAGACATCAAGGCCTGCCAAGCCAACGGAAAAGTCGTTGTCTTGTCTATTGGTGGCGCCTCGGGAGCTTATTCATTGCCGGACGCCGCGGCGGGTCGTGCTTTTGCGGATCAGATCTGGGATCTGTTTTTGGGAGGTGCTTCGGGAACGAGACCGTTTGGGGATGCGGTGTTGGATGGTGTCGATTTGGATTTGGAATCGGGGCAGAATGCTGGGTATGTTGCCTTTGTTGACTCGCTGAGGTCCAAGTTTGCGGGTGGAGCGCGTCGCTATTATATCACTGCAGCCCCGCAGTGCCCTTACCCGGATAAGGCGACCAAGGACGCATTGGAACACTCCTGGTTTGACATGGTATGGGTCCAGTTCTATAACAACTACTGTGGCGTCAACAACTTTGGTTCAGGCACCAGCTTCAACTTTGCGACCTGGAACAATTGGGCCACGACCGTCTCGCTCAACAAGAACGTTCGGATTCTTCTCGGTGTCCCTGGTGGACCCGGTGCTGCGGGGACGGGTGTTATTGATGCCGGGCGGTTGAACACCATCTTGGCTGCAGTTCAGTCGTACTCTAATTTTGGAGGTGTAATGATGTGGGATGCTGGGATTTCGCGTCAGTCCGGTCTTGCGGCCAGCGCGGCGCGCTTTTTGCGTAGTAGCTCGTCGGGTGCTTTGGATATCCCTAAGCCTCCTGTTCCTCCTGCTGCACCTGCTCCTCCAAGTGTTGTCATCCCAATCGTAACCTCTCCTCAAGTCCAAGTTCCTACCGTCACTACCCCCGCTGTCGTCGTTGCCTCCAAGCTTACCGACAACAACAACCAGCAGCAACCTCCTAAGCCTGCCACTCCCTCTGCCGCTGCTGCCCCTCCTGCCGCCGGTGCGACTACTACGTCTCTCGACGTCGCGGCCGCGATCCCAACATTAAACGTCAAGGTGTCTGACGACGGCAAGCCCACGATTGTCCAAGTCCACGTTCACAACTCGACTCAGGGGTCCTATGAGCCCAAATGGGTCACTGCCTGGGACTGGCAGGGTCGTCCTTACAAGATCGCCAGTTACAAGTCTGGTCAGTCGTCCGGCAATGTCGGCGCCGCTAACGCTGGTTTTGACATTGTCATCGAGGTCAACTGCCGCAAGTGATTTTGTTGGTAAACAAAAAAAAAAAAAAAAAAAAAAAAAAAAAAAAAAAAAAAAAAAAAAAAACTGGTTGTGGCGGCATCTGATTGCATCTTGCTCTCTCCTTTTCATATCTTTTTCTTCGTTGGCCATAGTCGCCCCTATTATCTCATTCTTTCAATAACAAAAAAATGAATGGATAATAAAAAACAACTTGCGAATATTCTCCTTAGACACTACAATGCCTATTGCGGAGTAAATTGAATAGCGACTTAATGGATGCCAAATAAGCTGCAGTTTTGAAAGGAGTCTGTGAATAACTAGGTATGTTGAAGAAAGAGAGAATGATTGTACAGGTAACTGACAAAAAAAAATGTCGTTCTCTGAGGTAACAGAACAGAACACCAGCAGTTGAGGATTGGGAATGCGTAGAGTGATTTTTAATGCCTCCTTGACTACTGATTATCGATGCTGTTAGATATTGTTTCCTCCAAGAGAGTATCTGTTATTCCTGCGCTGTCCGTCAATAGTATCCATAGTTGCTGGAGTCGTATATCCTGTAAAGGGCTGTATTTACCGCTTGCGCTCAAAGTAGGAAGAGGTGGACATGAAGGCGGCGGTCTGGTCGATGACAATCTCGCCGACAGACAAGTACTTCTCGACGTAGGAACGGACATCGCTGCTCTCGATCTTCTCAGTAGCAACGCTATTATTGTACCGTAGTTGACCAAGGGGAATATGGTTAGTTTTTTTTTGTGGTGCTAAGGAATGGTGTTCGTGGGTAGACACAGACATTAGCACGCGACTTTTTGTGTGATAAGTAAGGCGAGTTTTGTAAAAAGTTCATACCTCAAGCCCTGAAAGAAGTGTCAACAAAGAAAGGAGCCGGAACAGATTCATTTGGAGACAAAGAGATAACAAGGGAGGCGAGGGGTTAGCAGCAAGTAGTCAACTCGTTCTGACACTTGGAAAAAGTCATCATCCTTTTCTTTTTGTTGAAGTGTTCCGGTCAGCGCATGTCAAAAAGGTTGGAACGAGAGTAGAATGAAACGAAGTCGCAAAAGTGAGATGTTCGTACGGTGCTACGCTTGACGCCGGCGATGACGGCAGAGACAAGGATGGCGTCGGCGGCGTAGTGGGCGAGTTTTCCGATCATGGTTGAATGAGAGTGAATGTGTGATGGGAGTGAGGGATGTAAAGAGAAGGAAAGAAAGAAAGAGAAAGAGAGACAAGGATCGGAAGCGCCAAAATATTCGAGGTCTTTTTCTCTTTTGAGCGTGTGGTCCTTTGCTTCTCCCTCCTCCCTCTCCTCCCTCTCCTCTTTGTCGTCTCTCTTCCCAGCTCATTCCTTCCTTCCCGCGTATGTACGTGCTTAGCCAAGAGATGTTCGTGCCCAGGCCAGACATCCATCCAAAACAACAAAAGCATTTCAGGCAATTTTTAGCTTGGTTTTTTTTTCCTTTTCAAGGTTACTTCTTTGTTCCTGAAGATTGATAAATTACGAGGAACAAGCAACTATCAATTCACCACAGGAGTGGCTGTCGTAGTTGCAGGGTTTGCTGTAGTGGCTCCGGTAGCTGTAGTAGACCCGGTAGCTGTAGTACCCACGGTAGCTGCAAGGGCCAGGGCCACATCCTTCTCCTGCTGCTTACACCATTTCCGAATCTCATTCCTACTCTTCAAATCCGCCTGTCGAATAGGCTCAGGCACCCGGAATCGAGAGCAAGCCCTCACAAGCGCCACAGCAGTCTCCAACGAGACCTTATGCCCAATCGACACAAAAATCGGATTCTGTGCACCCTCAGCCGCTTTTCCCGTCGCTGCCGCCAATGCTGCCCCATAGGTTTTACCAGTCACTGTTCCCGTTAACGGCATAAGGCCATGAGTTTCAGGGTAGGCCGTGACAAATGTTTTAAATTCCTTCTTCAGCTCGGTAGGATGTGATCCCAACAGAGGCCCATCGTTGTCGATGACGAGGTAGTTCTTGGAGCATCCGACTGTGGGGATGTTGGAGAGGAGACCCAAATGACTGGCGAGACCGAATCCGCGTGGGTGGAGGATACCGCACCCGTCGACTAAAATCACTTGTGGCTCGAATTCGGGACGGGTGGATCGAAGTGTCGAGATTAAGTCCAGTAGTGGTTCGACCTCTCGGAAAGCCAAGTAACCTGCAATGTAAGGAAGTGTCAACTTGACCTTTGCGTGGTTCTCATACACGACCTTGTGTCCAATTGAAGTATAACACTGTTAATTGCCTATCTACGCTTCGAGAAAATTCGTATGCAAATACATCTCTATGTTCTTGCTTGCTGATCCTTCTACAAAAGGTACCTTGAAATTAGGATATGAGAGGACGATAAGCGACGCGATGGCATCTTCATTGTTGCCGACAATGAAACTGAGATCGACGCCACCAATATATCGCAGCCCTTCTGCGGATTCAAGGCGATAGGTATTGTCATCCTTGAGCGTCAAAGACCAGTCGGGGTGGTCATCTACCACCACAAGATTTGACTTCAAAATTGACTGCTGTCTATGTTTTGTGGTGATGGGAGGGGTGTATATAGACATTGTCAGAAAAGTAAGTAACCTGGCTTGAAAGAAGGAAAAAAGAAAAAATGAGAAAAAAAAGAACAGGAGTGGGCAAAGAGTGATGAGGCGCGTTCTTTTACTTTGCCCATTCCTGCTTTTGGTCTTTGGAGGGGACACTGTAGGTGGTGCTACTGGTGCTAGTCATTGAAGGTTGTGCGAATGAATGAATGAGCGAGTGAATGAATGTGTGAGAGAAGAAGTGAATGTTCCACTCTCTCTTCCTTGTTTTTTTGAGCGCCTCCAGAGTGGAGCCGCAGTCCAGTGTGAAGAACACCGCCACGAATTTTGTTCCCTTTTGTTCGATGAACGGTCACGGTGACGAGTTTATGAAGCGCTGGTGCCAAGCGTGATCTTGTAACTAAACTCCCTTTTCAGACACGACCTTAAATGAACAATGGAGCCTAAAGGCAAGCAAACCCAACTCAGGAACGAAATCAGTATTCGCATGGAAATGAGTTAAAACAACGCTGATGGACATCTCGATGGAATCTGACCATCGCACCTTTCTTCTTCCTATTTGTACTGCACAGTTCAGCTGGACGCTCTCTTATCGCAGAGCAGACAGGATCGACCAGAAATTCGCGCCAAAAGCTCAATTGAACTTGTGGCCCTTGTCACAGAGAAGGTATGGTTTTCATTTCTTGCCACTTGAATGACAAAGAGAAGTTCAATTTATACAGACGCTATTTAGCTCAAACAAGCGTTGACACATTTTACACAATCTTTTTTATAACTAGACTGCAGGAGGAGTTGAGGAACCAAAGGGTATGGAAGAGAGTATAGATCAGAATCAACTGGACGCGTGGATCGCAATAGCACGCGGGTTGGGTGACGATTGGCCGCTTGTCAGGGAAGCCTTTCGGGAGCAGCTCACCGTTGCGTTTGGGAAATCGGAAGCCCTGCGGACACTGACCAGTGAGGGAGAGCTCTTGGATCGTGTAAGTAGATAAAGACAGCGCATTGCTTTTATGCGGAGCAAATTACTCTTGTATTAGTAGCAGACAGGATTGATGACGATATCATTGCTATATTCGTAGATGATGACCAGAGGTCAGGAGACTGTCAAGCTGTCAAGCGAGAAACTGGCCCTTGCCACTGGAATACTCTCACTTGTCAGGTTCCGGCAAGGAGACAATGATCGAGGACCTTCATGCCAGAGCTGGAATTACAAACGCGTGGACACCCTCCTTGCTATAGCAATTAAAGGCTGGACTTCTCACCAAGAAACCCCTCAGGCGACAAGGTAACACTCTTTGACATGGCGAATACCCCGGCTTATCGCGACAAAAGATATAGACCTGGAAAACTGATATACTGCGCTGTGGTAGGTTCATTGAGTTGGTAACAACTTCCTTTTCTGCCACTCAGATTGTTCGGTCACTCGGGTCTATGACAACCACACCCTTCGCACAGTCGGCACAGGTACCTAAACAACAATTACCTCTGCGTTGTTGGACAATTGAGGCACCACATGTGCACAGCGTGTCACACTAATTAATTTTATGTTTACTTTCTAGGTGATCCTGTTTGTGCGTTTTGCGACTACAGTATTGCGATCATTGGAATTGGACAATACGACAAGTACAGACTCCAATTCGACAAAAGTGGCAATTCCTCAGGTGCAGGATTGGGGATTGACGCTATGGGTGTGCGACAAGTTGCGGATACCCAGGGTTTTTGCGACTCGTAGTCACCTTGAAGGTAAGCCCTTCGGATATTGTTTGCACTAAAGCAAAAAAATGAACCAACTCAAAACTGATGCGGTTATATTTACCAACTAGATTCACCGGATAACGTCAGGATTGCTACTGTATTCGCAGAATCAGCGCACATGCTGCTGGAGTGTCTGGGTCAAATCTTACAAATTCAATCGGTATACCTTCTTCTTCTCTTAACCTTTCGCGAATGTCGCAGTTCTATCTAAAAAAAAAATATTTCAATGCGCTAACGACACCTTGCATTTATTTTAGGTCGACAATACATACACCCTGCACAGAGTGATCATGGCATGCGCAGCATTCACAAACCCCAAGGATATATGGAATCTTCGCTATCCTTCTCTTTCAAATGCAACAATGGCCCAAGCGGAACAAAATCTTGCTGCGATTATCCAACACACCCACTGGTCTGTGCCGTTAGGATCGGTGGATGACAATAGCTCGCATGACCGCAATCGCAATAATAGCAATAGCAGCCACGCGATCATGATCCCGGGCAGTTTCTCGGATCATGTCATTCAAATCCTCGAAAAGGAAATTCGGCCGTGCTTTGCCAATGTCCAGGCGCACAAGGTCGCTCAAAGGGCGCAAGCGACGATTGAGATGCATCAGGAGAAAATGAGACTGCAGGACAAGCAGCACCAGCAGGCAATCGCGATGGTGGAAGGAGGTTATGGGGATAGTACTGGCAGTAAGGATGATGGTGCTGTCATCACTACTGGAGGAGGAAGGGACACAGGCAAGGATGCTACTCATCGTCAACAACACCAGATAGCACAGGACAGGAGTACTCGGTTCAAGATCGCACCTGTATGTGACACGCCGAACGATGAGGACGAATTCTGGACGAGGATGGATAACAGGTCCGAAGATGATCCTACGTTGCCCAAGAGGTGGGACGTGGATTTCCTAGAAGCCGTGCCGATTGTAGAGTGGTGTGCTCAACAGTCCATTCAGGATCGAGGTCGCATTCTTGAGGTGTTTATGGTGCTGGTGGGGCCCATCTTAGCTTTGGCTGAGACTGTTAGTTTCCGGTACCGAGTCCGAGGATTGGATCTCTTGAGTCAGTTTTTGCTCCGCTACCACGACACCGACAACAACAACAATACTATCGATCAGCAAGGACCGGGAAGGCCAAGGCCCGCGGCAGGGTCAAGGATATGGATCAAGATCTTTGAGAGAACAGGGTTGGATCAGGTTCTGGAGCGGACACTCACGCCACTTCTAGCGCCTATTCAAGCCATGTTCTCGCCTGCCCCCGGAGCAGAAGATTCGGGTGATTCAGAGTATTCTTTGGAGGTCTTGAACGCCGCTTTTGGGGCCTACTTGACCTTGATCCTTGTCAACACCGAGCCAGGTGACAAACCAACATCGATCACCGATGACTCTCATCGCATCCCACTCAGCCAACAATATCCAGGAGCCTCCAGCATCACAACAGCACTCACGATCGAAAACTTGTTTATCCACGGACTCCTGGGAAGCTTCAAACGCGCCAGTCCATCCAAGGAATACCGGACCGTCGTCTTAGAGTGGATCGCACGACTTGTGCGCCCCGTCGTTCCACTTGATTTCCTCCTCCAAGGTTCCTTCGACCCCTCACTTCGTAAGGGGTTCCAAGGGATCTATGGGATGGGCTCGCTGACAATCAAGTACCTCCCAACACTGATCCCATACTTGTGTAGCGTCCTCGAGTACCCCTTACCTTCTTCACCACTAGATGTCAGACTTGAGAGCTTAACGCTGGCTTGGAGGGCTTCTGAGGCCCTGTACCATGTCATGGACGTCACTCGCGCTAGGTAAAACTTATAGCGGACGCGTCTTTTTTTGAGAGAGAGAGAAAGAGTTTTTCTAGTCTATTAACAGCTGCAATATTGTGTTTCATTTCTTAACGGCGAATAGGATCCCAAGACATCGTGGACAGCTGTTGGCAACGATTTGCAAATGCTGGGCAAACTCGAGGATATTCCCACTCGACTCGACATCGCAGTCTTCAAACTCAAATCTGGAGCAAGAACAGGCGCGTCTTGACGAAAGCCTTGTCAGATCCATGCGTCTCTGCATTGAGATATCCCAAACCAAGATCACAGACGATTCTCTTCCAAGCGGACTCGAGAAGGACTTGACGATTCTGCGAGAACTCGATCCTGCAGTTTTCAGTACCCTCTTTGCCAGTTCTTGAAAGGGCGCAAAAAACCGTTTCAAATAAAAACGCGGATATTTCAGATTCCATTGAATAACGCTTTTACTTTTTTTAATTGTGAAAACGGACGTAAAATATATATGAGTACACTAAAGAACCATAGACCAAATCTCGACGGTCTGGCAATAAAATTCCTCCTTATCATCTTTCGGGCTACTGCTTCTACTGTTGTTGCCGCTTGATGTATCCTCCCTCGCTACCCTCATAGGTGGCGCAGGGGGCGCTAGAGAACCAACGACACCGCCTGCTATATGTCGGATCGGATGCCTACACGCTGCTGCCAGAGGCTCATTATCGAACGTCGCACAGCGCGCAGAATGGCCTCGCTCCAGATCAGAATGAAGCCAGAGCCCAAATTTGCCATCGCCTCCGCCCAATCCAATAAAACCAGGCTCGGAGAGGATCATGTAATCATTCTTGCCCGTCCACTTCCAGAACTGCACCACTTTTTGCTTCTTCTTGCGACCGCCACTAGATGGAGGCTTTGCTGGGCTACTGTTGTTTGTCGAAGATGCGTCGCTAGGGCGGATTACTGGAGAGTTGAACGGTGAGCCCGCAAGGTGTTCTTGGTGGGGTGATCCAGAGAGCGGAGAGAGCGAGCGACCGGTCGTGTTAATACGATCGTTCATAGCCAAAAACAAATCGTATCGCCGATCGCCTCCGTTGCTATTGCTGTTGTTGCTGTTTCCTATCGTTCGACTGGTCGCAGAGCTTACTGAGAGCGGTGAGGGTGAGGGTGATCGCCCGACAGGTGTGGTAACACTGCTTGAGAGCTGAAAGGGCGAAGGTGAAGGCATTGGAGATGGCGAGAATGATGGCGAAGCGGGCTGTGGACTGGTGGTCATGGTGGTTACGTTCCAGAGAAAACTAGAAGAGAAAAAGGCGGAAATTATTAGATGGTCGGATAGATAGTCAAGCAGCCTTGGTAGCACAAACAAACGAAAGGCTAATTGTGTATCCGGATACGCATTTCTTGGCACATACCATTCACCAGTTCCGTAGTATGTCAGGTTGGGCTTAAGTTCTTCAGTCACAAACGCTCCGAAGACCTATCGTAAAAAATGTCCAAATGGACAAAAAAAAGGTCATTAGATCGTTGGACGCATGACTTTCCTTGTGTCTCCCTCCTAAATATCACACTATATACTTGAGATCAATACCAAGTGATTCATGCTTAAGACTTACAGCATCAGTTGTGTCCTTGAGCGCGAGGACCATGGGCCCTTTGCCCTTGCAGCGGTGGAAGAGGGTCGTCATGCTGATCCCATGCTGATCGGACGAATACACTAGATTCCACTTTGTAGCATTTCTTAGTTTCCGAGGTAGTTCCAGGCGTATCTAAGGTAAAAAATTACAAACACCCTGATCAGGTTAGCTGCTACTCTATCCATTCGTTAGTTAGGATGCATCAAATACACCAAGACAAACAATGTATAGGGATAAACATACCTGGTGAGCCGTTTCGACGTCAAGTACTGGGTCCGTGTCGGCATTGCGCTCGAGAAGCTGGAGGGCCGGCATCTTGTTGAGTTGATCCTCTCTCACAGTCAGTGGCGTGCTCACGTTACTTGGCAATCCTGAGGCCGAGCTGAGTCCAGCACTGTTGGTGTTGGTGTTACTCACATAGCTCGACCCCGATCCAGTGACCAACATCCACGGATCCTGCCCAGAGCCAGCAGAGTTGGGTTCGACACCTTGTTGTTGGTACTGGCCACCAGTCGCTGGAACGGCGGACTCACCCCAGTCACCTCCGTGGACCGTGGACTGAGTTGACCGAGAGGGGCCGTACTTTGGCTGCTCAGTGGTGACGAGCGAGAGGACGGCCTGTTTTGCTTTTCGAGGAATCATGAGGGGTCTGTAGAGGGAAGGTGCGGCGGTGCTGTGGCGAGAACGATAGCGTGTACCGGCAGAGACGGAGCTGTGTAAAGAGTTAACGTGAGTTTTGTTGAGAGTGGTGGTTGCGATGGCGGTGATGTGTTTTGTGTGGTGGTGGTGAAGGCGCGTGTCAATGGAGTGGTTGGTTGAGCTTGGTGAGGAGGAATATTTTCCGAGGGGCGAAGGGGAGGTGGAGTAGACGTGCTGGTTGTAGTGGTGGTGGTGGTGTCTGTTGGAGTGACGGTGGTGTTTGGGGGAGGAGGAAGAAGTAGAAGTGGAAGCGGAGGAAGAGGAGGAAAGAGAGGAAGAGGGGCGTGTAGGTGGAGAGACAGAATAAAGGGAAGGAGGGGAGGAAGAAAGGACGGACGTGGCGGAGATGGGATAGGATGTGGTTGATAATGCCGATGACGACGATGGTGCAGCTGCAGGTGTATCCGGTACTTGGAGAAGAAAAGAAGGTGCAGCTATTCTTTTTACAGAAGAGGTCGACGATGGCGCAGAAAGGCAAGCCGATGGGGATGAAGACTGTAAGGGTGAATGTGAGTGTGAAGAATGAGTGCGGGGATGAGAAGAGGGAGAGGAAAAAAAAGAAGTGGAAGAAGAAAAGACGACGCTTTGGGAGTGTGAGCGAGACCTGTCTTGGCCTTGTCTGGCAAAGAGAGACTGCTGTTGCTGTTGCTGCTGCTGCTGCGTGCGAAGTAGTCCTGGACCGGCAGCGCCAATGACAGACAGCGAGGAAGAGCGCGCCTTGTGGCTATGGTGGGACGCCGACTGGGACCGGTGTTGTGTCTCTGCAAAATACGCAGTCAAATAGTCTGGTGACCGGTATGGTGGCGCACCTGCTCGAACTGGTTGGGCTTGTTGTGTTTGATACTGATGACCTTCTGATTGAGCCTGAGCTTGAGCTTGAGCTTGGGCTTGCGCTTGAACCTGTTGGAAGTGAGCTGGGTCGGTCGAGGCTGGAGATCGGCTGCCGGACTGATAGAGCGAGGTCAAGGAGGCGACGGACGAGGGCGAAGACAGCGAGAGGAAGAAGGACGAGGTCTTGCGTCTGAAGGAAAGTGTCCGGGGTGAGATTGGCGCAAAGTATGCTGCGTCGGCAGGACTGGCTGTTGAGGGTGAGAGAGAGTGGCACTCGGCAGGAGAGATGTTGAGTGCGGCGGATGAGGGTGATGAGGGGGTGGCAAAGGTGATGGATCTCGACCGGTGGATGACAATGGGAGGAAGAGGTGCGCGTGGAGAGGGAGAGGTAGGTGAACTATTCAAGGAAGAGAAAGCCTTGCGTGGTGGTGCAAGGGCGGTCGGAGTAATTGGAGAGGGGCGATGATGATGATGATGATATTTGTGTGGGGTTACAACAGCAGCACTGGCGCTCAGGTGGCGGGAATGAGGACTGTGCGAAAAGGGTTGAGAAGGGGTTGAAGAAGAGGAGCAAGAGCAGCTGGACAATGGTCGGCCTTCTTTTATACTCCTGAGGGGTACTGTAAGGTCCTGCTGTCGAACCATCTCATTGCTATTGGCACAGGGATGACGGGTGGTGGACGAGAGAATAGGGGACACAGGGGAGACAGGAGAAGCAGGAGAGGAGGCAGGAGAAGGAGGAGAATTGGCAGTGGACGAGGACAACGACGAGGCTGACGACGACAGTGATGGGGGGCTTGAGCAATGTTGGTTGTCAACAAGGCGTTGTTCCTCCTCAGAGGGTGTCGATGGGGATGACGACGATGAAGCTGGAGCCGGCTCGCTGGAGATCGACCCGGAGGATGAGGACAAGCACGACGAGGTCGAGGACGAGGGCGTCAGCGAAGGTAGCGGCTGCTGTTGTTGACATTGCTGTAGCTGTAGCTGTAGCTGTAGTTGGTCAGTCGACTTTGGATCGGCTCCGACATTAATGTTGTTACTGCTGCTATTGTTGGTGAAAATGCTGGCAGTGATGCTGACGCGCCTGCTGCGTGGTTGATCTCTTGGCACTACTGCATCTCCACCACCATTATTACCGTTCCCGGAATGATCCTCAAAGCGAGTCGCACCCTCAAAGAGACTCTGGGTGCCTCCACTACGATTGCGATAATGGCCGCCACTGCCTTCCTTGGCTAAAAGTCGACGGGAGAGCTGAACCCCAGTCACAGAATGGCCGACGCCCTTGCCTTTGCCCAAAAGGTCAAAGTCCGAGGTCGAGCCTACGCCAAACTCGATACTCGTCACCGTCGTGGTGCGTGCTCGACTGATCGACAACGGCGCAGCCGCCGTCAAAAACACAGGACCTGATGATGATGAATAACCCGAGAGTTGCGCAGGGAGACTGTACGATTTAGGTAAAGAAGACCTCTGTTCTTGTTGTGTCATGATTATGTTTGTTAAAAAGCTGTTGATGTTAAAAGCAGTTGGCTGGTTGGTTGACTGGTTGGTTGTTTGTCGTGTGGTATGTTAATGCGAGGTGGCGAATGGGAAGAAGGGTGGGTGTAAAAAATGAAAAACAAAATAAAATAGTTGAACGAGAGCCCTTTGTTTGGGCGGAAATGGATTTCCGAGATGTGGTATGCACAAGATAAAAAGAAAAGAAAAGAAAAGAAAAGAAAAATGAAATTGAACACGAAATGAACGGGAGAAATACGAAAGAAGGATGGTATATGAGAAGTCAAATGCGTTTGCTTCTGCTGTTGAAAGGGCTGAGGTTGGGCGGGGAGGAGGAGTGGTTGCGTGATTAATGGAATAACCTCAATAGCCTGTAGGTGAAGAGTAAGAGTAAGAGTAAAAAGAAGAAAAGAAAACGAAGAAACGACAAATACAGATTTAATTATAAGAAAAACGGAGAAGAGAAGAAGAACTCAACAAAAAAGAAAACGGCCAAAGCAGCAAGGGGATGAATAGTGGGGATGATAGATAAAGGATGATTGCTGATGGTGGTGGGGTTGGATGGCTTTCCCGGTGGCTATAGAGGATGACCATACTACAAAAGAGGATTACAGATTAGCCTGGCTTGTCCTTTGTCTTCTTTTTTTTGTTCGTCTTGCCTGCTCTCTCTGTGACAGTAACAGGAGGCAGAGTAAGAAAAAAGGAGGGAACAAACGAATGTCCGAAAGAGAGGAAAAGAAAAAAAAAATCCGAGCCAGAGAGCAAAAAAAAGGGAAAGGTGAGCTGACGGACAAAGGAACTTGCCAAAAAGGACAGCAATGACAAGGATAAAAGTGGAAAATTGGCGAAAGTGTAAGGGGGTGAAGGGAGGAGAAGGGATGAGTAATGGAAGGAATATAAGAAGACGCAAGAAGAAAGGAGGTGAAGCAGTGAAGGGGAGAAAGGGAGAAGTGCGGAAAAAGAATAAGAAAGGGGGAGGATGAAAATGGTAAAAGAAAAGAGGAACGACAGAACCATGGCAACTCGACTGGGGAATGAGGATAATCATGATGACAACACCACCACAACCACTCAACCATCTCTCCCTCTGTTTATCTACGTAAATAACCATCCCTGTGCGTCCGTGTTCATTTTTTTTTCCCTAAAGGTACTTTCGCAGCTGGCTCAACGTTTGGACTAGACCTCGCCGGTTTTTCTTTTTTTGTCTTCTTTTTTTTTGATGGGCTCGTCTGTTAGTCAACCATAGATTCGTTAATGTTTGTTGTCTCTTTACCCTGTCTGTCGGTTGTTGATTCTTGCTGATACTTGTTGATTCTTGTTGATGCTGGCTTTAGAATGCGAATGCAGCTAAACGATCGAGGGAACGGTTGCTCATGACCATGGGACACAGAGTCGCAGAATCGATATCAATAAGGATGGGACACAAACCCACACACACTCCCCCCCCCCCCTTTGCAAAGTAAAGGATGGAGAGGGCTTATATCAGGAGCAGATGGCGTGGAATGAGCTCAGTCCCCCGCTCGCCCACCCTATCTCATTTTTTTTCTTTTTTTTTGGATGCTCTGTGAGTTTAATTTTCAGGGTCATGAATATGAAATCGTATGACCTTCCCGCCATCCCCCTTTTGACCAAAAAGAGTCGCGTGGACGCGGAGTAGTTTGGGTGTGGGGGCAGAAGAGGGAAGGTGGATAGAAAGCATATTTTATTCCCTCCTGTAGATCACAAACGCCATTATTGATGACACCAATTACTAGGGTTTGACGCGTTAACGATATATAGTGGTAAAGAGGAAACCCCAAAGCATTTCACAACGAGGACCAGTAAAAAAGGTCGGGCATTTAATTGACGCTGCAAAACATTTGATCACAATTGCAGAACGCATAAAAAGAAAAAAAGAGCTGGTTTGGTTAAGTAGGGCTCCACATTGGCGCCAAATATTATTTATTTCTTCTCGGATGCTGGATTGGGAGAAAGAGAGAGAGAGAAAGTGAGGGTACATGAACATGCAGCATCAGATTGCATCTATGTAACAAAAGATTGAGATGGTCTTGAGTCCGACGAAAGGATGATGGACCTGGACTAGACACACGCATACACATCCTTCACAGGAGGCAGGAGTAAATATGTCACTGAAACGAATAAAAACTGGTACTGATCGTTCTTTTTTTTTTTTTTTTTTTTTTTTTTTTGGAAGGGGGGATCTTGTATGGTATGATCAATACCCGAAACTCCTTCTGCGCTTCCATCTTGGTCGAGCTATCTATCCAATTTACTACTAGTCTCCGACAAGAATTGAAGTGCATCAGATTCAACTATGATAATTGCTATCAGCCCCCTGCCTTGCTATGACGCGTATACGCCTGCACCTGTACCTGCCTCTGTTCTTTTTCTTTCCCCTGCCTTGTTTTCTTTGCTTGCAAAATATTAATCACATCGACATAGTTCGTTCTTTGACAATGTCATAGTCTCCTTTCACGTTTATCAACTAAGCAGGCTTTGAAATGAGCAAGCTTGACATACAATGCAACGACGGCTCTTCATCTCAATCAATACTCTTTTGTAAGGATTTATGAACAAATATATGACCACACCCTACTTTCATAAACAAATAAGTAGGGTTTTCCTTCCTTCCTTCTCTCTTTGTCATTGACTCCGGTCGACAACGCAGTAAGAGTCATCTCAGTTTGAATGCCTTGATTTTATTGTGCATGGGCATATTAAATAGATTCACATCCCTTTCAGCTAGCCCTTAGATCGCTCCAAAAAGGGTATTATACCAACGGCAATAGATATCGTACTTCACGGTCACCCCTTTTCCTTTCTGCAAGGTTTTATTACTTTTGAAACTGAATTTCATCGGCAATTTATCGCTGTACCAAATTGAATTCGTCCACCAAGATGAGAGCGAAAGAGCAAAGTACGCACGAAGAACTCTCCCACCACGTCCTCCTCCTTTTGTGGCACAGGGAGTCCAACGGCACACCCATCCTCATATAAAATGGCTCCCCCTGGTCCCCACTTTGTTTTGTTCTTCGTCTCTTTCGTCCCCCTTCCCATTCCTCCACATTCACACTTTCCATTCTCGTCCGCTCTTCTCTCATTTCTACCTTATACCCAGTCCGCCTATCAAATTATCAGTAATGTTTAACCGCCTTTCTCTCTCGACCCTGGTGGTCTTGATCACCATGGTCATCTCTTTCCTCTTGGCCGCCGATGCTGCCCCCGCCGCCCCTAAGCCCAAGCCCAAGCCTGCCGCCCCCAAGGGTGACATTACTCTCCCCCAGTTGACAAAGGCATTTGCTGGTCATTGCCCCAAGAAGACTACTGGAGATGCCATCACCTGCAAGGATGCCCTCCCTTACATTAACGCCGCCATCAAGAAGTAAGAAGAGCGACCTACCAACAAAGCGGCCATCAAATAGAAATACCTTGCTGTTTACATACTACTTTGCACTTATGCCACCACGACAACGAACTCCCTCACCACTCTCTGTCCATCTCACTAACAATTGCACCTCTTTGTTTTTGTTGGTAACAAAAAGGTACGGACTCAAGACTAAGGGTCAAAAGGCTGCCTACATTGCCAACATGGCCTATGAAGGCGGATACCTCCAATACAACCACAATCTGCAAAACCCCACCCAAGGAAGTAGGTTACCTTTTGTACCTCCCGCTTCGCCATACTATTCGTTATCAGTGAGCGATCGCCTAATATTTAAACAATTGCTCGTCAAACTAATAATCCTGTTGCATTTGGTGCTCACTTTCCCAATTGTTTCCTCTTCTACCTTACTCTCCCTTCCCAATAGCTCGCTCCATCATGCCCGCCGTCTCATTGAGGAAATTTGTTGACGCCAACAAATCCGTCCAAAAGTTCTGGCCTGGGTTCCCCAAGAACGTTAATGACAATACCATTGTCGACGTCCTGATCAAGAAGAAGGCTGACTTTGAGCCCGGTGCATGGTGGGTTACCTCTGGCCCCGGTTGTGCTGGTGTTGCCAAGGGTCTTTCTGGTTCTCGGGACAGTTTTATCGCCTGGGAGAAGGGTTGTATCTTCGGCGGTGCCGAGACTATTAATGCTCGTGCTGCCATTTACACGACCGTCTTTGCTGCTATCTAAAGCGTGGGCACAATAGAAGATCGTTTCATCTTTTCAATTTTGTCGCAAATTAGGAAAAAATAATAATACCCGAAGAATAATAAAAAAAAAAGGCAATAATTTGTTTTCCATTGTAATGCGTCCAATTTGTCTCTCTCCTTTTCACATTGTTTGTGCCTTCCGGCTTTTTTCTATCTCTTTCGCTTTTTTTTAATTTTTTTTTATTTCCAAAGGGATCCTTTCCCAGGGTTATCCCTACTGTCATTCAAAACCTTTATCCTTCGTCGCCCCCCCCCCTCCTCCCTCATAAAAAGCTATAGAAACGGGATGAGTGGCAAAAGTTGTGTGTCTTCATCAGGGTCACCTCAAAAAAAAAAAGGTTTATCTATTTGACAACCCAGGTTGCTCGCCTTAATTGACAACTCGGCAGTCACATTTTGCAAATAATTGGGCAACCCGGTTGCCATATAACACCCTTGATGCAAGCATTTGAGCATCTTCTCTTGTCCCTTTCTCTTCTCTTCATAAGCGTGCGCCTTGTCCCCTATTCTTGTTTCTTAAACCCCTTGTCCCCACATTCTTCCCTCCTTCTATTCCCTCGTGCACACCTTCTTGCTCTGCTGTTACTATAGTAGAGAGTTTAATGAGGACGAACAATGTAAACTGGATCGTTTTGAATTCTCTTGAGCGCTTGCTCATCAACCTCCAAAGTGAACGATCTTTCGCGCTTTGTCGATAAAAGGCTCTTGACTGTATCTCTAGTGAGTTTTTGCTCAAACATCAATTCCTCTTGCCTTTTCTGCTGGATATCAAGGTAAATACGCTGTTGCTCGAAGGCCTTACGATGTAGTTCCGCGAGGGCGCTCTGATGATCGGTGCTTTGTTGAACTTGAGCGGTGATGAAGGCCTGCAGGAATGTCATATGGTTCTCGGTTATTGAAGCCATAAACTTGGCATGCTGGGCTGTCGTACACTCGGTGAATGTCTCCAAGAAAGCTTGATGACGCTCAATCATTTTTTGCTCCAGGAGCTGCCCTGTAGTAGGTTCTGCCGCCAGAGCCATTGATGTGCCGTCGCTTGAGGTGCCGTCGCTTGAGGTGTCGCCGCTTGAGGAGCCGTCACTTGAGTCGGATGAACGCAAAGACACAACTTCCTCTTGTCTAGGAACCGAAATATCGACTTGCGCCGTCTTCTTGAGTGCCTTTAGAGCGGTGTTTTTCGCAACCATACAGAGCTGATAGTGGCGTTGTAGAGACGAGTTAAGAGTAAAGATCGATCCGCAGTAGCAGACAAAATCCATGCCCTTTGCACTTTGTCGATTGAAAGTGGTTGGTTGATCGGTATGTTTGCAAATGAACGTGATGGGTCTATCTGTGTGATATGATACGACGTGGTTCTTTTGAGCCTTGGATAGTGGTCGACCAAGGACAAGAAGACCTTGGCCACAATCGTAGTACGAACAAACGGTTCTGCGAGGCATACCGAAAGAAAGGGTGCTTGAAGGATGTTTGAGTGAGATGGGATTGGAGAAAAAGATGGTGGATGTGCGAAGAATCAGAGGTGTTATAATTGCGGATATTAATGCACCTCGTTTTATACACAAACCATGGATACAAAAATGCATAATCCAAAGTTGACTATTCAATCGATGACTATGAATAAGAACTTTTATTGCAACACTCAGCAAGAGATACTTTGTTATAATAAACAAGCTGAGTAGCATCATATCCATCCATTGAGGTACCGTAGCAAGTGTACGAGACGCCTCGCTTCCTCGCAACAAACATTTTCTTTTGAAAGCGGACCGAAGCACCATAGAACATGTATACATGTCCATCCATTGAGGTACCGTAGTGTTTGTGCAAGATACCTGGCTTTCTAGCATTTTATTTTGAGCTAGGGATCGAATGCAAATGCACGTCGGGAAGCCACGTACATCTGCAAAAGATAAAGTTGGGGATTGATGTGTTGCGGACTTGCAACATGAACTGGCTCCGCTACAATTTTAAGCATACCATTGCAAGAAGTTTAACTTTGACAACACAGTACTCTCTGTCGCCTGTGAGATACTATAGAGCTACTCGATCTATGGTGAATATGTGTAATATTTACTAGGAGAAAGGATGTCTTCTACTTTTGACACAGCAGCATTAAGCTATAAAAGCTGATATAAGACAGGATGAAAAAAACCATCGAACTTGTTACACTCCTGACTGATCCTCTACTGATCCCTTTTTTCGCGCAGTTACCGGCTAGTGTTAAACTTATATCCAGTCTTGTCGCAGTTGAGCAACATGCAGTTGTTAATAGTTGATGTTGTGCTGATTGTAAAGCTAGAATGTCTAGCACCGAGCCTATTCCTGTCGAGGACTGTTCTTCAAAATCACCAGAGTCAAAGGTTATGTACAGTACATACTGGCAAAGCTTGCAGACCGGCCGAATGTTGCTAGGGATTCCCTTGCCGAATATCAAAGCAATGCTGACGTCGAGGTCATCTATGAGCCCCCGCCACCCAAGGAAAGGATATATGAGGCTAGACTCGCAGGCCTTAAGACTGTTCCCTCAAGAGATATTGCCTTGAAAGCTAACTCCATGTTATGTATGAAGCGCATAAACAATCTCGTTTCCATTTGCCCTTGCGTCCTTTTTTGGGTTAACCTATTCGACAGCCCGGTGTGCTAATCTTTAATAATCCTTTTTTTGATAGTTGGAGCCAAAGGGGCTTGGGGAATTCGTATCAAAGGCATAGGTGATTTTACATCCGCAGTTGTCAAGTTCTTACTAGGTGTGGTGGACACGAGCATTTTCATCGCTGAGGTCAGAGATACTGAGTTGGATCGAGGTACATTCCGACCATAAATTCGCCAATTGGTTCCGTACCCTTTTACACCACCCGGACATCATGGCGTGGAAATTCTAGCCAACGTCTGGCGCGCCACTAGCCAACGTCTGGCGCGCCACTAGCCATTCCAAGGGCCTTTGACTTCATGAAGGAGATTTGCATTGACGATGAGATTGTGCGTGCAGTCATGGAGCTCTTCTCCATGTCATATGGCGCAAACGATCGGTATCTCTTCATTCCTCCCCTTCAAATCATATTCTGGGATCAAAATATCCATTGGGAATGGAAGGAAGACCTCGTCAAGAGCGGGCGACTCGAAAAGGCATTTACAGTTGTTTATATGACGGGTCACTAGGGTGCTCTAGAAGTCGATTTTGAGCGGCGCAAAATCTCATTTGGGGATTCTCCCGTGTCCTATTCCTAATAAGATCGTCGACAACGTTCGCAATTGGGTAAAATGCTGCGGCATTGACATTGGTCGGCGGGACTGCGACACTGGACACTTTGCCGTTCCTCAACAACCTCCTGGAAGTGGATCGTGCGTTGTTAGTGCTATTAATGCAGTGCAGAGGAGCGTGAATCCAAGGACAGCAATTTGGACCCATACAAAGTCTGCTCAACATCGGTTAAGGTTTCTTAAGCTGATAAATGGCTATAGAGAGGTAAACATTGTTACAAAACATTAAACTTTATTACTATGTACGAAAATCGCCTTCTTTTCAACTCTAACAACCGTTATTAACATGTAGATCGAACGTCAAGGTCATTGTGATGTTGCTACGAAAAGTGATCGAAACTGAGGAGAGGTAGAGATATCTGATTGCAAAGGCGTATCAGGAATGAAAGCTGCTGAGGGGAAGGTTAGTGAGGAGATTGGTAATGAGGACATTGCCAAGGTGGAGATTGCCGAAGTGGAGAATGTTAAGGAGGACACTGCCGAGAAGGACATTGCCGAGGTGGAGATTGCTGAGAAGAAGATTGCCGAGGTGGAGATTGTCAATGTGGAGATGGCTGAGGAGAGGCATCTTCACTACAAGATGGACATGACAGCCGATCCTTCACTGACTCAATTCGCCAAGAACATGTTTGCTGATATTATTGATGTGAACAGTCGCTTTCTTGGTATTGCAGCAAAGGGCCAGATGATGATGAAGATGATGCGATCCATCTATTATCAATCCGATCTGCACCAAGCTACCAAGGGCGAAAGAGCTATCGAAAGCAATAAGTAATCAGTCGAGGCATGCGATGATGAGGAGGTAAGCATATAAAAAATCGGTGGATGATGAAAAATACTAAAGTAGAAAAAAAAGAAAAAAAAGGACAAGGCGCTAACGATTGCTCTTACCTTCGTCTGTAGATTGAAAGCACATCCAAGGAAGAACGCCTGGAAACCAAGCGCAGTGGGGAGCAATTAAACGAGGCAGGCGATTATGAAGAGGTAAGCTTATCAGTAAAAAGTCTTTAGTTGATGAAAGATGCCAGGCCAAAAAAATATAAAATAAAAAAAAAAATAGAATAAGGCACTAATGATTACTCTTGCCCTCGTCTGTAGACTAAGAAGGCATCCAGGGATGACCGTGTGAAAACCTCGCTCGAGTCCTTGATTACAATTATCACTTGAGATTGGATAAAGTGCTTGTTTGATGTGACATACCGTCTAAACGTTGCTCAAAGACACGACAGCATGTCATACTGCTGAAAGACGACTCGTATCTTTGTACTTGTCTTCTGCTCCAAAGCAATGGAATTGTGTGTCGGCACTTTTTTCACCTCATGCAAGTCGATAGCTGATGCAAGTATCATCTCAAGCTAATTCCCAAACGGTGGTTCAAGGAAGAGCGACAGGATTCAAGTGAACTTGAAGAGTCGATGGGGCCTTTCCTGCGCACCAAGACGCAGAAGGCGTATGTGGGCTCGGAGAACGTAAATGTCAATCCTACTACCACGTAGATGATCGATATTCAAAGGGTGTTTCCAATGGCGCCCTCCCTCTCGCGTGATGATCAAAGTCAGCTTTCAAGAAAGCGCCGCTATGGAGAGATATCGAGTCTGATGAAGAATATTATTACGGTGATAGACTCAAATCCGGAGGTGTCCTAGATGGTCAAGGAGAGTCTCGATCAAGTCATTGTGAAAGGGAGAGAGGTTGAAGGAATGAAGGATCCAGCTCAGTAAAGACGAAAGGCAGACCCAAGACGTCGTGGATAAGGAGTGTAACCGAGGTTAAGAAACACTCGACAGGGTGTGGGGTATGTAATGGAGAAGGTCACAATGCGAGAAAACATCTTCGCTCCCAGTATGACCCTTGGCTAGACTTAAATTAAACAAAAGACACAACATTTATACTGCACATTCCAAGGCGATAATAATCCTAGTATAACGATTGAACCACCATTTCATCTAACCACCTGGCTTTCAACCACCTTGCCTCCAACCACACAGCCATCACCCTGTAACTTAGCATACATACATACCCCAATTCCCCTGTACAATAATCAGCCCCTTCTCTTGTCTTGACACGTACATGTTTTATTCTCTACTATTATTTCTTAAGCCCTTACTCCCACACTCTTGTCTCCTTCTATTCCCTCATTCACACCCCCTTATTCTGCTGCTATTACAATAGATGCGGCTCCTCGTATAACTTTTGTTTGTTTTTTGACAGTTTTCTTTTGAGAGCGTTAAAAGAAGTACGAAGCTTCGATAGCTTTATGCCTCTGTAACCAAGTTAGCGTTCTACATGACTAGAATAATAAAAAAGAACAAAAGGAGCTATTCATTCTAGGCTATCTATAACAAGAGCAGAGCAAGAGGCTATGAACAGGAGGATAGGAGACAAGGACGAGGATAAGGACAACAAAGTATTAGGACGGGAGAAAAGCTCAAGCACGGATACTATTTATGTACAAGGAGGAGGTATTACTAGCGTCTAGAAGGCGTGGTTGTTGGAAAGAATGGAGGCAAAGTAAGATAACAATTCTCGCTGCTATCACACTATCCACAACAAAAACACACTCATTTGTTACATACCATGTAGCCTCTAGCCTCCTGTTATATCGCAATCTGGGTTGGAAGATGAGAGTGGATGGGGGGCTGTCAAATATATTAACCCAAAAAAAAATGGGTTAATCTATTCGACAACCCGGGTTGCTCGCCTTAATTGACAACCCGGCAGTCACATTTTGCAAAATAATTTGGCAACCCAGTTGCCAAATTACACCCTTGATGCGCCTGAACCATGCACCTGTACCACTGACTCCCGATACACCTGCCATACCTCTGCACCCAACCATCTGACCCCAACCACACCACCATCACCATGTAACTAAGCATACATTAATACCCTAGTTCGCCCGTACCATTAACAGTATCCTTTCTTGTCCCTTTCTCTCTCTTCACACGCGTGTGCCTTGTTCCCTATCTTGTTTCTTAAGCCCTTATCCCCATACTCTTGTCTTCTTCTATTCCCTTGTCCACACCCCCTTGCTCTGCTGCAATTACAATAGGTGCGGCTTCCCGTATAACTTTTGTTTGTTTTTTTTTTGGCAATTTTCTTTTGTGAGTGTTAAATGAAGTGCGAAGCTTCGATAGCTTTTATGCCTCTGTGACCAAGTTAGTGTTCTCCATGACTTGAATAATAATAACGAAAAAAGGGGAGCGATTCCTTTAGGCTATCTGTAACTAGAGCAGAGCACGGGGTTATGAACAGGAGAATAGAAGGAGACAAGGATGAGGGTAAAGACAAGAATATATTAGGAACGGGAGAAAAGCTTAAGAACGGATACTGTTTATTTACAAAAAGAGAAGGAGGTGTTACTAGTGTCTAGAAGGCGTGGTTGTTGGGAAGACTGGAGGCAAAGTAAGATAACAGTCCTCGCTGCTATCACAGTATCCACAGCAGACACACTCATTCGTCATATACCACATAGCCTCCTGTTATATGGCAACCCGGGTTGAAAAATGAGAGTGGGTAGGGGGGTTGTCAAATAAGCAATGAAACTTTCCTAATAAGGAAAGGGTTGTCAAATAAAATGAGCAACCCGGGTTGTCGAATAGATTAACCCAAAAAAAATAGAAAGAAAGGCCCAACTCGCGGCCTATGAAAGTAAAAGAAGAGGTCTCGCCGAGACTCGAACTCGGATTGCAAGATTCAGAGTCTTGATTGCTAACCAATTACAACACGAAACCTTTGAATTAACTTCGTTAAAACCCGATATTCTCTGCATATTTTATTCCTTAACAAAATATCCTTAGTCACGTGAAAATCACGTGCATATTGATTTTTAGGTATATATTAACATTTAGAAAAGCGCTTAACATCAAATTGATTCAAAGGTTTCGTGTTGTAATTGGTTAGCAATCAAGACTCTGAATCTTGCAATCCGAGTTCGAGTCTCGGCGAGACCTCTTCTTTTGCTTTTATTAGCTGTTCTTATTTTTTTGTTGGCAGTGAACGCTTTTAACAAGCTGCTGGCATATCATTTTTTCTTCCGTAACCACAAGTATCAACTGAACAATATTTACTGTTCTCCAGAAGCGATAATTGTCAAAGTGTCCAGGCCTCCTCTTCTATAAGACTCATATGTTTCCTGCAACTACGCGTTCTCATCCCTCTATATTCTACATCAAAAGAAACTTTGTGCCTCGAAAGAAGATGTTATTTTTTTTTATCTCTCATTTTACTCATCACGTTTACACATTGCAATATCGAAGCAAAATAGCACTAGCTTTCTATGGCTCAAACAGATCCCGTTTCCATCAAAGAAGTAATGTAATTTTGGATATTTTTCGTTCTTTTCCTTTCTTATTTGTGAGCTGCATGACTTGCCTGCTTGCGTTGCGCTATTTTGTGGTTTGATTGATGATGAAGGACGACTCCAAATCAACCCCTTTGCAGACACAACTGAACAATTGACACCAACATCCATAGAGTCACCGAGCAAAAAAAAAAAAAGATGTGGCATGACAAGGTATGACAAGGAAAGTGAGAGTGGGCGGAAGAGAAGGATTGGCGTTTTTGGGCAAAGTGGGATACTCAAGCCTTGATATTGTACGTTTGGAACTACCGTAGCATGTCATAGGCGTTGACGGGGTGTCATATTTTTTTTTTCTTTCGTTCTTTTGTGCGTGATGCGAATGATCGTGGTTGAAAATAGCCCACGGCGTTTATTTCGTACCTAATTCATTCCAGCGACAAAACACACAATTACGAAAAAAAATCAAAAAGCCAGGCTTTTGAGAATACAAACGTGGGAGAGTGGGTCATAGGTGGCTCGATCGAGACGAAATCAGAGAGAGAGAGAGTGGTAAGGGACGAGGGACAAACGGGAAGAAAAAGCGAGAGAGATAGAGAGAGGCGAGCTGTTACCCAATTTTTTTCTTTTTCTTTTTTTACTTTCTCATGGATGGAGTATTGTATCTTTTTGGACACAGACAGAGGGAGTGTGTGTGGACAGAGGGACAACAGCAGGCCAGGCGGTGCTCCATGTGCGATGGAAGGAGCACAAAAGAATTTTTTTTTTAGAGTTGATGAAAAATGCCTCACTTTTTTTATTTGTGCTTTAGAGTGAAGGAGATAACGAATTGAAGTGGTGCGTGTGTGTGTGTATGGGACTGAAAGAGAGTGAGAGTGAGTGAGCGAGAGAGAGGACGGGAGGAGCAGGAAGAGAGGAGTGAAAAAGATAGATATCGTTGAGAGTGGAAAAGCGAGCGAGTTGACTGACGATGAAGAAGACGAGAGGGTAGTGTTGTGGATTGTATCTATGGATGAGGGACGATGATGGACGAGTGATAAGATTAGTGATGAATGTGCGTGGGTATGTGCTGTGTTTTAGAAGCAGGCATAGAACATGTTCAGTAAGACAGAAGGGGGGACAGGGACCGAAATCAATAATAATCAGCAGAAAACAGCAGGCGATGACAAGGCGAGTCTGAGTCCCTGCCTTCATATCAGTGCTAAATTCGGCTGCAGTCGAATGAATGGTGTTCGACAGAGAAGCAGGCCAGTCGGGAAAAGAAAAAAAAAAAAATTGCACCGAGACAACTCTTCTTTCTTTTAATCCCTCTTTTTTTTTTTTTTTTTTTTTTTCTCACTTCTCTTCTTCTTCTTCGCTTTCATCTTCGTTCTTCATTCTTCCCTCTTCTTCGCCCATCCTCCTCTACTCTCTCCCTCCCCCTCACCTCCTCCACCCTGACTCTTTCACCCTTTCTTTCACATCGTCGTAGCATGTGGGGTCGTATTCAATAACACAACGCCCCCCTTTTCATCCACTCTCCTTCAGATCCGCTTTTCTGTCTCTTTGTTCTAACAGCCAAGTACAAAAAACACACACACGCACACACTCTACAAAGACGACAAAAAAACAACTCTACTTTACTCGAAAACCAGCACCCAAAGAACCGCCCGTTGACCGGATCACCTCTTCACTTTTGTACCTTCTTCTACCTACACCTCCATTTTGCTGTTCGCTTGTATCACTATCTTTTATTGTTGTTTCGTTTTTTCTTTCTTTTCATCTGTCTTGTATTCACATCTCACCTTGTTATATTAGCCTTCCCCCCTCCCCCCTTGTATTATCTTATTACTTTCCTCCTACTCCCCCTCTCTCAATTCCCTTTCAACAATGGTGACCTTCTCGACCGATTACTGGGCCCCAGCCATGGAGGTCAACGTCCGAAGACGCCCCGAAAAGTCACTCTTGCAGCAGGGCAGCCAAAACTCCAATGCCAAGCAGCACCAGCAACACTACCTGCACAACGAGGAACATTGGAACACCTTACGACAGGTCCCCACCATCGATTCCTCGACCTCCTCAACTGGTCATCTCTCGGGTCTCGGCAATGAAGCCCCTGCGGCCCTCAAGAAGTCCCTCTACCCCAAGCCCCCACCTGTCGCCGTGACCAACAAGAAGCAGACCCTGATGCACAAGATTTTCCATCACGAACCCAAGTCTGCCTCAGCTAGCCCCCCTTCTTCTCCTCTTCATGCCGCTACCGGTGGTAGCAGCCATGGTTCGCCCCTGGAAGAGGACCCTTACCTGCTGACAACCGCTTCTCCTAGCCCCCTGGAGAAGAAGAACATCTTCAACTTTCTGAGTCGCGCCTCGTCTTTTGGTAGCGAGAGAAGCGAGTCCAAGAAGGCACCCGATTGTACGCTTTTGAAGAAATATGGAATGTGTGACAAGGGCAACATTGGTCAGGGAGCTACAGCCGTTGTCCGTCTCGCCCACAAGTTGTCCGAGAATGACGATGGCTCCGAGCGACTCTTTGCGGTCAAGGAGTTCCGCAAGCGCAGAAAGGACGAGACCGAGAAGGAATATGTCAAGAAGCTGACGAGCGAGTTCTGTATTTCGTCTACTCTGCACCACGAGAACATTGTTGAGACTGTTGACCTGGTTCAAGATGAGCAGCACCACTGGTGTGAAGTCATGGTAAGAGGAGATGACAAAATTACATTTAGTTTGGTATTTTTCGTACAACGTCGGCGTTTATTATTTTTCAACCGTCGGCTTGCATATTTTTTATCTTGCTAATGTCCCTTTTTTCCTTATCGTTCAAATAGGAGTACTGCTGTGGTGGTGATCTTTACAACACAATCAAGCAGGGACACATGTCGCGTGTCGAGATCGACTGCTGTTTCAAGCAGTTGATCCACGGCGTCGCCTACCTCCACTCTATGGGTGTCGCTCACAGAGACATCAAGCCCGAAAACCTTCTCCTTGACGGCGATGGTCATCTCAAGATCACGGATTTCGGCGTCTCGGACGTCTTCAGGATGTGCTGGGAAAAGAATCCTCATCTGTCCAAGGGTCTTTGCGGATCCGAGCCCTACATTGCTCCTGAAGAGTTCATGAGCAAGGAATACGATGCCCGCAGAGTCGACATCTGGGCCTGTGGAATCGTTTACTATTGTATGGTCTACCAGGGAATCCCCTTCCGCGCCGCCACGGCTCAGGACCCCAACTATCAACACTTCTTGAGTACCAACGCCAGCAACAGCTACGAACCGTTTGAGAAGCTGCCCATGGGCGCCAGGAATTTGATGAAGAAGATCCTTGACCCTAATCCGGAGACTCGGATCACGATCGAGGGCATTCTGGAGGATGAGTGGTTCAAGACCATCGAGACCTGCATCCATGGCGAGAACATGGATCCTCATCGCCATTTCGAGCCCAACCTGTAAATTAGCATATATTCACAACAACACCCTCCGATAGACATCATCATTGTCGTCGCCATGGAGCAGACGGAACTGGCGGAAAAAATATCGACAAACACAAATATGAGACATCACAGTGGATACCCATCATCTTTTCCTTAGTAGATCTTTAGACCTTGGGTGTCTCTCTCGCCCTCTTTTTTCTTTCTTTCTGTCTATCCTTGTATCTTCATATTAAAAACATGTTACTTCCCTTGGAAAACAGCCTTCGACAATTGAATTGCAATTCTTTATAGGACTCTTGAACTGAAGACATGTCTAACGAAGACCAAGATCCTCCACCAGGAGAGCAGCCTCAATGACACTCTCCAACTGCTCCCACCGAGTTTTGAGTGTACCCCCAACTTCATCCAGAGCCTCTGACATGAGTAGCCATCCCGATTCCGGGTGCATCTCTAAACTGGGCGGTCCCACCTCCTCAGGGAACAGGACATGTTCCAATCCCGTGTTCAAGATATCCTGTCGGCGGATCCCTCGAGCCTCGATCCATGCCCAGACCAAGACCTCGGTCATCATCACCGTCCATTCAATCTCCTCCAGATCCTTGGCGTTCCACTTTGCAAAGCTGGACTGACCATCGTCGTCAGAGAGATCTTGGTTCGTTGCATCAGGAGCAGATGAGGCAGCATCAGCAGTGGTCCGGTTTCCGCGGGTTCTCCTCGTTCTTCCTCGCGCAGCCTTGGTAGTTTTGGGAGTAGACGCCGTGGAAGAAGATGCAGAAGTGGATGGTCGGAGCTGGCCGGGAGCGGTATACTTTTCCACGACGGCCTCAAAACTGAGTATGCTGCCTGGGTGGTTGGCGGTGGTGTTAGTCCGGAACCAGAAGTCAACAAGGATCATGACAAAGACACTGGATCCTGTACAGGTACCGATCTGGCTCTTGAACATGCCCGTGCTGTCGTCGTGTTCAAGGATGACAGTGTCTATTGTTGTTGCTCCATTGACACCGCCGTTAGCCTGCTGCTGCTTTTGTAACACGTCCCGTCTCATCTTGACGCTCGCCCCTGATCCAGTACCAGCTTCCAATAAGCAAGGTCCCTGAATCAACATCTTCAAAAAGATCTCGGTCTGGTCAAGGTTGTATCTCTCCAACAGGAATGGCGACACAAACAAAGTAGTCCGACCTCCTGAAGACGATGACGAAGAGAGTTTCCGGTCCTTGTTCATTTTACTCATTCGAGAAATCACCTCTCGCGCCAACTCCTCCAGACCCTTGCCAGGAAGCAATTCACCGGCCTGGATGAACCTGACCAGCAGTAAGATGATCTGCTGTCCAAGTTGAAGAATCTCTAACCCGGCAGAGTTTAGTGTACAACGTTCGTTGACTGGCCATGGCGATGTTGCTCGTACGGGTTTCACCAAAGGTTTTGTCGGTGAGGAGGGAGCTGTAGGGTTGAGTCGAACATGAGGCGCAAAGTATCGCGAGGATGTGGCGAGTCCGATAATCTGAAAGGCGAGATCCAAGGTCTGTCTGACTGCGTGACTGGAAGTGTATCGGTTGACAGCAAGTGCATCGCGACAAAAGAACGACCTCGGTGACACTTCCAGCAAAAAAAATAATAATACATCATTAGTATCATCGAACAACCAATTAGCAGCGGAGAAAATTATCACCAGCAAGGGTTGATACCGAGGTCTGCTAGACTTACTGTTGTTGAGCACGGCGTCCTGTTCCAGGACACGAAGGAGAAAGCTGACAATGGCTCGCCCTACTTCTTCACGAATCTCCTGTTCCTCTGTGACATCCTTGCTCGACTTGCTGTCCTCTCCTTGGCTCTCTAAATCTTCATCATCCAGCTCATTGGAGGGTTGCTCCATGTCTACTGCAGCCTCGCTACCCTGAAGGCGTAACCGGATCTGATGCTCCTGCAAGGAGATATGTTGCTTTGATTCATCCTTGGTATCCAGTCCTAACTCGGCCTTGATCACATCCCAGATGTCGCTCCAGCTAGGGAGGCGTCCATTAAGTGCAGCCGACGACAGGTCTCTCAGCGTAAGTGGTGTTTTATTTGCTGGTGATGAACGTGAGCTCATGCTGCTCTTTTTGAAATCATCCTGGTCGGATGACGCCGACGCTTTTGAGAAGGAACTGGTTCCGTCGGCAAACTCACGCCGTCGCTTTTGAACATCCCATATGGCTTGAAACGGCTCCGGCCCATGCAGAGTGAGAACACGATCCAGCAGATGAATGGCAGCCTCAATAGTCGCAGGGTCAGTCAGTGGCGAGAGAATGACTGCATAAAAGAATCCCGCAATAAAATCTCTAGAAAGACGACACGTTTAAGCCCAAAGGTTAGATAGGATTAAGACGACAAACGTACATATAACGAGATAGTGTTTCGACTTACTTGCTTGGACGGCGCAATGGACCCAGAATCATATCAAACACCTCGACACCGGTAGCATCTGTAAGGTAATTTTTTTTAGCAATTAATTGCAAGCGCGTTCACCCTGCCAATTCGATGTCGTTTAAAGTGGCCTGTTTTCTTACCGAGCGCAGACTTGAAATAGACAGTAATCAAGTTCTCGGTGTTCTTGTTGAATTCTACGACCGCCATAGCTTTCTTGTTGCGTTTTGGTTCAGGGGTGGGTGTAGATCGACTGCTTGAATCTTCTGCTGGCGATTTTTGGTCGAGGTTCTTGAGTGACGAGCGTGTTGATGTGCTGGGAGATGCCGGTTCTGAATCCTGAATGTCTCTCTGTTGAGGAGAATCTTCATCATTCGACATTGACTCGATCGAGAGCTGGCTCAGTCCCAGTGACCCCTCTTTCCGCAAGACCGCAATTCGAGGCTTTTTGCTTGGGGGTGGCGTAGAAATGCTATCCCAGCTCTCGTCATCGTCCTTCTCCTGGTCAAATGGCATGTCGGCAATTTGATCTGAATCCTGACCAGATTTTGTCAGCACCGATGTTAATGCCGCATTGGTCGCTTGAGAGTCCTCTGCCAAAGGTGTTGTGTACGTAGTTGTCGTCATTGTTCCCGAGGATGACTGTATCCGTTTGCGAGTTCCCTTGGGCAACACGAACCTGGGTCTGAGAAGTGGATTAAAGACATTGACACCCTTCCGAAATCCTGAGTTGTGAAGATATTCGTAAAGTTCGACGAGTTCTGGGTTGACGATACGGGATGTTGACGACGCTATCCATTCTCCAGAGTTGAACAGGTACTCTGTCCCTGACTGTGTTGTTTAAGTTTGAAATGTTAAAACAAGGTGTTAAAACGACTTTTCAGTGATGATGTGAAGTTGATTTCGTGTGCATGCGTCTTTGATATGGAAGCAGTAGATGCATACGATAGTTTGTCGCTTGTCGATGATCCTGAGGGAATCCTGTGTCGCCATGGCGATGATGACAGTCGAGTCCAAGTTGAAAGAACAAAGAGATAAAGAGTGGTGGCGTTTTTTTTTTCTTCAGGCACTTTTTTGCAAGTTGGCTCTTTCAACCACAACCCTGAGCAGTCACCTTATCTTTGAAATGAAAAGCATTGAAATCTCTTTCACACAAAAACGCGACCGACATCAACTTCACTAATGGAGGACGTACACATGGAAACACCACCGACCTTATTGGTCGAGCCTGCGGAATCGCCTTTGGCTGCCCAGAAGCACAAATCCAAAGGAGATATAATTCGGTCCAACCTCGGCAAGTCGACAGTGCAGGATTTTGGATACTTTCGCGACATCCTCGAAGAGCACGTACGTGAAGGGACGCACGAGAGAGCTGTGTAAAGGAAGTTGTGTGAGAAGAAATAGTATCGAAGAAGAGTTGCGCTGACGCTGGATGTTTTACTTTATTGGCCATTTAGCACGACCGGCGAGAGCGCATCATCAAAGCATCTAGGTGAGTGGAGTGAATTTTTTCGCAAGCGACTTCTGCGGCAACTGGTTTCGTTACTACCTAGTATTAACATCATCTTTTCCCTCATAACCTTTGTAGAGATATTAACAACTTCAGCAAAAAGATGATCTTTGCACTTCACCGCGCAGAACCCAAAGACTACCTCCCTCAGTTCTCGGCAACATCCGAAGCCTTGATCGAGTTCAAAGAGAAGCACGCGACAGTCCTGAAGCTCTTCCACCGAGTTGCCATTGACCTTCAGGGATCAAACTACTATCGTTACCAGAGGAGTGTCTCTGGTGCTTTTCAGGAATACGTAAGTCATGTCGACTAACTGTTTGTACCTTTTAAATGTCACTAGTGCAAGTTACTTTTTTATATGCCACGAGCGATTCATTCACACATAGCATCGTTCTCATTGATAGATCGAGGCGATGACACTGGAATACTATTTGGTTCACGGAAAGCTTATGCCCAAGAATGCACTCGAGGCTGATCTGGTCTTTACAACGACACCCGAACAAATATCCAACCCAGATCTCATTATCGCCATCGGTCAATCTCCATTCGGCGGCGAGGGTAGATCAGGAGGAGGCGGTGGCGGACAACGAGGAAAGTTCAACAAGGACAGCAGGAAAAGACCTTACAACAAAGACAGGGAAGACGCCCCCAAGAGACCAGCAAATGCTATCCCAGCAGATGGACCGACATCACAACCATCAGCGAGTACATCAGCTGCTGATGGATCACCTTCTACAGCTCTAATTTCACCTATGATCATGGAAACAGACCAAATACCCTCAGCACCAGCAGCGGCGGCAACATCATCCCCGACAGTGCAGATCGTACTCGAGGTCACGGACGAAGATTACCTGCTAGGTATTGCCGATCTTACAGGAGAATTGATGCGTCTTGCCATCAACACGCTCGGTCAGTCGCTGATGCCCACCCTCCAGGAGGAGGATGCTTCTATCCTCTCGCCAGAAAAACGCGTCCAGCACATCCTCCAGTTCCTTCGCGATATCAAGAGTGGATTCGACGGATTGTCGCTTACCAAAATGTCGCCCATCTCCAAAAAGATGGCTGTGTTAAGGCAGTCTCTCCAAAAGATTGAGTTTGCGTGTTATAACGTCAAGGTGCGTGGAGCAGAGTATCCTCCAGAGGTGTTGAGGCAGATGTTGGTGAGTGGTCAGGTTTTGGGAGGAGGTGGAGGAGGAGGGGATTCTAGTACTGCTGGCAATGAGGATGAGGAGTAACACACACTCGAATAAACTCGTTGTTAAATGGATACGTATTTTTTTTGTAAATGAACTATGGACTTGAAAATTATATGGTGAACTATGTAGAACTGAGCCAACTGTTGGCGCGTTTATTCGTTTATTGGATTTTACTCGATCTCAGCGTACATGCGCTCAATCTCTGCGTTATACTTTTCCTTGGCGGCGTGTCTCTTCAACTTGAACGTGGGAGTCTAGAGTTGTGGTAGGTCCAAAGAAAATACCAGTTAGTCAATCTGTTTTGTATGGATAAAATTAACAAGATTACGTTAGCTTTGTATTGATATGTCGCTTACCAAGAGGTCATTCTCAATCGTGAACTGCTGCGAAACCACAGTGATGTTCTTCAAGATCTCAAAGCCCTTCAAGTCAGACTCCCGTCCAAATGTCGCCAACTCCTTCAAGAGAGTCTTTTGAACCTCGGGAGCATCACAAAGTTCTTGGTCCGACTTGCCAGCCAAACCATTGGAGTTGGCCCACAGGCGCAAGGTCTCAAAATCAGGCACAACAACTCCAACCAAGGTTGCTTTGAGTGAGTGGCCGTAGACAAAGACCTGGGCGACCAGGTAGTGCTTGGCCAAAACAGACTCAATCTTCTCGGGTGCAATGTATTCACCCTGAGCCAGCTTGAAGATGTTCTTGACTCGGTCAATCACAACCAAGCGTCCACGCTCATCCCACTGTCCAACATCTCCAGTGCTAAGTACATGAATAGTGTAAGTGTGGGTTAAAAATGGATGCTGTCTTGTAGACTTCTGGCCGTACATTCAATAAAACAGTCAGAAATTACAAGTTACCTAGCCCAGCCTTCGGAATCCAAGGTCTCCTCGGTTTGCTTGGGTGACTTGTAATAGCCCTTGAAAACAGAGTGTCCGCGAAGCATGATTTCTCCGCGAGGAAAGGGCTGGTCCTTGCTGGTATAGTTCATGGCAGGAATATCCCTCAGCTTGACCTCGACACACAGCTGTGGAGGTCCGACCTGACCAGGAGTCAAGTCGCCACGGTAGCTCATGCTCAATCCAGCGGCCTGCTCAGTCTGACCATATCCTTCATACACATCTGCGCTAAAACAGATGCGGAGGAAATCAATGACATCGGGCGAGATGGGAGCCGAACCAGATACAATGTGCTTGACCTTTCCTCCGAGACGAGCACGGATGCTACCAAAGACCAAGCGGTCCCAGAGAACGTGCTCCAAAATACCACGCCTCAAGTTGTCCCTCTTGGCAGCGTAAGCACGGTTGAACAGATAAGCGGCAACTCCACCCTTAGCCTTGACACCAGCCAAGACTTTGTCGTAAATCCTGTTGAAGAGACGAGGAACCGAGACAAAGATAGTAGGCTGCAAGATTGCGACATCATCCAAAAGTTTGAGAGTGTCGCCCTGGTAGTATCCAATGCGAGCTGCCCCCGAGATCATAACGGCCTGGCAGAGACGCTCAAAAACGTGCGCCAAAGGCAAGTACGAGATATGGGTGTCGGCTCCGGAGGGGATGAAGAACTTTTGATGCTTGGCCATCATGTGGAACGAGCCGATACCTGCAATGAAGTTCTTGTGGGTCAGAAGAGCGCCCCTGGACGTGTAATTAGCATAGAGGTGGTTAGCATCCACGTTGTTGATAAAATGGACAAAAGAGAGCCGATGTAGGAGCCGATAGCGTATTGTTTTTTCTTTTTGCTTTGTTTTGTTTGTTTGCTGGATGCGACAAGACCCCAAAGAAAAAAATAACGAAATGAATGTGCAACCCAAAGCGGACCAAAAACTAAAACTCTAAACGTCAACGACGTTCATACTTACTTTGGCGTTCCTGTTGTTCCACTAGTATAGCAGATGGTAGCGACTGTATTAGCGAAGAAACGAGAAAAAGAAAAGTGTAGGTTAGTTTAGCGACGCTAACACGAACTGGTGGCACAGCCGGCGATAAATACGATGGCATCATTTCATACGAGGCTTTTACCATCGTCGGGGGAGGGAGGGTTGACGGGCACAGGCTTGTCGAGTCCATTGCGCTCAACTTCGGTCCAGGCAACGATGTTGACATCCAATCTCTTGCCCTCGAAGACCAGAGATTCCTCCAGCGAGCCCATCACAATGATGTTCTTGACGGTGGGCAGGGTAGCCTTGATGTTGAGCAGGATCCAGGCCTTGTCGGCAGATGCAATCACGGTCTCCATCTCTGTCTGATTGACGATAAACTCGATGGCAGACACACCCAGGGTGTCGTACAGAGGGACAGACGTAAAGTTGTACATGTAACCGGCCAATTCACTCATCGTCTATTCGAGGAGAACAAGGGAAAGAACAAACCATTGTTGTTTAGTCATTGTGCATGCCACATTTATCAAATAAAGCATACAAAACAGAGTAGGCAACGTGGTTGTATTTCTCTGTCAGTTTATGCAATCATAGTTTACCCATTCAGGTCGGTTGATGGAAAAGATTCCAAAGTTTTGCTGAGTTGCCAGACCGAGGTGGGTAAGTCCAGCACCAAAGTGGGTCACCCTCTCCTGAACGCGCGAGTAAGTAAGCCACTCGTATGGCTGGGGAACATCGCCAACAATGGGACGGTATCCGAGAAAGTCGCCACCCTCTATTATATGACAGAAAGCACGAGATGAGTACTGCGCCCAGGGTGAACGAAGAGGGAGTTGTTTCAGCAAGAAGAGAGAGAGAGAGGAACCATGTTTCGTGTCTCGTACCTGAACGCTGCACACCTTCCAAAAAGTTCTCGTAAAGGGTTGTAATGCTGGTGCTGCCCTTGTTAGATGGATAGCTCTGGACGAGCTTGTCAGGGCAGAGGATGCTGCGACGAGGCTTTCCTTCGCCGGGGATCTCCTGGCTGCCGACAACTTCGATGGAGTACATTTGGGTGGTCATTATGTGCTAGAGAAGAGATGTGTTGAGG
This sequence comes from Linnemannia schmuckeri, assembly GCA_029449235.1. Classification (NCBI taxonomy): domain Eukaryota; kingdom Fungi; phylum Mortierellomycota; class Mortierellomycetes; order Mortierellales; family Mortierellaceae; genus Linnemannia; species Linnemannia schmuckeri. The sequence goes on along the minus strand of JANATG010000012.1, from coordinate 858,536 downwards.
AGCAGGATGGAGGAGGGATGAGAGGGAGATTGCGAAGTAAAGTCAAGCGAAGTAAAAGTGGAATAGAGGGAAGGAGGGGAGAGGAGAGGAGGGCGGTGGGTTGAAGGGAACAGGAGAACAAGAGAGGAAGAAAGAAGAGAAGTGAGAGGAAAGAAAAAAAGCAGCAGAAGCAAAGGAAAAAAAAAGGAAATAAAAAAAAAGCAAGGGCCACCAAAACGAGTCAATCCATCGATGGGAGATGTGCCCCAACAGATCACAAAATCCTTCACACGCTCTCGCCCACTCTGTTGTATAAAGATCTGCGTTTGATGCTCATAGGTTCTGGCTTGACATATAGACGAAAGAGTAACAATGAAACGCCAAGGGCTCGTCAGCCGAGACACTTCAAAGTAACGTCGGTGGACAATAGTCGCTTGAGGATCTTGGCAGAGGCGGAAAAGAACAAGGGGGTGTAGCAGGTCTTTGTCCTTTGACACTCGTTTTAGTGATTTTGTGCGCAATCCTCGTGTTCTCGTGACTGCTCTCTGAGCCATGAGGAGGCCCTTCTTGGTCACACGGGCCGTTCTCCTCTTTTCACTTTTTCACTTTTTCACTTTTCACTTTTTCACTCTTTTGCCACCACTCAACCCAACCTTTAGCCTCCAAAACTCTCTCACACTAACTAGCTACACCAATACCCAGCTTACAAATAATAAGAAAACCACTACTGCCAACCATGAACCTCAGTGCACGAGGCGGAGACCTCTTATTCATCAATTTCAACCAGGACTTCAGGTACCTACCTATTCACACTTACACTTTGTTGTCGTCAGTCCTTGCAATGGTCCTCCTTCTGCGGCAACTCGACTCGCTCACTCACTCCCTATTCTCACTCATTCTCACACTCACATCTGCCCTCTACTCTTGACTTTCATTCAACTAGTTGCATTTCTGTTGGCACAAAACGCGGATTCAACATTTACAACTGCGACCCTTTCGGCAAATGCTACTCCAAGAGTACGTTCACCAGGCTGCAAGGACAAAAGCAACATGGTTTTAATGCAAAATTCTGAGTATCCGATTCTTTACATCAGCACACACTACTCACCACATACTTTATTTTGACATGTTTGTACCCTTTCGACAGCGGACAGCTCCATCGGGATTGTCGAGATGTTGTTTTGCACGTCTTTGGTCGCGATCGTCGGAGCTGGTGACCAGCCAGCATCCTCGCCTAGAAGACTGCAAATCATCAACACTAAGGTAAGAAGCTTTTTCAATGACCGTTGCATAGATACAGAATGTATCAAGCTCATACAATATCTCATTCATTTTTTCCTGCCACGTTACACTATACCGTGAATAGCGTCAATCAACCATTTGCGAGCTCACTTTTCCAACAACCATCCTCTCTGTCAAACTCAATCGGAAGCGACTCATCGTAGTGCTCGAGGACCAGATCTACGTTTATGACATCAGCAACATGAAGCTTCTTCACACTATCGAGACAAGTCCTAATCCTCATGGTATGTCACAGGATGACTTTCCGATAGGTCATGCGACCGTACACTTTTGCTTTCACACATCCTGGAAGCGAGAAATCATGCTGACAAATATGCTGGTGCTTTCTTCAATAGCTATCTGTGCATTGTCACCTTCGAGCGAGAACTGTTATCTCGCTTACCCATCGCCTACACCATCTCCTACCTCACCCTTCTCTGGCAGTGGACGGGATGACTCGCATGGACCTTCAGGAGACGTTCTGATCTTTGATGCTCTGACGTTGCAAGTGGTTAACATTGTCCAGGCTCATAAGACCTCTGTCTCCAATATATCTATCAACTCTGAGGGAACTATGCTTGCAACTGCGAGCGACAAGGTACTTTTTTAGATGTGAGGTCAGGATGCACAAGGACAAGCTTCGGGCGCATGTAATATGAGATTTGGCGTGCTAACTTGGATGTCATTGCCGTTCCAATGATATTAGGGCACTGTTATCCGCATTTGGTCGATACCTAATGCGCAGCGTTTGTTCCAATTCAGGCGAGGATCACAGTCTGCCAGGATCTACTCACTCTCCTTCAATCTCACCAGCACATTGCTCTCGGTATCAAGCGATACTGACACTGTCCACATTTTCAAACTCGGAGGATCAAATCGTCCCGGTGATGGCCACAGATCAAATGGAGGTTCGATTGACGGCTCAGCCGAAAAGGGCTCGGGAATGAGGTATGGATATGCCAACGCTCTAGTCTTCTCGTTGATGGGAAGCATTTTACCGGTGTTAACATTGACAACGTTTTGTTCCCGTATAATAGTTCCATTATTCGCCGGCAATCATTTAACATCGGAAAGAATCTTGCGGGAAGCGTTGGTTCATACCTTCCAGGAGCCATTACGGAGATTTTTGAGCCATCTCGCGACTTTGCTCACATCAAGCTGCCAACTTCTGGCGTCCAGAGTGTTATTGCACTGAGCTCGTGAGTTTACAAGGGGTAATACGGAGCGCTTATTTCAGAATATCAGAACTTAACGACTAACTCGGATATTTTCAACTTGGTTCCTAGGACGACTCCACAGATCATGGTGGCGACATCGGATGGCTATTTGTATCAATACAACATTGACCTGGAGAACGGCGGCCCATGTGTCTTGCTCAAGCAGTTCAGGTTCGTGCCAGCTCTAAACTATGTTCTTTTTGTTCTATACACTGTAATGCTTTGAAACTAATCACGAGAATCCTTTATAAACCTTATGACAGTTTGTTGTCGTCGTTGGAGGATGCCAATGGAACCGTTTGAGAAAGACGCGTTTGAAGTGACGCGAAGACAGTCACGAACTTTTCTTTAAAAAAAATAAAAAATTCCCATTTGACTCTTCTTTAAACCATGAATCGCCAGGAACAGCAGACACCCTACAACAACAGCAGTTCGAGCATACTCACATCAAGAAAGATGACAAGCTACCCAAATTCCATGCAACCACCCCCATCCGCAACCTCTTACACGAACTCGGCAGGAGGTGGGACTGGCAACAGTCGCTGGAGCGTCTCGTCTGGATTCCGGCAGTCCATCAACGGAGGCCATCGCAACAGTATTCTGAACTCATCCGTCATGATGTCACAACGACCTTCTCCTATGGGACCTTTGACTGGAGACGACTATGGAGCCCTTGGAAGCAGTGTCATGGGGCCACCTACATCAGGAAACCGGTATGTGCCAGCGCCAATGGGCCTGCCTGAAGTGCAGAACCGAGATACTTGCTTGCGCTGCTGAACTCACGTTTATGTGGACCTTTTTTGCGTTTTTTTCTAGTCGAGTCAGCAGCTTTGCACCAAGACAGTCTTTGAGCGGACCTGGCCCAGGAATGGGATTTTCGCTCTTAAACAACGTCACAATTCGGGACCCACGCCCAGTCAAGGACAAAGGCTTTCAAAGGAACTTGATTCTTCACATTGTGAATTTCTTAACGCAAACCGGATACCCTCATGTCATCACAAATAAGAACCTGACCCAGCCGACCAACAAGGATTTTCAAGACATCTTTAAGTTCCTATACCTCAAACTGGAACCAAGATACGAGTTTCAGAAAAAGTTCGAGGATGAGGTGCCTGTCTTGCTGAAGACGATGAGGTAAGGCGAACAGAGAAGTACGACAGAGTTTGCTCGGGACTTGCAGGAAACTTGAATGTATTCAGGTCAAATTTCTCATTTTCGCCTTATGTTAATATAGATACCCGGCGGCAGATTCCATTTCTAAGACGTCATTATATACCGTCGGGACACCACACTCTTGGCCCAACATGCTGGCATTGCTCGGCTGGATGGTGGACGTTATTACGGTACGAGATTATTGGCCCCTTTTTATTTTGTATCAACCATGAACGACTAAGGATGGCATGAGCCGAAATTCATTCTCGTTTATTTTTGATACATTCTAGATCATCGACAAATACAACGAACTAATGGAGGCACAGCAGATGAGCAACGCACACAACAGGGACAGAGATATCGATCCGAAAATGGACATGACGCAGGTATCTCCAGAGCGAGCATTATACCACTATTTGACAAGGACGTACAGGGTCTGGATGTTGACAGGAAATTTACACGATTCGGAGATCGAGGAGAGCATGGCCAAGAGTTTTCTACGTCGCAAAGAGTATGCAGAGGAGGAGGTGCGGAGTCTTGAGGCTATGAACGATTCTCGTCGACAGGAACTAGAGGCCGCTCGGGCAGAAGTGGTAAGTCATAAATTTGATAAAACTGAACGAAAGAAGACAAACATGCGTTTGGCGCGTTCTGAGGCAAGAAGCTAATGCATGTGTAATTTTTTGTTTATTATACATTTTTAGTCACCGCTTATTGCATTGGAAGGAGAGCAAAAGACCTTGAAGAAGGACTTGGAGCAGTTCAAAAAGGCCATCGACCATGGCGTGCCCAGGATCGAGGAGGTGCGAATGGCGAACGAAGAGACCAGGAAGAACATTATGAACAAGGAGCACAAGCTGTCGGATCTTGAGCGGGCGAAGCGGGAGGTCCAAGAAATTGTTCGGACACAGACTACGACTCGCGCTGGTTTGGAGACCAAGATTGAGGAACGCAACAGGTTGCGCCGGAAGGAGGACGGCCTGAAACAGCTGGTCAGCGATTTAGAGGACGAGCAGCGGACACTCGACAAACGGTTCCAGGACGGTGAGAGTGAGGCAGAGCGTTTGATCACTGAGTACAATGCGCTCGCAGTGAAGATTGGAATCGTCCCTACATCCGCCAAGCATGCAGGAGGTCAGGACTTTGAGTTACGACTGGATCTGGACAATGCTATCTCTGGTTCCGGAAGGTTGTATTCGATTGAAACCAAGAACAGGGCTGAACGGACAGTCAGCGCCCTCAGGAATCAGTTTACGACAAATGTCAATAAGACGGAGAATGAGCTTATGGGTCTCAAAGAGGACCTGGACCACTTGGAGGACCAAATTGCGGATAAGAATGCTGAGATTCGTATCAAAGAATACCAGTTTGGTCTTCTATCTAAAAAGCACCAAGAAGACAAGGAGGTACAGTACAATTGCTTTTGCGTTATATCGAAACTTTGGTATTGAAAGCACACGGTTTTTTTTTACTAAGGCGCCTCCTTTTCAAATCCCATCGCTGTAAAATATAGTCTGCAAGGACCGAGTCAGCCAATCGTCAGACATTCACCGAGAGCCAGGAAGAGCAACTTCAGGCGATGACATTGGAGATCAACCAGAACACAGCAGAGGCCGACCGGCTCGAGCAGGAGAATATCTTGATGGAGCGTCAGGCCGCTCAAAACCGTGAGATGTACAATCGGCGGATCAAGGAGATCCTGGCTCAACTGACGGAAGCGAAGCAGCATGTCGAGGAGCAAGTTGGGTTGGTCCAGACGATGGCTTCCAAGGAGGTTGAAGATTCCGAGCAACAAAAGAAGCACGTTCGTCAGGTTGTGGCTGCTGATATGGCCATGGAACACCAGAGGCGCAATGACCCCGAGAACCTTGAATCAGTGCCTGAGCGCGACCTGATCTTTTCACAGTGATGGGTGTAATAAATGTTAAGCACGTGACGTTTGCATTATTTCTTTATTTTTTCCTTGATTTGAAAGGCAATTCACATTCCTTTGACCATGTCCAATCCAGTTCAAATCGATGCACCGTTCCTTGACAGACTGATCCGCCTGGGATCTTCTGCCTGTCAGGGTCTTAAAATCTATGGTGGTAGCGAGTCAATTGACGCCGAGAAGGCTAACTCTATAGCTGCAGGACCGATTACACCTAACTCGTTAACAACAACAGACACGTCAAACACAAGCGAGGTCAATAGGGGCTTTGAACCGCAGCGGAAATACTACGTGGAGGGCCGCATTATCCACAAGCGGAAACTCTCAAGACGATTGTTTTTCCTGGATGTCTCCCTAGTCCGTCGTCGGCACGAGAGTGCGCTTTCCAAGGACATCACGGCCGATCAAGGAGTTGCGAGCGGATCCGAGGCGACCGCAGCGGAAGGTACCATGGAAAGCAACTGGGAAGACGTTAAGGCTCCTATCAATGATCCCGCAGGGGATGGACAGCTACAGACGACGCAGTGTCAGAGGCGCATGGAGGTTATTGCTCGGTTCCCTACACATACGCTCAAGGGACTGGATGATCTGTGGCGGAGGGTACAACTCGGCGCCGTGGTCCAGGTTTTTGGCGACATTGAGATTTCCGAAAAGAAGTCAACGGCTTCGATGAGCAATCGATGGTCGGCGTTGTTGCACTGTCTTGACTTTGAAATCCTGGAACTTTGGCGTGGCAAAGATGCATTTGAGCCTAATCCAGGATCGGCAGAAATCTCGAACAGGGTTACTGCTGGCCAGAATGCAGCAGGAGGAGTCAAGATATCAGGGAAGAAGAGGAAGAGCAGCGAGATGTTCGAAGATTCCTCAGCATCGCAGCAGCAGCATCGGAGAGGAGACGATTCACAACCTCATTGCAAGTTCTGGCTCAACTCGGGAAAGTGTAGCAAGGAGATCTGTGAGTTCTGGCACGAGACTGATCCAGTGAAGCTCAAAGCCGAGCGCAGGCGATGGGTCGATGAGGTGAGTGTAACATCTCTCATTTATCTGCGAGGTGGATCAGAGCGTCTTGCGCAATGTGACAGCTTATTAATTTTACACTTCCTTTTTTGCGTCACGATAGCGAATCCAAGCGAAGAGACAGATCTCACATCATGCCTCGGATCCACACCAAAAGACCACCAAGAACCAGCATCGGGAGCGAGCGCTCTACTTTGCAAAGTGGCTGATTGATACGTTCACACGCCAGTATCTGAACGCAGGCTCGGGAGTGCTTGATATTGCTGGAGGGAGAGGTGATCTCTCATGGGAGCTGCAGACTCGGCAAGGAATTCGGTCTACGGTGGTCGAGCCACGTCTAGGCAAAGGGATGCGGAAATGGCAGCGCAAGTGGCTGGAAAAGTTCAAGGCGAACAGCAGCACCATTGATGGCACCGGATTGGAAGCATCTACGATACAGAAAGATGGCGAGTCTTTAACATCAACTCCAGCAGCTACAGATACCACCGAAGAGCAGGAACCAGATGCTGACAAGCCTCTCGATGGACTGGCCGACTTCATCCCAACAGTGAAAACACAACCACTCCAGGCGACAGAACCCTCGCGGATACAAGCCATGCTGGACGACCAGTTCTTGGAAACTCACAAGGATCTGGTCAACACTACTTCGATTATGATTGGACTTCACCCAGATCAGGCTACGGAGCCGATTGTGAGGGCAGCACTCAAGGCCGGGAAACCGTTCGCCATCATCCCTTGCTGTGTCTTTGGTCGTGACAACCCACACCGTCGACTGCCCAAGGATCTCGAAACGGAGGAGATCGGCAGCAGTAGCAGCAGCATCATCAATGAGGGCGGTGTTCAAGAGGAAGATGAGGAGGAAGGAGTATATCCGTCGACTCGACCGGTTACTTCGTATGCTGACTTTGTCACCTGGTTGGGGACACTCCACCCGGACATCAAGACTACCTGGCTCAATTTTGAGGGCATGAATCGAGTCCTATACTGGGAGGGTCCCTACCGACACTCTAAGGATTCATGAATAATAAAAAATCTAATGAATATCCCAGTTATTATCAATAATGCTTCGGGATTCAATTTGGTGGCAGTTACTTGTAACATCCATGGTGTCGTAGAGACCATGGGTCCAATGATCATGATAAAACTCGAGTGAGCTTAGTACATTGCGCATGGACTTGCGACGCTATATTGAAGGTGTGAATTTGCAAAAGGAGCAGGAGCAGCATGCGGACAGTGAATGTCGCGTGCAGATCAAGATAGGAAAAAAGTAAACTGGACGATACGTGGATATCCATTACGGCTTTATTTTTCGAGCGCAATCCAACAAGGCTCATTTGGCTGTTGAGGAACTCCAAAATGGCCATGTGACCTTGCGCAATTCGGGGCTGTTCGATCCAGTTGACGGCTCTTCCAGAAACCTTTTATGCCAATGGCTAGTGTCTTCAACTTTTTTTTTGTGGGAAGACAGGGGGGGGGGGGGGGGGGGGGGGCTGTGTCGCAGGCAGCTCTGCGGTGCCTGAACACTATCCAAAAATACCTTTATATGTGTGTCATACGGTTGCCATGCTTTTTACAAAAAAACGTCTCTTTTAGGCAGTGGCAAGCAGCAGAGATGTGAGCAAGAAACGAAAGAATGACGAGCGGGTCTAGGCTTTTTTTTCAGAAAAATAAAAGTTTTTTGCGGCGTTGAATGAAATGATCTTGATTGTCTCCTGTCCGTGGCTTGCTCAATTGGATGTACGTCCCAACCACAATAGCCCTGGAGGATAAGGAGGGGAAAGACAAGACGACAACAGCCAATTGCTGGCATGTCACAGGTATCCGTTGAACTTGTGTGCCAAAAGGACGTTCCAAAGGAAATGAACCCAGGACCACAGTATATTTTCAGCCCACTCAGCCCACTCAAACGAGACGCATGAAAAACAAAGAGGGGGAGGGATGCAAGCAGGCAGAAGAAATAGGAGGGCGGCGGTGCTGGGAGCAGAGTAGACAAACGCAAGGTTACAAAGAGAGTAAGAGAGAGGGAAATAAAGAGAGCATTAAGAAATAAAGGAAGTGATGGTGACCATTGATGAGGTATGTACTCATTCCACTTTGGTGTTTATTTTTTCCTCCGCGGAGAGTTTTATTTTATGAAGGCGTAGAAAAGCAACAAGATGAAAGGAGCAAGGTCAGATAAGGGAGAAGCAAAAAGGAAAGGGGGATAAGTAAGGTAAGGTAAGGTAAGGAAGGGAGTGAGTGTGAAAAAAGCAGGTGAAATGGTGAAGTTGTGTGACATGGTGAGAGCACTTTTCTTTTCTCTCTGTTGAGTCGGACCTGCAAAGTGGTGCAAAAGGGTAAAGAAAACAGAGACGACTCTCGGCGTTTGTTTTCGTTTTTCATGGCCTTGTTTCTTCTTCGCCTTTTTTACTTATTTCTTCCTTCTTTTCTTTCTTTTTTCTCTTCTCTTTTTTACATTCACTCATCCCTTCCTCTACCCCTTTCCCTTCCCGACTCATTACCCCACCCGAACCCACGCATCCCCTCGGCATCTCATTTCGCAAGGTACTTTTCAAGACTTCACTCCTCAAAGAAAAAAGACAACTTTCTTGCTATTGTCACCATTCACAGGAGTCTGGACTCGACAACTCGACACTCGCAGGCATACCTCAGCTCACTTCCTGCTTTCTCTTTCTTGTCCTCTTCGCTCGGCAAAGGACAAACAAAGACGTTTTCAAAGTTGTCAAATGCACTAGCTAAACCGGCTCTTGTTCTTCCTCTGTTGGGCTGTTTATCAATTAGAATCCAGTCGTATTACTTTCTTCAGGAGGCAACAAATCCAACCCAACAGACAGCCGCAGGACAACGAAGGACATATATCTAACCGAAAATGATGAAGCTTATCGACAAGATTAAGAACCACGGTCAGGAGAACGAGGCTGCTGCGGCCGAGAAGGCCATTGCCGAGAGAGTCGCAGCAGAGAAGGCTGCCGCTGCTGCAGAGAGGAAGCGGGAGCGTGAGCGTGGACCCAGGATTCACCCCGAACTATTGGAACTCTACGAGATTACAGATCACGTCCTCGGTGTCGGTACTTTTGCCACCGTCAAGGAGATTAAGCTCAGATCCACTGGTAAGTAAACGAGGTTTTTTTTTCCTTTTTCAAAGATCGTGAAGAAAGAATGGGGCACAGCAAAGTGGAGGAGACAAGGGAGAGACGGGATGGCTGTAACTGTATTGCTGGATGGGACACGTGCAACTGATTCGCCGCGTGAACCTTTTATTATACTTCACACTTATCCCTGTTTTTATCGTTCTTTCATTGCTCACCTATCATTCTCCTTTCTTCTTCTTTAACAGGCAAATCGTATGCGCTCAAGATCATCCTCAAAAAGTCGCTTCAGGGAAAGGGCACCATGCTCAACACAGAGATCTCGATCTTGTCCAAGGTCAGACACCCCAACTGCGTCTCTCTGCTAGAGTTGTTCGAGACCGAGGATGCTGTCTACTTGGTCACCGATTTGGCCGAGGGCGGAGAGCTTTTCGATCAGCTCCTCAAGAAGGGAAGCTACACCGAGGGAGATGCTGCTCGTCTGGTCCACGAGATCCTGTTGGGTGTTGAGTACTTGCACGAGATGGATATTGTCCACCGCGATCTCAAGCCTGAAAACCTGCTCTTCATGGACAAGTCCGAGAATGCTCGTCTCATGATCACGGACTTTGGTCTGAGCAAGGTCCTTACCAGTGGAAACGATGTCCTCATGACTGCCTGCGGAACCCCCGGATATGTTGCTCCCGAGGTCTTGGAGCAGATTGGACATGGCAAACCTGTCGATATCTGGAGTGTCGGTGTCATTGCCTACACACTTCTCTGCGGATACACGCCCTTCTGGGGAGAAGGTAAGCAACTCGGTCGTTATGTTTTTTTTTGTGTTTATTTTCTTTTTATGTACCTTGGCGCATTGTTGGACTCCGATGATCGATGTTTCATGCGGTACCAAATGGCAAAGGAACTAATAATGTTCCGTGTGAATCACCTGTCCATCCTTTTTAGACCAGGCTTCGTTGTTCGAGTGCATCATTTCGGGGGAGTACGAGTACGAGGAGGAGTATTGGAAGGACATTTCTGGACTCGGCAAGGCGTTCATTGATTCTCTCTTGGTGCGCCCCGCCGACAAGAGACCCTCAGCTACCCAGGCCCTGAACCACCCTTGGTTCCGCGCCATGCTCGAGCAGGACATGGTCACCCCTATCTCGCCTGCCGACAGCGTCAACCTGTTGCCCGGTGTCCGCAAGAACTTCAACGCCCGCTCTGCGTTCAAGAAGGCCGTCCGTGCTGTTGGACTTGTCCGCAAGATGCAGACCTCTTCAGGCTCGTCTTTTGGTTCTGGCGAGGATGTGCGCGAATCTGAACAGGTTGTTGTGACCAGTGGCAAGAACACCCGCCCTTCAAGCACCCTTAGCTTCCACGATGTTGTTAGCGCTGCTGTCATGAACAAGAAGGGTCTCAACCTTGGCGCAACGGAGGAGGGCGATGAGGAGGTGGGCAAGGTCGATGAGGTTCTTTCTGACTTGACCATCAAGGACGCTTAATTCTCATCACGTACATAGGAATCAATTGGAATAGCATCGTATACCCCAAAAGAATAAACAAAAAAAACTCATTGGTCATTTATTTCCTTGACTAAAGTTGTCGATTGTACTTTCATTGTCTACGCCGTGCTGAGGAGGCGTATGACTGTTTTTTACTCCTCATGGACCTTGGTGGAGGAATTTGATACTTTAACAGTGGCGGGGGAGTAGATCTTGACAGACTTGCCCTGGACAGCCCAGTCAACAATCGAACGGGGGACCGCCCAACCGACAAACGAGTACGAGAGACTGCCATTGCCGACACGGACACATGCCGCGGGTTTGTTTTTGGTGATAGCGTCGTAGATCGCGTCACAGAGGGCTGCAGTGGTCGACTCGGATTTGAAGGTTGCCTTGAGGATCTTTGTTGGGTCCATGGTGTTGAGTAATCCCAGGCCTCCAACGTTTGCCTGACCACGTGAATTATAGAAAAGAAGAGGTATGTTAGTATTTTGTGTTTAGGGATGATGGGAATCAGTTGTCCACGAGGATAAGCAAAAGGAAAAAAGTGGCGGGATGCGAAGAGGTTGTTACTTTGCTGGATTTCTCCCCCCACTCTTTGCGGAAGGAGCGGTCGGCGATACCAGGGCGGAGACAGACAACATCGATGCCCTGGGACTTGACCTCACGTCTCAACGAATCTGCAATAGATTCAACAGCATGGTGGCTGGCACAGATGGCAGATTGGAATGGGAATCCGATGCTACCTGTAATCGCGGACGAGACAAAGATGAGACGGGGCGATCGTCTTGGCTTTGCTAATGCCAATGTGCGTCTCATCTATAAGGAGGGTGGCGTATAGATAATTAAAAAATATGAGGTGAAGAGGTGTGTGTGACAAGAAATGCGGGGATGGAAAAGCAACTGTTTTCTTGACTCACCAGAGGCATGAACTTTTGAGCAGCAATGACGGTTCCAGTGATGTTGGCATCGATGGCCTGACGCCAGAGGTCTAGCTCCACCTTCTCAATAGAACCAACGGGGCTAGAATGCTGGTTGATAATCACAGCTGCAAGACGGAACAAAGGAGTGTCGGTCTTGCCGTGATGGCGACGCTTGGATTCCGCTTCGATGACAGACTTGAGCGTGTGCTCGGGGTTGATGAGGCGGATGTTGGCGGTGGAGGAGGATAGCTCTTCCTGGTAGATGACTGAAGATGACAATGAGAGCGGACTGCCGCCGAGAAGGGCGCTGTTGTTCTGGTCCAGGAAGCTGGAGACGGTCTTCACGAGTTCCTCGAATGGGTTGGCCTAAGTGTGAGTGAAGAAGGGGCGAATTAAAGTTGAGGAGTAACAATGCAAATATTCATTGGTTTCGTAATGCATATCTCATGGGTTCTATGGATGCGTATGTCTTCTTAGACTGGACCATCACGTAGCGACTGACTGGAGCATGGGCGCGTGCGTGTTTTGCGTCTTTATGCTCACAAAAAAGTAGGCGAACAACAACGCAAAAAATTACCTTGGTCGCGTCAACAATAACTGGGCGGATGTCTGTCCGACCCCACTGCTCAACCTCATCGGCGCGAGCCTGGTTAGAAACACCAACAAAGACCACAAACCCTTCCTGATCCAACGAAAGTGCCAACGAAGCGCCCTCAAGAGTCGACACATTCGTCACCACAACCACCTCGCGCTTGGCATCACCCTTTCCCCTCAACACGCGGAGGCGTCGCTGCTTCTGACGATGGGCCTGGATACTGTTGATGGCCATAGTTCCCACGACCAGGGCAGCTCCCAAAGCCACCGCGCCCATTGCAACCTGCATCGGATTTTCCTTGACCCATTCGATCGAGAGATAGTAATGCAGCTTGATCAACTCTGTGACCGAGGCGCTGTTGTCCCTATCGCTGTTGCCAAAGGACCGATAGACCAGAATGGAGGGCTGGTCGTTCGAGGAAGTCAGGACCATGACTGGATTGCTGTCTGACGCAAGCCCCAGACCGTCGGTCATTGAAGCAGCAGCCATGCCGGCCTCGTGGGTAGCGTCGGAGCCGAGCGAAACCGCAGAGGTAGTCGATGAAGAATCTGAAGACGAAGATGAAGAGGAAGAAGAGGAAGAAAGAGATGCGGGCAATTCGATTGCAGGAATATTCTCACGCAGATTCTTGAGGGCATCGTTGGTCGAGGCGAGGATTCGGCTAGTCAGATTACGCATGTCTTCGATCGAGGGGATTGACGGGGACGAGGACTGGGGAGTTGGCGCCGGGACGGGGTCCACGTTGATGGGCCGACTGCTAGGGTGAGCCTCGGTGGAGTTGACTTGACCCATGGTTTGGTTATCGTTTGCTTTGTTTTTTTTTGTGAGGCGAGAGTGAGGAGAGGGGGTATTTTACTAAGCGTTTAGACGAAAATATCAGAGAGGGATGAGAGATAGTGAATGTTGCTTGGGGAGGAGAGGGATGAGTAAGGTCTAAAGGAAAGAAGAAAGAGAGGAAGAAGAGGAAGAGGAGGAAACAGATTCACACACACGATCAAGCAGGTAAAAAAAGTGGGATGCGGTTCGCCCAACAGGAGCCCCTTGGATTTAAGAAACAGTCACTTCGTCCTTTTTCATATTCTCTCTCACCCCTGGGAGGCTCGTGCGCACAAAAAGCAAAAGGGTTGTCGATAATGTCACCCTTGATATTAACAAAAGAGGAGGGACGTTTGGAAGAACGAGTATCATTGAACTCCAAACAAGGAGCGCCCTTTACCCATCAAGAACAATCAACCAGGAAAAACATTGCTCTTTGCAGGGACTAGATGTCTTCTTGTGCACATTCCAGCGCTAGATTTCTGAATGAACGGGGTTCATGTCCTGTGTGACCAAGTTGAAAGCGAATTCTCTCAAGATGAGAGATCGCATTAAGGATTGTGAATGACTTTTGCTTCTGCTGATGATAGATCGGACAAGTGAGCCAGGACGAACGGCCTTTTCCCTAAATGAGCTTTATTACTGTGAGGTCATAGACGACGACGGGCTAAGGGGGCACCGGTTTCAACTCTTGCTGTGATCGAGCAACGGACATGCAAAAAAACGTGACATGGTAGACACGTGCGGGCAGATTGGGTGGTGGTGGTGGTGGAAAAATAAAAGGAAAAATATCAACGGAGGCTCGAGCGAGGTCACCACCACCTTAAGGTGATATCCAGATCTTACAAGCATTAATAACGACACAAAAAACTATTGGGATCATGTATCTGCTATATCATAATTGTCGCAATTGTTCAGAGCCAGGCATTATTACTATTGCGCATTTGGGGAAAGTGTTACAGTAGTGAATGCTCTAGGTTCTCTGTACGTCAGGCTATATATTCTTCAAAACAAGGGAGCAGCAATGATGTTCAGAAAATCAGGTACCTATGACGGATCGGGCCAGGAAGTGACCAGAGTTACATTGTGACACCATTACGTGGAGTTGTGACGGGTCAAATAGTCCATTGACGTCGTACAGTTTGTTTTTCAGGTCCCTTCTTTTGTCCCTCACCAGTCAGTCAGCCATTTATGACGACAACAATAATGCACAGAGCAGTTGCATTTGTTGTTAATTTTCCCTTGCGCGCATGATACCTTGGCATGAGTACCCAAATAATGCACCAATATTGGAAAAAAAACAGGTAAAAATCCATCGGATCCAAGGGTCCGAACGACAATTTTGCCCAATCTCGGTTATTTTTGTTGTCCCATGCCCCGGAAGGCAAAGAGCACAAGAAGGAAGGGGGAGGGGGGGAGGGGGGTTGTATCTGTATGGCCGGGTGTGCTTAGCGATCTCTTGTATGGATGTGTGTGTCAGCACATGTCTATGCCTTGGCTTTGCTCGTCTGTTTAGCATTGGAGACTACACTGCGGACTGACACCGAGAGAGATAGAGAGGGTGCGAATGAATGAATGAACGGAAGTTAGTGAAAAAAGAGCTCTCTCGCTGACTCGGCGTCTCATATTCCATCGAATCGCCTCCTCACTTGCTCTTTTTACTTTACTCACTCTCTATGTCTCTCTCTCTCCTATTCCCGCACACTTATTCAATCCAAGAGGCTTGGAGGATGTGTGCGTGTGATTGCGCCTCTTTTTTTGTTTTTTTCTGTCTCCCTTTTTACATGGATCAAGTGGTGGTTGTGGACGGGGGCACTCTCGCATTTCGGCGTTTATAAAGTGTGCTTTCTGGTATTTTTTCCTTCTCTTTTTCTTTCCTTCCAATCATTCATTCATTCATCCTCTAACTGTATTTCTTCTCCAATACTTGTCTAATATCACACTACCACGCTACATCACCACCATTCCTCCACAGTAAATCTTCACTTCTTCTCCACTCCTTCCCTTCAATTATTTTCAAACCTTTCAATCTCCTCTGAAAAAAAAAAAAGAACTACGCCCAATTCCACGCCAGGACCGATCCAGTGCAACCACCAACCTCCCACCAACGATTTGTTAGTGACACCAAACGACCGCACCCTCTAATCAACACCAATAATAACGACAACAACGATAATAGCAACAAAAAGCCAAAGCAACAAGAACAAAAGCTAAAACAACAAGGAAAGAATGGAAACAATGAATAACCCCGTACCTCCTTATTCAAACACAACCTTGGCTACTTCATTCTCTCCAACCGGATACTGGGGATCTCCCACATCTTCAGGTAAAACAATTTCGCAACCCTCTTTTTTGCTTTTGTTTGATAAAAGAGAGGAAAGGGAGGAGAGGGTAAGTCTTAAATGCTTGGTTGTACTTACTACCGATTTTGTTATTGTTCTCTTGAACGCCTTTTTTAGTGGGTAAGTGCCGATAAGTACAACACCGTTTGCTTTTCTTTTGTTGGAGATGACGACCTCAGCAGGAAACAATAACGATTTCGACAGCAGCATGCGGGAAAATGAAAATCGCATTCATTCAGGATGGGAAAAACAAATAAAAAAAAAAAAAACAACAGCCAGGAGAAAGAGAGAGAGAGCACGCCAAGCGCAGTCGATAGAACAGGAACAACAGAAAACAGGAAACAATAACAAATATCATCGTCATCAGGCACCTGTGAAGGGTGAATTGGACGAATTGGCTCAATCATGTGTGGGGCTAATGTGGTCCTTTTATGACTATCAATGATGCACTGCGGAAGAAAAAAAGGGAAAAAAAAGGGCTGATGATCACCTTCCAATTTGCCAATGGGTCAAGGTGTTAGGCAAATCAATCAGACCAAGGAGTGCCTGTGGAAGTTGTACATGGACGGACTCGTTTCGGGACATTGTTGCATGCGATTAGGCCTTCGGGAAAAACAAACGAAGGATCAAAAGGAGGAAATGGGAAACGAGGAAATAGGAAAAGGAAAAAGAGACCTGGGGGGACGACCATTGACGGAGAAAATGTCGTTCTCGATCTTGTCCACTATATCAAAAAGGAAGGGAGAAATCGGCAAGATGGAGAGAGAACAAACGGTCGGCTTTGGAGCGATGGATCCATCAGATGCTTGCAGCATTGCGGGTCCCCTTTCATCATGTCTTGTCTTGTCTTGTATCGAGTGCTTCTAGGATGGGTTTGGCTTGGCATATTTGTGCCCTCATCTGTCCCCTGCTCTTCTCTCCATCCCATCTCGTTTCTCTTTCCCTTTCTCCTTTCCCTTCTCCACCTTGTCCATTCTCCCCCTTTTTCCTTACTTCGTGATATTTTCTTTGCTTACTGTGTCTCAACATCATCCCTGCTACTATCGATAGATTGGTGCGAGAACAATTATGACATAAGCTACTATGTTGCCGAGTTTTTCAATTCGCTCTCGTCGATCGCCATGATCCTGGTTGGAATTATCGGTGTCTACCTCCATGCATCCTTCGAAAAGCGGTTCCTCCTGACCTTTGGATCGATCGCCATTGTCGGACTGGGTTCGATTGCCTTCCACGGAACATTACTCTTCCCCTTGCAGATGTTGGATGAGGTGCCCATGGTCTACTCCATCCTGGCATTGGCTTATTGCTGTATCGAGAACCGGTCGTATCGCCGGTATGGCGTCTGGTTTCCTGTCAGCATTGCCCTCTATGGTCTCTTGACGACTGTGGTGCTTGTCGGTGCTGGTCCACACGACCTGATGCTCGCGTTCGTTGTCTTTCAGTCATCGTTTGCGTTCATGGTCCTTGTAGTGATGTCGCACATTGTCAAGATCTACGCCGATATCCAGGACGTGAAGATCCGCCAGATGTGGAAGACGACGGGTACGATTGCGTTGACATCGTATGTGTTTTGGAACATTGACTACCGGCTGTGCGATGTGATGCA
This sequence comes from Linnemannia schmuckeri, assembly GCA_029449235.1. NCBI lineage: Eukaryota > Fungi > Mortierellomycota > Mortierellomycetes > Mortierellales > Mortierellaceae > Linnemannia > Linnemannia schmuckeri. Next base: position 841,108 of record JANATG010000012.1, on the reverse strand, counting down.
GAACCTGCCCTTTGGACTGGGTAACCCTCAGCTGCATGCGTTCTGGCACTTGGGCGCGTCGGTGGGATCCTACCTGGTGACGCTGTTGGTGTGCTATAACCGTGCCGAGAATCTTGGACAGAGCCCATTGATGGAGTGGAAGTGGGGTCTGGTGCCGTATGTTGTCGTCAACGTCAAGCACAGCAAGTCATCCTAGGGGAAGAGGCTCTTCCTAGGAATTCACTAGGGGCCATCCGGTGGAGTCTCAACTGTCAAATAAAAAAAACGTAATATATTCTTTTCTACTACTTCGAAAACGCGGGTGAAAACTTACGTTGGGTGGCTTGTCTCCTTGACTAGACTGCCCCATTTGACGGTCGTGCGAGGACTCAACTGTCGTCTCCTTTTGTGCTTGTTCACACACCCACACTCACTTCCTCGGTCCATTTGACTTTTCATCGCTCACCCTCCCACACACACTCTCACACTCACCCACTCTCGCCTCCTTCCTTCGCCACTTGAACTCCTTTCGACGCTCCCGTAAAAGCAACTTACCAGCAACAAAAAGCAACACTTACAAGTCGCAAGAACCATGTCGGTAAGGGATAAACTTTCGCTTGGCTATCCATGCACTTTCACATACACACCTTCACACTCACACCTTCACACTCACACCTTCAACGACTCTCAACTTACTTTTCTCGGGACCTGCTGACATCACGCTGGAATTCTACCACTAACCTGCTTCAACACTTTGACTCTTTTCGTACACGCATTGACATCTAACTAACCACGTCAATCGTTTCGTCTCATTCTTTATTACATCTCTAGTACTCTGACTACGGTGACAACGACCCCATGTAAGTCTTTTGTTGCTTCTACTCTCGTTCGCTCGATGAGAAACTCGACTTGGTTCTAACGAACGTGTGTCTCTTCCTCTCATTCTAATTCGGCTTCTACAATAGTTATGGAGACGATTTAGCAGATGAGGATCGCGAATCGCGTCCAAGACTTATGCTGATGGGCCTCAGGAGGTAAGACTAACGCTCTTTCACCTTAGCTTCCCTGTTCCTCAGCAAGTTAAGGATAACGGTACTCAGAATAAGCAAAAGTCTAATCAACCCTGCTTTGCCTCATTGACCTGATTGGTATAATAGAAGCGGCAAGTCCAGCATTCAGCGCGTGGTTTTCCACAAAATGACCCCTACGGAGACGCTGTTCCTTGAGAGTACCTCCAAGATCAACAAGGACAACATCCAGTGCGTTTCTTTTCACGCATCTCATGCGACATATCCTTTTGCATGCAGATACGCTTTTTTGTCGGGGTAACCATTTTTAGACTTGCGCTAACCCATGCTCATGACGACTACCTCCTCAAATGGCATTTGATAGCTCATTCATAGACTTTCAAGTTTGGGATTTTCCTGGACAGATGGACTTTTTCGACCCAACCTTTGATACAACCGCCATCTTTGGAGAAGTTGGAGCACTAGTCTTTGTTATTGATTCTCAGGTACTTTTGGCTACTACAATGCATATACTTTTTTTCTGCTCAAATGAGTAATAGGAAGCGCGCGGGAGGTCATTGTTAACCTCGTGCTTATTATATTTTTGAACATTGTTATTAGGACGATTACATGGAGGCATTGGCAAGGCTTCATTCTACCGTCGTCGCGGCTTACCGCGTGAACCCTAACATTACATTTGAAGTCTTCATCCACAAGGTCGATGGGCTGTCCGAAGACTACAAAATTGGTACGCTTATCCGACGGGAGTCGATGATTGCAAACAGCGATATGATTGTGTGCATTTTCGAGGTACTAATACTCTACGCCATACTGCCCGTGTTTTATTTTTCCTTAGATACCCAAAGAGACATCCAACAGACTACAACGGACGAACTTGCGGATGCAGGGCTGGAAAATGTGCAGCTGGCGTTCTACTTGACGTCCATCTATGACCACTCCATCTTTGAAGCATTCTCCAAAGTCATCCAGAAGCTCATTCCACAGCTGCCCACTCTCGAGAATTTGCTCAATATCCTTTGCGCGGTATGTCCTAAACTTTGCTTCTTTATTCTGTAGGAAACCTATCGGCATGTTGCGAGCGACAAATGATTGCAGCTATGACTGAGATTGGACATGTTTTATTAATGTTCATTGTACCTTTCAACTTCTAACGATATAGAACTCGGGCATTGAAAAGGCGTTCTTGTTCGACGTGATCTCAAAAATCTACATTGCCACAGACTCTTCTCCAGTGGACTCTCAGTCATACGAGATTTGCAGTGACATGATTGACGTGATTATCGACATTTCTTCCATCTACGGACGGGCGGCGATTGGAGCCAAGAGTCAGGGATATCTCGAGGACCAGCAGGATCAGCCAGAGGATTGGACTCATCAACAGGATGGCCATGATGATTACGAGAACTCGAACGGTGGAGGACATGGTCATTCTCAAGCGGTTGTATCAAACAGTAGTCGAGCAGGATCCCTGAACAACCAGCCTGTGCGGTCAGGAGGAAACCACGAGGCCTTTTCTGTTATTAAGATGGGCAACGGTACTGTGCTCTACCTTCGGGAAGTCAACAAGTATCTTGCATTGATCTGTTTACTAAGAGCAGAGACATTTGAGAAGCAAGGGTTGATCGACTACAATGTGCACTGCTTCAAGGAGGCGATGGACCAGGTCTTTGAGCTCAAGAGGGCAGAGCGGACTCGACGCGAGATGGAGGCCAACCAGTTGTTGGAGCAGCAGCAGCACAACGGACTCTATGGTCACGGTTAATTGCACAATAAACCAGTACGGATTATTCTCGCATCGGTCGGGTTTGAATCTTCTTTTTTTTCTCTCTTCTAACAACGGAGTACTACTGTGGAAGTAAGTTCGTGCTTGGAGAATTGTCGTGATATCTGTAGAACATGTATTTCTCTACACATATGACTTCGCACAGGAACGTGATCAAGTAACGCATCGTGTAGTCGTCATCAGTCATTGTGCTCTATGAAATCGTGAACAGGAAGGCGAACGTTTTGGGCCGTTTGCATGTTGTGTGGAATACGGAATGCTCATGCAAAAGGTTTGAACAGTTACCTAATTTATCTTCTCCACGTTAGCACCCGGACAGGTGGAAGAGAAGGTTCATATGCTGCTGTGTATTCCATTTATGCCTCTGCAATATGTTAGTAGAGCTTCTTCTCAACTCGTAGCCACGTCTTTTTGTTTGCTCTCTAAACACGTTCAGGAAGTCATGCATTGGATTATTTTACATTCGTGGCCTGATATCTATACATCGCCTTTGTCCATGTTAATGAAGCGAGGAGACTCGTTGAACTTTCTCAAATTCAACTTAGAGTCGGTACCCATGTTCATTTTTTTTCATTACCGCTGTTGGATGGACATGGAACCGGAGCATTAGGGAAAAATTTTTTATCGTAGAGTTTGTAGTATGTTGCAGTCACACTGCAAGGGTCCGATTGGATGCAGTCAATCCAAGGAGAGATCCTGATTCCGGACGACGCGGGGCAGACACACATGCTCGCACATGCATACACGCGCGCACAAGATAGAGATAAATGAACTGAATGAGCGAAGGAAGGGGATAAGTCAGGGTCGGAGTGATGATGACGACCAAGGTCTAAAGAGGCGAGAACGGGCGACCAGAAAAGAAGAATGGGCTATCAGAATGGCAAGCATGCAAGAGATGACTTATATCTCTTGCTCAATGAATGCCCTTTTCACTTCTTTTTTCTCTTACACCATTCTATCTCTTCTGTCTTCTTTTCTTTCCTCTTTGTCCGCGCCTTGTTATTATTGTCCTTTTTCCTCCTCGGAACATATTAAAGACCCTCGCAGAGTACCTTCTTGATCAGCTTCCTATACACGATAAACCCATTCCTCCACTTATCTTCCCTCTCCTCCACTTCCTCTCTCACTTCTCTCTTCACCTCCTCCTTCTGCTCTTTCTTAAATACTCTGCCAACCTATTTTTCCGAATATCCATCCCCGTCCTTCAACGATTTGTACCCTCCATTTCCTCTATTCTCGCTCCTTCTTTCCTATCCCCTTCGTTTTTAATACACCCCTCCCCCCCTTCATTACTTCATCTTTTTACTCGCGTAATACCCGTTTCACGCCACCGATTTGGCCCCTTACACTCCTCGCCTACACCACACCCAGATCGCGCGAAAAAAGCCCATTCAACAACACGACACACGACAACATCCACTCCTTTCTCGCTCCCGCTTGTTTGCTTATAACACGTCTTTCTCTCCTCCATTCCCTTCGTCTTCAAAGTTCGTTCTCCTATTTTTTTTTTTGTGTCTTGAACACGAACTACATTTAAGACGACGACGAACACAACGACGACGCGCGCACAGCCTCCTTCGCTCAGGGGTAAGTGCACTAGATATAGACTCATTCGCAAGGTTTCATATCGGTCTAATAATCATCACCCACTAGGAACAGGATCTAGAAAGCTTATTGGCAGGATGCCAGGAGCGAAAACAGAACGCGAACACTGGACAGCATGCGAGAGTAAAAGGACGAATGACGAAGAGACAAAGCGTAGTATTGGTGAAGGAAAAAAAAACAAAAAGCCAGGGGATAGATGAGAAAGGAGGATAAAAAGAGGGGACGGGCACGGTGAGGATAGACAAAAGGCATACATGGAGCAGACCAAGACAGGGGCTGGCAAGTGTGCGTGGAATCGAATTTGAGAGGAGCAGGAAGCTCGTTATGATGCAAAAAAGAGTGGTGAGATGGATCTTGTGAACACATATCAAACGGAAGCGACAATGAGTCGCTAAAGAAGGACGGAGGTAACCTGATGATGACCTCAGAAATGGAGGATATGTATACATGTAAGAGGCTCCAAAAGATGACGGCATCAGACAGCTCTCTGATGGATGGGGTTCACAACAGCTGGAGGATAAGGGATCCCCTGCGTTTTTGTAGGTGCTCTCGCACTCTCATACGCTCACCCGCTCTCTCTCTCTCACTTTTTTTTTTGTTCGCCTTTCATGTATTGCTCTCGCCTTTTTTTTTTTTTTTTTTTTTTTTTTTTCAAAGTCGAGCCCAACCCTATCCCTTTTGCCTCGTTGATGTGTGCAAATGCGCATTGTTCACGCCACGTTGTTTGTGTGCTGGTACCCTCTTTGTCCCTCTCCCTTTCAGCCCTGTGTTCCGATCCTCTGTGTCACCGGACAGGAGTACAGTATACTGTAGGAGATCAAAAAAGACGACAGAAAGCGGATGGACAGAGAGAGAGAGAGAGAAAAAGCACAGAGTGATGAGGGCCAGGATAATGTCCGATGGGTAATTCTAGTTCAGATCCTTTTCCCATCCTATCTCATCCTATTCTTTTTCGTCGCTACTCTTTCTAGCTCTCTTGCTCTTTCTCCCTCTCTCGGCTCGCCCATCTTGTTGTTTTTGTTCAGAATGCATTCCCGAGCTGGGCGGTACATCTTCATATGTACGCCGACCCTGTTTAAAGTGTGCAGTACTAAAAGAGAGTTCTCTTAGTTGCGCGCTGACGATCACTTTCTTTGGGTTTGTTGTTTTTGTTGTAGGTGTCCCTTGTTTTTAGTTCTCCTCCCTCTGTTGATCTGGTTGTGTTTTCTGCCCTGTTGCACGCTCTTCTTGTACTTGCACCTCCTGGTTGCTCCTTCTCCTTTGTGAAAAATGCTGCCCTATCTTTTCTCGCTTTCGTTGGCTCTGTTCAACATGTGGGTACGAAGGGGATGATGAATAGCGAGAGAGACAGACAAGGAGAGGGGTTATCAAGGAGACAGAGGACATCAGAAAAGGCGAACGAGAAAAAAAAATGAGGGAGAGAGAGAAACAAGTGGAAGAGACAGCAGCATCGACCCGTACAGAGAGAGAAAGGGATGGAAGGAGGGAAAGTACGAGTTATGAGATGTGCTACTTTGTGTCTCTTGTTTGTTCGCATTCCTGCATTATTGAAGGAGAACGAAAAATATATATAAAAAAAAACGACTAGTGTATGGACAAGAGACACATGCATTCATGTCGGGGAACTCCTACAGATATAGACAGAGACAGACATTGAGAGAAGAGAGAAAGGGGACAGGGAAAAATATGCGTTCCCTATGCTCTCCTTGGATGGACGGATGCATGGTTATGGCGTTCTTTTCATTGGTATGTTGTGTCTTTCTTTTTGAAGTCGTTCATTATTGATCGTTTGGCGCCGTTCGGTTCCGTATGGTTCGTTGGGAACGTTTGGACATCTCCCTTTCTCTTATTCCCTTGCTTATTGATGTGGTAAAACTGAGAGGGATCCCATTTCTTCTCTTTCTTTCGTTGTTTTCCTGCCCAGGGGTGATATGCAAGGAGGACGGAGGAGAGAGAGAGACGAGAGAGAAAACAAAGGACGAGAAGGTAAACCAAGGGTCAAAGGGACGAGAAGAAAAGAGCTATGAGCAAAGGAATAGAAGAGGATGAGGATGTACGAGAAAGAGGGTAAGCAGAACAAGCGAAAGAGATAGTACGAGAAAAAGAGAGAGAGGAAGAGAAATGAGCATCGAGATGAACGGACAAGATCGATGATAGAGCCATAAAAAAATATTAACGAGTCAGAGTTAGAAGAGAGCATTGAATGGGTCAGTAGAAGTGGAGGGCACCTTGGGCAGCCAACATTCAATAGACATACAACCAGTAATCTAACTGGCAAGCTGTTAAATGGTGACGCTGCTGTTCGTACTTGCTTATTTCTTCCTCTTTCCTCTTCTTAAACCTCCTCGACGAGGGTCGTTTTATGAACAAGTCGATCCCCATCCTTCCTTCTTCTTATCGGGATGACAGTATCTGTCATTAGCAATTGAGAGGAGTAGTAATAGCAGTGAAGAAGAAGACGAAAGACAGCGTGTGTGTATGTGTGTCTGTTGATTATGGCCATCATTCATAGTTGATTTGCCAAAGAGGAGCGGGATATGTTTTATTGTTGTTGTTTTGTGAGCACTTTTCTTTTCTCCTATTCTCTCTCACCCTCGACTTCCTTGCCCTGTTATTACTTCTTCTGTCCTGGTGCTCTTCTTCCTTGAAGGTCGTAAACACCACCCATCATATCCCCTTCTCGCTTTCTTATTTCTCGCTTCTCTTCTTCTCTTCTTCTCTCTTCTCTCTTCTCTCTTTCTTCTTCTTCTTCTCTTGTCTCCACGCCTTCACCTCTTCTCCTTCCCTCACATATACATACATACCCTCACTTATTCTCATTCCTTCCTTCCTTCCTTCCCTCCTTCCTTCCTTCCTTCCTCTACCTCCTCTCCATTCTTTCATCATCATCTCTCTTCGCTAATCACCTTCCTCTCATATTTCCCCGCTTGTTATTTTATTCATACCTTATCCTCTCTCACCCTTTCTCTTCACACCTCTACTTCACCCCCACCTCTCTCTCCTAAAAAATCTCCGACCTCACATTCATTTTTTATATCTCTTCATTCTTCCTTCTTTCCTTCCTTCCTTCCTTCCTTCCTTCCTTCCGGCATCACTTTTCTTCTTACTCGTCTTTCTCTTTTTATATACCATCCATCATGGCCGAAGTTGCACTGCCAGAGTCGCCCGTGGTGGCATCCCCCCCTACACCCACACAGTATATTCCAGACAGCCCTCCGCCCACAAAGCGGGTCTCAATCAATGCCCCTCCCACCAAATCCTCCTCTGCCCTCTCTCTCTGTAAGTTGCTGTTCTTTTGCCTTTCTTCAATTGGGTTGCAAAGGTCATATCCACACTGTGAGGAGGCAATTGGAAGAAGAAGAGATATAAGACATCACTAGCACCAGAAGTACAACATTCCGGGGACAATATTGTTTTATCAGGACTCGTGTGCAACCTTCTCTCTGTTCTCCTACACTCGCGACTCAAAACCACCACCACCATTCTTTATTTAGTCCAGTTCGTTTTGGGTTTTATTTGTTTACACTTTTTTTGTACCTGACTGATGAAGAGGGTCATTGCCTCAGGGTATGCGTTGTGTTGCTTGACTCCACCTGCTAGACGGTTCAACAGATCACAACAGGAAGTGAATGAGAGAAAAGTGGGTCGACAACCACCGACACACGTACACCTACCCATACATCGAGAAGAGGGAATGCCCTGGCACTTGTACATAAAAAGACAGAGAGAGATGAGCACAGTCCGGTGATGAGCTGTTTCACTGGCACTTATGAACAGGGTTCCTTTATTTTCTTCAAAGTAGAGGGAGTACCTGAGGGTCATCCTTCAGCAGTCTCCTCTGCACTGATTTTCCTCATCACCCTAGGGACGGACAGTACGGGACGCAGTTAAACGCGTCTGTCTCCTTCCGGCACGCGTGCGTGCGTGCGTGCGTGTGTGTGTGAATAATAATCGTGTAATAGGATCAAGAAATAAGGGCATGGGAAGAGTCTGTCAATGATGGCCTATTTCTTAGTGGGTCCTCTTTATATCTTAGCAAATAGCACTTTGCAGCGTGCATCCAATACCAAGAACCCCAGTCATTTCTCTCCGTGCTACACCCACCTATTTCATCCATCATCATTCACCGCCATCGACAGCAAACACCAAACGACACCGGCACCCAAAAGATTAATAGAAACAAATACTCCAGGAAGCAAGGAAGGAAGGGAGGAAAGGGAGCTGCATAAGAAACACACCGGGACCCATTTGAATTTCCCTCGTTGCTGACTGACCTCTCCCATTGTCTCTCTCTATCTCTCCTTCCTGTATTTGCTCTATTTTTTATTATCCCGTGCTTTCTTCCCACTCTCCCTTGATCCACTCGGCTTCTATCGGACGCTCTAGACCCCTCGAAACCATCGCTTCCCACGCAGCCCGAAGAAGAAGATCACGTAGCAGCCTTCAAGAGAATGCTTGACGATATCCTCGATAACGCCTCGACCGAAGAGACTAGCCTGACCAGCAAGGTCGGCCTTGGCTTCTCTTCCTCGTCTTCCTCAACCTACCTCTCTGCCTCATCTTCTGCCGCTGCTGCCGCCGCCGCTGCTGATAGGGCCAGGCTAAGCCGGAGTACCACCCTCGGCTTTTTGCTCCCCCAGCCCAAGAACCATTTTGCAAGAGTCAAGGGTGTCCGCACCGAAAGCAATGTTGACTCTGAACTCTTGCACAAACTGGAAGAACAAAATAACAGCCTTCCTCCACAGGTTCGTTTGGTTCCTTGTGTTTTGTATTTGTGCTTTCTTTCAATTTGAGCTATGAAAGCAAGGCGAGATGATCTAACATTCATACATTAACTTCAATAGGACTCGACATCGTTTCTGTTGGCCAGGCTGGAGAGACAAAATGGGCTTTTGGACACTGATCCCAAATCAGTATGCATCGAGTCGAACGTCCTTAAAGGAAACCTCAACACTCTTCACCGACTTATTTCCGATTCTACAACACTTAACGCACCCAATCCAGAGACTGTCGCATCCATGTCTTCTTCGCCCTCAAAGACTCTGGAGTCCGAGGCTGGTGACGACGAGATCGACTGGGAGTTTTGGGGAATGCTCGTTCAGGATTACAACGCAGTCGCAAGCAAGCTCCCACATCTGTTGGCAGCCCGTGTCCGCCAAGGTCTCCCCTCTAAGTTGCGTGGTTTGATCTGGCAGTCCATGTCCCAGGCCTCGTCAACATATCTTGAAACCATGTACACCAAGCTCCTACTCGAGCACTCGCCCTATGAGCGCATCATTCAACGAGATCTCGCTAGGACATTCCCACAGGTCGACATGTTCAAGGAGGAGGGAGGCAAGGGACAGGAGAGCCTTCGTAACATCCTCAAGGCCTACTCTCTCTACGACCCCCATGTCGGATACTGCCAGGGTCTTGGCTTCTTGGTCGGACCATTGCTTATGAACGTAAGTAATTTCCTCGATGCATGTTAGAAATTGCAATTCTGAGTTGATATCCAATGGCCCTGCAACTAAACCAAGCTCCACTTATTTGCCCCCAAATTGATGCTTTTTTTTTAGATGGACGAGAAGGAGGCTTTCTGTGTGTTTGTTCGTTTGATGGAAACTTACGACATGAGAACCATGTTCACGCTGAACATGGAGGGGCTTCAGCTTCGCTTATACCAATTCTCCGCGTTGCTTTCGGAGCACCTTCCCATGTTGCATGCCCATCTTTCCTTCCACTCCATCAACGCCGCCATGTACGCCTCCCAATGGTTCCTTTCACTCTTTGCCTATACTTATCCCTTGCCCTTGGTCCTCCGCGTATACGACGTGGTCTTCACCGAAGGAGCACCCGAGACCATCATGCGTGTCGCAGTTGCTTTCCTCAAGAAGAACGAGGAAAAGCTGATGCAGCTGCAGGAATTTGAGGACTTGCTGGATGTTTTGTCGACAAAGCTGTACGACATTTACGAGGACAATGCCGGCGAGGTGATTCGGGATGCCATGAGCCTGTCGACCGATATTTCCAAGGAGAAGCTGGATGCCCTTGCCATGACCTACTTGGCTGAGTTGGAGGATCAGCAGAAGCGTGCCGGTGAGGTCACCAGCAAGCGTTTCAAGGATCGTTTTGGCTCTGGCCATTCGATCAAGGCTGCCGAGACCAAGACCAAGGAGTCAAAGACGACAAAGTCCAAGACCAACCGAGCTAGCGCTCGTCTCTCAATCGCAGCCTCTTTTGGATCATCGGCCAGCTTGCTTCTGGGAGTCGGTGGCGGCAACAACAGCAACACCAGCAGTGAGGAGAGCAGTGAGGACGAGGTTGTGGAGCCAGAACCAGAGCCAGTTATCGTGACCCGAACTACCACCTACGGTTCGGACGCTATGTTGTTGGAGCAGATTCAGGACTTGGCCAAGGCACTCTCGACACTCCAAAAGGACCATGTCGAAGTCACCGAAGGACTCGTTACTGCCAAGATGGAGAAGACTGCACATTTGGAGGAGATTGGTGCCTTGCGCAAGAAGGTTGCCGATATGGAGCGTCAGCAAAACCGGGCCTCGATGATGAGCGCCATTTCCCCCTCGGTCATGAGCGACACGTCGATGATGTCCTCGCCCCGCACCATTACCCACGAGGACGGAAAGATGCGCTCGAGCAACAGCTGGTCAAGACACTCGGAGGATGAGATGGACACCGATGATACCAAGGCCTCGTCTGTTTCGTCCTTGAACGTCAGTCAGGATGATGTTCACAGCCGCCTTGCCCAGGCCGAGCGGGAACTGGCCCATGTTACGAGAGAGCTTGTTCATGCCAAGGTGTCGGTCATGGAGGCGATGAACGAAGTTGAGCAGCAAAAGGCCAAGACGCTCAACATGGAGCACATTCTCATGGATTCCAAGGAGGCTGTTGTGATGCTCCAGGAGCAGCAGATGGTCCTTCAGTCGACCAAGATGACCATGGTGATGGAGATGGATGCTGTTCGCCACGAGCGTGATTCGTTCGAGAAGGAGCTGAACGTAATGCGTCAGCAGTTTGAGGAGACCAAGAAACTCTGGTTGGAGGGTCAGGTTGAGCGCCACACTCTGCAGGAGAAGGTCAAGGAGTTAGAAATGAATGCCGCCTTTGCCGCTGCCAACCCTGAGCGCATGAACCGTGGACGCAGCTTCCGAAAGTCGATCAACGATGTATCGATGTTGAACCTCATGAACTCTCGGAGCGGATCGCCCTCGCCCCTGGCTACGCCTGTGACGGATATGACGATGACTCTTCCTCCTCACTATGAGAGCCGTCGCGGGTCGGGCGACTCGTTGGACAGCTGTGGTAACCGCACGGCAGTCCGTCGTGGCAGCAGTGATACCCTTGCATCGAACCAGTCTGGCCGCGAATCGATGTCGTCGGTGCGCCCTGCGGCGATGGTGCGCAAGGGATGGCCAAGTGAGAAGGCGGCGAGTGCGGGTGTTGTCCCCAGTGCACCAGTGTCGACAGCGTATGGAACGCGCAAGTTTATGGTTGCAGCCGAGGGAGATTCGGCCAAGGTGAAGCGGAATCCATCGCAGCGCAACAGCATCCTTGGAGCCTTGAGTTTCCGCCGATCTGTCAGCGATTCATAAGCCCTGTTTTCACTGTCTCTTTCCCTGCTACTCTCTTCGATCATTTCCTCATTGCCACAGTCTCCTCTTTTCCTCTCGCCTTCCTACCATGTAAAAAACCAACCCACCCACGCACCCATCAAAAATAGAAGGCGCGATATTCCGCACATACTACCTTTAATTTTCTCCCTTCGTAATCATAATAAAAAAAAAACTTCTCTATTTCTATTCCCACATGTACCATGTACCATGTGAGATTTTGTATGTTGTGCCACAAACAAAAACAAGACAGAAAAAAGATGCATTTGGCCTGGATCGACAGGACCCCGGAATTTTTTTCCTATTGCCCGTGTGAGTCGAGTGTCTGTTGTCCGTTGCGAATGCGAGTGGGAGATCCACTTTTTGGCCGTTTCGAAAACGGTCTGCCTTTGTTTTAACTTTTTTTTTTTTTTCTCTTCTTTTTCTTTTCCTTCATCATCGCCTTATTTTTTTACTTTTCTTTCTTCCTTTTCTTCTTTCTTGTCCTTCATTCCCCGCCCCTCTTCCTGCGTCTTTTTCTCTTCCCTATTTCTTTTCAGTGTCCATCAATTGCTTCCATCGTTCCCTTGGTACTCCTTTCTCTTCTCTTCTCGCAGCTCTCTCATCTTTCTCTTCTCTTCTCACTGTCTATTGTCACAGGTTTCCCACGCCCCAACGACATCGCACATTCACAAGGCACACCATCGCCTCCTTTTTATTCCTCTTTTTTTTTTTTTTATTTTATTACTGTAATACTCTCATTCCGAGATCACTTTTCCAAACAACAGCAACCTCCATCTTCCCTTTCAACACTCCCTCCATTCCTCTCTGACAGCATCATCAACACAATGGCTTCTCGACTGGCCATGGCTCCAAAGGCAAGATGCTGCTCACCCTCCCCCCTCTGGCGCCATCCTCATGGTGTCACAGTCTCACGATCACTCGCCACCACTACTCCGAACAAGAATATCATCAATAACGATCCTATCAGCCTTGCTTCTTCCCGTATCTCCACCTCATTCTCGCCCAACCGTTCCAGTAATGCCCGCCACCACCTTGCCCTTTCCTCCAGCAACAGCAATATCCACGCACAAAACTCAAAACGCAGTCTTTCCTTCCAAGCTCCGACCATGGGTCTAAGACTCACAGAGCGGAACACTATTACTCCCTCTATCCCTGCAGGACCATCATGGAACAACAGCACATTGGTACAGTCGTCCTCAGTGGTGACAAGTATGGCCCTCAGATCTACAGGATCCAGCCTGGCGACTACCACTACAACTAAGAGAGAATTCTTCACCAATTCTGAACAAAAGGAGGTTGAAGACGTCGTCTCGTTTTATGACGATAAGGTGACTCAGGTATGTCGTGTGGGTCCTAACAATTTTTCAGCGTTTGTTGTGGATCAAACAACTCCAGATAACGACGTTTGTCGCTTACTTACTCTCCAGTCTTTTTACGCTAACAGAACGACAACTAACAACAATCTCGAATCACATACGTGTATATGACCGATAGTATGCCAACCAGGAAATTCAGACAGTGACATTGAAGACTCTCCTGGGTCTTGGACGATCAGGTTCCTCGAGTCATGATCAACACCAGCAAGGCGTCGCCGCCGGAGATCTCGCAATCAATCTGGATGTGGCACGGTATGCACGCAAGGAGTTGCCCGTTCGATTGGCAAGACTGATCAAGGCGACTCAGAAGCTGCCCTTTATCGTCGGCACCAACCCTTATATCAAGCGAGTCTACAAACTCTACTATGATTCTTTCCAGTCAATCACAGCAAGCCCCGAGGAGATCCGGGACAAGGACGATCTGGATCGATTTGCGGCACTTTTGAAGGGGCTTGTCGAGTCTCACGCAGATGTCGTCCCCATGCTCTCTCAAGGTTAGAGTCTTGAATGTTTATGTCTGCTAAGCAAACCTTCGACTTTCTTCTTGTAAAGCTCGACTAACAAAGTCACAATGTTTCTATTCATAGGATTTCTGGAGTGCAAAAAATACATGGCCAAGGAGGACATCAAACGGTTTTTGGACGACATGATTCGGGCCCGTATTGGAATTCGTTTGATTGCCGAACAGGCAATATCATTGAGGGAGCAGAGACACGAGCATGAGACATCCAGTGTAGAGACTCCGCACGATGATATTGTCGGCGTGGTCCATACGGAGCTTCGCCCAGCGGACTTGATCAAGACGTGTGCCTCGTTTGTCCAGGAACTGTGCGATGTTAACTACGGATCGAGCCCTGAGGTTGTGATCAATGGACAGACCGACACTACATTCACATATGTCCCCGTTCATCTAGAATACATTCTTTGTGAGTTGCTCAAAAATGCAGTCCGCGCGACTGTGGAGCATTCGCAAAAAATGGGACGATCGGCTCTGAACCCTCATGGAAACGGACCTGACAGACACCATCCTCCCACGAACCGGGAGTCAGGAAACAGCGTCGTGATTGTGAACCAGGATGACGACCAGGATGTGACTAAACGGCCAAACGAATTTGGCCACCCACCTGTGGAGGTGACGATCGCTCAGGGGGATCATGAGGTGACGATCCGGATCCGGGACCATGGTGGGGGCATCTCGCGGGAGGACTTTGACGCAATCTTTGACTATTCGTTCACCACGGTCAAAAATGAGAATGACTCCTCGTCGGAAGGTTCGTCATCAGACGACTCGCCCTATGGCGTTGACAGTATTTTCAAGGGAGTCAGTCGGCTGGCCATGCAGGCTGGTTTGGGAGGACCTATTGCGGGTCTTGGTTTTGGGTACGTACCTCTCCATGTTTTTAGTTGCACTTTTTGGCTTGTACAGTTTTCGATCTAACATTTGAGCTTTCGTCTATAACCTCTAGACTGCCACTAACGAGGATTTACGCACAGTATTTTGGGGGGGATATGCACTTGGTCTCGCTTCAGGGATACGGCTGTGATGTCTTTCTTAAGCTCAAGCAGATCGATGAGTCGCTGGACGATCTTCAGATTTAATTGGGCATCTTTTTCTTTGTTTAATAAAAAAATCGCTAATGTTTATCGTGACTACTTTTAAGCCTAGCGTTTTTTTCTTTTTTTTTTTTTTCTTCTTTGACCACCTTGAAACTTTTAGCACTTTTTTTACATTCCTTACTTTATAACTAACACGACGGCCATCACCATGAACAAGAGAAAGGCAACTGAGAAACACGACCCAGAGGATGTTGAGATGGCCAGCCACGAGGAAGATGATGATTCTGGTTCTGATGGCGAGGTAACTTCTATCGATGCATTGATCTTTCGCATAATTTTTCTTTTTCAGGACAGGCAACAAAACCCTACTAGGAAATTTTTTGAGCCAGGCAGCCGTTAAAAAACGCCTACTTGCTTTCGAGCTAAACAGACGGACAAGGAGACATACCAACATGTACCCCATAACAACACAAAAACCAACGTTTCCTGTATCCTAACATTCTTTTTGTGTTTCTCAATCTTTTATTACAGGATATTATTAATGTGGATTTTGAGTTCTTTGATCCAAAGGAGATGGACTTCCACGCGATCAAGAACCTCCTCAACCAATACTTTGCCAGTGACGCCATCCTCTTCGCCCTCTCCGAACTCTCCGACCTAATCGTCGCCCAGTCCAACGTCGGCACGACCATCAAGGTCAATGGCGTCGAGTCGGATCCTTACTCCCTCCTTACCGTCCTCAACATGAACCAACATCTCCACCATATCCACCCCACACCCACGCCAGCAGGATCAGAAGGATCAGCAACAGCAGGAGCACAGAAGCCAAGCCAGGCAATGACTCAAATCCGGGATTACGTGTTTACAAAATCGAAGCAGAATGAGGGACTGCATACCAAGTTGAAGGAGCTTTTGGGGGCCGAATCCAAGAAGGAGGTTGGGTTGATTTTGAGTGAGAGGTTTATTAATATGCCGGTTGAGACTGCGCCTCCTATGTGGAGGATGTTACTTGAGGAAGTCAAGTGGGCCGTTGATGAGGTAAGTAGAATAACGCATTGTTTGTACTATAAGGGTAGTGTGGTGATTTCATGTAGTCAGTCGTTAACCTCTTGAACTGTTTTGCTGCCGATAAAACTTATTTAGGGATTGCCGTTCAACTTTGAGTACTATTTGTTGATGGCACCTACATACCACGAAGTGGCTCCCAAGATCGATTTGGACGACGAGGCTCCCAAGCCCACCAAGAAGAAGACCAAGACCGTAAGCCAGATCCTTCCTGTTATCATCGACCGAATTTTGTCCGCCGCTATTCTCCTCGATGTTGCCTCAATACTCAAACACAGCGACTCACACTTCGTTTCCTTTTCTGCTATCTACATCACACAATTGTTTGTATATGGAAAAATAATAGGCGGAGCCAACGACATTCTTTTTCCACCCAGAGGAAGAAATGCTGCAGCAGTTTGCCGAGTTTACCCAGGACTTCAAGTTGACGACACCACCGACAGTTGCAGAGTCCAAGAACACGTTTGAAGATTATGGAATTGCCCCGGCCCGTCGCATGATGCTCATTCACAAGACCAAAATCCCCGAGGTCGTCCAACTGATGACCAACAACTCTCAGTGGTAGATCGTTCGCTCGTTCGCCCTGTTACGAAAAAGATCACCATATATAGACAGGCCTTCACTCTCGCGCATTTCGTTAAGTAAACACACAAAACTAAGCATTGCTAATCTGTGCAACAGGGAAAATGGATTGTTTTACAATGTATCGTAAAAGAAACAAGCTCTAAAAGTCTAGCGGTTTGGCATAGGCTTCCTTTCGCATTTTCTTGCGCCGAGACTTGGACATCCCTGCAGGAACAAGCGTGATACTCGTGATCTGAGGAGGAAGATCCACAGGAGCAACTGTCGAGGTGGACGAAAAAGAGCCTCCCGGCGCTGTAGATGACGACGACGACGATGATACTCCTGCTGAGGGATCTACTGACTGCAGTGGCGTGACAAAATGGCCGCCTATGCCATCATCGTCATCATCCGCCAGAGGGAACACCGAAGCCGGAAGGTCCACTGCGCCTGCCAGAATACCACCCTTATTATCTTCCATCGATCTGCTCGTTTCATCAAAGGGCCGCTTCTGAGGGACGACATTACTACTAGCACCCCGGCTTCCAGAGAGACGTGGGTCCGTAGGGGCATTACTGAACCGATCGCGTTGATAATTAGGTCCAGTTCCTGAATGAAAGATATATGTCGACACGGATCGATCTCGAGGGTCCTTGGATCGTTGAGGGAACGGTGGTGGAGACCTGAAGCCATAGTAGTTAGAGATGGAGGTTGCAGATCTCGGTCGGTCGTATGACGGTGTTTGGTGATAATACGATAGTGGTAGTGGAGATCTACGACGTGGCGGTGGAGGGGATCTTCGTCGGCGCGGAGGAGGTGATCGGTTCCTTCGAGGTGGTGGGGGAGACCGATTCCGTGATGACGATGGCGGTGGTGATCTCCTTCGAGGAGGTGGAGGCGATCGACGTCTCGTAGGCGACCAACGCCTTGAAGGAAGTGAGGGTGGTGGTGAATCGCGTTTCCTGGGTGACCTTGCACGTATCGGAGAAGCATCCCGATGGAGAACAGCCTCTCCTTTTCCCATCTCCCTATCTTCCTCTTCCACTCCACCTTCCTCTTCTGATTCTTCCCTTTCTTCTGGCTTCTCCTCCAGGCGTTCGATAGATGCTGGTTCCATTAAATGGTCCCTGGTTGAGTGTTCCCGTTCTTCGTTGGCAAGTGCAAGCTCCATAGATAGGTCGGCGTTCTCGTCTGCAGAGACTGATCTCTTGCGAGCACGAGGGCTATGCGGAAGGGTAGCCTTTGGAGATGGGAACTCTATCAAATTGTCGGTCGTATGCGGCTTCGAGTCCAGATTCATGAAAGAGCTACATTCGCAAAAGTGATAAATCGTATGCATGTTAGCTTCTCATACTTCAATCAGTGCATGGACGCGATTGCCATCAGAAAAGTCATAGTCTTGCAGAGTGAGTTTACCTGTAAGCTCCATAGTCGACATCGTCCTCGTCTTCATCCTTGTCCTTATCCTCAAAGTCAACCATCACAGGCTCTGGCAGATCGTCGTCCACGTCAAAAGAATCCCTAAACAGTGAGTTGAGATGCATTGTTGAACCTTCCTGGGTATCGGTGCTTTTACCCATGAGTATATGCTGACTGAAACTCGTGGAAGTGGTATCAAGCGCGCTGCTCTTCGCCTCCTGTAAGGCCAGGGTCGGTTGTCTAACGCAATGTAAGATGTGGTTAGATAGTATACCATTAGGCTTCTCTTAAGAGATGCGGGAAGAAACTATGGCTGTAAACTTACAGTTCCTCTTCTGGCTGATTTTCAACAAGCAGTTTGTGGATGGCACTTCCCATATCCTGAGTAAGCTCATGTCCGTTCTTGCGAATGATCTTGTAGACAGGCTCATGTGTTAACTCCTTGACGCTTTCGTACGAAACACGCGAGCTATCAATAAAATAATATAGTAAAATAGAAAGGGTTCGACAAGTTAGTTTTATTAGAAAAAGGGGTTATATTATCAAATGTGCATGAATGGAAGGAAAGCATACCAGGCGACCCACTGGAGTTTAAACTTTTGCCTTAGGTTTGACTTGTCAAAGATGGTCCGCTCACCCACCCACATCATCTCCGATGCCATCTTGGCGATCCCACAGAACTCGCTGCTCATGAACACAGTGAAGATCAAGAATACTTTTGAAGTCGGCTAATAAATATCATAAAGAGATGCGGAGTATATTCATTAATTACAAGGCTTGAAATGGGCACTACTTTTGGCATATTCCAAGTGATCTGCAAGTATATGCACGAGCGACGTACACTGTAGAGTTCTCGCAATGCCTTGTCATACATAGGGTTTGTGTTCCATGCATTCTAAACGATGAAAAAAAAAGGAACAGCAAGTTTAATATGGGGCCTTGTCACTGTTAGTCCCGCACCAGCTGAAAAAGCCTGCTTTATGAGACTTACGCTTTTCCGAGCATCGTCAAAGTCAACCTCGTCATTGACACGTATGACAAAGTAGTGGGCATCCTGCGCTCCTATTTCGGCCTCCATGGGGTCGAGTAGTCCTGCTTTGCTTGTTGTTGTACGCTGACATGCCTCACGCAGATTTTTGGTGGCTTCGTCCGAGTTTACTGGCTCTTGTTTCACAACCACTTCTGGCGATGGTGCTTTTGCTGCTTGTGCCAGAGTAGAAGGGTCTTCTGGCTCTACCTTGATCTTGGCCGTTATTACGGAGTCTTCTAGCTCGCTCACGAGGTTGAGGTTACTGGTTTGGGTTGGTTCGGCGACAGGTGAAGGGGTGGAAGAGACGGTAGTAGTGTTGAGTGTGGTTGGTCGAGTCAAATCCAAAGAGCCTATTAGTGATTCCATGTTACTGAGGGCGGTCGTTTGTGATGGTATTATAGGGTTGTTGCGTACAGTGTTTGGTAGCGAAGAGGAGGGGGTGTTGGATTGATCGACAGGAGAACGCAGAGTGGACAAAGAGGTCGAGAGAGCCGAAGAAGAGGGTGGTATTGTGGTGGTCGTAGCGACGGTTGGTATTTGAGCAGTCCCATGCGCACTGGATGCTGATGTGATCACTGATTTGGCCTCTCTCGACACATTGTTCGTCCTGCTGCTAGGCTTTTCCTCTGTCTTGGTCTGCAGCGTGCTCCTGGTTCGACTTCTGCCCCTGGGCTTGTACTTGTCTGTACTCCCACTTCTACTTGGCGTCCTCCATCTGTCTACGTCCTTGTTCCTGTCCCTACCCCTGTCTCTGACCTTATCGTCATTCCTGTCTCTATCCCTGTTATTGTCTTTGTCCTTGTCCCTGTCCCTGTCCTTGTCCCTATCCCTGTCTTTGTCCCTGTCCTTGTCCTTGGCTCTGCTCCACCCTCTGCTTTTATGCCCATCTCTGCTCCTACTCCGCTCCCTACTCCTCTGCCTGCCTCTACTCCTACTCCTTCCTCTTGACCTACTCCTATAACGCCAAGACGTATCCCTCTCTCTTGAACGATCTCTAGACCGACTTCTTGCTCTACCCCTGGATCGACTCCATGACCACCTTCTCGAGCGAGTCCAAGACCTGTCTCTTGACCGACTCCTGGATTTTTTGCGACGATTAGACTCTTTGCCTCTAGAGCGACTCCTGGAGCGACTCTTCGGCCGATAACTGTCCCGTTTTGGTGGTGCCGCAATAACGTCCGAAGCGGATGGTCTGCCTGAGGAAGATGCTGGCTTGGGATCCGAGTTGGTCCGAATCGCCACCAGAGTTATACCAGATCCCAACGGACGAGACAGAGGTGTTTTGATCGATTCGGTTGCGCGAGTCCCTGGAGAGTCGAGATCCTTCATTTGCCGTGTCATGGTTGTGATGGCATCCCGCAAGTCCTCTTTAACAGGTAGCATCGGTTTTGAGACTCCTTTGCGATCGTTCCTCCAGTCGCTTTCGCTCTTCCAGTCGTTATTGGCATGATGGTTGACACCTGCGCTTGTTTGCGAGACAGGCTGGAGTCGCCTAAGGGGGTTGATGTGGCTGCTGCTGGTGCTCAATTGGCTGATCTCGTTCCGTAGGTCCTGCATGACAAGGTAGACCTCATTCATGGGAGTCAGACTGGCGGGCTCAGATTTCTGAAAGATACGCGCGGGAGCTGCTGCTGCTGCTGAAGTTGCGTCATCCTTTGCTGGAGCAAACTGCCCCTGACTGAGTTCGATAGGGTCTTCGTCGAAGAGGTCGTCGTCGTCGAGGTCGTCGAGGTCGTCCCAACTGACGATGACTTCTTTGCCCTTGCCCATGATTATGATGTTGAATAGCCTCTACCTATCTGAGGTATCTATTAAAGCGTCACCCTTAGTACTGCAAGAAAAGGGCTTGTCGCGTGCGTTGGTCCTGTTTTCGAATGGGTGGATGTTGCTTGACAATGGCAAGTTACCTTTTTTTGTTTAAACCAGGGAGTCCGAAAGCAGTCATGGGGGTTTTTTGACGCCACAAAAATCCACTTCAAATATTCAGACTCGGCGTGTCTTGTTTCTAATTTACTCTCTTCTTCATCCACACCCGCACTTTCTCTCTCACACACACTCACACACGCATCTAAGGACAGGAACATTACGTATCCCTTGCCTACAACCATCACCAGCTTCAGGACTTGTACACTAATCAGCCACCACCACCACTACTCGAATAACAACCCTAATCAGCCAAGATCGGATCCATCCCCACAGCGCAGGACAGGACCCCACACTCAAATAAACCCCACACACGCAGACAAACGCACAACTCATGCCAAGTTCAACGCTTCGCCTACCCCCCTTTGGGCCATTGCTGAACACAGCAGACGCTATCAGCCGCATCCTGACAGAAACAAAAGACTACACGGGTATAATAACCGAAATTCTTGACGACAAGGCGTTCAAGAACCGAATTACAGTCCTGGACGCTGCTGTCAAGTCTATCCTCGTGCCCGAACTCGACAAATACAAAGTGCTCGACCGGCATTCTCTACTGGAAGGTGCCTTCAAGATGAAGCTCTTTTCGATCCAGGTATAACTCGCTGAACCACAAAAGGACAGGCCATCCTCTTCCTCTTCGTCTTCGACGTCGTCGCGGCAGGCTCCACCACCAGCACGCATCGCATCGTCTTCATCAAATTTGCCCTGGATCGATATTCGACGAAAAATTGGCCGCTAACGAACCCCACCAAACACTCCTGCACCTTTTCCGCGCGCGCGCGCCTTCTCAACATACTGTCGATGGGCACCCACAACCACTAGAACGACCTGGGATCAGATATTGAAAGACTCAAGGGCGCCCTCTTCCAATGCCTCGATCTTCTTTTGCGCTGTTCGGAACTCGAACTCGTCGAGCAGTTGACCCCCATCCATCTCCTCGAGGAAGTTTTGGACATGCAGACGGTCGAGTGTGGCGAGCAAGTCTATTATTATTTGGAATCGCGCGTAGATATTTTCACTTCTGTATGTGAATATTGTTTTTTGTTATCGTTATTTATTCACAATCAGTCGTAATGGGACATGATGATCATTTGTTACAAACGTTAACGTATGACCTTTTTAAATTAATAGGGTATCGCTAGTACCAAAGGAAAGGGACTGTCATTTCTTCGAATCTGCAACGAGCTCCTCCGTCGACTGTCAAAGGCAAAGAACACAGTCTTGTGTGGACGTATCTTGATGCTTCTGTCAAGCGTGTTTCCCATCACGGAGCGATCAGGAGTCAACCTCAAGGGAGAATTCAATACGGAGAATGCTACCCTTGTTGAAAGTGACGATGTCGTGATCGTGCCAGAGCTGGCCTCCACTCCTTCTCAGACTCAGAAGGGAGATGACTCTCGAGTCCCCGCCAGTGAGGCCATGGATGTTGACCAAGGTACAAACTTTATTCATCGCATATTATATTTTTAACAACGCAATAGCCCCGAATCTATGACTTAACATTTATTTCTCGTTACTTCTGCTCTCTGTTTTATAGAAGCTGGATCACCTCCAAACGAGCAAATGGATGAGGATAAGCCAGAGGATACTGCCAGAGCACAGTCGCGATTCTACACTGAATTCTGGAGCCTCCAGTCATTCTTCAACAACCCAAACTTGCTCATTAACTCGACGGACAACATGGCCAAGCTTCGGGAAGGCATCGACAAAACTCTCGCCAAATTCACGTCAATTGAAGAAGAAGAGCAGAAATCTCGCGGCCAGAGGACGGAATCGGCCAGCGCTACAACAGATGCGCCCACATCAGAATCAGCTACCGACTCATCAGCCAGCCAAAGTGCGGAGAAGAAGAAGCACAGCTCGAATAAGGACAGGACGAGCCCATCAAACACCTACTTTCCCAAGTTCCTCACTAGCCCCAAGTTGCTGCAACTGGAGGTAGTCTTTTGTGCTACTAACAGTTACAACGGTACGCATATAAAATTGCACAATGAACTAGATACTAAACATATTTACTTTTGGCCTACATAGATTGTGGACCCATATTTCAGGAAACACATTCTTGTCCAGTTCTTGATTATGGTCCAGTACTTGCAGAGCCACAACTTGGCCGCCAGAGAAGCACAGGCCAAGATTACGACACCTAACCGGCCATTTTTATCGCAATGGATCTTGGATGCCAAGGACCAGGAATGGACAGAGGCCACCCGACCCGCAATCCTCAAGCACCTAAAGGCGACTGGACTCGAGACTGGCGATTCTTCGTTCGTGAGCACAGTCGAAGAAGTGCTCAAAGACGACGAGAACTGGGCAAGTTATTTACCATACTTATGCGAAGATATTCTTTTATATTCTAGGTAGAGAAGTTACTAACATTATTTCTGACTCTTTGTGAATATAGGTGCAATGGAAGGCTGAGAGCTGTCAACCATTTGAGAAACCCTCATGGACAGCCGAGCAGGTTGAGCAGACCGGCCAGAAGCGTAAGCGTCTGTCACAAAAGATGGCGCCGTTGAAACAGAGACTCGGTTGTGCGTCCTTGACAGGCCTGTGGCGCGAGGTTGCAGAGCGAGAATGGGAAGAGCCTGGATTCGGAAGCTATAAGCCCCCTCGAGATGTGGATTCGTACCTTTTCGAAATGGGGCGTATGAGAAAACGGGAAGACATGATGAGAAAACTTCAGAACAAAGATAAGGATGCCCTTGCTTTGAAGGAAGAGGAGGCGAAGGAGAAGGACCAGGGAAGGATGTGGAGGGCTTTCCGACTTGGAGTGCAGCAGTACATACATCTCTACGACAACCTTAAGCTTGATTTTGATGGATTAGTGAACGCTATCAAAGACGATAAGGCTTTTGAGGAAATGGTCCGCGAGAATGGAGGCAAGGTTCCCGAACCACCAGCGGAGGAGAACACCGAGACAGCCAGCCAAGCTGGCACACAAGAACAGGCGGAGGCTGGCGGTGAGGCGAAACCGTCCCAGGGCGAGAATGGTGGACAGGAGGATGAGGACATGAAGGAGGCAAACCCTGCTGAGGACGCTGCGGACGCCGCTCCTACAGCTACGTCACTGCCGTCCACACCTTCGCCAGCAGCCACAGCAGCAACAACAGCAGCAACAACAGCAGCAACGACGGAAGCAGCAGAAGGCCAGGTTGACAAGACCAAGTCTGTGAATGATGGATCTACTTCACCGACAGACAAGCCGGCAGTTGATGCTGACGCTGCCATGGACACGGATCTTGCCCCCAACCACGACTCTTCATCGTCATAGGCATTTCACGTCACTATAAAGCACAGCGTCCAGCCATAGTGGCAAATCCTAAAAAAGCATGATTCACTTGGTACCGCCTTGTTTGCTTGATCGACATTTAAATGTTTTCCAGTGGGAAGCTTAGGTCCTTTCTCAAGGGCGCTCATGGTGATGGGTTGATCAAGGCATTGCCACCAAAAATGGGGAAAACGTGCAGGAAGAAGAACTGTAAATCTTGACAAACGGTTGCCCCCATCTAGGCTGTTCACTTTGGCAAACCTGTTTTGTGCAGGACCTGACCTTCCCCTTTTTGATAATGACAGATATTCACGTTGTCAACGTCGTACAAATGAAAAAGAGAAACAAGTACAACTGACGGAGAGGATTGGTCGTTGATTGGAGGTTGCGAAGAAGAGAGGAATAAAAACAGATGTGAGCAAAAGCTTATTCTCCTCTCATTCTATCCCCACCCGTTCGCTCTGTCCAGCGACCCGCTACTACTTTTCCGTTATATTTCCTTTCCTTTCTCGCCTTGATTTCAGGCCTTTTGTCACCCTTCCCCCTCCCTCCCTCCCCCTCTTGTTTCTAGCCTATTTTGTACTGTTTTTCACCCAGCTCAGTCTTTCTGGCGACACACGCGATTGAGATTTTTATTTCGGTGAAGTGAGATGGTTCAAAAAGAGCACAAACGGTCAACAACAACAACAACAACAACAAAAGTACCAAAGGGAAGACGAGAAATGGTAACAACGTGATACATGCGGCAAGCAGGAGGCACACTCGTTTGCACCGTCCAAGCACATATCTTCACTGTCTGCTCTTGCTTGATTTTTTTTTTTCTTTTTTGCGCTTATGTTCTGCATCCAATATCTCTTCTCGAACATACGCAAATACGTAAACAGTGCCACATCCATGTTTTCCTTTGTTTTTATTCCTCCGACTCCCCCACCTCTTCCTTGCATATGTTTTTCTTTGCGAGACTTTACTCTTCTTTTTAGTTTCTTCTGCCCCTCCAAAACAGATATTTCTCGCCAATTTTTCTTTCTCGCGTCAAGAAATTTCTCGGTTCTCTTTCCTCCTCCCTCCCCTTCCCCTGAGGTTGACGTACCAATAGAAGTATCCCCAATTGTTCCGCGGAAACGTTCTCAGAGTATACAAAAAATATGAATGAATAGCAAATGTACCTTATTTTGTGAAGGTCCAATTGAAAAAGGGAAAGAATGGGCCAGCTACTTTGTGAGGTCAGTGGGCTGGCCTCGCTGGGATACGTTCGTTTGTTTTTTTTTGAGTGGAATAAACATAAAGGCAACACTCATAAACGAAAAACAAACATATAAACAAAACAAAACTTTGGGCTGTAGTCATGCATGCTAATTCTTTTTTCTGTTGGATTGTTTTCTCTGGCTCGCATGCAAATAAGGCAGCAACGGACAAGCGGCTAGGCGGAGGCAAAAAAAAAAAAAAATGCAAACACTCACTCACTTTAACCCTGGGTTGGGTCGATAACAATACCAAGAACACCCAAAGAAATACCAATCAGAGCCAGCTCCCACTCTTGGCATGAGCATGATCATCATCGCATATGCCTACTTCCCTCACTCCTACCTCTTCCCTCTTTCTCTAATCCGCCAATCCTTCCGTTTTTTCTGTTTTCATGCTCTCATACGATATGCAGCTACCTCCTCCTCCTCCGAAGAGAGGTACCTATTTTTGTTGAAAACAGTCTGTCAATCTCACTCCGCCTCCCCAATCTTGCCTACTCCATCATCATCCCTCATTATTGAAAAGAATGAATAATTGCAATTGCGGATGCATGAGAAAAAAGCGTGTGAAAATACAGATAAAGGTCCAATCTCGAGATTATGAAAAACGCGATCTCAAATCGGCACTGACAAAATATGCCATCTCATTCAACCCTTTTCAATGAACCCTGCCCCATGAGCCTTCGCCCTTTTTTTGCCCTGCCACGCAAGAGTGCATAAAAAAAGCAAGCAGGGAAATGATTATGTTTCCCGCGTCATATCCACCTGCACGTCGAGAGGAAATAACAACAGGCGCAAAGCAAACCACTTTATTACGAAGCCTTATCGAGCAACAACAATTTAGATAGACCCCCTGTTTTTTCTAGTTCACCTGCACTTTCTTCTTTGTCATCGATTTGTGATAGGTGCATCGTCTGCGTGTTGTCGCGCTCAGATAGCAAAAGAACGAGAAAAAAGTAGGACAAAGGATTCGATGAACAAAATGTTACAGCGACAACAAGAAATAAACAACGACAATGATCAAAAAGAATAGCCACAGAAGGCATCCAGGATCGAGAGTAATGAGTAATAGAAAAAGTTGATTTTTCATGATCGTTGATTGAAACCCATTCTTTGTGAGAGATAATCGTGTGAAGAACGTGAGGTATTAGAAGTCGACGATGCTGAACATTTGGGTAAGAAAGCGGCAAACCAAAATAAAATGACCAACAAAAACAAAGTAAAACAGCATTTTGCAAAAAAGCAGGGACCGCATGAAAAAAATAAAATACGACCGGTGCCTGAATTTAGATGTTAAGTTAACTTTTGCAAGGGTTCACATTATCGGCAGATAGCAGAAACTTTAAATTCTTTCATGCCTTGCCACCACATCTGACCAGGGGGGCTACAAAAGCTTTCGTTACAACTGGATATTCATATTCAATTCGCTACCCTTTTACATATGACAAGTGAATAGGCGGTGCCAGAGGATGAAAAGGTGAAGGGAAAAAGGAGGTCTGATCCCACCTTTTTTCAATTGGCCGTGTGATAGGGCTGTTGTCTTTCCTTGCGTTATGAAGACAAATGTACTCACATAAACGCCTATTGCGAGATACTTGACGGATAGAATAGGCGTCCGTGTAAAATGTCCTCACAATGATGATCCTGGGCGAAGACCCCGCTCCTTTTTCCTTCATCATTGCGATCTTTTTTGACCTTGACTGCTGCTTTTCTCCAATCCAACAAAATCCAACTCTGATCTAAACCCTCTCCATCTCCCACCTTTCTGACTCGATAATACAAGGGGAGAGGCAAAGTGTGTGTGAGAGAGAGAGCGAGAGCAAGTGACAAGAAAAAAAATGGACACTAACGAGGGTGAGTATCGACTTCGTGGCACCATCTCCTCCATTCTAAAACCTATTTAGCCAAACACAAACCCGGTTGTCCTTTTGTTGACATGCCTTCCTTTTCCCCTTCCTCCCTTCCCCTCCCCACCTTTCACTGCTCTATTTTTTTTCTTTTTTTTCATTCTCAGTTTCTGTCGCACAGCTTTTCCGGAGTTTGTTTTTTTTTCTTTTTTGTGTATTTTACTTTTTTCGACCCTCAATGTTGGAAATGGTCACAACCGCCTGCTTGCCTTGTTTTGCTTTGGCCTGCCCTGTCGTGCACTTGTCTGTTATCCAGGAATAACAAAATCTTAATACCACGATCCTCATAAAGGCCCATATGCCAGTCAGCGTGTATGCAAGTGAGAGAAAGAAGTGAAGAAGGTTATTGACAAGCGTAAAAGACGAGCGAAAATTGTTTAGATCCACCCGCCAGCAAATGTGATTATCGTTTCTGTCCCTCTTTTTTTTGTTTTCTCCAGTGGGGTAAGTATACATGTACGACCTAGATAAGTCCTTTCCCCCCTTGTTCTCTCCCTTCCTTCCCACTCTTCCCTTCCGCTCTCTATCTCTACTTTCTCTACATATGTCGCCGTTTTGTTGGTGTTTTTTTCGCATCCGACCAAAAACTCTCTTTGCTACCTAGGAAAGAGGAGAGAAAAATAAAGATGAACGCCATTGACGCCCTGAAGAAAGAAACAGAAATGTCGAGACTAACCGACAAGGCTCGGATCCTCACTCGACAGGCGCCGTTTATTTTTTGTGGGCTGAAGGCGTGAGAGAAGATGTCTGATCACACATACGCAGATCGGTCTCCCACTAAAGGTAGTATGAGTATGTCTGAGACACAAGCAATAAATGCGATTGAGACCTTCTCCACCTCATATCATCTTTACACACTATTGTCCAGCGATTAGAGATCAGCCGTAGGATCCAGGAACCAGGGACCGGTTAAAACTGATCAAAAAATAATAAGTGATCGACAAACGAACCCTTCAAAATTGTCTCCTCTCTCATTTGGTTCTCTTTCACATCCTGTCTTGATATGCCACTTTATCTTTTATTTTTTTTTGTCGCAAAGAATAAAAAAAGCGCAAACATAACGCGAACCTTTCGTCCCAACGACACCGCCCTTCTTCTCGCTTTTGTTTTGACACAAGCAAGTCATTCGCTTTTACCATGGATTTTGTACAGTGTTCTGCTGACGATATCATTGGCGGTTTGCTGTTTTTCAGTTCATATCTGAATCAAAACGCACAAAAAAATCTTTGTCATCTCTCTTTTGTCTCTTTCACACACAAACTCATTCCACCTCGTCCGACGATGACTCTCACGACGTTCCCGAAAAGTGGACCCTGCCAGTTTCTCCTCTGAATAGGGTTGCGATGTCCATCTGTCTGTCTGTCTGTCTGTCTGCCCTGTCTGTTCACTCTGATTGTCTCGGACTGAGAATCGCAGGCAACGCACCTGTAACATTTTTCACCCATTTGTAACTACTGAAGTACTGGAACAGGAATCAGGCCACGTAGACGGAGAGACAGAGAGACGGAGAGACATCTAAAACATTGCATCTCAGTTGATTTTGTTTGTGTATACTTTGGCTCCATCTTTGCAACCTCGAACATCAAAGGTGGTGGCGGTAGATAGATAGGGCATATGGGCGCTAACGGGGAAAGTTGACCCTAGGTTGGTTTCTTTACACAACTCCACTCGATGTACACACGGCTACATGCCCTTCAGAACAACAAAAAAAAATAAACCAGACAAAACGACAAGGGAAAGTGGAAAAACTTTTTTTATGAACAAAGCGTGGATAAACCTGCCTGTGGGAAGGGATGAATATGGATGAGAGACAGAGGAGAACCAAAACCATCAACAAAAAAGGGCGCTAGCGGTTGTTGTTGATGTTCTTGGTCGTAGTTGTCATTGAGTGAGACGAAATCAGGGTTTGTTGGCGCTGTGCTACTACTTACCTGACCAAGGAAATCAGTATCAGGCCCTCGATTCGTTGAAAGGTTAAAAAAAGGGCAAAGGCGTAAAAAAAAAAAAGGCAAAAAGAAGACTTGTTCAACCCAAATCGTTCGACCCAAATGCACAGAAAAAACAAACAAAAGGAACCGAGGCGACTGGTTGAACAGGGAAAGAGAGAAAAGAAAAGAAAAAGAGAGAGAACGAAGCACAACAGGACAAGGTTTTGTTGTTTTCTACTTTTTTATTGGCTGTCAGATACGGAAACATTCAAATAGGCAATGAGCAATAACATGCATAGTCAATAAGAGAAAATCTATAAACAGCAATGCCAGCACGCTATCGAGGCGTAGTTAAGTTACTTGTGAAAAGACAGAAAAATGACCTGCCCGCGCTTTTCAATCTTCCCTCTACCTTT
This sequence comes from Linnemannia schmuckeri, assembly GCA_029449235.1. Classification (NCBI taxonomy): domain Eukaryota; kingdom Fungi; phylum Mortierellomycota; class Mortierellomycetes; order Mortierellales; family Mortierellaceae; genus Linnemannia; species Linnemannia schmuckeri. The sequence goes on along the minus strand of JANATG010000012.1, from coordinate 811,403 downwards.
TTTCTGTATTCTTGTTTTTATCGGTCCCACGTTCTTTGAAAAGTGAACCTTTCCCCGCAACCATGCCAATGTTTTTACTCATCGCGAAAAGCAACAGGGGGTTTCCAGCAATAACAACGACAATAACACAAAATCGATTCTTAACATTCTTGAAGATAACGCCACCCAATAAAGTGTATCAACGTGAATAAGAAAAGACTCTTTTGTTATTTCTGTCAGCAACATTGGAGTCGTGTGGCGATGAAATGCTATTCTGCAGGGTCAAAATCAAAATAAACGTCTCCTTTTTCAGGGACGAGACCCTTTCCTTCCATTCATATCCCCCTTATTCACTCTCTCGGAGTAAATAGAGATAGAGTTAAAGGCATGATAATGCGCATTCTGTAATTATGGGATAGATGGAATGGGTTTGTCCAAACCCAAGACGTCATGTATTGAGATAGGGTCCACTTGTAGGCAAATCATTGTTGGGAGGTTTATTTGACTGACTGCTTGTCTTATTCAAGAGAAGCAGATGCGGAATAGAAAATGTGTTTTCTTATACAGAGTGAGTAAGGGGCAGAGAAGACCGTTGAGCAGAGAAGACCGTTGAGCAGAGAATGAGAGGGGCGACCAGGCTCAGGATTTCTAATTTTTATGCTTCTTCTTTGTCCTTTATCTCCATTCCTCTAGCCATCATGATCATACCCAATGATCAAGATCTTTTGGGAATCGAATATGAAATATATTTTTGCTCTAATTGACTTGAATAAGCAACTGAGTGCGGCAGTGCAAAAATACAAAAAAACAAAAACGAGAATCAATTGCACCATTCGTTTTACTGTTGTTTGTTGATGTTGATAGTGTTATGGGCTGAAGGCATGGTCAGCATCCGTCCAGGGGATGTCGATGTCGAGAATGGCTTGGAGCATAACCACTCTTCGTCAACCACCACTACTCAACCACCACTACTCAGATACCCGCCAATCCATCATTGCTCATTCTCCGTTCTCGCATGCATTAATGCATACACCCAGAAAAGAGGAAGATACTCATACTTCTTTGTTTATGCTCATCCTTCCATTTCTCTTTTTGTTGGTTTTGACATTGAACAATGCATTAATGTGTTTATATGAGTGAGAGTATGCGCCATGAGGACGAAGGGAACACAAAGAAGGGGATCAAATGACCGATAAACAGCTCTTCTCTCCCCACCCCTTCTCTCTGAATTGCATGCAGGAATGAGAAATAGATAAATGGAATAAATGGATGATTTTGGTCCTCTTATCCTTTCCACCGTCTGCTCGAGCCATTAGCCAATCGTTAGATGTTTCTTCGATGAGAACAATCCTTTGAATATTAGCCATTTCATTTCACACATGCATTGTCTGGTTGCATGCATTATTAGGGCTGAAAAAATCTAAGTGCCAACAAATGTAAATGAATAACTGCATCAAATGACCACAATAACGCGCACCAATTGAGCAGCGAACAACAAACAGCGCATAAATAACGACAAGGTGCAAAGAGGCCACGAGAGAGTTGCCTCTTGTCTCCTCATTGTCGGAGCATGCATCCAATTCATCTCATTCCATCGTGGGGTGTTTTTTCGCTGTAGCTGTCGTTGTTAGTTTCTGTAGCTGTTATTGTCCGCGCTATTGTTTACAACAAACAACTCATTCATAAATACATACACCACAACTCAACAAAAACAACAACCTAAACCCAAAACTAAACAAAACAAAACAAAGACAAAGACAAAACAAAGAAACCATGCTTTGAGAGCGGTGGAATCCTCATTCCTCGCTCGCTCTTTTCTCTCCTTCAACCCTGCCACTTCACCATCTCGCTTCTGCTCTCCTTCCTTCTTCCTCTTGTTTACGATCATGCGTTCACTCTTCCTTTCCTCCCATCCCCTTTCATTACACATAAACAACAGTAGCGTGTCCGACGTCAATTAACTCTATCTTCCCCTTTGCATGGCGCTCAACAGAGTGTGCTCTCATTCCTGATCCTCCCTCCTTCCCTCCTTCCCACTCTCTCACTCTATCCGTTAGAAAAAGTTAAGGTCTTTCCAGCTTCCCTCGCTTCACCATATCCCGAGTTCAGAAGAGCAATCTTCCCGCTAACGGTTTTTTTTTGTGTCCCTATTTCTCCTTTCCACCCTTTCTTTTCGATTTACCCATGCGTTTTAGCTCTCTATTTTTATGGGTAGGTTGTCGATGTTGAGCATCCAGCAGCGGGAAACCTTCTCCACTTTTTTGTTGTTAAGATGAACACACATACACACACACAAACACCCATTTTTCATACTAAAAACTCTGCGTCACATCCATCTCTATGCCTGTACAAAAAAAGAGTTGAATGATGTTCCATTTTTCTGTTATTTTGTAGTAAACACACACACACACACGCACAAATTCTCCTCCTCCTCTGTTCTTCCCCTTTCTCTCCGCGTGGCTGCCACACTGCATTAGTCTTCTTTTGTTTATTTGTTTCTGAACATGAATCATTGATGCTCTCATATGTCCGATGATAATTAAGCCGATAATGACCATTTTTTTCGTCTACACTCTGCGGAATATGTGGGAAAAGCAGGGATAATCATAACAAAGAAATGTCGCCTTGTCTTTGCCATTATTCTACTCCTCATCCTTTCGCCATCCTTTTGGCGCGTAAAATGAAAACGCATTATTTTTGATTTAATGGAAACACAAAAAAAAACGGTTATCTGTGTGACTGAACGCGAAGAGAAGACGAAGACAAGTAGGGAAGGAAGGGGACTACAGTTGAACGGGATCCACATCCGGCGCCCCCTTTTGTCGTTCTTTTTAGGTCGTGATTATTTTTTGAGAGCCTGTTTTTGCAATGCAGGATGCCAAGAAAAGTATGAGAAAAAGGTACCATCTGCACATCACATCGACAGAGGCGGAGGAGGACGATGAAGTGGCAGGGCGAACAAAAAAACCAGGAGAGAAACAAAACACGCCAACCACAGAGGGAGGCAGAGAAGAGGAGATCGCAAACAAATACATAAACACAAAAAGAAAAAACACGTTAGCTGGAGACAATACTAAACAAATACATAACAGCCACAATAATGCCTCAATAAAGAGAAATACATGCGTTTTAGCTTTTGCGGTGCATTGGACCTCTCCACTACACCACTGTGGGGCGTTGTTGTCGTTGGTCTGTTTTATGTTGTTGCCGTTGTTGCAGCGCATGAACATGAGAGGAGAGAGTATGCAGAAGTGGGGGATTTTTTTTTTGTTTCTTTGTGTACAATTTTAAGCCATTATGGAAGTACCAAAGAACGAATGGAATCGTTGCACCTCTTTTTCTTTGTGTCTGCTTTGTGTTGTGTATTGTGCATCCTTCTTTAATCGAATACGCCCGATGATACCCTTGCAAAAAAGAAAAAACTTGTTATTTGCAGGCGCAGGCACGAACATAATAGAATGACAGTCAGTTGTCGACACGTTTTCAAGATTGGAAGGAACACACGCTTCGTTGTTGTGTTGGTTTTCTTTCTTGTTTGTAGACAGAGTACGACCATGGGTACCTCTCACTAGAAAAGTCAACTGACTGACTGTCTCTCTCACTCTCACCTTTACTCGCCTGCTTTCTCTGTCTGTGTCTTTGTCTGTCTTCCTCGACAAAAAAAAAAGTAGCTCAGCGCAACAGCCCAAACTCTATGCTGGTGCTCATCAGGGTGTGTCAGGGGTCCTCCTCAGCACCCAAACAAATTTTTATTCAGATGGTCGGTCCCTTCCCTCTCTGCCCATCATCCAACTCTCTTTCTCCCTGTCTTTCGCCTTGTTGTTAAAGAGGCGCTCGCATTTGTTTGGGTGTATATTTTCATACTGGTTGACTGCTGCTCTAAACAAACATAACAGCAGGTGCACCATCGAGGCAAAAGATGGAGAGAGGGAAGGGTTGTGTGAGGTTCTTGATTTGTAGTTGCATATCCGTTTGCAAATATTTTATCCCTCCGATGGTTTGCCCCTTCCAGCACCGCCTTTTCTTTCCTCTTTTCATCCCTCTTCCACTCGGTTGTTCCACCTAAAAAAACAAATTGAGCAACTTCATGTTGTTGTTGATGTTGTTGTGATGCTACAACGAAGAAATAAAGCTCACATCGTCGCACACTCTCTCCTCTCTTGTATTGTGTTGGTACCTCTTTTATTCGCAAAATATGACTGACGAGGAAGGACAGGAGAAAGAGTGAGAATTCATGAAAAACATATTGCGGTTTCCTTGACACAGCAATGTCTCCACTGAACGTTCCATAAAATGGAGACGTGTATGTGAATGACAAAACCCGATATAAAAAATCCCTCGTTGGATTGTCACTTGTTTGTTCGCGGAGAAAGCCAGAGGAGAAATATAGAAGGAGCGGGGTTGTTCTTCTGGGAAGAACGCACTGGGTAAACGAGAAGACTAAGGACGCCGTTTGTTGACCCGTCGGGTAGGAAAAAGTATCAAGGGTTTTCCTCCCTTTCACACAGCGATCCATCCCTCTTTTTCGCTAGACCGGCAGAGGCAGACTGCCTTCGGAGAAAGGAAAACGAAGCGAAGGGCGATCGTAGGCAATGCATTTATCCCACTTGAACATAGAGTGAGACACAATTGCCTGGCTGGATCTGAATGCTAATGAGGGTATGATGTGCTCTTAGCGCCGGATCCTGGAACTATAATAATCGTTGAGAGTGGAGATACCTCAGCATCATCATCGTTTGTTTTTATTTTTCCCTCCCCGGATACTTTTCCCCTTCCCCATACTGACTAGCACCAAAAGGTATGCTAAGATAGACAGGATAGACAAGAAAATATAGAAAAACTAGGGTGCGTGTGTAGATAGAAAAAGAGCTGTGGTTTTATGTTAATCATTGTACTGCTCTTGTCACTCATTCCTTGGAAATAGTCCTTTGCTCTCCATCATGTCCTCATAGCTATTTTTTTCGCAAATTGCCGGGGAAAAGAGAAGCACAGATCCTCATCTGAACAAGACAAAAAAAGACGAGAGAGAGAGAAACTAAATAAAAAAAAGGCGATCCGCCGATTGTCCGTCGGAGAAACTACAGGCCAACAGGGAAATCATGAGAAGAGTAAGAAGGATGAAAAGTCAAATACGGGGAGAGTTCGGTGATCCTGGAAACTGGAAGAACTTGGTGCCATTTCATGGAACCACTCGTTGAGTGGACAGATGGAAGCAAAGGAGAGTCGCCGTGTTGTATGGCACCCCGTGGAGTCTTCCATCTTCATCACAAGTAACGAGGAGAAGAGGTACTCGTTGTTTTGCAACTCTTTTTCTTTGCGTCTACCATAGGTGATGGTTCAGTCGTTTATGTCTTGGGAGTTGGATCGTCTTGAATAGAGTCGAAAGAGATCAGAAAAGCCCAACTGATGTGAACAAAAACGCTTTGGAGAATGTCTATAATTTCAAACTTTTATAGTTTCGACTCTGCCATTTACCTCTTTACCCTATCTACGCCCTTGACCATAGTCTCTTTTATCTTTTCTCACTTGCCTTGGAATTGGAATGCCCTTTTCACATAAGAAAAGAAACAAGGTTCTTTGGGCGTCATCTTCTTGTTCAGAGAAGGCGATGACTAGACAAAGGTGGTGTGGTAGGAGAGACCACAAAGCCAAGAGAGACATAAACTGAGCTAGGGTAAACAGTAGTACACTCAAGCCAGCCAGACGAGGGGTTTACGTCTGTATCTGTGTAAGGAAAGGGAGGGTAGAAAGGGTGCATGCAGGTCTTTATGCAATTTCTTTTATTTTCGACTCTTCTCATCAAGCCTTACTCTTCCTTCTGGTTCTTCCCTGCCTTTCATCAAGTTCAGCAGTCAGTCATCCAAATGAATCTACTCCACACACACACAATTTTTTTATTTTTTATTTTTTTTGTCGATCAGATAAACATTCCCTGCAAACAAACAAGAGAAAAAAAATGTCGTTCATGAACCGACCTTCTCGACTGAAATTTCGAATAAATGCCATTGCCAAAACAAAATTGCGGGGAAAGGCGATATGTCCCTTCTCGCGCAAGAGATTCTAACGCCAAGGGATCAGGACGGGGAGAGATAAAGAGAGCAAAAAAAATAAATAAAGTGGAAGGATCATCTATCCATTGCTAGTAAACACCGGAATGGGATGGAAGACCCAGTTGACCCCGAGATATCGGATTCTTTCTTCTTTCTTTCTTGTTTGTTGCTGTATTCTGACAGGCCCTGAGTACACACAATAGCGAAACGAAGATCTTGTACCTCGGGCGAATAACTCAACCAAAGCGCGTATCTGCGTGCGTGTGTGCATCCTGCCAATATGATTCAGAATCAATGCTTTGGAAGTACAAGCGAGAAAAGCGAGGAAAGGGCTAAGAAAGGCATGGGGACAATGTTACTATTTTGTTTATTTGTTTGTTGGGATGGTTGCGTATTTGTCCTTCCTCGGATGTAGTGCTCCTGCTATTCTTCCCCCTGCTGCTACTATGTATGGCATTTCATATAGCAGGGTCTGGTTCCCTTTTTCCCTTTCTTGTTGTTCTTTGCATAACATCAATCTGGGGTATTGTGGATGAATTGCATGATGGTGATGTGCCCTAGTCGCAGGCGGGTTCGCAATCTTGAGAGTCACCTCACCGTGGTGGTGGGACGGTTAGAAGGATAAGAGGGGAAAAAGAAGACAAAGGTATGCAATGAGGTGGTTTTTAAAAGCAATTGGTATCACTTTTGACCTAGCCTCTTCTTCTCTCACTCTCTCCTCTGTCCCTTTCTCCCTTACTTTCTTCTAATCTCATCCTTGTAGTCACATTGATAGCAAGAGTAGAACAACGAAGTGTAGGTGTCTATGTGCGTGTGCGGTAAGAGTTGCGGCCATTACTGTTTTTTTTTTTTTTTTTTTTTTTTTTTTTTTTTTTTTTTTAGTTTTGGGTTCTGGCTATTTTCTTTATCGGATTTGAGAGTGAGGAGGCAAGAGGCGAAATGCGTGAGAGGGAAACAGAAGGAAGAAAGAGCACATATTCTACCTATGACGCGAACTGTGTGTTTGTTTGAGCATCACCTTACCATCCAATCCAAGGAATGGAAAGATGAAGAGCCGTTTATCTGGCAAGTAGAGTGTTTGTGTGTGCGAGAGAGGGAGAGCAAAGTGGCGAAAATGAACAGTGGAGGTGGCAATAGAAAGTGACTAAGAGTTTGTTGTTGTTTGCGTTTCCATGCTGGATGCTACAGCCCTACTTTTTTTTTTTGGCTCATCAACAACACTACAAAGGAGAAAAAGAGGGAGAGGAGGAGGAGTAATAAAACAACGGTTCGAATGCTCACCATGGTTACACGTCTTTTGAATGAAAGAGAGGCAAATCCTTTCTTTTTTTTATTTCGCGAAATCCACGTTTTTGAAAAGATGGTCAAGAGAGAAGACAGAGAAAGGAGGGACAGAGAGAGTGTGTGTGAGAGAGAGAAAGTGTTTGTGGGTGAGTGAGCAAATCCCAGCCTAGTGTTCTGCTGCTGGTGCAGTGAGTGAACGAAGATTATATGTTGTGTGGGTTGTGGTTGCTAACTGTTAATAGGATGTATATTAGAATAGATTATGACGACGATGATGTTGATGGTGAGTGAGTGACTGCAGTCAATCGGACTGAGCAAGAGCAGCACTGGTGTGTGGATGTCGAACTATCGATTTGCAAGTGCCCTTTTGTGAACCCTACTTAAGTACCAAGTACCTACAAGCAGTAGGAGCAGAAGAAGAGAAGTGGAACTCATAATTGACTACAGGATGTATTCAATTACGAGGTGGATATAAGAAAAAATGAATACCAAAGTTATTCGTAGTGAGTGCAGTCAATGCACGAGTCTTTTTATCAAAGTATTCAATTGAACATTCTTGACCGACCATTATATACACAGACAGGCGACAATGGAGGGACAGACATGGTTCGTCGTTGGCTCTCTATTTCTCTTGCCTTCTGCCTCCCTCTCTTTCTCTTCTCCACTCCATCCCACTCGCATTTTTCTTTCATTCCGCCTGCTCAGAAAAGAAAAATAAAAAGAACCCTTCTCTTCCTTTTCCTCTTCCTCTTCCTCTTTTTTTTTTTTTTTTTTTTTTTTTTTTTTTTTGGTTTTTTTTCTACTTCTTCCTCTCTTCCTTGCTTGTTACATCTTCGCCTCTTCTTCGCCTTCTTCATTTCGCTTTCCTTCGTCTTCATCCTCCTTCTCTCTATACTTTTCTTCCTTTCCCTAATCATTTCAACCCAGCATCATACACAATTACTCGACATCCTCTCCTTCCCCCTTTCGACAACAATCCCTCTTAATTCAGCACTCCAACATCATTTTTCCGTCCGTCAGTACTCTCCTATTCCACATCCTCCTCGTCCCTTTTCCCTTCATCATCCACTCATCCAATCCCCAACAAACAAACAAGAAAAAAAAAGTCCTTGTGTACTTGTAAGACCACCTTCCTGTTTCCTTTTCTCCCTAGATACAGCATAGACACATACGAACAACAACAAAATCCGCTCCTTGTTTGTCCCTCACATCACACATCCTCATCACGATCCAGATTTACACCAACATCCTTGCTGTTCCTCAACGTGATATGTAAGGTCGAGATGCAGATGTACACTTGACACAATGTCAATGGTACACACACGCAAGAGGAAAAAAGGGAACATCGATAGTGATGATGTTGATGATGATGATCCCTCCTATAGGTACCAATTCGTTGGGTTATGGAGCATCGTTCTTTCAGTATATATTCACGCGGAAGCACTATCTTTTCGCGTCCTTTTTTCTCAGTTCCCTTTTTTTCTGTTTCTTTCTCTTTTTCTCCCTCTCCTGGTTTCTTAAACCTCCTGCATTCTACCTCTTCCACCTCTTTCTTTCCTTCCTTTTTCATCTTTTCCCTCCTTTTTTTTTTCAACTGTTCACCGTCCTCAACGACAATTGCACTTCACTTGCCATCAGGAAACGCACAACAACTGAAAACGTAAAGGACACCTCCTTCTTAATTGCGTGTGCAATCCGGCGCACCCTTGGTTTTTGTTTATCATTCAGTCGTAATCCCGAAAATGCGGAATATCATCATCCTCCGCAGGGAGTTATGTCCCTTCTCATGACACATTTTGTACCCTTCCTACTTTACTTTCCCTTTCACCTTCAATTTAACTGCTCCCTCCTTTGTGTCCGTTGGAAAGATCAAATATCCTTTTCCTTCTTTTGTTCCCGAGCTGGTATATCAACGTCGCAAAAGGGCCAACCAACAAACCAATCAACCACCAACCAACTAGCCAACTAGTCAACTAGCCAACCAACCGGTTCTGTCGTCTCTTTTGCACATTATCCTCTTCCTCTGTTCACTTTTACGATTGTTATTTTTCACACAGTTCGCACACTCGTTTTTGCCTAATTAATTACTCGGTTCAATTCAATCGCCCTTTGAACCCTTTTAACCCTCAACCCAATTATTGAGCAGCTTTGCCCTGAACAGCAACAACTTTTTTTTATATATTTATCTCGTTATATGTTAACTTAACTTTTGGCCAGTCATATTGTGTTCTCTGTCCGAGCTTAAGATTTTCTTTGGTTTTTCACATTATGATGGTGCGGACCTTTTTCTTCATTCACAACAGACGCCAACACAGTCCGACACAGGGCAATTAAATATGATGACGGGTAGGGATAGAGAAAATGAAAAAGAGGCAGTGCGAAAAAGTTGAAAAGAGGAAACAAATAAGGAGTGATGTTGATTGCTTGTTGCAACTGCATCTGTCAGTACACAACTGCTTCCATCTCTTTCACCCTCATTCTTATTCTTTTCTCATCGATATCGGCCTTGGTTGTAGTCGTCATTTACTACAAGCCACACATACATACTCAAGAGCTAGTATACAACGGCTTTACTGCTTCCCGTTGTTCGTCTTTGGTTCTTTTGTCTTGCTCCGTTGGATCCAACTATCGTAAAAGGGGACAAAAGACGATAAGGAAGCGAGAGGACAAAACCCTGTTTTTTATACATCGAGTGAGCTGATTATTTCTGTGTGTCTATGTGAGGGTGTGAGTGTGCATGATACCCTGTTGTCTTTGGTTTTTTATTCTCCACTTCCGAGATCGACATTCAACATTTCGACAGAGAGGGAACGGTCCTCTCTTTATCTCATCCCCTTCCTCCATTCCTTCCTCCCTTTTCTCCCATTCGTGTGTGTTTTTAGGGTGCTCACCACTTTTTCTTTTTCTTCTGCTGTTGTGCAGCACTTGGTTAAACAAGCTCTTTTTTTTTCTTTGTCTTTTTCCCCCTTCCTCTGGTTCACTGTTTCTCCTCTCGCATATGTCAATGGGATATTATTCTTTTTGCTCTCTTTCTTTTTCATTCATTCATTCATTCTTACCCTCTCTCTCTCTCTCTCTCTCGGACCTAATCTGTCGGTCCGTGTCGGTGTCGATTGTCTATTGTCGATGTTAAAAAATATGAATGGGCGAGAGAAAGAATGACCATCGTCCACTTCCCCTACCTCCCCAATGCAGGGGTGCTGTAACTTTGTGCTATGTGTGTGCTATTGATTCCTTTATATTTTTTCCTTCTCTCTTTTTCCTTGTCGTCCTTGTTCTTCTCCAAAAAGCAATGTTCATTCTCCGCGTGTCTGTGTTGTATCTTTTTGTATTTGCGTGTGAATGTGTTCGATGTGTGTTTGTTTGTTTGCTTGCAGGAAGTGTTTGTGTTGACTACTACTGACTTGGCATAGAATAGTGTGTTTTGGATCTGCAGTCATTCAGTCATTGTGTCTCGTCTACTCCCTGTCCATCGTCGATTCAAATGTTTAAATAACGATAATGTAAAAGAGTCTTTCTTGACTAACCATTGTTCCTTTCTTCTTCTCTTTTGCTTTCTTCCTCTCTTCCTCTCTTCCTCTCTTCCTCTCTTCCTCTCTTCCTCTCTTCCTCTCTTCCTCTCTTCCTCTCTTCCTCTCTTCCTCTCTTCCTCTCTTCCTCTTCTCCTCTTCTCCTGCACTTCTCTTCTCTCCACTTCTCTTCTCTCCACTTCTCTTCTCTTCTCTTCTCTTCTCTTTCCTTCCTTCCTTCCTTCCTTCCTTCTTCTCTTCTCTCCTCCTCGCTTTTCCTACCTTCTCCTTTTTTATCGTCTCCCTTTTCTTTTCTTCCCTTTCCAGCCTCGCCCTTCTTCGCTATTGTACTGAATTTCATACTTTTACGTCCTCCCCTCTCTTTAACGACCATTCTTCATCATCCTTTTCGCTGTCCTGCCTGCCCTTTTCCTTCTCTCTGCCTTCTCCTATCTTCTTTCTCTCCTGCCCTGCCCTGCTCTGAAGCAAGAAGGACCCTTTTTAGTTGCTGCCTCTCTCTTACTCCTTTTTTTTTTTTTTTTTTTTTTTTTTTTTCTTCAACGACATACAGCCAACGACAACCACATCCGTCCCTTTCTTTATCCTCCTATTGCTATTTGATTTTGTATTTTCCCTCCATCTCCTTTCCTTGTTTCTTTTCCCTTCTCTCCCCCTATACCCAAAAAGCACAGCAAACGCACAGCTCCTCTCAAAACTAGGACCCTTCTTTTTTCCTCTTCCTTTCTTTTTTGACTCTCCCTCCCTCGCTTTGCTCCCTTGACTATAAAAGGCCTTCTCCACCACATAGAACACAGTCATGTCTACAGCATCAACACTGCCTGCCCTCTCCTCGCCTTCACCCGCACACACCTTTCACAATCACGTCCACCGTCCAGCTCGTGTCAGCTCCCAACCTCAGTCTCCAGTCCAACCTTCCTTCTCTAACATGGACGGAGTGGATGTCGACATGGCCATGCACCAGCAGTCAAAACGAATGGCCGGCCTCTCCATCACCAACGCAACGGGAACCAAAGTTAGCATTTTGAACGATAGCTCTACTGAGCTTGGACCATCTTCAGGCCGCACCTCTGTCCCACAGTCGCCTCTCCTCTCAAATAGCCCTCGGGACATCACCTCTTACCCACACAACAACAGCGACGAGCACAACTTTTCAGCATCCGCCCACGACCATAACCCCCACCACAATCACAACCAACAACAAAAGCCACCACATAGACAGCATGCCCAAGACGCCCCCTACGATGCCGCCCGGTTGTCCTCCCTCACCAACGCATCAACTCCTATCTATTCGGCCGAGGAGCTCGCTGCCTCGCAGTCCTCCCTGGCCTCCTCTTCCTCTGATTCCAAGACTCTGATTCCTGGCTCCCAACGCAGCCGGAGTCTCAGCGGGAGTTCGAAATTGTCGCCCACTATTTCATCGTCAGCAGGGCCCGCGACACCAACATACCCATTTTTCACGCGATCATACTCGGAAGACGGTACCTCTGAGGACCCGTCATCAGGTCGACGAATGTCGGACCCAGCCAGCGACACAGGTCTCGCAGGTGTCGTTAAGCGCAAGTACTCCTGCACTTACCCCGGCTGCAACAAGTGCTTCACCACAAGGTAAATATCCTACAAGTCTGTTTTAGACTCCTTTATTAGGAGGTCCTTTATGGGTGCTAAGCTTCATACTAAAAAGTTCATTTGTCTAACCAATGGTCATTTTTCCAATCCCCCCCCTTCCCCCTCGTGAATATATAGTGGTCATCTTGCGCGCCATAATCGTATTCATACTGGCGAGCGCAACTTTTCCTGTCTCATGCCCGGATGCCCAAGCAAGTTCTCAAGACAGGACAATATGATGCAGCACTACCGAACACACATCTCTGCAAAGTCTCGTCGCGGTATGCCCAAGAAACACGATTACTACGCACTCGGCCTTGCCGCCAACCACTCACAAGAAGTTTTGAGCAGCCGGGAACATAGCCCTGCAGTGCACCTTGCCAAGATGAACTCTTCTCGTCAAGGGTCTCGCCAAAACTCCCCTCCCCGCTTCAGCCCCTTTGACCGTAGCAACAGTGTCGACAACCCAAGTAGTCGCAATTCGGCTGAGTTCCACATCCCTGGCGGCGTTCTTCGTCACAAGAGCTCTGGTATTCTCCAGACACATCAGCATCATACCCCTCTTCCTCACTTCAATGTCCAAGCGATGTCGATGACCCAGCAACATGGCCAGTCTGGACAAGGCTCCCCGGCCCAAGGATCTATGCCCTCGCCCTTGACGCCTAATGCAGGCCACCCTTCAGGCTACCACCATCAGCCTGCATATGTCTCTCATTCTCACCTCTCGTCATCCAAGTATGCAGTGGACATCTCAAGACATCCTTATGCACATCGATCGGATGCAGCACTTGCCTCTCCTACTTCGCCCATGACGCAGGACGCCGAGCGGATGGAGGGAGTAGCGCCTTCTCTTGACCAGGACCGTCCCTACCACCATCACCATCATGGCCAGTATGCCGAGGTTCAACAGCATCCTTCGCCTGGTCACTATCAACAGCAATACTCTTCGCAGAAGCAATACCAACGTCGGTCCTCTTCTCCTCAAGTGCATGTTGGTCATGTTCATGGTCATAATGGCAATGGCTTCCAGCTCCCTCCGCTCTCTCTTCACAACCAAGAGAGACTTGCGTCTGAAAGGGGTTCGGGTCACCTTCATCATCATGTTCCCATGCCGCCCTCCCCTCAGTCGACGCCTCAGACGCCCACGACCAAGTACCGCTTCGATCCTATCCAGGACTGCCTGCAGCAGGAAAAGTACCAGCAGCGCGAGCATTGCGAGCAGCGCGAACAGCAGTACGATCACCATGGCCGTTTCCATCCCTACAGCCTGAACGAACCCCAGGAAGACGAGGATGGATCATCAACTACTGCCCGATCGTCTATTATTTCGTCCAAGTCGTCGATCACCTCGTTGTCGTCTGCATCCTCACTGTCGCTCACTGGCTCGAACCGATCTTCAGCCCATGGATCGCACTCATATAGCCATCAACACAAGCAGCAACAGCATCACCCTCTCCAGCAGGAGCAGCACCATCAGCAGCAGCAGTCGTCGAACTCAAGACAGGAGACTGAGCTCTCTGGATTGGATCATCTTGCCCAGATTGTCACCACCTACGGTTAAAATAATACCAAGACAATTGTCATCTTCTTTTCATTCGTAAGTTTTCATCTTTTTCATTCTTCTCTTTGAGGGTCTTGTACAGTTCAGTTTCCTTTCTTCCTTCTACCCTCCATTGCCATTGTTAGTTTTTTTCTTTCCTTTATTCGTTTTCGTTGTTTGCTACCGCTTTAAAAATAAAAACTCGTAATAGTCCCCATGTACTCATATTTTCAGACTCCACCGTGATTCAATGAGGCTTGTTAATGGTGACATGGACGCCACTGAGCGCCACCAAAAAATGACTAAGCTATCTACCTCTTAATTAAACACCTCGACTACACCCCCCAAGTTGGATCCGGGCCTTGAAAAAAAAAAAATAAGGATCCTCTTGGACAGTGAGGTTAGACAGCTATGAAGAAACTTTTGACTTTTTCTGTGTTCAGATCCCGCTTGCTGCTCCCTTTGTGTTTTTTTTCTTTTATTCTTCTTGTCCTTTTCTTCTTCACTCCTTCCCTCTCTTTTCTTTCTTCTACGCACACTCCTCTCTCGCTACTCCTCCCTTTTTAAACACTCACATACCCCTTCCAAAGCAGTAACACTTTTTCCCTCCTCTGTTTTTAATATTCCAAGACTGGACTGAGATTCGTTCCCCCAAAAAGAAAAAAAGAGAGAAGCGACATTTCGAATCCATGACTGCATTCACTTCGTCCTCATCGAGCACCATTCACACTCAGGCTGCTCAGCCCTCTTCTTCTTTGGAAGAGAAGAGGCGCAACAGCAGTAGCAGTCTCGGCGAAATTAAGGCTGAGATCCTGACCACCAGTCTGCATACCGACCCCACAGCGACTCTTGCGGTTGACCCTGTTGTCGATGCTATCCACGATAATGAGAAAGAGTATCTTGAGATGAAGGGGTTGAGCATCAATAGCAACAACGCCGTCACCTCTGGTCCATCACCAATTAGTACGACTACGACCCCAAGATCAAAGCCAGGGTTTTGGAAGCAACACCTGTCGATCCGACCCGAGTTCCATGGTGACCCTCGAGTGGAATTGTCGAGGTTCAGGAAGGCTGTTATCCTGTGTGTTATCTCGCAGGCTGGTTCCCTTGGAGGCTTCTCCAGTACCATCTATGTAAGTTCGTTTCGCTTCGTTAAAAAAAAAAAAAAAAAAAAAAAAAAAAGAGCACCCATGTTTATTCTGAATAAGGAGTAAACATCTGAGAATCTGATAACCTCATTTGTGTCTGCGGAAGATTTCTGTGTCTGACTTTTACCCGGCCGGGCGGGCTAACTGGGCGTGGGATGGCATGCTTGGATTGGTTATGCTGAGCTGAGCTGCAAAAGAAGAAGAAAAAATCGATTGCTAGCCCGCTTTTTTATTTGTGTGTTGTCATGTTATTGTTTGCTACCTCTTTTGTGCCCCATTTCAAAAAGATGGCAAAACGATGAACCTGCAGGCTGCAGCCCACAGAAAACAAATAGGAGTGAAGAGTGCATGCAGCCATCATTCTAACCACATCCACTCTCTCTCTGCTTTCCAAAATATCAAATCTATTTTCCTGAATAGTTCCCTTCGCTTGTCCAAATCACTGCGGACCTGAATGCATCCCAGACGGCCATCAATGCCTCGGTATCGCTCTTCATCCTCTTCATGGGCATTAGTCCCCTTGTCAGTTCAACACTCTCCGATACCTTCCAGATTCGTCGTGTCCTCTACATTGGTTTCACCTTCATCTTTGCCCTCGCTTCCCTGGGTGGTGGATACGCTAATTCTGCAGGGTCACTTATCGTTGCTCGTGTCTTCCAGGCTGTTGGATCGGGTGGTGCCTCTATCCTTGGTGCTGGTACTGTTGCTGATATCTATGTAAGTACTCTTTTTTTTTCTTGTTTGCTTTGTAATGTGCCTGTACTGTATTCCTGTGTTTCAAGCGGACATTATAGTTATGAAGCGGAGTGTTTTTTAGAAGTTAGATACCAAGAGGTGCATGCATTCATCACACCATTCCCTTTTAAAATTTTCATCACGTCCATTTGGGTATAACTCTTATTTTAGCCTCCTGAGGAACAAGGTACATCCATGGGTCTGATGTTCTTGGGCCAGTTCCTTGGTCCAGTCTTGGGACCCCCATTGGGTGGTATCCTCGCCAAAACCTTTGGTTGGCAGTCCACCTTCTACTTTATGGCCATCATTGCCGTCATTGTCATTGTCGAGCTGTTCTTCCTCCTGCCAGAGACCTACCGTGCTCCCGACAGAGACCTTCTCAAGGAGATGGAGGAGGTCAAAGGGTATGCTGTAGAGAACGGAAATGAAAAAGATGCGTCCACGACTCGTCGTGCTGGTGGCGGGTTTAACCCCTTCCAGGCCGTCATGTTGCTCAAGCATCCTGTAGTTCTTTTGTCTTCCATCGAGCTTGGCATCACCTTTGCCCTTATGTTCTCCAGTAAGCTTTTCTCTTCCCCCTTCACCACCTTATTACAGTCTTTTTTTTTCAGCCAATTTGTTTAAATTCTTTAAGCTAACATCAACCTCCCATATCTATTCAAACTCGTATTGTAGTTGAAACGCTTGCACCAGTTTTGTTCACAAACAGCTACGGTCTGGCCGAGGACCAGGTTGGCCTGACCTACCTCGGCGCCGGCGGTGGAAGTATTTTAGGCGCCATCTTGGGTGGTAAGCTCTCTGATATCGCCTTGATGCGCGCCAAAGCCAAGAACGGTGGTGAAATCGTCCTCGAGGACCGTCTCTCGCTCAGCATGTGGATCGCTGGTTTCCTCATCGTCCCCTTTGGATCGCTTCTATTTGGGTTTGGTGCCGAGAAGCACCTCTCGATTGCCGCGCCCATTGTCGGTTTTGGAATCTACAACTTTGGTATGGCCCAGGTCATATCTGCTGGTGCGGCCTACCTGGTCAACGCGATTCCCGGCCAGGGCTCTTCTGCGACTGCGGCGGCCAACTTTTTGAGGATGGTGATGGCTTGTATCTTTTCGTTGATCGCTCAGATTATTGTTGATCATGTTGGGTATGGCAACTATGGTATCATTCAGGCCGCTATCAATATCGTCTGTATGGCGCTGTTCTATGTTGTCAAGTTGCGTGGCGCTGGTATGAGAGAGACTGCAACTAGGAAGGAGGAGGCCTCTCGCAAGTAGATAGACAGATAGACAGATATCCCACACATTCCACACATACACTTAGCATCTTAATACACTCGACTAATTTATTTTCATGCATGCTTTTTTGTACCTGAATTTTGACTCCATCGATCGAGTCACGTGAAATTAGTGACGGCTTTTGGACTTGTTTGTCAGTGAGAGAGACAGCAGAAGGCATGCTCGCTGTCTTCTTTTCTTCTGAACCCCACCCTTGCTTGTTTCCCTTTTCTCCGCACAACCCTCACACACTTACACATTACATACGTCCTTTTAATCATTATTGTTTTGAACGAATTGGCCATAACATGGCCCCACCTCACCATAAACATGGCGGAAGGCCCACAACCGCTTTCCCCTACGAGGTAAAACAAATTTCCTCATCGAAGACAAAAAAACCGCAAATGCCCACAAAGAGACACCGCAGCACACTGTAGGTTCGACACTGTCAAGCGCACACCCAACGAGAGAAGAGAGCGCTGCTAAGATTGAATGGCGTATGAATGATTGCATTCAGCCTCATCTCTCTCCGCACAATGTTCGAGACATTACTCTACGCGTCTCTTGGTTCAACTTGTGCTCTTTTCAAGGTCGGCGACGCGTGCGCTCTGACACCGAAGCCCTCAGAACTAACATTTAAATA
Source organism: Linnemannia schmuckeri (assembly GCA_029449235.1). Classification (NCBI taxonomy): domain Eukaryota; kingdom Fungi; phylum Mortierellomycota; class Mortierellomycetes; order Mortierellales; family Mortierellaceae; genus Linnemannia; species Linnemannia schmuckeri. The sequence goes on along the minus strand of JANATG010000012.1, from coordinate 793,621 downwards.
TTTTCTCTTGTGAATGATAGCCATCAAGACTACATTGGGCACCGGACCATAAAAGCAATGCCGAAGGCATTTACTGTTATTGTGGAAAGGATAAAGAGTTGTAAGTCCTTCATACCATTTATGCTGCTTTCTTGTAAGATGTACTTGTTCAAAAGTCAAACGAGAACGCCAAGGATTGAGAATCGATAATTAATTACTATGCCTTGTAACTCCTCCTCTTTTTAGTGACGAGCCGATGTTACCCTGTCAAAAGTGTGGTCAACTCTTTCATTCAGGTGAGTCTGGTGGAGAATATGTATTGATAACAGTAGAGTTTTGAAAGGAAAAAAGTTAGTCTGGATACAATTTCTAACAGGGTAAGATTTATTTGTCATTGGAAATATATAGATTGCGTTTCATGCTTAACCAAACCCCTGCTGAAGGGAGATGAGTTCTTCAAGTACGAATGTTCCGTCTGCACTCAAGGACCAGAGTTCTTTGAGCGTGCCGCACTCAGTTGGTATGTTGAAAACAACACAGTTTTGTTACCAAAAATTGTTATCTGTCACAACAAAAGCGAACGCACTAATTAGATTTGTTTGATACGATGGTATTGTTAATTCACCTAGGGTGATACTGGTGCACTTGGTATTGTACAATCTGATGGACGCTCATCCGGAGCAACAATATTTTCGATGGAAGGAAGAGATCTGCAAGTTTATCTTTGAATATTGGTCCTACTTACTCCCCGACAAAGAACGTAAGGAGGATCGGCAATACTGGAAATTGTGATACTGGACATCGGACAAACAACCGTGAGACTGAGCCAATCTTCGCTGACGGTATCGTTTGTCTTTTTCTCTCTGTTGTAGAATCTCCAACATGGAATAATACCGTGGCCAGTGTACTGTCTGTCCAAAACCATATTTTCTTGTCAGGAGTGGAGACGAAAGGAGCATCAGGTACCCATTGGAAAGAATTGGATATTTTTTTGTCATGGTTGATTCAAAGTGTGTCTTTGCTAACGAACTGTTTTTTACTTGCTTTTATAGGATGGTGGACATTGCTCGAGAAGGCGCCGCCAGACAGGAATCGAAGTAAGCATGGAACCATGTTCACACAGGAAAATAAGACACTGATAGGATTGTCTTTGCAAAGACACAAGTCTCTGACAACTTCCTTCTGAACTAATCACTTTGGATAGAACTTAAGCCAAAGAACAAGGTCGCTCAAAAATCTGGAGTTGCTCGCCACCCGGCAGCAAAAGCAAAGGATAAGCGGGCGAGAGCAAAGGGATCTCCATCAAAGAAGAAGACGCGATTTGACGAGACTTCGTCCGATGAGGAGTTCCGGTCATTCGCCAAAGTCAGGAACACTGCCAGTGCGCCCACCACCAGAATCAAGGTACATGCGATTTTATTCTCTGGGCACTATCGGCATGAAACAACAAATAGAGCCAAAAGCTTGATACTAACTTTTTGATACAAAATGTTCACACTTGTAGAGTCGCCAGTTTTCTTTATCATCAGGATCATCTCTGTCATCTGCAGGCGACTCTGACGACTCCTTGGACGATGATGAGTCATTCTGGAAGTCAGACGAGGAGAGGGAGATTCGACCGGTGGTGTACTTGCACGGTATCCCAGCCTGCATTCAACATCATTTCAGCCCCTCAGGACTGGATTTCTCAGCAGGACCGATTCACCTGGAAGAGGTTTTCCGACTGACCGACTTGATCGACGAGAATTCCCCTGCAAGACTTGTTCACAGGATTAATAGTTTGGCCATGTCCATTGGTGGCAAAAAGAAGCGGAGAAAGGTAAATTTTGATTGCATCTAGAGGTATCAGTCGCATTTCAGTCTTCCAAGAAACTTAAAAGACTAATACTTTACCATTCCATTGGAACCCTTTTGTACACTTCTCTTCTACAGTCCTCGGCGGCAGAGATCAAGCACGAAGTGATACATCACGTCATGAACGAACACCATTACTCTCAAGACATGTCCGATATGTCTGACAACGACCAAGACGAGGATGTTGATGGTTCCACGGATGCAAGCGACATGGATTCTGAGCAAGGCTCTGAGGACTCTGACGGTGAGCTGGAGGTCGATAGTATACGGGATGCTCACAGCCGAGCAATGGCGGCAAAGAAAACTTCCGGGAAGCGATTCGACCAACAGTCAGGATCTTCTCGTAAGGGTACTTCATCTGCTTCCAGAGTTTCTTTGGTCCCACCGACACACGGAGGAAAGTACGGTCGCAGGAAGAGCTCTCTCAAGGATCCCATGTCGGTGTACGAGAGCTCTCAGAAATCCAAAAAGAACGTCTCCATGGCCGACGATGTTGATGTGTCACATTCTTCGTCCTCCTTCCCGGTGATGACGGAACGCATTGGTGGTGGCAAGAAGTTCTCACAGGCACACATCAACGCCATGAAGGCCCGGGCGGACTCTGCCAAGCCAGCACCCAAGCTCAGAGCCAAGTCGAAGCCCAAGTCAAAGGCCCATTCCCAGAACTACACATATGCCCACACAGGATCCAACTCGGAGGCACATCTCGGATCGGAGCCGTCTTTGAGCAGTCTTTCGTTAACTGACAATATCGTCCCTGCATCACCACCAGTTTTGACTCACCAACAAATTCAGCGGCAACAGGAGTGGCACATCTTGCAGATTTTGGAGGACGCCTCAAAGACTAAGGCTCTACCAACGGTCGCGGCTCGCTTCAAGCGGAAACTCCATCTCAAGAGGCTAAAGGCGTTTTTGCAGCTCCCTCTTTTTGATCTGGAGAACTATATGCGGCAACACCTGGCCTCTTCCTCGGACTTGGCGCCACTCTCGAAACATATTCCTCCTGACCCATATGAGCTCCGGCGGCTTCGCGAGGAAGAGTTCCAGGCCAAGATCCAAAAGATCCACCACACCCCCTACGGACAATCGTTCGCCTCGCGTCTATTGGGCCAGCCTGTGGAATGTATTACTCGGAAACCATGGGAGCAGCTGTGGAAGAGTCCGTTCTCTGGCAAGGAGTTGAAGGACTATATCTGGCGAGACTATGAGTCGAGGTCGGTGATGATGGATGTCTTGGACGAGATCCGGACTCGTCAAGGACGCCCAGCCAAGCTACCCTGGTCAAATCTCGGATTGGAGAGTCTCTATGGCAAGGCGGGCAAGAAGCGGAAACGAGAAGCATCTGTTGGTTTTGATTCTGTTGAAGATCTGGATGAAGATCAAGAGCAGTTGGACCAGGGTAACAACAGGACCTTTGAAGGTCAAACCCGGTTCCCGATTGACTATTGCTACTTCCGGAGAGAGCATCTTGCTCAAGTCAACGAGACTCTCTGTCGTCGTTTCTGGCCCGGTATCGACAGTAAGTTCGACTTTTTGCTATGTTTGTGTTTATTATTTGCGCGAGCATTAGCTAACAGCCTGTTTTGCTATCTTCTTTTAGTGACGGAAGCATTGCAGTATCCCGAGTATTCAGTCGTTGTCCTCTACAAGCGATTGGTGGTTGGATGTGCATTTATGACTCCTGAAGGCTACATCACCTATGTCGCAGTCTCGGCCGGGTGGGAGAAAGCCGGTATTGGACAGTAAGTCATTTATATATCTGAAGAGTCAAGTCCAGTATCAATCGCTAGGAAGTTTTTTTTTGTTCGAATACTCATCATTTTTTTTTTTTTTTTTTTTTTTTTTTTTTTTTTTACCTCTGTCGTCATATAGGTTCATGTTGTACCATTTGATGCAGGCGTCAAACGGCAAGGATATTACTCTTCATGTGAGCGCGAACAACCCTGCGATGGTACGTTGTGTGTTTATTTTGTTTTATGTATCCAGTTTGTGTTGCGTGCTGCGCCGAACTTGTTAGTTGTTATTTTGCGTTTCTATCTTTCTCCCACTAGACTTGTTTATCATTTGTAAACCTTTTATGTTCAATTGCATGAAAGAGCAGAGTAAAACGTACTAACAAATTTGTTGCGTTGTTTCTATGTGGATATAGATTATGTATCAAAAGTTTGGCTTCAAGCCAGAACAATTTTTGATCAACTTTTACAAAGAATACCTGCCGCAGGACAGCACGATGTGCCACAACGCGTTCTTTGTGCGGTTGCGACGTTGAGCGCAACTTTTTTTTCTTAGTAGAGAGAGAAAATAGGGGGTGTAATATATACTTGCTACCATGTTCTTTAGAAAATGAAGAGAGAAGGAGGAGTGAGTTGCGACAAGTTACCACGAGTAGCGAAAATAATAAAAAAAAAGCAAAGGACACAGAGGATAGGTTATTATTGAGAAGAAGCGAAGAAGCAGAAGGGAAAAAAAAGGTTGGAAGAAAAGAATACCAAATGCGCGTTTACGCTCCATTTGTCAGTTGCGACGGAGCGATTTGTCATTTCAAGACACAAAATCGCCACTCGAGTAAAGAGCGACGAAGAAAGAAAGAAACTGGAAACAAGCCACCTAAAAAAAACGAAAGATTTTCGATCTGCCCACCTATGGCTTTGCTTCAACAGCAACCGTCAGTGTCAGGTCAGGCACAACGGAACTCAATTTATAAAAAAGCGAGTGCCAGCCCACTTTTTTACTTCTTCTTTTCATCTTTTTTTTAACAACCACAACCCACCAACCAACCAACCACCAACCACCAACCAACCATCTGCCACCAACTAACAACCAACAACCCATAAAGCCGCAAGCAACCAAGTCGATCTTTCCGCCGAGCTAGACCTTCTGTCCAACAACCGCAACAACAACCATCTAATCAACCACCCAACAACTACACACAAGCATTATCAACCATGGTCCAGGAAATGTCCCACGCTAGATTCGACAGAGTCGAGGATGCCATTCAAGATATCGGTATGCCTTCTACCCTCCTCTTCCTCCTTTCTTTCTTGATCTGTTCGCCTCGGTCTCTCTTTGTTTGTCCTCATGTCCTCGCCCCCTCTTTGTATCTCTAACCGGTTCAAGGATCCCCGCAGAGAAGAGGCTGAACAATACAAGAACTTTACTTCTCTTCCTCGTTTGTATGGTCCACCGGACCGGTCCGGATTTAATGACTAATACGAGTTTTTTACTTCACTTTTCTGTTTTTTTTGATTCCCTTCACCCTTATTTTTTCGAAAATAGCTGACGGCAAGTTCATTATTGCGGTCGACAATGAAGATCGAGAGAACGAGGGAGATTTGATTATTGCCGCCGAGAAGGTGACGACCGAGCAGATGGCTTTCTTGATCCGTCATTCCAGGTAATTAACACTCACCAACCACTGGCTTTCATGTGCTAAGAGGAGTTGATGAAGAGGAAGAGGATCCGATTCCAGTCGATCGAAAAGAGTGGGAGAGACAGGGACAAGGAAAAAGTGCGAGATCGAAGGAAAGACGAAAGGGGGGGGGGAGAAAAATAAGGCAAAGGGGTCTTTCTTGAGTCAGCGAAAGTGACATAGTGGGACGAATCGGAGAGACAGAGGAAGGGAAGTTCACCTGTTCAATTTGTGAAGGAGTGGGTCGACTCCCTGGGAATCATGGATCTTTTTTTTTTTTTTTTTTTTTTTTTTTCACTTGTACACCCACTCAATACACACACAACCCGAACCAACCGATCGACCGACCGACCGAGCCCAAAGAGCAAAGCAACAATTAACTTTTCGGAAACAACCTTCAAAGACACACTTCTTTTTCCGAATCGGGACAAAGCGAACAACATTTGCACAGTGGCATACAGGAGTAACACTGGGCAACAGCACAAGAGGACAACGCCTTTCCTTCGCTTTCTTTTTTATATTCGCACAAAAATACAAATTACTCCACCCACCCACCCGCCTCTTTTTTTTTTTTTTTTTTTTTTTTTTTTTTTTGGTTTGGTAAGTGGGTCGAAATAAGGTTTATGTTTTTTGGTTTCTCTTTTCCTCTTTTTCATCCGCTTTTTGAACTTGCAGGACACTACAGCGAACACATGAAAGACACAGGAATTATCAATTGAAAACTAGGAAGTACAGAAGCAGCATGGACAAAGGATATTATCATGGACACAAGGGAGTAACGCTTACTCGACAATGGAACAGTGAAGAGTCTGGACAGTTGGACGACATTTTGTATTCAAATGGAATGGACAGATCAACTCTGAGAATGTCGCTGTTACGTTTGCGTTTTTGTTTTGTTTGCAGTGTGGGGGGGTTTGTGTGGAGTGCAAAGGAAAGGACAGGACTGGAGTAGGGTTTGTATATGTTGCGCTAGTCTCGGAGCAGGTGCTCGTAGTGTGCCCGTGGGCAAACAAAAAAAAAACAGACGGAAGGTGGAGCACATGGGAAGAACAAAGAAAGGTTCATATGAGTGTGTGAACTCTGAAGATCGCTGAATCGCTCTTCCCCCCTGATTGAAGCGCATAAATAATTGCCGACCGATCACCCAATGCAAAGCGACCAATTAATTTCTTAACTAACCATTTCCTACCCCTTCCTCCCTCCTCTTCTTCTTTCTTGCGCCCTCCATGATAGTGGATATGTCTGTGTACCAACCGCTCCCGCGAGGTTAAAGGAACTCGAGCTGCCCCTTATGGTGCCCAACAACGAGGATGTCTGGAAGACGGCCTACACCATCTCGGTCGACTACGCCCACGGCACCACCACCGGCATCTCGGCCCACGACCGCGCCCTCACCGCCCGGTCCCTGGCCGACCCCACAAAGACCGCCAAGGACTTCAACCGCCCCGGCCACATCCTCCCCCTCCGCTATGCCGATGGAGGCTCGATCCGTCGCTTTGGTCATACCGAAGCCTCAGTCGATCTCTGCAAGCTGGCCAAGCTCCAGCCTGTGGCTGTGATCTGTGAGCTAGTCAATGATAGAGATGGGTCGATGGCTCGTAGGGATGATTGCTATGCTTTTGCCAAGAAGCATGGTATTCGGTTGGTTACTATCGCTGATATCATCAAGTACCGTCAGGACCATGGTCTTGTCGAGAACTTTTAAGAGCTCTTGCTTCGTTTTGTTTAGAGCTGAACGTGTACGCTTTCACATATCCCCCTCCCCTTTCTCTTTTCTCAATTGTCAATGCAAAGTACCCATTTCCTTCTTTTCCAACCCTTTTTTTGTTCTTATTGTAGCATTATTACTTTTCGTTCCTCTTAATACATGCAATTGTCATTTTTACATCTCCTAAACAACAGCAAAAGTCTGCACCTCATGCACATTTTTCTTTGCATTTCGCAGAGGGGTTGTCTTTTTACTTTGCGGGTCCAGACACTCTCATAGCTCATTCTGGACACACACACTACACGCCGCAATCAGCATCCCTTGATTTAAACCATAAAACACAGCAACGTCCATGACGAAGAACTCATCCAACAGGTATAGAAAGTGTTTTCATTTGAAAAATTTTTTATTTGATACTGATTGAATGATTAATGAATTGATATGGCACTGAAAGAATAGATATATATAAAACAAAGAGAAGATATCTAGTACATCTTCTCGCGAACGGCAGCGAGCATGCGCTCCAATTCTTGAATGCGAGCCTGTTGCATCTGATCCTTGTCCGCCAACAAGGAACGTTCCAACTCGACCTCGTTCAACTTGGTCTCAAACATCGAGTTCTCAACCTCCAACTCGGCAACACGCTGCTCCAACCCTTCCATCTTGACCAACTTCTTGTGGCGCGAACGGCGGGCGGCATCGGTGTTCTTGGCGCGCTTCAAGGCAGTCTCGTCCATCTCAGAGATATCCTTGCCATCCAAGACCGATGGCGGCTCGGAACACTCGCGCTCGCGCTTCAAGCTGCTGCGGGTGAGCGAGGCTGACCGGTAGGCGCTCTTGTAGGTCGTGGCAGTGACAGACTTGCCGGGAACGGGGGTCTGGGTGCTGCTCAAGATCGAGAGAGAAGGTCTGGGGGCCGCGGGGGCCAACGCAGGGGCGGCGCGCTGCTCAGCAATGGGAGCAGGTGACAAGGGTGCGGCGGGTGAGATGGCGCGCTCGGTCTGCTTGGGCAACAAGACGGGAGGCGACTGGGGAGCGGGGCTCAAAGGCGCAGCGGATGGCTTGATGACAGCAGCAGCAGCAGCGGTGGGTATCTGAAGAGCCATGGGGATCGAGGCCAGCAACGACTGGGCCAAGACAGCAGTCTCCAAGGACTTGCTCCAAGGGATGTTCAAGGCAGCGGCGGCTTGCTGAACAGCTTCGGGAGTCAAAGGCATCATGGGCGTCGCAGGGGCGGCTGGCGCGGCAGCAGCGAGGCCAAAGAGAGGGCTGGGTGAGGCAGCAGTAGGGGCAGACTGAACATCGGGGAAGAGAGCCATTGAAGCATCCAAACCAGACGACTGAATGAACTCGGCATCCGAGGCAATCGAGTCGAAGCCGACGACAGGCGAGTCGCTCTCGTTGGAGAGGAGGGGGCTGTTGTTGGAGTCCGAGTCGGATGAGGAGAGCGCGGGATCCTCGTTGCCCAAGTATCCAACCTGCTGGAGGTCGTTGGCGAGCCAGTCGTCAAAGAGCGAGGCCGAGAGATCGTTTGAAGTGCTGAAGATGCTATCAAGGCTACTGTAGTCGATCAAGTCCTGGCGGGCTGTGGTGGCCTTCTTGTTGTTGCCTATGTATTCGATGGGTTGCAATGTAGAAAAGATATTTTTGGGTTAGAGATCACGTGGTGATTGTAGAACTCCGCCGGGGGAGGACGATGGCATTACGGAAGAAGGCTGACGAAAAGACAGTCCGATTACTCATATCTGTCATTACAGTCACATCCATCCCGAATCAAATGAAAAACTTTATTCAATTGAATCGATGCGCAGGCAAACAAGAGCAAAATACATACCTTGGAGGGCAAAGTCAAGCGAGTCGGCGGACATCATCAAGCGCTCGGCAGTGCCGGCGTTGAAGGCGGTGAAGATATTGTTTGTGGTCATTTTTTTGGGATGATCTTTTTTTGTGAAGGGTTTTGTGGGATGTGTATGTGTGTGGAATATGGAGGTTCTCTTTTTTTTTGTTTCAAAAAAGGGCAAGTTCAAAAAAGGTTACTTGGAAGGGGGCTGGTTTAAGATGGTTGTGGGAAAGGTCTATGTCTATCAAAGGATGATTTGGGTTCTGAGAATCTGTTGTTGTTTGTAGCACTGGGAGAGGGGGGGCAAGAGGGAGCCATTTTGATAATTTGAGATGAGAGATATTTGACTGATGAGAAACGGTTGTAGTTGATGAGACTGAGAGATAGAGTAGTGACACTGATGAGAGATAGTAAGTTGACACTGATGAGACTATTAAGATAGATTTTCACTGATGAGATATTGAGATGGACGGGGAGGAAGTAAAACGTTTAAACGATAATGGACGACATCTTGGCGACGTTGGGTGAAGTGGAAATGAGGGAAAGGTTAATAAAATAGAAAAAAAAGAAAAAAGAAAAAAAAGAAGTAGGATCAAAAAAAGATCAAGAATGAAAGGCTTGCAAGAGTAGTAGCTTGATTTGTGAAAAGAGCGTGGGTTGGTTCCTTGGTGGTGGAAGTGGTTTGGTTGTGGGTTTTTCGTTTTTGTGGGTTGGGGGAGTGAAAAGTGAAGAAGAAAAGAAAAAGAGAAAAGAGAAAAGAATCGAGGCACTGAGCGATGCTTTAAATACTCCAGGTGGGAGAGTGCTCCACTGGTCCACTGACAACAAATAAAAAAAAAAAAAAAAATGGGCCGCAGGCGGCGATAGAGAGCGAGGAAGGGGCAGATGGGCGGGGGGAGAGAGAGGCGGGAGACAAGGTAGCGAGAGACAAAATGTGTTCTTCTCTCTAATTGGTGCGTTTCAATCGCGCCATCACACACACATCTTCTTTTTCTTTTTCTTTCAAGGGGTTGGGCAGAGAGAGGCAAAAGAAAAAAGGACACAGAGAGAGAGAGAATAGGAAAAGGCCGGGTTTGATTCAGAAGAACAAACGTACCAAAAGAGATGTAAAAGAAAGGAAAAAGGGCTTTGGGGGCTTACTTGCTGCTTCAAAACAGAATCCCGTCTTTGTGAGAGTACCCTTCTTCCACTTGTCTTTGAGTGAAGGAAAGGCTACTCAGAATCGACAAGCGGGAGAGTTGTAACTCTCAGTGGAGTAAGATCTCCACTTTTCTTCTATAACGCTTCCTGCCTCGCACTTGCTTGACTTTTTTTCTTCTGTCCTTCTTGCTCAACAGCGAGTTAAAGATAAAGGAGGCAATTCAAAAGCAGAGGAGCGAGTTTTGGCATGGTTGTTAGAATGATGTGCGTTTGCTGCTCCTCCTCTCTTAGCTCCACTACTGCTGTAGATGTTATCGCATCAGGTTGATGCTCTGCTTAGTGTTTTTGTTCGGTGGAGAAATCAATAAAAAACGGAAGATTATCGCGGCGCGGAGCATTTTTTAAGTCCTGCATGTGCAGCATGTGCTTGTTTGTTTGTTGCTCTTGCTTTTGACTCGCCTGCCTTTCTCCATCTGCTTTTTTGTTATTGTTGTTGTGGCTGCTGTGTTTTCATCCTCTCCTCCATCAAATCAGATATTTGGCACGCTCAGTTTGTTTATCTAAGCGTACAAGTAGAAAAACTTATCTCTCTCTTCTTAAACCCCACTCCCTCGTCTTCAAGAAAATAGATACTGGCGCCAGAAGGCTTGATAGACAGAAGATAGATAGAGAGAGATAGGCGGATAGATAGCACAGTCGGTTCCAAGAGGGTGGAGGGCACGAAAAAATGAAAGTGGGTGGCGGGTCCCAATTGGATACCATTAAGGTTGCGTGGAGCATGACCTCTTGCTTTCTATTCTTTACCATTCTTTCCCTGTGTCTGTCTTTTGTTTCTTCGTTTCCTTTGTCCGTTACTTTTCTCCTATCCCTCACAGAATCCTTGGGCTGCAGGGCGGGGCAAGAGAGGGGGAGGTAAGCCAAGGCATCGAGATGCCGATCCGCCTAGAAAAAGAAAACTTTTGTCGCTGAGTTACATTCCGTTCCGTTCATTTTGTCCTCGTCGTTCGTTCGTTCGTTCGCTCGTTCGCTCGTTCGGCTGAAAAAAAAAAAAAAAAAGATCGGCTTGAACGGGGAACCCTGCCTTTCTGTACTCTCGCTCTCTCTATTTCTCTCCCTCTCTCGCTCTCATTGTCCGACCTAGAGGATAAAGCGAAACGAAGGTAGAGCGGTCGAGTGGTGATGCCCAACGCTCAAATTGTACGCCCAAAAAACTACAAACAAAACTGTACTGGGTTTGGTTGGGCTCGTTTTGTTTTTTCTTTGGCCGTTCTTACTGTACCCTTGAGTACTGTATGTCGTTTTAGGAGATGTTGGGTCAGCTTACCCACCCTTAGACCGAGCTAAAGATGCGACCATTTTTTCATATGAAAGCCACCAGAAAGTTACTTTTTCTCGTGTCCTTTGCTCCTAGCTAGAAATGCGACTTGTAGGACGCCAAAGTACAGTACGTACATGTATCATACATAGATCGTAAGGAAAGCTTGGACTGCACTCTAGCTCTCATTGTTCTTTTTCTGTCTTCTGAGACTGTCGATCTTAGCTGTCTCATTTCCAGTCGAAGGTTGCTGTTTCCTGGGTGCGATTAATAGTCCAGACCTCAATTGACATGAATAAACAAATGCAGGTAAGTGGCTGGAGGAAAGGAGGGGCATGTGCACTACAGTGATAGAAGGTTAGGCACTAGTTATTGTTGTTGATCTTTTTGCTGCCACCTTCCATTCTCTGCCACTTTGAAGAAACATCAAAATAAACCGCTTCTGGGTCTGACCATTTCTATCGCTAGTGTTTTCAACGAGGACGGCTGAAGTCAATCGCGACTTCTCTGTCTTCGAGATATTCTTGACAACAAGAGTTAAAATCCCACACTGACAACACTGTTACATGGGGCCAAGACAGGAGGAGAGGGCGCGAGATAAGGAAAAATAGAAAGAGTTCGACAGGACACTGACGAAAGGAGTGAGAGACGCGAGGTGGTAGTGGTGGAGCAAGGTCTTGGAACTGGAGGGAAAAAAACTTCCGGAGGGGTGGAAGTAATGGTGAAGGCGACAAGGGCGGAAGTAGAAGTCAATTGAAGGGAATAATGGCTGGTCCGGAGAGGACGAACATTTACCCATGTCATCATTGTGAAGCTATTAGCGGCAATTGATATACTATGTGGGCGGCATTGGTGTATGTGTGAGTGGACAATTGAGAGCGATATGTGATGGGGGTGGTCCTTGTCCCTGTCCGTGTGTTGCAGCGCATTGCTTTGGGCTGCAGACAGCAGAGGGACAACAAAGGCGGGACTAAAAAATACATAACGACACAACGACGCAACAACAGCAGCAAAAACACAAAAACGAGTTTCTTATTCCTTGCACGTTCTTCTTGTTAGCTTTTTTGCTTCTTCCTCTTCTCTTGCTTTTCATTCTCTACATTCATTCCTTACAGCAGCATAACAAGCATATACACACACGCCATGCTTAGACTCATTCGCACTCAGGGGCAACAGCACCTTCGTCCGTTCGCACGCTTAACCACCGCGTCCTTCCAACGTTCGCTTCAAAACGGTCAACGCCACCATCGACAATACCAATCCAGATTTCCAGCCCTCAGGAACTTTGCCTCGTCCAGCAAAACAAACCAAGCTTCGGCCTCTCCTCCACCTCCACCACCACCACCAAAGCCTACAAAGTCGCGATTATTCCGTGTAGGTCGCGCAATCATCTTGACAGGCGTGGGAGTCCCCGTCGTGGGCTCGTTAGCCTGGGTCATATACGACACTCTCTTTGAAACCCACGGTGATATTTTGCACCAGAAGCGTCCTCGTCATGTTGTCGGCGGACCCAAGAACCTGGTCATGACCCATGGATGCAAAGGAAGTGTTCTCAAGGCCGAAGAAATTCATCAGAACGACACTCGACAGAGGCTTGTCATTCTCGGGAGCGGTTGGGGTGTAAGTTTTGCTGTCGAAGGCGGGAGGCTTCGCGTTTTGAATTGTCTGATTGCGGACCGTTATCTTTCTGATGTTTTCTTAGGGCGTAAGCAAGAGAAGAATGGTTGACTGTTATCGATTCTCGATGGTGTGCATTGAAGGGATGAGGCTGAGAGTACACAAGAATGCTCATTCGTTTGCGTTTTTCTCTTCTCTCTCTCTCTTGTGGACAATTCTTAGGCCGTGTCGGTGATTAGCCAGCTGGATCCTAAAAAGTTCCATGTCACTGTCGTCTCGCCAACGTGAGTGAAGCCATTGGTTTGGAGTGAGCACATTCAAAAACATCTCTTGGATCGCTCTGTTGTCTGTTGTGTAGAAACATCACTTACCCGCAATGCTTATCTCTCTTACTCTTTAGAAACTACTTTCTCTTCACGCCATTGCTTCCAAGCGCAACGTAAGTGTGTGATAAGACCCTCCTCTTCCTTCTCTGCGGGAGTGAAGCGCTCGAACCGTCGAGGCTAACGATCTAATTTTCGATAAAACTAACCAATGCGCGCATGTTTATTTTGTGCTTTTGTAATGCTGGACAGTGTGGGTACGCTTGAACTGAGGTAAGGAAGAAAAAAAGCATTTGATGCGAATGATATTATTCTCACACCGAGGCAAAAAAAAAACGAGAGCTAAGTGTGTAGACACTAACTTTCATGGTCGCTTCCTCTTCGGTTGCTGCAGATCTCTTATCGAGCCCGTTAGAAGGCTGTTGTCGCGACTTGGCGGATATTACTTGGAGGGACGCGCCGACGACATTGATTTTGAGAACCAGTTGGTTGAAGTTGCTGGAATCAATGGCAGCGACGGACGCAAGTTCTATGGTAAGTTTGTTTTCGTCATCGACTAGTATATTTTCCTTTACAGCCAAGAGGTACTGGTGATGAAAGAGAAACATCCCACTAAATTATACCTCTTTCTTTGGGTAATTAGTTCCATATGACAAGTTGGTGATTGCAGTCGGCTCAGAGTCAATGACCCACGGGGTTGAAGGACTGGAGCACTGCAACTTCCTTAAGTCGATCACAGACGCTCGCGATATCAGGAAGAAAGTTATGGAGAACTTTGAAATGGCTAGTTTGCCCACTACCACTGACGAGGAACGTCGTCAGCTTCTCAGCTTTGTCATCTGCGGTGGAGGTAATGTCCCTCGCGTTCTAGTTTTCAATTTGCGTTAAGTTGAGAGGGAACAAGGAGAGGCCATATTTAGGAATTGTCAAGCTAACTAGCACTTATATCCATTGACTATAGGTCCTACTGGAGTCGAGTTTGCTGCCGAGTTGTACGATTTCTTGAACGAGGACCTTGTTGGATACGTAAGTCAACTTTTCTATTCCGTTTCGTGTTGTCTCTGCGCGTCGATCAACCGCATGCACGGGAGCAAAAAAGTGACCTGGGCCTCTAACCATTGCCTCTTCCCCTTGTTTATGCGCATATATCATCGACTGTAACCAGTTCCCTGCAATTCCTCCCGAGGAGGTACAGGTCAACATCATCCAGAGTGCAGGACACATCCTCAACACCTATGGTAAGCCGCAAGTAACGTTTGCCTTTTTTTGCTATTGGATGTTAATCTACTGTGACGAGTATGAAAATTAACCCAGTCAAAACATGCTTCGCGGTCCCCTGGCACTTTAGATTTGAAGATCAGTGAGATGACAGAGGCCAAGTTCAAGCGGGACAACATCAACGTAGTGACCAACTCGCGCGTCGTCAAGGTGAACCCGACCTCGGTCGTCTACAAGGACAAGTCGACTGGAAAGCAGGAAGAAGTGCCCTTTGGTGTCTGCCTGTGGTCGACTGGAGTTGGGATGACACCTCTTGTCAAATCTCTTGTGCAAAAGTTGCCCGCGGGTTCGCAGCAAAACAAGCATGCCATCGAGACTGATCGATACATGCGTGTCATCGGAACACCTGAAGGAACCGTTTACGCCATTGGTGACTGTGCCACCATCCGTAAGTTTCGTCTTATAAGTTCTATGCCTCTTGTTTGATTGTGTGTATGTGGAGGTTTTTTTTATTGATACATTTTGAGCTAATCATTTTGTATTTTCCTATCTACATGACAAAACTAGCACAACCTCACTTTGTTGACCAGGTGATGCAATACCTGCAGGAGAACGACACCAACGGGGACAACCTCCTTAGCTACGAAGAGTTCCAGGTCTTAGCCAACAAGATCATTGCTAAACACAACGTCCTCAAGGTCTTCCTTGGTCGCCTGGACAAAGTCTTCGAGCAATACGACAAGGACCATAGCGGAACCTTGGACCTGGACGAGATTCGGGCTTTCCTTATTGATGCTGAGAAGGGATGCACCGCCCTGCCCGCTGTAAGCTTCTCTCTCTTTTTTTTTTTTTCTTTCTTTTGCATCTTCCACTTTTTATCTTGTCGCTTCGTTTCTTTCATGTTAAAAGCGAAGCGTTATGCATTATCTTTAACCCACACTCTTCCCATCTGCCATGAAAAAATATTTACATAGACGGCACAAGTGGCAAACCAGCAGGGGAAGTTTGTCGGAAAAAGAATTAACACCCTGCACGCGATCGAGAATGACCCTGTGGCAGTCGCAGCATTGCCCCAGTTCAACTACAAACATCTCGGATCGCTGGCCTACATTGGTGGTGGCGATGCTGCGTTGGATATGGGCCAGGGTAGGGTCTATGGAGGCATTGGCTCGGAATACATGTGGCGATCGGTCTACTTTAGCGAGCAGGTCTCGATTCGAACACGTCTCCTTCTTCTGGTGGATTGGTCGAAGCGCGCTCTCTTTGGTCGCGACATCAGCAAGTTCTAAGTCCAAATCATAGCATCCTAACTTAGACACATCATGACAAAGAATTAAAGAATAACCAACGATCATGCAGTCTTCCGTCAGTCTCTATTATGGTACAATTGTGCTACGTTTTTATGTTACAAAACCAAGACGATATATCCTCCAGTCCTCCCTTTCTCTCCCAGCCCTAATCCTCTTCGTCCATCGCTTCGACTCTAGCATCCTCGCCATTGTCGTCGTCTTCGTCTTCTTCTTCCTTCCTCCCCTTACCCTTCACCATAGTATTATTTCCACCACCATCTTCCTCGTCAGAGCTATCCTCCTGTCCACCTTCCTGTCCAGAGTCGCTATCATCATCTTCGATATCGTACTCATCTTCCTCCTCCTCCTCTTCCTCTTCCTCCTCATCTACTTCCATCTGATCATCCTCCTCGTTGTCAATCTCATCCAGCTTGACAGGTTTGGGCAGGCCGCCAAATCCAACATAGTGGCCATACTCCCGCTCCATGAACCGCAACATGTACTCGTCAACGTGACCCATCTCAATCACCTCGCCTTCCTCCTCGTTGACAGCGTTCGAACTCGACGAAGCCTCAAACTGGACGCGTGTCACACTAGACTCTCCATACTTTCCTTCCTTGCCGCCCTTGTCAGCTTTGGAAGGATCAGTCGAACCATTAGGACCAGCACCACCACTAGCAGCTCCCGCCTCCGAAAAGTCTCCAACATCGACGCCCTCCATCTCATGCTTGGCCTGCTGCATCGCCAGAACATCGTTCTCATCCTCGGCCGCCGCCAATGCCTGTTCCAAATCAGTACCATGGACAGTCGACAGATCCTGTGGCTCGCCGTTGGCTTGGGTAGGTCCCAGATCCCCAATCTTGGCTAGATCTTCCTCTCCCAGCATGTCTCGCCAGTCCATCTTTTGAAAGTAGTCCGTTGTGAATTCTCCCTCCTGGATGACAACATTGTCCAGCATGCGCTTCTGGTTGGCCTTCTTCAGCATGTTCTCTTCAATCGTGAACTCGCTGACGAACCGATAAATATGGACATCCCTTGTCTGGCCAATACGATGACATCTGGGAGAGTTCCAAAAAAAATTGATAGTTAGAAATAAGCTTAAGCTTAAGTTATTAATTATTCACCTATGTCAGCAAAGCTTTAGCGAACAAATACGATCAATCGGTACATACCTATCCTGGCACTGCCTGTCCATGGAGGGATTCCAGTCAGAGTCGTAGAAGATGACAGTGTCGGCTCCGGTCAAATTAATACCAACGCCACCCGAGCGAGTCGACAGAATGAATGCCAGAATCTTGGGATCAGAGTTGAAACGATCCGTGAGATGCTGTCGGTTCTCCACCTTGGTTGCACCGTCTAGGCGCAAGTAGCGATGCCCGTGGATATTCAAAAAGATCTCCAGAATGTCAAGAACCTTGGTCATCTGCGTAAAGATTAGCGCACGGTGTCCTCCCGATTTAAGCTCGCGCAACAGACTGTCCAGCTTCTGCAGCTTGCCACAATCAAACTGAAGCAACCGCTTGTCGGGGAACTGGACTTGAAGACAAGAATTGACCGGATGAAGGAGCTCTTCGGCTTGCTGACAAACAACCTCGAGCGGCGAAGGCGACGGGTTGACATGAATCGGGCTCCATGTCTGATCGCGAACCAAGACAGCCGGGGTTACAAAGGCGAAGCGATTGATGGTCTCCTGGCTCTGGTAGAATCGGTCCGCACTTGAAACGACGGCCTGGGCGATCGCATTGGTATACTCGAGGTACTGTCGAGGGTCCGAGACTTGGTCCAGGATGTGCGCACATCCCTTCTTGGCTCTAGGGGGTTCTTGGCACATGCGGAGAAGGCTCGATCCAAACATCAAGTTGCTGCGGCACCGGTTGCTGTTTGTGTATCCCAATTGGTCCCAGCGCTGACGGCTTGTCTGCAGGTGAAGGTGTCGCCTCATACTAGAGTACTGTCGGATATCCTGATAGTGGTGTCCGTTCGACAGAGTCTTTGCCTGAGTGCTAACAAACTCGGACGCCTTCTTCTGAAAACAACGAGTCGCATCCAATTCGGCCATGATGTCCAAATCCATTGTCGACAAACGTTCCTCTGCGTCCGTGAACACCAGCCCCAGGAACCCAAGGTTGACAGAGTCTCGGGCTTTGTCGATCTCGGCAAACATCTTTCGGCGGACTAGAAAATCGCTGATCTCAAAGGAAGCCACCGCCGAGGGCATGGCGAAAGAGGTGACGATCGGGCGGACCTCAAAGAGATCAGGGTGATTACAGACCTTGCGGAGCTGCATCAGACAGTTGATGATACTCAAAAAGTTGCCTGACGCCAGTGTCTCTCGGGTCTTGGCTCGGCTCATAAAATCGTCGTACAAAAACCGTTGGCGTTTCGACAGTCGACAATAGACAATGTGCTCGTATTTGGCCGGCATCTGGGTTTCGACATCTGCCTTCAGACGACGAAGCAAATAAGGTCGCAGAACTGTATGCAATCGAGCGATGGCCGCCTTGGAGTCCTCATCCTGCTGCTCATTGCCCTCAATCATGCGGTCGACTGGGTGCGAGAACCATTCCTGAAACTCTTTCTGATTAGCAAAGCCGACTGGCATGGTCTCCGAGACTCCATTCGGCATCAAAAAGTAGAGAAGCGACCAGAGTTCCATGAGGTTGTTCTGTAGTGGGGTTCCTGTCAACAACAGACGCCGAGCTGAATTGAAGTTGAGGAGAGTCTGCCACCGTTGAGACCGGAAGTTCTTGATGTTGTGCGCCTCATCAAGAATCAAGTACTGCCAAGCCTTGCGACGGAACACGGTTTGATCCTGAACAACTAGCTGGTAGGAGGTGATACAGACGTGAAAGGCGTGCTCGCGGGACCAGCCAACACGTTTCTCTTTGCGCTCCTTGGGACTGCCGTAGTAAGTCATGATCTTGAAGCCTGGACACCATTTCTTGAATTCCATCTCCCAGTTGAGCATCACACTCGTCGGTACGACAATTAAATGAGGACCCCAGACACCGTGCTCGCACGCCAGGTGGGCTAAAAGGGCGATCGTCTGCATTGTCTTGCCGAGACCCATTTCGTCTGCTAGAATACCGTTGAGACCGTTGCTGTAGAGGTTGGCGAGCCAGTCCATTCCAACGTGTTGATACTCTCGGAGTGGATGTTTGAGAAGGAAGGGGATCTTGGTCTTAACATTAGCGCCAGTCTCGAATGTATCGATCTCGGGTGTCACAGATCGGGTCACTGGATCCAATAGCGGAAGCATGTCGCCAAGAGAAAGCTCGTCGTCCGTGCCGTAGATCGAGATCGTGCGGTTGTCATCGTATTCTGTGTCCGTGTCTGTGAACTCACTGCTAGGCCTCGTCGGGAACTTTCGGCTTGTGGCAACGTCTTGGAGGGTGACGACAAATCGGGGGTCGGCGCGCTTAGCTCGCTGCTGTGCACTCATAATACTCATGCCCTCATACTCAGAATCAGAGTCGTAGTACGAATCAGAGTACTCGGAACTCTCCGCCTCATATGCGTAACGGTCAAGTAAGTCCTCGATCGGCATGTCTTTCTCCTGGATGAGATCCGTCAACTCTTCAGGGTCCGAGTCTACCTCCTCAAGCTCCTCCTGTTCAATCGTACGCTCGTCGTCTACTTCGCCGTATGGGTTCCATGGAAGTGGAGGCCCACGATAAAGACCGGTGAGTGATAAACGCCTACGCTTGACACGATGTCCTCTTTCTAACGTGGACATTGGACTGGGTTTGCTGGTGGCCTTGATTCCTTCCGGCAGTGCCTTGGCAATCTCTTTCGACGACAAGACTCTTTCCTCGGACGGGGCGGAACTTAAAGCGACACTGACCATGCGTTCTTTGTCGGGGGTATCTTTGCTGGCTTGTGCTCTTCCATCTTCCGTCTGGACGTCAACCTGCATGATCATGGATTCATCGGCAATAGCATCCTTGAGAGAACTGACGGTCTGTCCCTCGGCATCCTCCTCGACTTTGAAGACAGCTTGAATCTCCTGTGATTCGTTCTTGGAAAGCGGCTCAGACGACCTCTCCTTCTTGGCAATGGTGTTGCTCTCTAATTTGTCGACCATCTCCTCGTCATCCTGCTCGTCATCTCCATCGCTCTCTTCGCCTCCGGAGAGCTGATAGCCATACTGACGCAAGAGTTCCTCAATTGGAATATCCATTTCGGCGGCCAAACCATTGATTTCTGCTTCGTCATCCTCGCTACCCGATTCCTCATTGGCTAGAGTCGTCTCGTCATCAGCATCAGGTTCCGCAGCGGTAAACTCGGCGTCTCCTGCATCCAGCTCGGCATCTGACGAAATAGCTGATAAGGCCACAGAAGATCGACGGCTGCTCGGCTCCGTAGCTGAAGGCACGGATGGGAGGTCGCTGAGTACTTCGGACAGATCTGGGGCGTCGGAGGCAGTACCAGCTCCAGGGGTGACAGGTGTTCCGATCAGCGTGCTCTGCTGGACCTCCAGAATTTGAGTCGAGTGTTCCAGAATGAGGTTTAGGTGTCGCTTGCCGGCCTCCTCCTGTTCCTCCTTCAGCAATGCCTTATGGCGGGCTTTGACGATCTGTTTAATAAGAAGTGAAAGTCATTCAAGATTAGTGAATGAGAAATTACGACGGCTCTCTCTCTCAAAACACAAAATAACATATCCTCCAAAAACTTACTCCCTCAACGTAGCGCCATTTCTTTTTCACTTCATTCGACGTCAGCTTGGCCACCTTACGCATCCGCTTCTCCTCCAGACGCTGCTCGCGCTCGCTCTTGCCGTGAAGCTGTTCAAAGTGGCGGGTAATCATCTTGCTGACTTTGCGTGCGCGCGCAATCTGCAGCTTTCCTTCCTCCTTGATAAGACGCGACGATGTCATGATGTGCTCCATCAGCCAGTTGTACTGCAGCTTTGGAACCTCAGGATCGATAAATGGCTTGCCTGGCTTTCCGCCGAGCCTTCCCTCAGCTCTCAGAGTGTCGATTCGATCCAGAAGCTGGGCATGCGTCTCGGCGCGACTGTCGGCCTCCTCTGGCGTTACTTCTTCATCATCCACATATACGAACGAGTTCAGGTACTGGTCAAAGCTGGCAAACTGCGAAGGGTATCCTCGTAATGGTCCTTGACGGATTAGGTCAATCGAGCTGGACAAATCCGTGCGTCGTGGTAAAGCGCCCTCCACGTTCTTTTGAAGCATGTCCACCAGTTGCTCACGATGTTCATTGGCGCTCCTCCTAGTCGATATCCTGTTGGTGCTCAATTGAACGTTCGACACCAGATCCGGCACCTGAGACCAGAGATCAAAGTTACGAAGAAACTAATTGAGGTTGATGCAAATGCCAAGGATAATGGTTAGTTTTGATTCATCTCAGATTAACAATTAGGTAAAGACTCCTTATCATTCAGCATATACCCTGATCATTTTCTCGCTGTGGTCGGACTTGATCTTGACTGGGTCGTACGTCAGCATGGTCGTGTACGTCTCCAAATGATATAGCTCACGTGCCAGACTATCGTGATGATCGATGACTTCGTGAAGCTTCCCCTCCTGCTCAACAACTTTAGCCTGGCGTAGACGATCCAGAGGTGTCAAAGGTTTTGGGGGTGTTGGAGGTTTAGGAGGCTCAGGTGGTGGGGGTTTGCTGCGTGTCGAGCTTTGACTAGAGGTGGACATGTTGGTAAGCGAAACAACACGTCGCTTTCGAAGAGGAAATCCAGACTCCATGCCATCAGGTGATCCAGGTGCGTCCTCTTCCTCTGCTTCGCTTTTGTTGTAACGTTTCCGAGACCTTGATGATGTTGATGACGATCCAGGGATGACAATTTGCGTATGGGTCGGATACTTCCAGTGTGAAGATGTCGGTGATGATGAGGAAGGTGGCGAGCTGGGACTGTCAGAACTCCTGGGAGGCCTTCCAGGACCACGTCGTATCACTGTCACAGGCTCACTTGCCGCGGACGAAGGAGATTTTGGAATAGAAGCTGCAGTGCTGGATCGCAAGCCGTTAATAGTGGCGTGATTGGATGATCTGACCATGGTAGGTGAGGCTGATTTAGACTTTGTTCTTGACCCAGCAGCGGCCGTATTGACCAGATGAGGGGTCGCTTTAACAGAGAGTGGGTTGCGGGGAGGTCTTCCTGGACCGCGCTTTAAGGGAATCACCGGTGGAGGGGAGGGCGGAGCTGATTTGGCTACGGCCGCAGAGCGATGGTGAATGTTATTTGGATTGGTGACTGGTCGCCCAGGCCCTCTTTTCCGGGGAGGTTCCTGTACTAATTGTTGGTTAAGTAATGGGCGTTGATTTGATGGCGTTGCCTTGATTGTGTTAGGTTTGCTGGACACTGGTGCTGGCGAGAAGTCTGTGAGAAACTTTCCAGGAGTTCGAATTTGTCGAGAGGAGGTCCGCTGTCCTGACATTCTACTGGGGTTAACAGTCTCTGGTGTTGTTGCTGCAGGTGTGGAATCCTGAGATCGTGTCGTGTGCGTGTCTTGTCCCAGTGTCACTGGCGAGCCCGAAATAGGTGAGATGGTGACGGTCCGAGGTGTTCTCCGCGGACGGGAAGTCAAGTCGGAAGAAATGTCAACAGCGGGAGCGGATGTTATTACCATCTGGGACCGTGGGGGTCTGCCCGGACCCCTCTTGACGGGAACTGGCTCAGCGGGAGAATCAATCGAACTGTGACCGTTGGCTATTGTAGTCGTCGCAGTCGTGGTCATAGTCGTAGTTGCTGACTCTGTAGACTTTTGTTGTTGTTGTTGTTGTCTCTCTTCCAGGCCTCCCGTGTCGGTATTGGTGTCGATGTTGGTGTCGGGTGAAGACGTCTCTTCCTTGATAACCGTGCCTGGGCTGTCTGAATCCATGATCAGTGCTGGGTCAGTTGGTGGTGAATCCACCGATGAAGAGGATTGGGGTGTTGCCATGGACGAATGTGATTCGAGATTCAAGGAATGGCTGAGGTGCGGATCGAGAGCTTGTTTGGTGCCCAGGTCCAAGCGGGTTGGGTGAGGGGAAGATGAAGGGGAGATTGCCCTGCGGGGGGATCTGGGCGAGGACACGGGTCTGTCTGTGGCATCAGTCTCGGAAGCGGCTGCAGCAGCGGGCGCTTGAACTTGAGCTTGGATTATGGGAGTGAGAGGGACGGGTGCTGTTGCTGCTGCGTTGACGTTTGCTTCTGCTGGGGCCGAGGCAAGAAGGTTCGGGGAGGGTTCTGGGTTCTGGGACATGAATTCAAGGCAGGATCAGTGGCGTCAGTGGACGCATCAAAAAGCCACGTTTCTATTTCTCTGCTGGTTACAATCGACGGGGCTGGTAAGAATGATGTTTGTGAGTGAATGTATGAGGATAAAGGCTGAAGAAAGAAGAGTCGAATGAGGGTGTGGGTGTGAGTGTGGAAAAAGCGAGAAATATGAAGATAAAAGTAAAAGTAACGAAGCAGGGGGAAGGGGATCAAAAAAGTGGAGAAAGAAAAGAAAACAAAAACACAAATAAAAAAAGTCAAAACGCAATACAACCAACAGCGAAAGAAAGCAACTACAACAAACATGTCAGTCCTACATTAAAGTAGACACATGCCCCTGTTTATGGGCTATTGATATGGTGGCCCTTTTGCTGTTGCTGCCGAGTATGTATGTGTGCGTGTGAGAGAGAGAGCTATGGTCTATTTCCTCACCTTGCACTGCACTCCCATAGCTCTCCTCTTGTTTGTTGTCCATCTTTTGACAGAGACGCGACCACCCCTTTCTTTTTTTTTTTTTTTTTTTTTTTTTTTTTTTTTTGATTTTCTGTGGCTTGGGTTCGTCCTTGGAGGCAAGAGTTGAGCAAGAGAGCGAGTCTTGCCTTTCGCCAAAAGATCCTTTCTCTCGACAACATAACGACCATGGCACAGCCGATAGAGCGCAACCAAGATGCAACAGTCTACGTCGGCAATCTCGACGACCGATGCTCAGACACACTTGTCTGGGAACTGATGGCGCAAGCAGGACCCGTCGGTAAGCCAAACTCGAATCCTCACAGATGACATCGCGTTGTTTACTCTGGCCAGTACAAGGGCAAAGGTCTTCGTCATTGCAACTGAAAGGCGGCTATGCATCACCAACACTCACTATTCTTTTTTGTGCTTCCTATTGCTGATATATACTACACATAGTTAATGTACATCTGCCCAAGGACAGAGTGACACAGATGCATCAAAACTACGGATTCTGTGAATATGTATCAGAAGACGATGCGGACTATGCCTGCAAGATCCTCAACCAGGTCAAACTCTATGGAAAGCCTCTCAGGATCAACAAAGCAACATCGGACAAGAAGAACCTCGACGTGGGTGCCTCACTCTTTATTGGAAACCTTTCACCCGATGCAGATGAGGCATTACTTCGCGACACTTTCAGTGCCTTTGGAACTATCATGGGACACGCCAAAGTGGCACGCGACCTCGAGACCGGTCAATCGAAGGGATATGGTTTCGTCAGTTTTGACAACTTTGAGAGTTCAGATGCAGCTATCGATGCCATGAACGGACAGATCTTGGCCAACAAGCCCATCACAGTCGGATATGCCTATAAGAAGGACGGAAAGGGAGAGCGACACGGATCAGCCGCAGGTACGCAGTGCTTCTGGAACTATTGTTACTCATACATGACCCATGCTTTACAGATCGGCTTATTCACTTCTCTACGATCTCATCTATAGAACGTTTGATCGCTGCTCAAGGAAAAAAAAATCAGCCTATGCCAAATCGCTTTTTTGCAGACATCCCAGGAACGGGACCAGGAGCAGGACCTGGACCAGGAGGATTCACACCCACAGGAGCCAACGCTGCAGGACCCGTCTCTCGCCCCCCACCCTTTTCACAGCCTCATGGACAACCCCTCGGCATGCCACGGCCACCAGCACCCTATGGCCAACCTCCAAGGTTCGGTGGATATCCTAATCATATGCAACCCCCACCACAGCCACAGTACCATGGAAGCAACGCCATCCCTCTGGGACAGCCATCAAGGCCTCCTCCTTTCGGCGCTATTCCACCGCCTGGTGCACCGCTCCCTCCACCCCCTGGCATGTACGCGCCCAATCCAAACCAGCCTCCAATGATGCAGGGTGGACCTCCCCCGCCCCCCGGATATCCTCCAATGCAGCAGCCAGGATACCCAGGTGCACCCCCGCCTCTAATGAGGCCTCCAGGAAACTATGCACCTTATGGCGCTCCTCCACCACCCCCAGGCTACCAAGGCTATCCTGGCCAGTAATGTGTCTTTTGTTCAGACGCACCGAGAATTGAAAATAATAAAATACAACGGCATCAAAGCCACCCACCAATCAAAACATACTCTCGGACCCTTTCTTCTCAAAGGATGTCTGTCTGTTCACCTCTTTTCCCTCTTTTCTCACTCTCCTCTGTGCCCCTGATCAGCGGCAGTCAAGCATCAACATCACACAACAAAACAGAGCAGGACCTTTGTTCATTACAAGAGCACCCTCCGCCGTATTTTTCACTTCGAAACTTCCCGCTCATGTTCAAAGTTTCACAGAGACTGGTGATTGTCAGCCACACCATCACTCTGTCCAGGAACGCTTTCTCGACCCTCACCAAGGACCCTTTCCGAGCTCTGGAAAACAGTACTCGGACCCAAGTATGGAGCACTCGTTCGTCTCTTTCAGGACAAGTTCGATCGGTCACATTGGCGGCTTCACAGGCACTCCCTCCAACCCCTGAGACCTCGTACGACGTTATTGTTGTAGGAGGAGGCCATGCAGGATCCGAAGCCTGTGCAGCTGCTGCCAGAACAGGCGCTAAGACCTTGCTGCTCACCCAGAAGCTGGACACCATCGGTATGCTCCTTCAATTAGCGCCCATAAGTTCGGTTGAATACACAAACAAAGCTACCTTTACTCAACTGACATAACTGTCTTTTGGAATCCTCCATAGGTGAAATGTCATGCAACCCCTCATTTGGCGGCGTTGGCAAAGGAGTTCTTGTTCGGGAGATTGACGCTCTGGATGGTCTCTGTGGCCGGATCTCAGATTTGGCTGGTGTACAATTTAGGATCTTAAACCGATCCAAGGGACCTGCGGTTCACGGTCCTCGTGCTCAGATCGACAGGAAGCTGTACAAGAAGCATATGCAGGCGGCGTTGAACGAGTATCCCAATTTGACTATCAAGGCTGGATCAGTCTCGGATATTGTTCTCGGGGCCGATATCTTGCCACCCACTCCGGGCCAGAAGAACGTGCAAGGGGAGATCAGAGGAATCAAGCTTGGTAAGTCACTCCGCAAACAGTATGGCTCTGTCTGTCTTACCATTTCTGATGGTCGCCCGATAACATAGTGCTCATTCAACATTTCTCTTATCTGGTTCATGGTTCGTTGTAATAATTAGAATCGGGAGAGGTGATCCACGCACCTAAGGTGGTCATTACTACAGGAACATTTTTGCGAGGAGAGATTCATATCGGACTAGAAGCATACCCCGCAGGACGCATCAACGAGGAGGCATCTATCGGACTGTCGGATTCATTGGCACAGGCAGGATTTGAACTCTCTCGACTCAAGACAGGGACGCCTCCTCGACTGGACGGCAAGACGATTGACTTTTCAGAGCTCACACCTCAGTATGGTGACCTGCCCCCATCACCCTTTTCGTACCTAAATAAGGAGGTTGCCAATGGCCACAACCAACTGGCTTGTTACCAGACCAGCACCAACCCAAAGACGCATGAGATCATCCGCAACAACTTGCACAAGTCAATCCACATCCGCGAAACCGTCAAGGGTCCCCGCTACTGCCCTTCGATCGAGTCCAAGATCATGCGCTTTACTACCAAGGAAGCTCATACTATTTGGTTGGAGCCTGAGGGTTACGATAACGACGTCATATACCCCAACGGTATCTCAATGACCCTTCCTGAGAAGGAGCAGATCGAAATGTTGAGAACGATCAAGGGCTTGGAGAATGTCACCGTCTTACGATGCGGTTACGGCGTCGAGTATGACTATGTCGACCCCCGAGAGCTCAAGCGAACACTGGAGACACATCGTATCCACGGTCTGTATCTTGCGGGACAAATCAACGGTACTACTGGATATGAGGAGGCTGCTGCCCAGGGTGTCCTTGCCGGTATCAATGCCGGTTTGGCTGCAAAGTCTAAGGCACCATTGATCCTCACTCGTGCGGACGCCTACATCGGAGTGTTGGTGGACGATCTGATTACCAAGGGCGTCGAAGAGCCGTACAGGATCTTTACATCACGGTCCGAGTACCGTTTGACCCTGCGTGCAGACAACGCTGACTTGCGCCTGACTCGCAAGGGATATGAGGCCGGTTGTGTTACAGATTACCGCTGGAATGTCTACCAAAAGATGGAGGCGGAGATGAACCGAGGTATGCAGCTCATGAGTGAGTTCAAATTGTCACCTGCCAAGTGGGCTGAATACGGCTTCGGCAAGAGCGATGACGGTGTTAAGCGAAGGTAACTTGTTCATGACTATGTACCACTGTGGTGGCGAAGGATTCATTTATTAATTGAAAAGGATCTTAATATCTATATTTTGTTGTGTCTCTGAACAGCGCGATTGAAATGCTTGGGTTCCCTAACGCCAAGATGCAGCAGTTTCATGAGGCCATCCCTGAGTTGAAAGAGATGGATCCCGCTGTCCAGAACAAGATTGAGATCGAGGGTGCCTACTCCGTTTATCTTCGCCGACAGGGCGCAGAAGTCACTGCCTTTATGAGAGATGAGTCTATGGAGCTGCCGTCTGACATTGATTACTCTGCGTAAGTACCGTGTGAAAGTATTGCGGAATGCGATTTACTGCTTTCATTTTTGTGTGTTCTGTCCGAAACTCATGGCCCTTTTATTCATGACTTGTCCATCTTCCCAACAGTGTACCAAATTTGTCAAACGAGAACCGCACCAAGCTTGAGCGTCATCGTCCCGCCACTTTGGTAAGCCTTTCTTTTCGTTTTTCGTTTTTTTTTTTTTCTTTTTTTTTTTTTTTTTTTCTTCTTTTCTCAGGCTGTATGCATTTTCTTGATCTATTCGACTTTTTATTAACACTTGCACCTTTTGTGTCTTCAGGGTGCTGCAAAGCGCATCGAAGGAATCACGCCAACGAGCATCGTGGAGCTGCTCAAGTACGTTCAAAGGACAAAGCGTCTTCCGACTATGCTCACAGGCGAGCCAATCCGTTCTGGCAGCCGAAAGGACCGCCTCCGACAGCGCCTCATGGCCAAGGAACTCTGAAAAATGCCTCCTCCAAAACCATTTTTATCATCTCCAAGCATTAGTGAAACCATGTACCATTACCTTAGAAATGCGCTGTACCATAAACGAAGTTTAAGGAAGATGTCGATATAAGGATTACAAGTGGCGAGATGGATTTTAAAGAAGCTAGAAGGTACAAAAGTGAGCAATAAGAGAAGAACAAAGTCTGGAGATGAGAACGAGGGAGAGTAAGAGGAAGAAGGGTAGATCCCGAAGTTCCCGGTCGGTTAAGTACAAGAAGTATGAGAAGTGTGAGGGTGTGGGTGTGGGGCATAAACGCAAAATGATTTCGAGTGGGAAAAGCGGGGAGCCAAAGCAACAGGTCAAGTGCAAAGAAAGCGTAGACTTCGTTGTGAGAAAGGGATAGTGCATAATAAAAAAAAATGCCGAGATGGTTCTCACATTAGGACTGAAGTGGTAACTGCCTTAGAAGGTCAAGCTACCCACGCTGGCTCGGTGAAGTAATCTCCTCTGATACGGATTTCCGAGATCACGTCTCTGCGGACAAGAATGAACAAATGAATGACTCCGAAACAAACAGCAAAGAGGATAAACAGCGAGGCGCTATGGTGGTAGCTATGAACCCCAAGGTTTGTGGATGCGTATGGATGTGGACAGGCTCAAGAAGACAATTTTGTCCTTTCTTTTCCGAAGGTGTTTGCTGCCCACTGCAAGGACTTTGAATTTGATTATTTTTTTTTCTTCCCTGACTCGGTGGAAGAAGTACGAGAGACGACTCAGACAAAAAAAAAGAGGCAGAGAAAGGGAGAAAACTCAAAAGTGTTTCCGATCTCTTGTCTTCTTTCATTCCTTTCCCTTCCCTTCCTTTCCCTTCTCTTCACTCTTCACTTCTCCACTTTCACTCTCTCTTTTTACCTTTACGACCACAACTAATAACACTTACATCTACACACCTTCGCATACACATACACACATACACACGCCATGTCCAGTCTACAGGTCGCCTCAAGAGTCCTGCTCACCCAGCAAATCTCTCGTCCCCTTGCAAGGACATCTGCTGCCATGGTATTAACTGAAAAAGAGCTCAGTCAGTTTTTCCAGCTACAAGGAGAATAGCAGACTAATACAAATCCCCGTCGAAACACCGAAACCAACATAGGTCACCAGGAACTACAACGCCACAGTCGTGAAGGACACACTCGCAGGAACAGGACCTAAAAAGTCAAAGTTTGCCGACAAGTTCGCCAACGGACCCAGCTTTGACGACTTTGTTGGCGGAAACCAAAAGTTGTCGGTCGAGGAGGCTTTGGAGCTCAAGGAGACTGTTGTCGAGAAGGAGGCTGCTGAAGCTGTCGCCAAGGCTACCGGAAAGCCAGCCAAGCGTGCACCGTACGTTATTCTACGATTTTTGTTTTATCGAGGAAAGAAGAAAGTGAAAAGATGAATGACACGATCGCCAGTAGATCGAGTATTATTGAGAGTTGTTCGCTAACGGTATCGAAAATCTCGTTTGTGTGCTTGCTGCATGTGTAGAAAGCAGCGTTTGCCAGAGTGGCTCAAGACGGACATTCCCGTTGGAAAGAACTATACACAGATCAAGAAAAACCTCAGGGAGCTCAAACTTCACACGGTCTGTGAGGAGGCCAAATGCCCCAACATCTCCGACTGCTGGGGTGGTGGGGAGCACCAGACCGCCACTGCCACTATCATGGTAAGTCCATCTCAGTTGGCACTACCACCATCGCACCTCACTCGTCCGCCCTCACACCCACCAACTGTTCCCCATTGTCTTCATCATACGCCCGTGTGCGTTATTTCATGTTTCTTTGATTTTCGCGAAAGGGCGCCCTGGGTCTGATTTTGTATTTTGATTTGCTCTGTGTGACGATTTGTAGTTGATGGGAGACGAGTGCACTCGTGGATGCCGTTTCTGCTCTGTCAAGACCAGCAAGGCACCCAAGCCCTTGGATATTCATGAGCCAGAGAACACGGCCGAAGCCATCTCCCGATGGGGCTTGGATTATGTCGTCTTGACCTCGGTCGATCGTGATGGTAAGAACTTGTCATTATGGCGCTTTTTTACCCGCCTTCACTGCGCATGCACAACACAACTCGCCCGCCACTATATTTTTGTCTCCGTGGAACAGGAGAGCTAAAAACGTCAGCTGTATCTAACTCTTCCTTGTTGCATTATTGATGGCTCTCCTCCGAATAGACCTTGCTGACGGTGGATCCGCTCACTTTGCAGAGACCATTATGAAGTTGAAGCAGAAGTAAGCATCCTTCTTGCAATTACCTATTACCGCATTTAATTTCAAACGAGTGCAAAGGACGTCTGTTCACCATATACTGTTTTTGACGCCTTTTTTAATCTTCTTGACTAATAGGGCACCCAAGATCTTGGTGGAGTGCTTGACAGGAGATTTTCAGGGAGACATGGAGTGCGTGGCTCGTGTGGCAACTTCAGGACTCGACGTCTATGCTCATAACATTGAGACCGTCGAGGCACTCTCTGCTTACGTCCGTGACCCTCGCGCAAAGTTCAGACAGTCGATTGCTGTCCTGGCGCACGCAAAGAAGGCCAAGCCTGGCTTGTTGACCAAGACCAGTATGATGTTGGGATGCGGTGAGACTGAGGCAGAGGTTATCCATGCTATGGATGGTAATACTACAAGTTCTGTTTCTCTGTGTTTCTAGGTCTGATACCACTAATTAATAGACCTCGTTTATTAACACTCTTATCTTTTGTCACGCCACTCTTTCCTGATTTGTAAATAGAGCTCCGCAAGGCTGATGTTGATGTGTTGACGTTAGGACAATACATGCGACCTACCAAAAAGCATATGCGTGTGCACGAATACGTCAAGCCTGAGGTCTTTGAGCGGTATCAGAAGTTCGCCGAGGAGCGTGGCTTCAAGTATGTTGCTTCAGGACCTTTGGTTCGTTCCTCATACAAGGCAGGAGAGTTCTACATCAGTAACATCTTGAAGAAGGAGAAGGAGGCGGCCATCCCCATTGTCGGAAACGATGCAGTCGTCAAGTTGACGGACGCTGGCGTTCGTGTCTAAAATATTATTAGACTGTTGCCTGTTTGTTTGTTTTTTTTTTTATTTTTTTCATTCTCTTATTTCCCTTCACTTAACGATACGGCATCTGGCATTCTCCCTCTCTTCGCTTGACATTTTCCTTCCTTTAGATACACTGCTTTTGCTTTTTTGTTTTTCCCATCTCTGTATTCATACCACACACCACATTAAAACTCAAGAATAATGAACTACCATGACATACGTGTATGCATTGAATACGATGGTTTATTAAAATTGTATTTTTTTGTCCATGCTGGCTGTCTATACACGGTAGAGTTTTTTGATGGTAGTTGTTTTGTTACTGCAAGAATTGCACAAGGGGGTGCTTCTTAAAGCAAGTATGCGATTGCGAGAGCAGGCGTAACGGCCATGACAGATGCGACAGCTGCAAGCCTAGAGCTAGCAGACCTGGCAGTTGTATCCTGAGTAGTCTTGCCATCGCTTCCAACAGGGAGTGCACCCTTGTTTTGCTGGTTTCCGCTGGGGTTATAGTTGACGGACTTTTGACCGTGTTTGTACTCGAGAGCGCCAAAGGACTTTGCATCACCGACATAACCGTTATTGAGGATGGGGTCCTTCTTGTAAGGGGTCTTGTCGTTGGTGCAGCCGTCGAGACGGACCATGTCGTAGCCGTGGGTCTGGATGGTGTTGATGACCTTGGGCAGGCCCGAGGCGGCACCGGTGGTGGGGACATCATATCCGGCAACGACGTAGGAGGCCTTGCGACCGTAGGCGTCCATCTGTTTAGTAAACATGGCGTTAAAAACCTCTGCAATCTGGGCCGATGTCGTGGCGGTGTTGTACTTGTAGTCGTACTCGTCCATGTTGAAGCCGACGAGGGTGTAGCCCATAGACTTGACGAGGTTGAGCAAGCGGGGATCCTTGAGGTTGGACTCGTGGATCTTCATGTATCTTGGGTAGACGCCGATCAGGTCCTGGATCGTACGCGAGGCGCGAGCAATGTCCTGCTTGATGTCGTTGTCGGTGTGGCCGGCAGAGGTGTCGGAGGGGAGACGGTAGGTCATGCCGATCAGATGGCCGTCGAGGTAGGCGTGGCGGGTTACACCAGCGTATTGCATGTATTGGAGCCAGGTCGCGTTGGTGAAGAAGGTCACCTTGGCCTGGGCCTCCTTCAGCGTCTCGAGCATCTCCATTGTTGCCTCCGAAGGGCCCTCGCTCTATTTTCGTATAGATAAGGGGTTGGGTTAATGCTACGTATCGTGGTGAATTTCAAGTCGGCAAAGTTCAAAGTGGTAGGGTATGCTTTTTCTTACATAAGTAAGGGCAACCTGACCGGGCGTTTGGCAAGAGGTCAAAAAATCGGCCCAGGTGACGGGGCCGGTATTGGTATTGGGACCGGCTGTGGCGACAGGTGCTGGTGCTGCGGTTGCTGCTGGTGCGGCACCTTGAGCAGCAACAATCATTGGCATGGCTACAATCGAGAGAATCAGAACATAGAGATAGGAGAAAAACGCGTCAAAAGGGGAACATTCTAATAGGGTAAGCCAAAGACTGTTATTTTTCAGGATAACCTGTCATAACCAGATATGATAGGCTCAATCCTTTCCTCTCTTCTTGTATCCACCATTCCTGGCACGAATCTGCCGGTGAATCTGCCGGTGAAGTCTTGCTTCTATTGTGGCTCAGTTATTTACACCGTTGGTGGGGTGTTTCCTCACACTGATGAAGAGTGTTCCTTTTCTCGGATG
This sequence comes from Linnemannia schmuckeri, assembly GCA_029449235.1. NCBI lineage: Eukaryota > Fungi > Mortierellomycota > Mortierellomycetes > Mortierellales > Mortierellaceae > Linnemannia > Linnemannia schmuckeri. Next base: position 760,908 of record JANATG010000012.1, on the reverse strand, counting down.
ACGCAGCTCCATGTTTGTTGATAATAACTAGGGTTGATGCCCCACTCAGTCTCTTGAGATTGTTATGTTCTTCATGTGATGTCCACTCTGAGCCATTATCGTACAATCCGATCCTACTCGTAGATCATGAAACCAACAAGAACATTGTATCACTATAATAAATGCAAATGGTCAATAGAGGGCTTTGTTCGCTTACCAATTGCCGAGAGGAGAGTGGGGCCGACGAAACGCATTGTTGTATTATTGCAATATGGATACGAAGGTGAGACTAGAAATGTATGAGGATGTCCTGCAGTAAATGGGTGCGAGCGAGTGGATAAGAGAGTCGAAGGTATACGAGGACTACAATGGAAGAAAGGTCTGATGAAGAAGTGGACTTTTTTTGTTGCGAAGGATGGAGAATCGAGAACCTTGTTTCTTTGTAGGTGAGAAGTAAAAGTGGTAAGAAGACGAGAAGGAAAAGAAAGGAAAATGACCTGTGGAGGTTATTATCTACTTTTTTGGTGCCCACTCCTCTCCTCTGTCCCCCAGGCCTAGTTCTTCTCTTTTCCCCGCTTGTCTCTTTCATCTGTGTGGATCAATGACATAGAAATGTTGGTCTTCCTTTCCTTCGTTTGCTTCTTACTCAGTCGTATTCGAGATTAAGAATTGGACTTGCGCGGCGAGCAATGAGATGATATAAAAATTCCCCTGTATGTAATGACAAATCGGTCCACAAGTGCTATTAGTTTTTTTTTTGTTCGCGCATAGAATATCAAAACTTATGGATCGGCAACTTTTGTAAAACTTATTGCTGTACACTGCGTGCAATGTGTCCACGCATGTATGTGTATATGGTCTTAAATCAGATGGGAATGTGGAATCTGAAAAAGTGTATTTTTCTTTGTATGTTCCTTTCCTCTCTCCTCCACCCTTCTTCCCCCAAACCATGATCCCTTGTATCTGTGCACCCAACACAGATACGGTTCTGGAGAAGCAAGAATATCTCAATAACACTACCACCACCACACTTGACATAATATGACAGAAACAAACGAGAACCTTGGGATCACGCGCACAAATAGAGGATTAGGATGGAAGGGCAGGTTCTTTCAAGTTGGATACCCGTATATACACCCATCGTGGCGGGCATGAGTACATAAAAAACGACAGAGTGGTACACATTGGGTAGTGGTCTACATGCCCGAAAGCATGACTGGGCGTGTCAATGATACGAACTACTAATTAGAAGGATATTTAGTTTACTCCAGCAGCAAGACCTTACGAGAAAGCTTGAATGTGCAGCAAAGAGAAGGGCCTTTATGAGTTTATGTGGTGGACGCGATGGTGAGACCCAAAATGGACACGTTGGTGCAGCTTGATTAGTGTTCCGATTTCAAACTCGAGATATATCGAAAATGGGCTCCCCAGTTGGCGACCGTTATCTGTTTATGACTATTTATCACACCATGCATCACACGTACTTTTAGGCACATTCCATATCCTAGTTCCTTATGACGACATGAACAGCTTGAGGCCACCATTGCATAATTTTCCGTTTTGTTTCGCTCAAGCGCACGCATACACACGCAAGTCTCCGTGGAACAATTTTATGTGGGGAGCGAATAAGGAGGTGAATGACACCCAGAGGAAGTGGTCAGGACTCTAGGACTAGCAAAAAAAAAAAAAAAAAAAAAAAAGGGGTCGATTTAAGGAAATTCAAAGGGTGCTCGATGTCCAAGGGGGTCATTTGCTAACAACTTCCTATCATATCCATACACAGATAATGCTGCTCTTTGATTATCAGGGCTGTTATCACATTCTTGTTTAGGGCGGTTTTTGGAGCGCGTCCGACGCACAGACCCAGGCCTCCCTAAACACCATGCGTCGAACAGTTTACATGAATTTGATCGTGTCAAGAGAAGCACATATTTGTGTTTTACATTAACCTAATAACCTTCTACGACTAAACCCACATACATGTGCTTGCGTCCTCTCGCTACCACACGAGAAACGCTCTCTGGCAAAAAAAATATATAAACAATCGGTCAAAAGGTTTGAGATCAAATGTGAGTGCAGACAGAGAGTATCATCATTGAATGTACAATACATGGACAGGGATAACAATGGAGACAAAAAAAAAAAAAAAAAAAAGGGTGCAGTACAAGGGGCCGCCTTCATTTTCTTTGGCCATAATTCCCAGATCTTAAAGTCCAATCTCAACAAATACGGGAGGGAAGAGGACACACTTTTGCATTACTCCCTGGGAAGATGCTACCTCCTTTTTTTTTTTTTTTTTTTTTTTTTTTTTTTTTTTTTTTTAAACCGATGGGAGGGTAAACATTCAACTTTTCAAGGGATGAGATCTCTCTTTTTTTTTTTCTCTTACTGCTCCAATTCAGCGATATTTCAAGCGTAGTTGTTGCTTTTCGGGTCATTTTCTGTCTTGAATCGTTAATGCCTGTTTTTTTCCTTTCTCCATCTACTTGGTCTGTTCTTTCTCCTATTTTCAAACTCTCAACATTCATAACCACCATCATCAATGGAAACCATCGATGCCCATCCTACAACCTCCACAACGATTTGCAATCTCTCCTCCTCTTCCTCCTCAGGAATTGAAGTACGAGTATGCAATCTAGGCGTCAAATTTGTGGTGCAAAAAGCCCTCATAACTACCATTGCCAAGCAACTACAGCATCTCTTCAAGCCAGTTTCTCCTACAATCGTCTCTTCAAACAGCACCGACATTGATTTACAAGAAGAAACAGTTACCAGTGGTATTCATGCATCGGGTCTCGGACGACCATTGTTGCTGGACATCAACTTACATGTATCTCCTGGGCAAGGTAAAAAAAAAATTAAGTGTGTGTTCAATGTTTTCACATCCTCAACGTTTGTAACCTTGCAAAACTATACCAGCAAGTCCAATCAGTCACTCATATTCTTTTGCCATAATCATCCTTTTTTTTCTTTCTAATAGTGTGTCTACTCATGGGAGGATCTGGATCGGGCAAGACGACGTTACTGAACGTACTTGCAGGTCGAGTAGACATGAGCCAGGTCTCAATTTCGGGCGACATGCACTTCAATGGTCAACATCCAAACGTGTTCAGAAAACGAGGAGAGGTCGGGTACCTTCAACAAGACGACACACTTCTGCCATCTATCACGTAAGTATTAAAAAAATACTTGGAAATTTGGGAGTGGACAGGTTTCAAGGGAAGGGAAGAAAAGTCCTTCAAAGAGATAGAGAAGAGTGTGCAAAGGGATGATGAAGGTGTCCTAAGGAACAATGAAGGAGGGAGACAAGGATTTCAAGGATGGAGAAACGAATACTGATTGACAGCATGCACACTTTCCTTCATTTTTTACTGGCTTTAGTGTCCGTGAGACCTTGGATTTTGCAGCAAAGTTGCGATTACCAGCCTCGAAGACCAAACAAGAGCGTCAGGAGGTCGTAGAGTCCTTGATGTCTACACTTGGCCTCAAAGACTGTGCAGAGGTGCGAGTGGGTGACTCGGATGCGAACGAGGCAGGAGACGGAGGCAAGCGCGGTATTAGCGGAGGAGAGCGTCGTCGCGTTTCCGCTGCAATTCAACTCTTGACAAGACCCAACCTCTTGTTATGTGATGAGGTGACATCTGGTATGCAATATGCAATTGTCTGATTTTTATGGCTGGAGTCAAAGAAGGAAAGAGCCACATTAACAGAAAGTTAAACTACTGTATTCCCTTAATTTCCACCTTGTCCTGCATAGGGCTTGACTCGTTCACCTCGTTTGAGCTTGTCAAGACGCTGAACACCTATGCCAAGACATCCAACAAAACCGTCATTCTCTCTATCCACCAACCTCGATCAGAGATATACCAATTGCTCTCAGAGATGGACGGTCAATTGGTTCTTCTTTCTCAAGGCCGCATCGTCTACAGTGGCCCATTGAATCAGGTCTTGTCATGGTTCGCATCGATGGGTGTAGAGCCCTGTCCGGTCAACATGAACCCTCTCGACTATATCATGGACCACAGCGTCCTATTTAGTCAGAACATCCTCCAAGATGATTCTCGTACGATACCCTCCCGTGCTCTTCATATTGACACCCAGGGTAAAGCAAACAACTCCGAAAAATATTCTGAATCCCTTGGCTCCGCTGTCACCATTTTGGATACGACAATCAACCGCATGGATTCCTTCCCAAGTGTGAAGCTCCTGCCTGATATACAAGACCAAAGCCAACACCGACAAAATCAGATCTCTGACACCCATAAAGGAGTGAGTCTCTGGACTCAAGTAGCGACTTTGTCGCAACGTTACTGGATCAATACTGGACGGAACGCGGGATATTTCTGGGGAACGATGACGGTTTACATCGTTTTCGCTGTCATGGTTGGAGTCGTCTTTTGGAAGCTGGATGGAGGCAGCGTTGGTATCCGCGGACGTGCCAGTGTAATATACGTCATTGGCTCATTTCAGCCCTATCTGCTGTCCATCTTGAGTGTCTACAAAGGCGTGGCCGATATGAAGGTGTATGACCGGGAGAGGAAAGAGCAGCTGTACAGTCCTGCGGCATTCATTATCAGTTACTCGCTGTGTCAAATCCCCGTCAACATTGTGTCTTCCATTGGTAAGTATCATGGACACGCTTTCCTCCCCTTTTTTTTTCTCGCATTCAAATCAAATTTTGGAATAGGAGTACTGTTGATTACTTATGGTATGTGGCGTCACATTCGCTCCTTATCTCTCTCTAGTTCACACGATCATTATCTACTATATGGCTGGACTCCGCACGGATGGAGTGTACTGGGTGGGGTGGTTTCTCGTCACCAGCATTCTTCTTCAATGCTCTGTGTAAGCCGAGGGCAGGAAGGTTCATATTTACGTGTTTTTTTATCTTCTATCACTGCTTGTTCCCCATCGCGATACATTAACGTTATATTTTTTTCGGACAATGAAAACTGACTGCAGATCGGCCATGTCGATGCTTGCCATTGCTTTCGAGCGGGACTTCGATCGAGCAGCTCTCATTAGCGGGTCCTTTTACATTTGCTCTTGTAAGTACTTATCTGGTGATTTATCTCCTCATTGACCAATGCGTACATCACCTTGAAAAAAATGGCACTCGCGTCTCACACGCCGTTACACCATTTTTTTTGTTTGCGACTAGCCTTGACCGCTGGGTTTATTATTCCAACAAATCAAATACCAAAAGGTGTCCGCTGGATCGAAACCGTTTCCTTTCATCGCCTCGCCTATCAAACATGGACCAGCCTCGAGTTCACAGATAGACGATTCGACTGCCCCTTCCAACTTTCTCCATCTGCTATGTCTATGAGTAATCGCACTAGTCCTGGCTCTTTAGATCTATGGGATCCAGTTCAATGTGTGCCTTGGGAAGGAAACACTATTCTGGTGGACATTCTACAGGTCAAACCTTACGCATACCCCAATCGACTGGTCTACTTTGCGGCGCATTATTTAGGGTATCTCCTGTTCACCTGGCTGATCTTGACTCACTTTCCCAAGAAAGATGCCCTGGCCTGCTCGCGAAAGTCACCGTTTGAGAATATGCTTCTCCCCTTTACGCACTTGTTTGTCAGTCGCCAAGGAGGCAAAAAGTCACTGGGCAAGAAGGCTGGGAACCAGAGCTCGGAGAAGAAAAAGTCCTTGGAGGATGAGTCAGAAATCCGGGTGGACATCCCTGGTCAGGACGGACCATCACGTATGTCCGTCACTATCCGAGTTGCGAACTTGTCGCTGTCTTTGGTCAAGCACGGTCTCTTTGAGCGAGCTGGATTATTTCGGACGTCTGATGATACGAGCAAGACACTGTTGGACAATATTAACATTTTGATCCCACCAGCAAAGCTGACCGCCATTCTTGGTGGAAGTGGCTCTGGAAAGGTAGTTGCTATCCTGCATTTGTCATTGTTGATAATGTCTATGCTCGAGTTACTTTTTTATTGACATTATTTTTCATTGTATTGTAGACAACACTCCTTAATGCACTTCTCAACAGGTCTCAAGATGACATGCAAGTATCAGGTGACATCTACTTCAACGGGACCAAAAACCCCTCGATCGGGCAAATCAATACCGTGTCCGGTTATGTTCGACAGGGGGATGGAATGCTGATGACCCATTTGACCGTCCGGGAAACTCTGAACTATGCTGCTGAACTTGGCATGAATAAGACCTTGTCGGCAGCTGAGAAACGAGCGCGAGTCGAGGAGGTAATCGAGTTGATGGGCCTTCAAGAATGCGCCAACGTGATGAATGGAAACAGCGAAAAGTCTGAATGCTCGGGCGGCCAGCGGAGACGCGTTTCTATTGGGATGCAACTTGTCAACGAACCTGCGTGTCTATTCCTAGACGAGCCCACCAGTGGCCTTGATTCCCTGACAGGTGTGAGCTGGAGCAATTCTTGTGGAATGTACTTGTGAAAAGGGCTGAGATACATTGCGGGAAGATCCAAGGACTAATGAAAACCGCACTTCCTTCTGCAATCAAATCTGGAATAGCATTATCGGTGCTGCAGACGTTGAAAAAGATTGCAGCATCGGGTCGAACGGTTGTGTGCACGATCCACCAACCACGAGTCGACATCTGGGACGAATTGGATGAAGTTCTTTTGCTTGTGAGTGGTGGAAGACTGGCGTACGCAGGTCGTGCCAATCAGGCTATGGATCACTTTAAACGAGCAGGACATTCTTTGCCACTCTACACCAACCCTCCTGGTACAATGACTACGTTGAACTTGCATCAAATTACAACTTACCGAGCAATGTTCTTTGAGTGTTTGTGAGCTAACCTAGCGTTTTTTATTCTTGTTTCGTCTAAAAAAACAGACTTTATGATTGATACCGCGTCAGTCAACTTTCGATCGCGTGAAAAGGAAGTGGCTTCTAGGGCTGCTATCGATGCCCTGACAATGTTCTACCAACAGGAACGTGCAAAGATATTACACAAGTCGTCTGAATCAGGAACCCCTGGTGGCGGCACCGGCGATGGCAGTTCTGAGGTCACATTGTGCACAGAGCACCCTCTCCGTGTAGGGTTCATTTCTGCCACCAGCATTTTAACCCGACGCATGTTTAAGAACGCGTTCCGTCAACGCGGAGCCTACTTGAACCGAATCATGGAGCCATTTCTCATCACCTTCGTCGTTGTCTTGTTCTACTGGGATCTTGAGGATACTCCCGCTGGACTCTTGAATCGCCTCGGTCTATTCCACCAGCTCATGGGGGGCGCCTTGTCTGGCCTCATCATTCATCTCGAAGTCTTTCCCAAAGAGGTAGATACATACGCATCATCGGCTCCATTTTTTTTTTTTGGCACATTCAAACGAACGCTCGCTAATTTATGTTTTTTCTTTTCTTTTTCTTTTTGAACTCTGCAGAGCAGAGTCGCATTCAGGGAAATGTCAAATGGAAATTACGGCGCGTCGTCTTTCTTACTCGCCTACATGTTCAATGAGCTCCCAATAACAATCCTAGGCTCGAGTTTGGCAACGCTATGGATCATGGCCGTCACAAGGCTCAGGACAACCGTGACAAGCGCAACGGTCATGATTTTGGTCAACTTTGCATATATCACTGCGGGCGAGAGTCTTGGCATTATTTATTCCTGTTACTTTGCTTCTAGTGCCGGCCTTGGTGTCACCCTTGTGAACTCCACTGTAAGTGATGTTTTTTCTATTTTTTTTCTTCTTGTCTTTTTATGTATGTATTTTAAATGAACATGTGGCCTAACTCTATGATTCTCCATTTTTTTTTGATTCTTTTTCATTTGGTGCATGTAGATGGTCTGGTTATCATTTCTGGCAGGATTCTTAATTGTCAAACTACCGCCAATCCTCCAAATTGTCAATTATGTATCCATCTTTCGCTACGCATCTATCTCTATCGCCCTAGAAGAGTTCCGCGGCCTCCAGGTGAATATACCCACTGCCGCTGCCGCCGCCTCATCTGCACGCTCCTCAACATGGTCAATACTATTTTCCAGTGGTGATGCTGTACTTTCGTACCTAGAATGGGAGAGCCAGAGTTTGGGATTCAATCTGGGCATGATGTTAGTGTTGACGGTCGCGTATCGCTTGATGGCGTGGGCCGTCCTGACTACCAGAATCCGTTCCTTGCTCGCCTAGCGTTGGACACTCCCTCTCTTTTACGTAACCAATTGAAAAAAAAGTTAATATGCATGTGAGTGCGTTACACATGTTTTTGTGGAGCGAGTAAGCACGCGAGAGTAGAGTGGACAGAAAAAAGTTGCTTGTAACCTCTTCCCTCAGCTGATGAAAAAAATATTGCCCTTTCTGTTCGTAATCACAAAAGCAGACAAATAAATGCCTCTGTTCTTCAGTCATCTCCACATTCCTTTCTTTGGATAACTTTTTCTCCACTTTTGTTTTTAGGTCACTTTGTCCTCCCTTTTATGTTTTACATTGCATACAAGGGATGCAGGGATTGTGAGCAAAATTTTAGGTTGCCACAAACCAACGTCGACAACAAACAAATACAACACTTAGCACGGATCTTGCACTCCCATTTGCGAAGTGGGCGACCCCTCTCGGCTGGCTCCGTCTTCTCTCCTCAGTTTCTGTTGTTGGTCAACTCCTAGAAATACATTGATTGCATTGATGGACAGCACTTCAATACATCTTTTCATCATAAATGATCAGGGAGATATGGGGGAAAAGACACAATCAGTAAGCATAAAAAGGTGACCACTCATTTTTTTTTTTTTTTTTTTTTAACATCATCCTTAATCCTCCTTTCCACTTTTCTTCTTCACTAGTCCTCCACTCTCCCTTCTCTTATACCCTTCTTGATCCTGTATATATCATATCAACCTCCAGACAACCTATCTTCGCATGATGCTCTTCAAGAAAACCCTTTACGCAGTTGCTCTGACAGTCATCACACTCGCCACCACAGTTATCTCAAGCCCCATCTCCTCGGTCCCTGAGAAGCGCGCCCTGTTTGGTCGATACAACGACTTGAACTGCAAACCCAGCTCCTCCAAACCCAACCCTGTTATATTCCTTCATGGCTTGCTTGGAATTTCTGGCGAGTTTACCTACATGGGCACTCGCTTCGCTCTCGAGGGCTACTGCGCCTACAGTCTAGACTATGGCCATATTCCCGGTATCCCCATATTTGGTGGACTTAATGACCTGATGGTCAGTGCCAAGGAACTCTCGGACTTTATCGATAAAGTTCTTGCGGCTACGGGCGCATCCAAAGTCGATCTGGTCGGTCATTCTGAGGGCTCGGTTCTTCCTCGCGTCTACCTCAAGTACTTTAACGGAATCACCAAGATCGATCACTTCACCGCCATCGGATCCGCCCAGTACGGCACCAAGCTTGTAAATATTGTTACCCTTTTGGAGACTTTGGGCCTCTGGGGCACCACTAAGGGGGTTTTTAACCCCGTATGCAAGGCTTGTTTCCAGCTCACGGAGGGCTCACCTTTCTTGGACCAGCTTGCCGAAGGAGGCGATACTTACCCAGAAGTCAAATATCTCATGCTTGTCAGCAAGTAAGGCAACACGTTTTGTAACAGCTATTTTATATGTGGACGCGTTGTCTTGCTGAACGCGTACTAACACGATTTTTCTTACTTTTTAGGTACGACGAGCTAGTTACTCCTTATACCAACGGGTTCCTTCGTACTCTTGGGCCAAACGTCCACAACGTAGTGCTTCAAGATTTGTGCGCCATCGAAGTTAGCGAGCATTTCCTGCAGGCGGTATCTCGTACGTCTCCTGTTGCTTTCTCGCTTTTTTTTTTTTTTTTTTTTTTTTTTTTTGATCGATGCTGGCATTGCAAACTCGCTGACACAATTTTTTTTCACTTTACCGTTCAAACTCTATAGCCGTGGTGTTTAATGCAATCGAGTACTTCCTCAGGACCGGCTCCGTCACTGAAGCCGGTTGCCTTGCCCTTCTTCAGTAGACAGACGACGAAAAGATGCGTCACCGCTGCTCTTGTTTCACTATCCGATACCATAAATAATAAAACACGCTCCTATTTTCCTCCACGACTTGTTCATTCGCCGATAAAGCTAGTATTTTCCTGTCAAAACTTTGAAAATTTTAATTGGTGTATAGTAGAAAATAGCAATGCCAGCCTGCCAATTCTGTCGTCGTAAAAAAGAACAAACCGAGCTGCACACTCCCATAGGGGTTTCGTATAATCGTTCTATTTCTGTTCCTTCTCCTGCTTCCTTCGTAAGATCCTGTCTTCTCCGATCCTGGAGAAAACTGTTAAGGCTTACCCAAAGTAAAGAAAGAGGACCTTGGAGCTGATGTTGATACCCAGGATGAGGGCGATAACGTAGACAATCGCAAAGATGGTGATGGGGTATAAGAACATCTCTGGGTGTCTCAAGAATGGAAGAGCTATTGGTCATCAAAAACAATTAAGCGGTGATTGTCTTAGTTTCCGCATTCTTCATTGTTTCGAAAAAGATAATTTTGGATAAGTCAACGCTGATCAATCATCTTACCATTGTACCCAAGGAATGTGATGTAGCAGTAGTAGACTATCGCCGTCATGTAGAGGGTGTTGCCGAGCAGGGTGCAGACCCAAACATCCTTGAGCAGGATCTTCATGAACACCATTTGAATGATGTACAAGAGTACAATCACAGGCATAAAAGCGTTGCAATGGATATCAAACGCGTATTGCCACTCCACCGACTGATCCGTTGAATAGACACTTGCCCTTGCCAAGAAGCGATTGGCAATTGCCCTACAGTTTAAAGGGTGAAAGAGATGAGGTTAGGCAAAAGTGCTGATATGTGTGGATGTTTCTCTCGCTCTCACAAATTCAAATTTGATGACATAAAACAAGAAGCAACCAAGGTTTACCAGCAAACAGTTGCCACGATTACTCCAATGACTACAAAGTCAACAAAGACCATATAAAGAATCATGCGAAGGATACCGATCATTCCATGTCCGTACACCAAACCCCATGCAACCGCCGAGCCTAAAAGTCAAATTTCGAAGTAAAGAAAACAGAAGCTATTAAACTCCTGACAGCTTGCGTTCGTTCTCGACGTTTCCTTTGACGTGATCATGAACCGTTTTATCACTTACAGCCCAAAAGTCCCGAGAGAATCACCATAAACGCAGGGTCATCTCTTGCCCATTGATTCTTGGTTTCTATAAGAGTATCAATCATGGCCATGAAAAATATCGTTAGTGATCAAAATGGTCTTGCTGTTCACGGTTGTTGTCCGTTCTATTTTTGTGCCAAAATGTTTCAACAAGATCCTTGTCGTCAAGTGTAACTTGGTTCTTACGTTTGTGATAATGGATATTACGGTATCTAAATTTTTCAAAAAAAGACATGAAAAACAAGAAGCGTCAGACGAACTGACTTCAGACATGTTTCCTGTTGATGCAAATCATCGATGAAATCTAAAAAAACGTACACTATCCTTGGCGATATGCACAGGTATACCATCTGCCATAATGCGAACTAGTACAAGTACCAAAGGATAAAAATATAGAAGGGATTAGCAGGTGTCCAAGACGGGCGTCAGACCATTGTCACTCCTGGAAATATCCCGCTTGCAAGGAAAGGGAGAGGGGCAGGGGGTAAACAACACACCCCTTCAACAGTTTTCTGTTGCTATTATCCGTATTGTCTGTTTTCGTCACAATGCGCTTTTGTTATCTTTTCGTCAGTAAAGCTCAAGCTCTTGAGACTGTACCTGGAAATCCATGTGTGGGAAGCGGAAGAGTCGCCTCAAGAAGAGTGGGACAAAGTTGGAAACCCCTCCTCCGTTGATACCTCCACGATGAACCCGTCCACTGCTGCTGTTGGACCCTCCAAAGCCAAAGCCATGTCCTCCATCTGACTTTCGTCGACCGAATGCACCGTTCTGCCCTGGGATGCCAATCGTCGGCCCAGCGTCTTGTGAAGGGAAATAGGACGAGCTCTGCTGCGTGGGCGTATTCCTCCCGGGTGTCGAGCTCAAAGGAAGAATTGTCATGGGGTTGTGTTTTGTAGTGTTGTTACTGTGTGCCGATGAATGGGGCAAAGTGAGGTGTGAAAAGGATAGGCCGCTCTATTTTCTGTCGGCCTTTGTTTGGTTGAGGGTATAGGTTGAGCACCTGTCGTTTGCTAATCGATGAGTTCTTGTTACTGTAGCCGTCTGTCTGATTGTCCTGTCGGTGCGTGTTTTGCTAGTTTTTTTTTTTGAGCGTGTAGGTCCTGAGATGTCAAAAGGATGTGAATGGGAGCTTTTTACATCACTCACTTTTGTCTCTTGACCTGACGATAAACGCACGTGACCCACAACTGTCCGACCCAGCTCAGTTCATGTAAAAAAAATGGGCTTTGAATGCTGAGAACTTGCAAATTACATAGAGAAGGCTGATGTTATCGTGATTTTTTGGCTTTATTCTTGTGCAAAAAAAGGTATATCCATTGTAGTATGTTACGTGGGTAAAGGAGCATTCCACGCTATTCAAAGGCCAGTCTCTAGTAGTATCCACCTTGACCACCATGACCGCCGTGGCCATATCCGCCATTGCCGCCATGCCCGCCATAGTCCAGCTCGGAGGGCTCGGCACCGTAGTTGTTCTGTCGAGGCGACCTGACAGCAGCAGCAGGCGTTGCGATCGGGGAGTGATGACCACCGTTCTGGGGGTAGTCGTTGTAATCCACATTGTCGTAGAATCCACCTTGACCGCCGTGGCCACTGTGGTGATCGTAACCATAGTTGTCCTGCTGGTTTCCATAGTATTGGTTGTTGTTATTATACTGGTCGTTGCCGTAATACTGATCCTTCTGATATCCATCGTCGTAGTACTGGTTATCGTATCCATTGTCGTGAGGAGGCGATGGGGCATGGTCGCTTCCGTGGGCATGGGGACGGCTTGAGAAGGGATAGTTTTGTTCAGCGCTCTTGGGGGCACTACGATCGGTCATACCATAGTCAATCTCGCCAAACATGTTCTCGGGGACCTTGGATCGTTGGCGGCGACGTTGCCAGCGGACTCCGGCAAAGAGCAAGCCAAGGGCGGCAACACATCCGACAGCAATCCCTGCGTACTTGATTGTAGGGGTCAGGCTTTCACTGTCGTCGTTACCACCTGGGCTCACGTTAGGGCAGTAGTCGGCTGCTCCAGGAGTACCCAAGCCCACGCACATCATAGTTCCCTTGTTGTCCATGCAGTACGAGTAGGCAACGCCGCAGTCTGAACTCTTTGTGCAAGTCTGTGGGGGTTGGGCATGGCAGATATTTTGAGGCATTGGTTGACAAGTTCCTGCGGTAGCGCTGGTTGGTGTGAGTGCACACAACAATCCTCCGCAGGCATCAGAGTTGGCACACGGCGCTCCCACCACTCCTCCGGTGGCTGTAGAGACTGGGGGGGCAATTGGAGGGGGGATGGGGCCCAACGAGGTTGCTGAAGGCTTAGCAGGAGGGATAGTGGAAACAATTGAACGAGTAGAAGTTGTAGCGATGGTGGTGGTGGTGGTACCCTGAGGTCGGGTTGTCGTTCTGGAGAGAGATGTAGTACTTGACGTTGGTTCGGCTGTTGGTTTGGTGCCTGCGGGTGTCGTCGACCTGGTAGTTGTCTCCTGACCCTGAACCTGAACGTTGGGGAGGATGGCTAAGCAAGAGACTGCGCACAAGGCGATAAGAGTTGTTGCCCTTGAGAACTTCATGATGGAATGGGAAAACGAAAAAGCGTAAAAAAAAAAAAAAAGGAGCGGAAAAGTGTCGTTCGAGTAAGAAGAGGAAGGAGAGAAGAATGGGTTGGAAGGAGACTGGGAGGTACTAGGGGTTGAGTGAGAGTCGGGTTGAGTAAAGAGGAATCGGTGAAGAAGGAGGAGAGAGGAGGATGTTGAGGGAATATGGGCCAAGCAAGTGGCGGAAGGGGAGGATGGAAAAGCGGTGAGAGGGAGAAGGGGGCTCGAGGAACAAAGAGGAGAAAGAGAGAAAAGGAAGAAGGAAAAGAAGTAAAAAAGGAAAAGCAAGAGGAGAATACAGGTGACGGAGGACATGGGTTGTGAGTGGGAGGAGGAGGAGGGTGAGTGCCCCGACCAGTGCAAGAGCGCTAATTCGCTTACTGTAGTTTTGTAATCGATATGAGTGCACCACTCATCATCGCCCATGTTCATTCCAGTCGGCAGACACGAAAAGGTGGTCTGGGTCTCTCTCTCTTTCTCTTTGCTCTCTCTTCGAAGTAGCTCCCTCTCCTTACTGCATCTTCTCTTTCACACGCCAACAGTTGGCGTCCATTCTCTCGACGAACTCGAAAAAGAGAAGACACAAGCCCATTCATATCAGCAGAGTGCACACATCGTCCACGGCGGCAATGATCAATCTCCGTAATGCGCATCAGGGTCCATTCCTGGTGCCTGGTGCCTGAAATTTTGTTTCATTCTTTGGTGTTCAATTCCCTTGATCAATCATCACTTATCACCTCATATTGTTAATATCAATGTTGCTTTTAACATTACAGTACGCCGTCTGTTATTTGTTTTCTTGCCTTCCTTGGTTATGAGAACTCGAGGAAGAAAACAAGGGTAAGGCGGACAGCCTCCCTACATCGGGGCAAACGTAAACAAACAAGACAAAACGTATTTATATTTTCTTTGCTACTATTCATTCAGTCCGCCTTTTCCTATTCATTCATTCACTCATCAACCAAAAAATGCTCTCAAAAAGAAAAAGCAAAAAAAGGTTCAGCCGCAACACACAAAAAAGGCACCAACAGGAATCTCTCAAAAAACAGCCAATTCGTCTCTCTCGTTTGTGTTCAGTTGTCGTCCTGCGCCTATTTATTGCCGTCCCAGAACAGCCACTAAGAAGGAAGGAAGGAACGAAGGCAACAAGAGGGAAAATAGAATGCAGAGAAAAGTAAGCGAGATGCAAGAGGAAAGACCATTGATCGCTTTTCATTACGATCGTAAGTCCAAATATTGGATTAGGGGAGGGGGCGTTAACGAGACCTTCAAAACAAAATTATGGGATAAGCTCTTAGTCTACCATTAGACTAAAACACAGCGGCACTCCATCCCACCTCTAGGCCAATAACCAACGCACTGGACACAGGGCAGAAGCCATGCCCCTGAGAACCCATGGTGACCAAAAAGGGTGTAAACAAGTACACATGTATCCTCCACAAGTTCGAAATAAAAAGTAGGTTCAGAGCCCATCAGCTTTTTTTTTTTCTGACCCGCTCACCATAAAGGTCGGGGTTCACTTCACAAAACCAACCATTCCTTCTCTCAGTCAGCATATCAAGTTGACCAGCTTGCCACACTTACAAACATATTATTGAGACATACGTGGCAACTACGAACGACAAACGACCAAGAGAATATCATATACATTTTGATTGAAAAGATTAGCGTTAGCTATTTGAATGGACGCTCAGGATCTTAAGAAGAGTACTTCTTGGCGACCATGCCCTCTGGGGGACGAGTCTCAACAGTGCCCTTTCCGACCTCTTCCCAGTTCGTCGACAAGCAGGTGCCATTACTCTCAGTGAAGCTCTTCATCATGGCGCGCTTGGTGTCATCATCGGCATCCTTGTAAATCTGGGAGAAAAGTTGGTTCAAAGCCTTATCTCCATCGGCCTTGTCTTCATCATTGGCTGCCTCCTTAGCCAAGGCATCCCAGTTCTTGGGCTTCCTGGACGAGGTTGGGTATGCTGGAGCAGCGCCGGCTATAATGTTATAGTAATTGCGACAGAGAAAGGACAGGAGTCAGAACAGGACCACCAAAGCAGAGTAGACAAAGCAGTCGTCTTGGTCATTCGTAGCCCATTTTTTTCTTCTCTCTTTGATGCGACTCACCAGAGACAGCGGCCATGGATCCAGCGTTGACATCGTCACCCTCAAGAGAGCCCCACTTGATGGCAAAGACCTCCTTCTTGAGCTGAATCTCAATCTTTGTTGATAAGACCTCGTACTTGCACTCTGAAGGAATGACCTTGTGACTCAAGGGGTCCAACTCAAGGGAGTAGTTTGATCCAGCAGACATCTTGACCGAAACGGACAAGGCTTTGTCGGTGAAAATAATCTCGACAGCTTCCTTCTTCACATTTTTGATAAAGATGCTGATAGTAACAAATGTATCGTTCTGGTACCACTCGTGCCTAAAAGGAAAAGCCCGGTCAAAAGTCGCATCCGTTAGAAATTTTGCTCTTGTGCCGCCACCGAGCATATCAGTGTCGAATTCGACGCAAAATAAGACGCCGATGTGGTTCTTCATACCTGACGCGGTGAGCAGCGGGAGTCAATGGGGCAGGGACAGGCGTAGATGCTGGAGAGGCAACAGCCGACACAACAGGAGTCACGTCAGCAGCAGGGGTGGCAGCAGTAACGGTGGCTGGAGCGGCAGCAGCGGGGGCAGCAGCCTTGGGCAACTTGGCGAGCTCTTGCTCGTTCTTGCGGATCCAGCTGGCAAGAGTACGCTGCTCGGGACTCAAGGCCTGACAAGCCTCCAATGCGACCTTTGCGGTCTGGAAGTCCTGCAAGTGGAAGGCGGCGACACTAAGAAATAAAATAAGCCCCAAAGAGATGTAGAGAAAGTTCACGTGCTCTTCGTCAGTACAGATGTCGACTTGAACCAGGCACAGGTTTGTGTGTGACAGAAGTTGCTGGAAAGAAGTTGCTGGAAAGAAAATCCTCTGCACTTCTGAACAGATGCATCCACAGAGTCGACAGGGGAAGGGAAAAGGGACGGCTAAGCGGTTTGACGGCTTGACACAATACAGATACTGGCAAGCGCGAATCCTGGTCAGTTGAGAAAGCCCGTATCACATTGAACCTACCCTTTGCGAAGCTGAGCCTTGGCCTCAACGGTTACGTCCGAAGAAGGCTTCTCCTTGATAAGTTCCAACGCGTGAACGGCATCCTCGTATGCCTCCTTGTCCTTTCCGAGCTTCTGATAAGTAGCGGAACTAAAGAGGTTTATAAGAAAAATCACGCGTGGAATTAGCAAATAATGAGTTAGAGGAACAACTGTTTCTCGAAAAGTGTAGTTATCGCCTAGCTGTGCAGGCTTGTAAAAGAGCGTATTTATGAAAAAGTACCGTTTCAAGAAGATCTCGACATGGGTTCCATTGACCTCGATGGCCTGGGAATAAAAGTTAAGTGCCTCCTCGTAGTCATCCTCCGCAAATGCGTGGCTGCCCTGGGCAAACAAATCCTGTGCGGTGGTCATTGCTGTGTGTATGCTGTTTTTTTTCGGATGGAGTGTAGGTCGAGTAGTAAGTGATTGTTGAGTGAAGGGGGAGAAGTGATGAGAAAAGGGAAAGATGAGTTTGGAGGGTGAAAAAAAAGAAGAGACAAAAAGAAACAAATAAATACTTCGCCATGCCCGCGGCGGTGCACTTCCTCCTCTTTGGCTTTCTATCGAATTCGATGGTTTTCTCTTTCTAAACCTTGTTCTTACAAAGAAGGGTCGACTTCACCCATCAAATCTGCCGCAGCCCTCATAACGGTGGCAAGGATGAAAGCTTATGACAGCATTTTCGCCACCGATCCGAGATGGCTCTTTGTCGGCGCTCTGTTTTTCTTCGTAGTTTTTGAAAGAAAAGTCTATTTTTTTTCCCCACTTTCTTGCTCTCTTTGTGCTGTCGATTTTTATTCATCTGTTGGTTAGCGCAAATAAAGAGCATAAATAGCTACTACACTGCAATGTTGATGACGGCGCCTTCAGGTGTAGAATCCCAAAAGTCAAAGAGCGCCTCCTTAGGCAAGGACCGGAAACCGATGGTCTTGCTGACTGGGCCATAGTTACGAAACATAAACTTGAGCGCTCTCTGCCGCAGTCCGACCTGGCCACTGAGACCTGCTCTGTGATAGATCCTAGAAACAGTCTCGATGTCGATCTGCTGGTGAAGCGCCGCGCTGCAGAGATGGACCAGACGCCTCATCACATACATGCTTCCCATGACCAGCAGGTCCGCAATCGTATCCGTTGACATGTCCTCAATCGAATCCGTGTACAGGTACTCGATAAAGCCCTTCACAGTCTCGTACGGCTCAGGAAGGGTTAATGTGCTGGTCTGGGCCTCAAGCATCCCCGACTGAACCATGCTCGCAAAGTGGGGCCACCGCGCCATCAGGATCAGCTTGTGACACAGGATAGGCTCCTGCTGTGGACTATTGGCCCGAGTCGACGAAGGTGTCTGCCGTTGAGACCGAATCCGCTGGACCATAATCGGCTGGGCGTCAATCATCATGTCGTTGTCGCCACTGGCGTCCGAGTGAGGATAGTAGTCTGTAGAAGGGTCAACCACCTGAATAGCTGCATTCGCCTGCGCATCGGTCCCTGTGCAGATGATACGGAAGTCAGCCAGCGCCATTTGGTCCTGCAGAAGTCGACCAAGCTCCTGTCCTATTGAGACGTGAGGCTCCTGGAATGACCCATATTCTCGCATATCGATCGTCAGAATCTGCTTGAAGTACTCATCCGACTCGTTAATGTCACCAATCAGATAGAATTGGTCGCCGTCCCGCTCCATTGAAAAGTAGTGCCAGGTATGGTTCTCACCCAGGATCTTCCAGTCGTCGTGCTTTGTCCATTGAAAGCATTCCAGGTCCAGAGTCCAAATTCCTCCTGTAAACTTTTGAAGCTCGTACCGCAGACCTTGGGAGATCACGACCACCAGATGCCGACCACAGACTTGCGAGAACTGCTGAGCGGCGACGTTTGGTGCTATTTCGTCGGAGACACTGACCTTTGTCACCTGATTGGTCTCAAGGTCCATATAGGCAATGACCTCCGTGCGATCCATCTCCTCGTTGTATCCTCCGTATGCGAACAGCTTGTTGCGGAACTCGAAGAGCGTATGGGTGTAACGGGCAACAAAGTCGATAGGCTCATCCCACTCCCATGTCAAAAGGTCAAGGCAGAGGAGTTCCTGCGAAACGCCTTCCTGATCAAGACATCCGCCAGAAATGTATAGCCTGTCGTCCACAATCGTCGCCGAGTGTTTGACCCGTCCGACCGGGATAACACCGGTTACTTCTGGAGTCTCCCAGGTCAGTGTACGGACATTCAGAATGTGAACGTCATTGCAGTATTGGTTCCGTTCGTCACTTCCTCCAAAGATGATAATACGGTCGTCCCCCCACAGACTGGCAGAGTGGTCGTTCCGTTTTGACGGCGGCTCGCCTTTGGTGTAAATCAGCTTCTCCCACACCATCGTCTCCACATCCAACCGATAAAGGTCGTTATTGACGGCATCCGTATACTGATGAAAGCCTCCAAACACATAGAGTCGCAGCCTATCGTGGCCCTTCTCCCGCTCGCCTGCAGCAATGTCATCCTGTCGACTGTGATGGCGAACATGACTTGAACCTTGGGTCTGACTGGCACCTGTCCTAGCGCGGCTTGCTGTCGCGTCGGTGATAGCTGTGGCGGCTGCATTGTCGTAGAAGGACCCTTGAAGGGAATGAGTGGTGGTCGTAGCAAATGTCCTGTTCCTCTTCACCAGACTGTGGCTGCTACTTGAACGCGAAGCGGTCACAGAGGAAGGAGGAGACGAGGAGATGCAGGTAATGGATGCATTGACAATACATGTCATGCGTTCGCCCAGGGTAGGGCGAGGGAGAACAGAGCTTTCCGTGCCAGGAGGCTGGGGCTGGAAGTTGTAGGGACTTGCGTTGTTAGACTGAAGAGGCTGCTGGAAGGAGCTATGGTTGGAGGGCATTGGCTGATTGCTGCTGTAGCTATTGTTATGGATTTGACTTAGAGACTGAGCAGGTGAGGCCGTGCGGGGCATGGAGGGTGAAATGAGGTGTGTGAGAGAGAAAGTGTGTGAAAGAGAGACGAGAGAAGTGAAGTGAAGTGAAGAAGAGAAGTGCGTTGGAAAACAAAGGAAAAAACAGAGGTGGAGGAATAGAAGGAAGAAGAAGAAGAAGGAGATAAGAGAAGAAGAAGAGGCGTGTGCAAGTCAGAGGAGTGGTGGCGGGAGAGGTGGAGTCAAACGTCAAAGAAAAGGAACCCAGCAGACGTTCCTTTGTGCACCACCCCAATATGGGTAAGCACAGCATCTGCGATCAAAAACGCTTCCTGATCACGATCACAAGAAAATGGGCGGCAAAAATTAGGTAAAAAGTGTATTGGAAATGATATGTAACAAAGTTGTCTAGTTCTTCTTAGCCGCCTTCCTCTCCTCAAGATCGATCTCTGCAAGACTCTTGCTTGCGTTGGCGAACTGGATGCAGTTGATGATCTGCTTTCCAGCGCAGACAGGTCCGGTCAAAGCAGCAAGCGAGTACAGAACAACCTTGCCAAAGGTCGATGACTGGAAATTGAAGCTCAACAAGTACAGGATAACAAAGAAGAGTTCGTTTGCGAAACAGAACGCAAACAAGACATTCTAAGAGAGGTTTTTTCAGTATGCAAGAGGAAAAAAGATAAAGGTGTCAATTGTCCGTCTGATGTTCCATGGAAAATAAAAAAAAAAAAAAAAAAAAAAAAAAAAAAAAAAAAAAAAAAAAAAAGAGTCTGATATCCATCTGTCCTCTGTCCACGTATGAAAATCTGACAAGTCGATCGTCGATCGCTTACGTTGTTGCTGTAGTAGGCGCGAAGGATGAAGTTGCTCGACTCTGAAATCTTCTTATGACTGGTTGCTCCTGAGGTCAATGAGCTATTTGTGTCGTGAGAAACAGGTAAATATGGTGTTAATAGGGTTCAACCGGGAAGAGGGGAAAGAAAGGAACAAGTCCAAATGCCTTTGTTTGAGAGCATTGACAAGTTGGGCTTGAAATGAAAAGAGAAGTCTGGATTTCATGTGAACAAAGAACGGATGAAAGGAGGAACAGAGTTCCGTCAGCTGGTATGAACAAATACGTTACCTGTACATATGCATGTAATGACTGCTAACATCCAAGGCGATCAAGAACTGGAAGACGAGGGCATAGGCCGGGTAAGCAGCGGCAAGGTAGCAGAGAAGGCAGGCAGTAGTGCACCTACAAAATGAACAAAAAACATGTGTGTGTATGTCCATCAACAAAGTTAGTCAGTCAATTCATTTAATTTTAGTGTAGGAGTTTGAGCAGCCCGATCAAGTGGGGAATGGGGTTGATAGACCTGCGTTGCACACGACACCATTCCCGTCAACAAGGCAATTAAACCACCATGGACACTCAATAGCAACCTGTATACCTACCTGTCAGTAACCATATCCAGAACTGCTCCAAATTTGCTGCCTAAAGTGAAAAGGTAAAAAGGCACGACCACACACAAACACAAACAAGATGTGCACAGTGCAAGTCGTCGTCCGTTACAAAAAAAACGCATTCCTTCCTGTCTGTATGTATGAATCAAACACTAAAGGTATATTATTATCCACCTGAAGGCAACAAACGAGCGCTTATCCTTACATTGGTCATAGTAGCGGGCAGCTTGTCCATCAACGGCGTCCAAAAGACACGAGAGAGAGTACATGACCATGCATGTCTTCGGATGATAGGGCATGTAGTATAAGGCACCGGCAGCAAGGAGAATACGGCTGTATCCTGTAAACGATATGGATTGTGGTTGTCAAGCAAGAAAAAGAGAAGTTCAAACTTGCGGTCAGTTTTGTGATTGCCATGGCAACAAAACAGGCGACGATCCTTTTCCATCCTCTGAGCATCTGGCCAGTTCAAGATCCAAGGCATGTTGAGTTGGTTGGAAATGTCGACAGTTTAGGCTGCTTTTTTTCTTTCTTTAGGCGTACCAATCAGGTTGGGGATGAAAAGGAAGACGTTCTCGTCTGCGAGTCCCTGCTTGGATGCCATAGCGGCTGGTGCTTTGGTGTTCTTGGCGGGCATGGTATTGGAGGAGAAAGGATAGCAAAGAAAAAGAGAAGAGAGAAGGTGGCAAAGGTACTTAGTCAGTTTTTGTCTTTTTTTCTGTGGTTGGATGGGTAGAAGTCACGTGTCAGGTCAAGGTACACTTCCCTTTTCCACGTCTGAGAGCAGAAGGACACTTCGACAACTCCCATCCCACCCGTCCCTTCTCGACGACGGACGACGACCGAACGGACCACAAACACCATCTGTTTATCCATCTCCCTCAAGCAACAGTCTTTGCTGTACAGGCCTTGCGCCACTCCATTTCCTAATACGCCACATCGCAAACGCCATCATGGACGCCTACCCGCCCGAGTTCGCAATTCATCTCCAGCCGACATTGGTCGTCTCGGGCTTGACCACTGCCGAAGACGCGTCTCAACAGGAGGATGCGAGCCCACCACAGGTCAACAACGACAACCCACCTCCCCCACCACCGAGGCCGGGTACTCAGGTTAACAAGACAGGACTGGCTGCCCAAAAGGCCACCTTACTTCAGGCGATGCTTTCTCGCAACAACGTCTCCTACTGGGATAATACCAAAGGTCTTGCAGGATCGCTCTTTTATGTGATCCCGGAACAGGCAACTTTCAACCTCCCCCCTACACGACGATTCTTGCAGCAGACAAATCAATTGCACCTCGCTCAACAATCCCTCTCCCCTACTGCACCTTCTTCACCGCTCTATCCGGATGGGCTTATCACACCTCTGTGGATTCGGCGGCACCGTGAGCAGATCCCATCTGTGTTTATTGCAGTCGTGGGGCTTTGGGATAGAGAGTCGATTGTTGGCAGCGCTGACAATGGTCAACGTGGATTCTCTGATAAAGGACCATTGGGTGTTGTTGACCCCATGGAGCGTGACCATGACACCGCTTTGGCGCAAGATCTTCTAGAGCGCCGGTGAGTGCCTTAGTGCCACAAGGAATATTTGCAGTGCATGCCCAACAATAGTCGATCATCAAGCTAATACCATCGCGTCGTCAAAATAGGAAAGCTTCGCAGGAACGAGGAGTCAAGTTTGCTGCCGTTGTAATGCTTCAGCGGTCACATATGGGTATAGTTTGCAGAAAAAGCTACTGTACTAAAAAAGAATATAACTACCAAATAGATAACCATCAAACGGTAACTAACCTTCCTTCACTTGAACAATAGAGGATCCCTCTATCGAGGACCGACTGAATTTCGTGCGCAAGTCGGCAGGATTGGACATCAAAAACTCGTTCTATGTGCTCCCACCTAGCAATAGCCAGGAGATCTCGGACTTTGCAGTCAAGTAAAGCTTCGTTAACACTCGACTACGCGGGCATTTGGAGTTGAAATTACACAGTTCTAATCTCCCTTTTCCTCTCGATTGCGTTTTTGGTAGTCTTCAGCGATCGCAGTACGAGGGCTCGATGAATTACTACAAGGAACAAGTCAAGCGACACAAGAAAAAGCGATCCAATCTTCCTTCAACGACAGCCAGTGTGCGGCCAGGACAACAACCAAGCACTGGAGGATCGCAGCAGACTCAACAACAATCTCTCTCTGTCCAAGGATGGATGTTTCGGTATGACTTTAAGATGGGCATGTTTTCTGAGTGTAAACAGGACATCGACAATGCGGTGAAGTTTTACGAGTCAGCATATGGTCTTCTCATCGACATGTTTGCCGTGACCTCGACAATTACTCCAGGAACTCCAGGATTGCAGGCACGAACGAGGCGATGGGCAGAAGCCAAAGTACTGGCTGATTGTCTTTGCCTGAAGGTAAACGACACGATGCAGCCTATCGCATGTCTTTAGAAAAGCTATGCTTATACGTAAGTACTCACTACCTCCATGTTCCTTACTCGTTCTTTAGATCTGCAAATTCCATCTCTACTTGGATGCACCTTCCACTGCACTCTTCAACTTTCGCCGCCACTTGATAGTGTTTAAAGCCTTCTCGGAAAGCTGGAGGATGGGCGACGATTCCTTTGAGTACTGGGCCTGGCTCGGCAAACAGTACAGAGTATTCGGCGACCTGCTGGATATTGGGACCAAAGCAGGATTTAAGCTTCCTGTTCCTTCGCCTGGCAGTGTCGTTTATGGGTCGTTTGCAGGAATGACAGAAGGATCAAAGGATCTCAATAAGTTCTCTGGCATTGGAGTAGGAAATAGCGCTGCTGGATTCGGAATCGGTCCTTCAGGTGACGCTCACGTGTACAATGGGAGCGTCGGTGGAGGACGCGGAGGTGGAACGCATGGCCCTGGCGCGGGCGTCAACCCAATGCTGATTCTCCAGCATGCCGGATACTTTTATCACCAATCTGCAAACTGTAGCGTGCAGAGACGACTGCGGTTTGAGATGGCCGAGGAGGTGAGCATGCTTTGTATGGGGTCATCACTACGTGCACAAATTCGGCTATTCTAAATAACGATACTAACTAGTGTATGTGGCTCCAATAGGCGTACCCTGATAGCACGGTTGCGCCTGTTCCTACCAGTACAAGACCCTATCCTCCTACGCTTCAATCCATGAACGCCGAGAGAACCATTGATCACCTCTTACTCACGATTGAGTTATTGACAAAGAGCTATGAGCAGTTCAAAAGGCACAAGGCTAGTCGAATGACCCTGTTCTTGGCCTCGGAGATCGCAGGAACCTATTACTCAGCAGGGAAATTCGAAATGGCGCTCAAGTAAGATAGCAGTCTTCGCTGTTTGGAAGTTTGGTTCAATGGACCTGCAGGGACTATTCACTGACTTAAACTCTCGAACTATTTCTCACCTGCTAGATTTTTTGAGAGAATCGGCAAGACCTATCGCAAGGAAGGTTGGAACCTGATTTTGACCTCAATCTTGAAATGGTCCATCCAATGCGCGAAGGAGTTGGGATACTGGGAGAATGTGGTCGAATATTTGATCGAGATGATGAGCCCAGGTAAGTCAACAGATCTAGTGTATACCTCACAAAAGTTCATCCTAGAGAGGGTATCGATTTATTTACAAAGTGCTCTTTTTTGTATTGAATCATTTAGACATGCCTGCAACTGAAGCCAAGAGACTGAGTGTTTTCGACGAGCTTGTCAGCATACTTCACACCAAGACCCATCCTGCCAATACCTCCGTTCACAAGCCTCTTGTCCTGCCAATGCCTCAAATCAACTCTTTTGGTATGCTTAAAACGCCACGTCTCACAGACGTTAGTCAAGATCGCATTGTGTATTGAAATCTAATATCTCTTTCAACTTTCCTCCGTTAGTTTCCTGTGTTGTTCAGTTCCAATCCCAGCAGGCATTCGTTGCATCGGCGAGCAAATTTCAGCTTCAGTTGGTAACGCAAGGAGGCCAAGGCGCGCTGCCAAAGCCCTTCCGTTTATCATACGTTCTTGTGGAGTTTTCAGACTCTACACTGAATCATCGATTTGAGGATCCGAGACCAGTTGATCAGACTGACGTTCAGGACTCCTTGGAAAGACTATCGACGAAGGATCGCACGGGAAGAAATGTAGAGTGGGTCGATTGTGCCCGCTGTACTTTTGACACCCAAGGCAATGCATGGAAAGCCAACGTCGGTTTGGATATCAATCCTCACTCTACAATGGTCATTGAAGGCGCTTTCGTACCAGAGAAGGAGCAAACTATCAAGGTACGCAAAGGAGAAGTTTTCGGGTTGCGTTGCGCTGCTCATAAGCATTGGGTATTGACGATCCTCTTATTCTTGTTGGCACAGGTTGTCAAAATCACCTTGGGAGTTGCTACAGAGCAATGGAACGTTGCCCTCGAGTACCCAACGACAGACGTTACACAAGAGGGCGAACAATCTAGCCCTCAGTACAACTACATGCCACTTCAGGGAAATCCCCCAAGGAGACAGTGGCTGGAGGTGTCTCGGTCGTTGGAACATGCAAGCTCATCCGCGCAGCTGAAGTTCAAACAGCTTGACAAGGGGGCCAAACGTGCTCCATCACTTCGGTAAGACAAAACAGACAATTCTCAGAATCGCTTCCAGTGCTCTCCTATTCATAAGACCAACAACTTACCAACGTCGTTTACAGTGTGGTGCCTAGGGAGTCCAAGGTTGAGATCCAAACACTGTTCAGGTCACCAGCTTATCTCGACGAGTTCTTCCCTGTGGTCATCAAAGTCCGAAATGGAGAAACATTCCCTGTGGCCATGGATATGGATGTAGAATTGCAACCTATCGACCCAAGCATAGAATCGCTCGACAGCGTTGTGCTTGATCCTCACGCTGGGTCTTTCCAGGCAACTCAGACACTCCATGGAATTCGTTTATTGAAGGCCGGTGGCTCTCCCAATTCTAGCAGCGATGCACAGGAACTCGCTGTGGGCGAGTGGGCAGAGCAGACTATCTTCGTGAAGGCGCTCGAGATCCCAACTCCTAGGACTATTGTCTGCAAGGTTCGGTACGAGGTTTCGTTGGAGAATGAGCAGAAGAAGTCGTCGACAGAGAAGCAGCACGCCTTCCGGGTGCAGTTCATCCCGCCTTTCGACGCCGCTGTTGATTATACCCCACAGCTGACCCATGCCTCTGAGACCAAACCAACGCAGGAGAGTGAGCCCGCTCTTGTTCCGATTTTGCAGCCGAATGTGGTGGACGAAAAGTATGGCGCGGTGACGGTGCCTGCTCTGACCCACACGGAGGTATACTTGATGTCAACTCGGGTGAACAACGAGGGACCCTGGCCGGTTCAGGTCAAGGAGGTTAAGCTTATCATTGGCTCGGACTCAAACACCTTGCCAGAGCCTGGTACAGGAGGCCGCGATGGTGCTGCAGGAGGCATGGGAGGACTGTCTCGAAGCCACAGTATCAGTCGAATGCGTGACCGAAAGAAGACTCTGCAGGAAGTCGGCATTCGTATCGAGCTACTCGAGGATAGCAGCATTGGTTTAAATGGCAGGTGTTCCGAAGATGATGAAGAGAGCGAGTCCAATCTCCGGCCTTGGCGGTCTGGCAACCTGCAGACCTTCAATCATTTGGTCAGGGTGACTGCGGCCGATCTGGATATGGCGCCTGACCAGATTGAAGTTGGTTATTTGCGTATCCAATGGAAGAGGTGAGTTAAGATACTTGGGTAAATTTCCAAGTCTGTGTGTATTAGACTACACCCTGTTATCCTAACTTTTCTGTAAACAATCTCCTCGATAGGTTTGAGGACGATGGAAAGGTCACCGCGCCGTTTGTGGTGACCAACGTTCCCCTGCAACCACTAGAACTGCCCAAGGCTCAACCCTACATGACTGTTGGTAAGTATCACAATGAAGAACCTAGAAGTTTTTCTGCTGGCGATACTGACAATGGACACGGGTGCTAATTTTTTCCAACTTTCGACATATTTCGCACTTAGATCTCCCTAAGGATGCTCTGGTCAATAGACCTTTCACCGCCAGATACGAGGTCTACAATCCGACTGCCAAGATCCAAGAACTTGCTATGACTGTCGAGCCCTCTGAGGGTATGGTCTATGCGGGTACCATGCAAACGACTCTCAAGGTTCTTCCTTTCGCCAACCATTCCATCCATATGAACTGCTACCCTCTCCAAGCCGGACTAACCAGACTTCCGCGAGTAAAACTGGTCGTTAACAAGCGAAAGCCCAGCCGCAGGCGCGGTCAAGCATCACATCAGCAGCCACAACCAGAGAGTTACGAGGAGGTCCTGGTCAAGGTCAGGGGAGCTACTAAAATGGGTGGTCCTCAAAATGCAAGAACAGGGACTGGAGAGGCTGTTGTGATCTTTGTCAAGCCAGAGACTGGGTCACTGGAATAGTCTGTATGCCTCGTGATTTCTGCGATAAAATACTTTTTTTTTTTTTTTTTTTTTTTTTTGTTTTCTGCCTTCTACTTCGTTCTGGCGAATTCGAAAGACGTAATAGAGTGTGTTGTTTGACCTAAAAGTTTTTTTTTTTTTTTTTTTTTTTTGGTTGATCTTGTCAGGGTGTAAGTCTTTTTGCCATGCGCACCGACCACAAAAAATGACGTGACAGGGGCAATGGCGTCGCTGACATCACTCCATTTTGTTACGACCACAAGGCGAGTCAAGGACCTGTGCTTCACCGAGAAGGACATAAATACGACATTTCTCCCTGTCATTTTGTCGTTTCAACCCCTCCGCTTTCCTAACTCCAAATCCATCACGTCTTTCAACTCATTTAGTCCTTCAGTCTCTTCATCCTAATACACAAACACGAACACGTCTGCAAGATTTACGCGAACATTTCAGAAGCGCCAAGTAAGCAAAAACAATAAGGTTTCTTTTCTTTTATAAACTGGTTGCACATTCACAGAAGATTAGCATTACTAACCAACGCTCAACGCACCCCTGTCCGCTTCACATTCACCCGATCCGCCGATTTCAACATTTCCTTTTCAAGCATCAAACCATGACTCAAGAAATCAAGCGCCCAGCCCACTTTTTGGCGTTCTCCTTGACGCCCCCTTTGTCGCCAATGACACCTATTGACTCAAGTAACGGGCGTGCGTGCAAGTCGGCCAAGCTCTCAACTGAGCGCCAACCCTTCTTCAATCTCGGATATTCTTCCCCCTCATCCTGCCTGAAGAGCCGTCGACAGACTATCTCCAGTTCGAACAACCCCTCCTCGGGTAATTTGCCGCCAATGCCAAGCACTCCATCCTTACCTACCATCACAGCGGCAGCACCATCGAGCCTGAGTCATAGTGTTGAACGGCCAGCTGTGAAAAAGGCAGTTTTCAATGTGCAATTTCTGCCTAGCGAAGAGTACAAACCCGAGGGCAAGGCTGGCTACTTGCCACGGACGCCGTATCCTTTGACGAGGGAGGAGGAGGACGAGCGGATATTTCAGTCGTTTTTGACTGCCCTGAACGAAGAAGAATGAAAATCAAACATAGAATAAAAAGACATTTTGAATTCAAGTAAACTTGCTCTCCTTTGCTGCTATTGGCTGGTTTTTTATCGTTGAAGATCTCAGTGACATTCTCAGCCACCAAAATTTGCGTGCTTGTGGATGGTGACTCAAAGAAGACTCAAATAAAAGGAGGGCCGTTTCTTCTCTCTCATTCCACAACTCATCTCACTCTCTCACAGCACACCATGTCCGCCCATCTTCGTCAAGTATTCAACGACTGCAAGGAGCAGAGTAAGAACACTTTTGCACCATAAACAACAACCGCGCCTACCTCCTCCCACGCTTAATGCATACGCGCAGACCCGTTTCCGCACGGAGGAGTTCATTCTACCATTCCCTCCCACGCCCAAAAAAAAACTTTGTTCAATGTGTAGCTTCTCGATGGAAAGAAAAAGTACATTCCTAATGACACTCCGAATCTCCGTGCCCCATCAACGTGGATAGAGCGCCCTGCCTTTGTTGCCTTTATCACTGCCGGTTACCCCGAGCCCAAGGATACCGTCGATGTCATGCTCGCCTTGGAAAAGGGAGGCGCCGACATTATCGAGCTCGGAGTTCCATTCACTGATCCCTTGGCTGACGGCCCCACCATTCAGGAGTCCAGTCAGGTAGGCATCCCTACCTGTATTCTGTGATGCAATCGGATAGTTTACTGGATCTAAGTAGTATGGGAAGATCTCGCTGATTGTTATACATCTCGTCTCGCTGTTGGATCTAGGTTGCCATCACCCACAATGTTGATATTCCTATGTGCTTGGACATGGTCAGGGAAGCCAGAGCCAAGGGCCTCAAGGCCCCCATCATCTTCATGGGATACTTCAACCCTATTCGCTGCTACGGCGAGGAGCGTGTTGTCAAGGACTGCCAGGAGGCTGGTGTCAACGGTTTCATTGTTGTCGAGCTCCCCCCCGAGGAGAGTGACGAGTTCCGCGGTTACTGCACACAATACGGGTATGGCGTCTGATCAGGACAACAAAGAAAGAAAGGACCATCGAATGAAAATGGGGGAAGCCAACATTTTCCTCTGCACACCCTTCTTGCGGAACATTAACTGAACGAGTACTTTTTTCGCCTTGTTTATCAATCTAGACTTTCATATGTTCCCTTGATTGCCCCTTCGACCTCTGATACCCGTATTGGCCACTTGGCCCATGTCGCTGACAGCTTCATCTACGTCGTTTCTAAGCTCGGAGTCACCGGTGCCTCCTCGACCGTCAACGTCGAGCTTCCCAACCTTGTCGCCCGCATTCGCCGTCACACCGATCTGCCTTTGGCCGTCGGATTCGGAGTCTCTAACCGGGAACAATTTCAGGCTGTTGGTGCCCATGCCGACGGTGTTGTTATCGGAAGCAAGATCATCACCGTTCTCCGCGATGCTGGTAAGTGAGCACTCTATCTCTATCTGCAGCTGATACATTATCAGAAGATGACATGATCGTTCGCAGCAGAAACAACAAAAAAAAAATCCCGCGCTATCGGATTTGACTAAGACTTTGTGGCTTGTTCTTTTTGTACTTGACTCAATCTGCCCTTGAATAGACCCTGGAGCTCGTGCTGAGGCCGCCTACGCCTATGCCAAGGATGTCAGTGATCGCGTTGGTGCCCCAGGTAAAGTTGACAGATAGCAACTGATTTATGTACAATCCAACTACGTATCTTACTTGGCGCTGCTAATGCCCCGATCTAGCCAACCACTAACCGCAATTATCATCCTCAAAAATTTACAGCCTACAGCATTGTCCACCCTGATAGCCGTGTCCCAGTCACTCCTGGAGTAAGTCTTATTTAATTTACATCAGAATTACTCATCTATACGTCAAAAAATAATCGGTATGAAAGTCTAACCATTTTTGACTATCTGGTCCACGTATTTATTTTAGCACGTCCATCTTTTGGACCCTCGTTTCGGAGAGTTTGGTGGTCAGTACGTACCCGAGGCTTTAGTGGACTGCCTCGCCGAGTTGGAGGCTGCCTATGTTGAGGCCAAGAAGGACCCTGCCTTCTGGGAGGAGTACAAGTCTTTCTACACCTATATTGGTCGTCCCTCGAGCTTGACTTTGGCCGATCGCTTGACCGCAAGAACCGGTGGTGCCAGGATCTGGTTGAAGAGAGAAGACTTGAACCACACTGGATCGCACAAGATCAACAACGCCATTGGACAGATCTTGCTCGCCAAGAGATTGGGCAAGAAGAGAATCATTGCCGAGACCGGAGCTGGTCAGCACGGAGTCGCCACAGCCACTGTTTGTGCCAAATTTGGTTTGGAATGCATTGTCTACATGGGAGCTGATGATGTACAACGTCAAGCCTTGAACGTCTTCAGGATGCGTATCTTGGGTGCCAAGGTTGTCACTGTCCATTCGGGAGCCAAGACCCTCAAGGATGCCATTAACGAGGCCATGAGAGACTGGGTCACCAACGTCACTACCACTCACTACTTGGTCGGATCGGCCATTGGGCCCCATCCCTTCCCCACCATTGTCCGTGACTTCCAATCTGTCATTGGTACCGAGGCAAGAGGACAAATGTTGGAGCAGGCCGGCCGTCTTCCCGATGCCATTGTTGCCTGTGTCGGAGGAGGAAGCAATGCCATTGGTCTTTTCTACCCTTTCATTGAGGACAAGACTGTCCAGATGATCGGAGCTGAGGCTGGTGGATCAGGAACCCACACTGAGGAGCATTCTGCCACTTTGGCTGCTGGAACTGTCGGTGTCTTCCATGGAACGAGAACTTACTTGTTGCAGGATAATAAGACTGGTCAGATCAAGGAGACGCACTCGATCTCTGCCGGATTGGACTACCCCGGTGTCGGACCTGAGCACGCCTGGTTGAAGGACTCTGGACGCGCCAAGTACATCCCTGTGGATGATGCCCAATGCTTGATTGGTTTCCGTTCCTTGTGCGAGACTGAGGGCATTATCCCTGCCCTCGAGTCCTCTCACGCTTTGTATGCTGCCATTGAGACCGCTAAGGAGTTGGGACCTGGCAAGGATGTCCTTGTGACGGTGTCTGGACGTGGAGATAAAGATGTCGAGTCTGTCGCTAAGGCTCTCCCTAAGCTTGGGCCAATCATCGGATGGGAGCTTGAGTTGCCCAAGATCTCTGACAACTTTTAAAACAAGAGACATCTTTCCCTTTTACCCCTCCTCCCCACGTCGTGTTCTGTGCGCGAAAAGTAAATAAACCGACATTTTGATTGCATTCATCCTAAGTATTTGTACTGCAAATGTGCATATATAGTCCTCCTAAGCACAATAACCGCATCGACAATGATCTAGAGAGAAATACGCACAATTCCCTTTTACACTACATCACGATTCCTCACTTTCCTCCCATTTCATAATTCAGTTTGCGTTGCATATGCATTTGGGGGTACACAGAGGCAGAGAGAGAGAAAGGGAGTAGAACAGAAAGATGAAAAAGACATTACTGAAAGGGAGAAAGGGGTGTGTTGTCTCGTTTTTTTTTTTTCATAGCCTATCTGTCACTGTGTCTCATTGCCTATTTTCATGACCCCGTCCCTTGCCTATCAATGACTTTTCCGTGCAGAAAGTCAATTGGGAGAAGGAGAAAGGGAGAGAGAGACAGAGCGAGTTAGTTGGCTGGAAGAAAAAAAAAGGCCCAAAAAAGCAGTTTTACACTGTCATTTAGGAGCAAAAGTTGGCTAAAGGCAAATTAAAACTTTATTTTCTACTTTCTTGCTTCTTGGATGTACCTCGTGAAAAAGAGAGAAAAGGGGCTAGCCGATGACCTTAAAGGGGAAGGTGTTTTCTAGTGCTGTTGTTGACGCTTCTGTCCTTTCTTTTGTTTTTGTTGTTTCCGTTTTTGTTGATGGTGTAGGGGTAAAGGAGCAGAAGCGGAAGGAGAAGGAGGAGGAGGTGCGAATTGGAGTGAAGGAAAGAACTGAATCAAATCGGGATGACCTCGACGTTTTGCTTTTTGTCAAATTATGCACAAGTCTATTTTAGATACGTGTTTTTGAAATGGATAAATATGTTCTCCAGTATACGGTAAAAAAGAAGGGCAGGGATGAATGAATAAGTCCATGACCAGTGATGAAAACCTTGGTTATAGCAAGATCTCTTGTTGGTCGCGACCGACCAAGAAAGAATCGATAATATATAACGAAACAATGTCTCTGAATTATGCAAAAGCCTATTTTACATACGCGTTTTTTAAAATGGATAAATTGGTTCCCCATTACACAGCAATAAAAAAACTTATGGACAAGAGCCTGGAAAGAGTGGAAAAAAGGAAAGCCAGGGATGAATGAATGAGTCCATGACCGGTGATGAAAACTTGGATTACAGCAAGGTCTCTTGTTGGTCGCGGCCAATCAAGAAAAAAGCGATACTAACAATACAGGAAAGACTCGAGTTCTCGACTCAGACCACAGAAAAGAGACCTCCCTCATTATTATATCTGGCAAATTCTCTCTAGCATTGAGGTCGATGACCCCTCTTTTCCATCTGTTTCCATCGCCTTCTCTACACTACTTTCTTGTTCCTCTTCTGTTTCTACCGCCAATCTGTCTCTCCGTCCTCCGCTTGCCCTTCTTTGGAGTGAAGGAAGACATGACAAACAGGAGGGAGAAAAAATAACCAAAATCAAGTCTCAAAATCGGCCCTCGTTCTCTTTTTTTCTCAGACGTTGTTATCATCATCATCGCTCTGCTTCTACGTATCCATCCTTTTTCATCGCACGCCCCCCGAAAAAAAAATAAAACGTCTTGTCTTCTTCGATGCAAAAGAGAGTGAAATTTGGTCTTCAAGCAAAAGAAAAAGTCATAGATTTACCCATCCACTGTGCGATTTACATAGATCGACAGACCAAGTTCTAAAACTTGGAAAATACAGATAAGGGATGATGAGGACGCAGTAAGAAAGGAAAAAAGAAGAGAGAGTGAGAGGTGGGGACGTTTTTTTGCCTAGAGGACCCAACTTTTTTGTGTTACGGAGAAACCAGCTTTGCCGAGCACAAACAATGGTTTGTTCGTGAGCTGGAAGAGAGAGGAGGCGTGTGTATGTTTCGAGTCGTGTCACGTATTCGCAGACCAAACAGGAAAAGGGTGCAGGGGCTAAGAGAAAAATCTCATTTCTTACAAGCAAACCGCCGCAAAGAAGGAAAAGGGGAAGGTCAAACGTTTTTTATAGCGCTTTTTTAGTCCAGGCACTAACAGGACAATTGTCAATGGCCGTGTCAATCTTGACATTGGGAACGTGAAAACAAAACAAGGCTTAATGGCTTCTTTTGCCTTTAGCCTTAATTTTTGCATTGACGGACTGTCCCGTTTTCCTTCCATTTTCCTCCTCTTCCTTCTCATCCTTCTCCTCCTTCTCCTCCTTCTGCCCCTCCCATATTAACCCTCACTGTGGCGCCCATTTCCCGAGACGCTAAGAAACAACCGCGTTTGTCTGTTGATGAAAAGCAGGCTAGTGCCGATGGATGGCATCAGGGATAACAAAAGGCTCGGAAACACCATTACGAGAAAATTTGCCAATCCTCAACTTGTCCCCGTCATTACCACCATCACCACCACTGGCGCCCTTTGCTCACTGCCCAGCTCCCTCCAGTCCTTCTCGCTCGTTCCCAAATTCATCCAGGACTAATTGGCACCATCATCCTCGTCAAATTCGTTGCTGTCATTCGCGCTTGCCTTGTCTTCTACAAATCAGATGTGCTCATTGCGTTTCGCGTTTTGTTTTGTTTTATTCCTGGACAGTTTCCTTTATTCCGTTCACTCGATTGTATCAATAAAGAGTACACAAGCATTAAAGAATGGTCGCGAAATGGGGGTGCATTGTAACTAGCTTTAGTGCACAAATCACTGTACCAACCGTTATGTTAAAAAAATGACGTTCTAGCAAAAACGTGCATCTCTTTACGTTTCTCACACCTTAGCACGAGCTCATTCATTGCAGCCCCTTGCGTTATTATAGCTCCCGCACTAGTGGCGATTATCGCGGTTGTGTTGTCACGGATGACACGACTGACACGGTCATTCTCGCGAGTTCACTATGCTGAATCATACCAGTCAGTTACAATTGTTGCTCTATCTTCACATTATAACTGGTAACCGACGACCGATGATACCCATGCATGGCTTAATTGATGATGTCTTATACTCACGAGATCGTCTTGGTGACAATCCACTCACAAACGAAGAGTCAGTCAACCGAAAACTGGGAGTCCGATCACGACGTCACCCCCGATTGTAAAGAATATCGTGCGAACAATGGAATGAGACGTGATCAAAAGTACGTTGGACGGAAGAAGGGTGCAGGACGAGACTAGTCAAGGAGAGTGAGGAAGGAGCAGCAGTAGCAGGAGGGGAGCATAGCAGAACAAAAGAAAGTCGCCGAGATGATGTGAGTAACGGCCCGTTGAGCATGGCAAAAGAATAAATAACTGATGACCACGTAGAAAAAATGTTTCCTTCGTAGGTACGATTCTGTCGCGCTTTTGTGGGCAGTGAGAAGTATGTGTGCTAGTTGATTTCGGCAGACCCGGTTTGACCGAATGGTGGGTGTATGTGTATGTAATGAATGTGTATGCGTGGAAGGAGTGGAAAAGGGGATGAGGAGTGAGATTTCTATTACTCTCCCTTTGTAACGGTCGAGAAAGAGGAAAAGAAAAGAGAAAGCGAGAGAAAGAACAAGGGGAAAGGGTTATGTTTTTTTCTAAAGGAAATCTCTATTCCCCTTGAAATGTTTCTGTGTTCTTTTTGCGAAGGGGGTATGATTATTTTTTGTTGTGTGTCAATTTGCGCATGCTAATAGAGCAATGTTCAAAGGTAAAAGCTGTGTTTTGCCGCTACCTGTATACAAGCGGGAAAGGAATAGACAAGAGGGTAGAAAGAAAGAGTAAAGGAGAGGTGAAGATGAAAAGGCATAATAGGAAAGGAAGAATATGAGTTAAGAAAGGACTGTGAACGAATTAGTATGGTACGAGAAATGAGGGCGAAATGGACAAAAAAACTGGAATTGATGAACCAAAAGGTGCGAAATATGGTGACCAGCAGTCATGCTCTTAAATAAGAAACAAGAAGGGTGCGAAAACAATAACAGCAGCGATGACGATAATGCTAACTGTCCTGTGCCTCGACCATGGCACGATTCATGCGCCTTGGGCCATTCTTTTTATCGCCTGGGAAAGACAAAAAAGCGCCTGGTTTGACCAACAATCAGAACATGGAGCAGATACAGAATGAGGCGCGGTAATCGATGCCTTGTTAATCAAGCGCGACGCTGCCAATTGAACACAAGCTCCCAAGTACATAGCACGCTCTTGTTGACCAACGCTGATCGCACAGGGCAGCAATGGCCACCCATCTTTGCTCCCAGAAGTCGATCTTTTTCGAACCCTCTGTACCTTGTTTGACCAGCATTAACTGAAAGCTTGCCCACCTATTCGTGCATCAAAGTGTAGATGTTTTTTGTTTGCGGCTGAAAAAAATGAGCGGTGATACACATTTTTCATGGAGTAAACAAGGCAGAGCAAGGCAGAATAACAGAGAGCAAGGCGCGAGGCTACACACACAACAAGAAAAAAATAAAAGAGGGGGCGAGAAGTGTTCCCAGACTACCACAGGGTCTGGCCAGCAAACCAGTTTTCAAAACCAGTTTTCAAAACCAGTTTTGCCGCCACTATTTTTCCTATGAGGTCTTCGCTGACGCGGTTGCTTCATGCTTTTTCATTTCCATTCATTGATAGCAGGTGCACTGTTTTTGTTCGACCCAGGGGGTTCGTCTTTGTTCTTTTGAGTACAATTCAGCACAGTAAGTACCATGGTACTCTTACTTTAAGCGCACTAAGCATTCTATCTGGCAAAATGCTGAGTTTACAAAGATCGATAGATTTCGTTCCCGATTTGAACCCCTCTATCGGCATTGTCTCGCATATGTCTCCCAGGGAAATCAGCTTCAACTCAACATTTATAGCATGCAAAGCTAGCGAAGCAAAGCTCTTTATTGAAGACCAGGCGCAAGACAGCTCAAGGCATCCAACCCACCCCTTTCTTAGACCTTGGTTTTTTCTTTCATTTAGTCCCTATATCTGTTTCCGGTGCTGACGTTGACATAATAGCCTCCTATTATACCTTGTGCTTGTAAGATCAGGGCGTAAAAAAACTCAATAGCGATTCATATCGTACGCACAGACCCTGCTTGTGTGCGATAGTTCTTTTACGTTCTGTTTATTTTGCTCTCTAGCACAAAAGCAACCATTTTCGTTCCCTTCCATCCGTACTAGTACACTCATTTGTGTGGTATTATTTGCTTGTTCACAAGGACCAGAGCCACCTTTACTCTCAAATCACGGCCTGAAAAGATGAACTTCACTTGTGATGCTAAGCTAGGCTTGCTTTGTTCAGCTCAACACATGTCATCTGATCCGCAGCCTTTAGTGCCAATCTTAAGCACATATTGTGTATATCGTTCCTTCATGCGCGGGAGCGAACGACGCTAATGACGTTCACGAGAAGATTGTTTTAGATTCATAAGGAGCAATATTCGGGATTTACGTATGTTGTGTTGTGAAGACAATCACTTATTCTTGCTCTAGCTTCCTTATGCCTCTGATTAGTTTTAATGAACAGAAAAAAAAGAAAAGGTGATTCAAAAATGCCTGCTTGAAACGTGCATTCATGGATGGGTCTGGCTTGTTGATTGAGTCGAAGCGCTGGTTTTTTTTATTCTGTTTGTGGCTCTCCTTTGAGAAGCGACAACACTTGTTTTCCTTCATTCCTTCCTTCTTTGCTCGCTCTTGATTTCAATGCCTTGATTACTCTATAAAAACAAAGCTACAAGTACATATTTAAGAAGAAAAGTGTTAATTTGCAAATCGATTTAAGAAATGCGTATAAGGGGATAGAACAAAGGGAGGCTGAGAAGGAGGTGGTAGATTGATGAAGAGGAAGTAAAAGAGCTGAGGCGAATTCAAGTTAGTCTCTCCTATGGGCGTGAACTGCTTTGTTGTATTTTGTTACTATTGACTGTGCGTTCATTGAATGAACTCTATTCATTTTGTATTCACAGCCAAAATGGGACAACAACGACAATCGACAACGACACGGACACGAACAAGGGCACACCACACCACATCCAAAGGATATCCTCCTTTCTCTTTCTCTCTCCTTCTCTCTGTCTCCCTTTTAGTGTTTCCTTTTTGTTGCCAGCAGTGATCAATTCCGTCGTTGCATGCGCTATTCTTTTTTTTCCCTTGTTGTAGTTTTCCCCTGTCTTCTCTCTGACAATTCAATTCTATTCAATCGCTTCTGTGTCGCTCAACCTTTTTTAATGTTCAATGCTCTCGTACCAATCTGCCCTCGTAGAGTGCTCTGTGGATTTTTCTCACTAACCCTTCTCTCTGTGGTCTGCCTCATCTTGCTTCCTCTCACTCTCGCACCATGTAAAATGCATCTTGTAACTCTTGCCTACCTGACTATCTCACTGTTGCCTCTCCCCTTCTTTTTTTTGTGTTCACTCTCCTTCGCTCAGTGCCCTCCCTCCTAATCATCGTTGCCGTGTTCCTCTTTCTCTCTTCCTTTCCCCCAACCCCCCTTCTTCTCGCTGAAAGCTCTGGAGACCTGTGGTCCACCATTCGTGTTGCCAACAAGAGCAGGCCTGAATCTCAATATAAAGAGGCCGATTATTTTCTTCACCCAGCTCTTTCAAATTCTCTCTTTATTTTTTTTCTTTCGGTCCCCTCATTTCTGTAAAAACACTCACCTTTGCTGGATCTATATTTCATAAATATACATTACCATTACGCCACACACACGCATCACCTGTTTCTTCCTTCCTCTTTGCACCCTGTTATATCTGTTTTAGTACTATTACTCTACGAAGTACCATTTTTTGTTGTCTCATCCCTTGCATATCCTCCACGACGTTCAAATCGCCTTGCAAACCATAGGTCTCCCTGCTATATGTAAGCATTTCCAGCAAAACCTCACCTTGTGGATGTATCTGTGTGTGGGAGAGAAAAGTGCGAATGTGATATCGGTCAATGAGATGTGTCTGCCACATTCAGTGCATTACTGAATTTAGAGTGAGAGCTGAAACGCGATGTACCTTTTTATGTTTCCTATGCTTGATCCGGTATGGTGGAGCATTGGCATGGGCTGAATTCATGCCTTGTGTTTTCTATCTTTCGCGTGGATTTGCAGCGGCATTTTTACCACCAAAAGCCATTATTCTCCCTTTTTGCACGACCACCACTTTGAGCACAGTTCTCTTGGACATTACACTCCTACATCCCTTATTATCACACTTGTAAAAATGAACTCTGATGTCGTAATAAGTGGTTGCCCCCCAACTCCCTCCCTCTTCCCCTCCTCCTTACCTCTATCCATGCATGTAACTGGCACGCGTTTCGATACTCAGACTGTCTTAAGGGCTCGCCTTATTTGTCTATTTTTTTAAGTTGATCGTCTTTTACCCCTCCCGCTCATTTTCTCCCTCCTCTCGTCCTCTCCCATTTTTCTCCCTTTTCTTTTTCTTATATTTGTT
The DNA here is from genome assembly GCA_029449235.1 of Linnemannia schmuckeri. NCBI lineage: Eukaryota > Fungi > Mortierellomycota > Mortierellomycetes > Mortierellales > Mortierellaceae > Linnemannia > Linnemannia schmuckeri. The sequence continues at coordinate 721,721 of JANATG010000012.1, read as the reverse complement.
TCCTTCGTCATCATCAACATCACTAGTGCCTCCCTTCAAGTGGTGGCTACATTGACTAACGATTGTGTCGATCCATTGGTCTAATGGAAATTGGACCAGGGGAGGGGATTGCAAAATAGTAAGAAAAGAAAAAAGGTTCTTTGCCTACAAAATTGACTAGTGAGGCCAGTTCATTTGCTTAAAGGTATAGGAATAGGTTGGGAAGGAGAGAAGAAACAATCGAGGACGAATTTTGTCCGCTTGTGCAACCTCACACAGGGTACATGCTATCCTTTTGTTCATTTTCATAATTATCATTGTAATTGATACTGCATTGGAAAATCCTTATGTGAAAGTAGTTGAGGTTTAATATTGGCGTCTTTGTTGATGTTGTCGTTTAAGGTTGTGTGTATTTGCTGAGATAAGTCGCCTTTCTACTACAGCAACCAACTTCTCCGCGGCAATCTGTTATTCTTCTCTCTCTTTCTGGCCGTTTTAGTTGCGAGGTCTCTTTGTGCTCTCCATTTGGTAATGCAACCTTCGGTCGCGGCTTGCATGATGCACCCTCGCCTATGTGGTCATCCCGGGTACCTGCACCCGCGTCTTCCTTTTTCTTGTAATCTCCCTCCCCTTCTTTTCTTTAAATCTTATCCTATATTGTCGGCCCTTTATGCTACCAATTGGCACTCTCTGCGACTATTGCCATTGTAAGAAAAAAAAATAGACATGAACCAGGCATGGACCAGGGTTACCAGTCTCTTATACTTAATTATATTTTTTTCTCTTTCTCGCCCTTGTCGGACTCTCCACCTCGCTCTTCCCTCCTCTTGATTCCTACGTTCCTTCGCTTGTTCACATTTACATCATCCATTCATCTACCGATCGTTCTTCTTGCAATGGAACACAGCTATCTACCCCCTGTTTTCATCCCATTAATCGAGGGCGCTAACCAACAACAACAAAAACAAGCACAGGCTCACACTTATTTTTTAAAAAAAAAGGAGCGGGTTTATGACCGGTCGTACTTTTTTTTTTGTTCCTTAATTTTTGATTGTGCTGACTTGCTGGTTCAGCAAAAGGAAAGAAAAATAACAACAACTCTTGACCATTGCGTTTGACTACGTAACCCTAGTTCGACAATTCCAACACCTAGCAGCAAAAAGTAACCCGTATTTCCAATTGACCAGGCTTCTACACACCCGATCCTGACCCTTTTCTTTTATTCAACTCAACACAAGGAAAACAACGCTAATCAAACAGGACGCCCATCTCAATTTCCCTTCTACATTTGCTCGCTCGCTCGTTTCGTCCCAGACCAACAGCAACAATAACAACAACAACAACAACGACATCGACACAAGAGCTGTCTGTCAATAAAGTGAGGTATCCCCCGTTTGTTAGTTAGTGCACGCACGCACAACACACGCAAAATTCAACACAACAACAGCACCAACAACAACAACAACAACAACAACAACAACATCAACAACGAACAAAAAACAACGTAAACAAAAATTTAGTCTTTTGTTGCACGACCATTGGCCCCTTCTCTCCCTCCCTCCCTCCCTCCCTCTTCTTTCACTCTCTCACCCTCACTTGTTCGCCCTAACCCCTTCTCTTCGCTCTCACTCTCGTTCTCTCTCTCTTCCCTCTGTTGTGCCTTCCCACGCATTTTTTTTTTGTGATAACACTCTATAATACTGTACCGTTTTGTCTATTGTATTTTGTCCCTCCTATCATCACCAACGCACCAACAAGGCAAAGCACTATTTTTTGCTTATTATTCACGTCGACTCCCTCGGCAGCAACACAACAACAACGGCACACTCGCACAACAGATTCCAAACACATAGACACACAATACACAATACACCGCCTTTTTCACTTCAATTTTTGCATATAAGCGCCAGTCTTCATCGAACCTCTTTCAGCACTTTTGCTTCTTGATCTCTATCATCTTCATCTCTCTCCTCTGTTTCTATCTTTCGATTCGCCTATCAGCTTTTCTCCTTTTCCTATTTCTTTTTTCTTCTTTTCCTATTTCAACTCTCCACTCTCTTGTGTCTTTTTCTTCTTTCTTCTTTCTTCTTCCTCTTCTTCCTCTTCTTCCTCTTCTTCCTCTTCTTCCTCTTCCTCTTCTTTTCTTCTTTCCTTCTTTCCTTCTTTCCTTCTTTCCTTCTTTAACCATCCTATCAACCACATACTTATAACAACAACAGTATCAACAATAACAACAACAACAACAACAGCAATAATACCAACGCCAATAAATAAACAAACAAACAACAAGCACCACCCTACCAGCTACGTTCTTGCTTTCCCTCTCCTTCACCTTGCACCTTCTTCCCTTCTTAACAGTCACAACTTTCTTTCTCCTTTCAGTCTCCTCCACTACTCCTCCCTCGCCTTTGCCCCCATTCATTCCCTTCAACATTGTCGCTGCTCATTACGTCCCCTCCATAAAAATAGCGATTCTTTCCCAGCATACCCATGCTCGACAGAATTGACGCTACTTCGACCTTGACAACCCGACTCTATAACCAACCTTTTATTCGCGCGTTCGAAATGACCCCCTCATTGCCCACCTTCGTCCCCGCCACCCAGCTGCCTCTCGCCATCGACAATGGTCAGCTGGTGCTCCAAGACATGCTTGGTGTCGGAGCCTATGGCTCGGTCTATCGGGCCATCGATACTCAGACACACCAAGCCTATGCCGTCAAGAGCCTCAACAAGGCCGGACTCAATTCTCGTCAACGTGCCTTCCAGAACCATGAGGCACAACTTCACGCCCTAGTGTCTGGTCACCCCAACATCGTCACGTTACACAAGGTGGTTGAGGAGAACGAGTGTTTGTACATGGTTCTCGACTGCGGGATGGAAGGGGACCTGTTCTACACGATTACCGAGCGTGACGGGTTTGTCGGCAACACCATGGCCATCAAGGCGATCTTTAGCCAGATCGCCAGCGCAGTGCTTTACTGTCACTCCCGGGGTGTGTACCACCGTGACCTCAAGGTAACATTAACATTGCATTATGATTTTAATTCTATTTTTTTTTTTTTCAGGCACAACTGACCATCAAAAAGACGCGCGCCTCTTTATCATTTTTTTGGACATGGCAACTCGGGTCCCAATTGGCCCCCATCATCCGTTACGACTTAAACCTAACCAACCTTCTTTCCTTATATATTTTTCTCCTTTCCCTCGTAACCCTAATACCCCACAGCCAGAGAATATCATCATATTTGGCCATTCGGTCAAACTGGTCGACTTTGGTCTCGCCACCACAGAACCCATCTCGAGAGATTTCGGTTGCGGGTCCACATTCTATTTGTCACCAGGTACGAAAATAACATGAGAAAGAAGAAGGGAAAGGAGGCACAACATGAGAAAGATGTGGCATGAGCGATTACGTTTCTAAGAAAAATAAGGGGGAGGAAAGGATATCAAACGAATGGATCAATGAATGAATGATTGAATGAATGAACGAACAGATTAAAATAAATGAAGGAGAGTGGACGAGAGATAGTCAAAAAATAGCCTGGAAACCAGGGCATGAACGGGTGGGACACAAAAGAAACATCAACAACACCAACGATGCATTGGCATTTTAGTGTCGACATGTCTTGCATTTATTTATTTGTATACTGACCTTCTTTTGTTTGATTTTATTATTCACTTTTCATTTGGACCTCATCTAGAATGTCAAGGCGGCTATATCGAATCGGTAAAATCGTATGACAGTGCTGCCAACGACGTCTGGTCATTGGGCGTTATCTTGATCAACCTTGTCTTTGGCCGGAATCCCTGGAAGCAGGCATGTCCTCGAGATGAGACTTTTTCGGCCTACGTCCAAAACAACGACTTCTTGCTGACGATCCTCCCAATGTCGACAGAGCTAAACGAAATCGTCAAGGGTGCGTTCTGCCTCAATCCAAAGAAGCGCATTACCCTTTCAGAACTGGCCCGACGTGTCCAAGCTTGCAGGTCTTTCACTGCCTCCGAGTTTCCCTCTGAGGCGTCTGCAGTCTCTGCAGCCAGTGCCACCGTTCAGACCTCATTTTCGACCACAATGTCAGGAGTCTACCTTACATCGAATTTGCATCGTCCAGATGACAAGGAAGACTCTGGAGTAGACCTTCACTCAATGGCATGAGTCGCTTACCTCGGTGTGATCCTGTGCTGACTGAACCAAGCGATCCATGGGATGGTAATAGAGAGTGGATATGAACGAGCTTTTCTTTTCTTTTCTTTTCTTTACTTTTCTTTTTCGTTTGGGTCCAAGCGAGACACGCGAACTCCTCCCTTTCTTTTTCCCTCTTTCTTGTTTACTTTTTCCCTCTATCTTGTTTACGCCGGGACCCAGACCTATGCCTATTCGTTCCAATTTTTCCTTGCATATCACGGCCCTTTTTTTCTTTTGTTCCTTTGTTCTACGCCATGTTCGCCTGCATATCAAACTTTTCCTTGTCCCTTTTTTTCCCTCTTCATTCTCTACCCTCTACCCACTAGCCCGATCTGTCTCTTGTCCAGTTTTTTTGTCGTTTGCAAATTACCCACCACGCTCTTTGACTATTCATTTGTATCAATACCTAACGGGCCTCCTGAAAAAAGAAGCTCGTTCCCTTAAACCGCTTTCCCTTTTTTTTGTTCTGTGCTCAACTCTTTTTTTTTTTTTTTTTTTTTGTTTATATTTGCCTTGTACCATAGTTCCCTCTTTTTTTTTGTTGATCAAAAGAAAAATAAAATACCGAAAATACAATACACAACGTTCAATTGTTTGCATATGGACACCTTTGCTTTGTGCGCTTGTACGTGTGCTTATGCTCATCCCCTTCACTCTCTTCTTTACCTTCTCTTGAATTGAACCACCTTCACCATCATCACCACTACAACCCCCGGTGAAAATGACATTGGTGTAAGGGAAGGATACGATGCCTCGATACCCGATTGTTTATCAAATTTGGCTCGTTGGAGTCGAACCCCTCCCTTAAACATGCCGATTTCTTTTTCTTCTAACACGAGTTCACTAGCATTTTGATGCACCTGTAGGGCTAGTGGGAGGACACGAAGATCCTTTTTTAGCATATTTTTCCCTTTTCCTCTATTTAGTTCTTTCTATCGGCAATCCCATGCGGTGATCACACTGCGAACGGAAATGACATAAGGCAACGACAAAAAATATGGAAGACAGGGGAGCGGAAAGAACTGAGAAAGGGAAAAAAAGGGGTAATGCAAGCGCCAAGATGGCGAACAAACTGAACCACTCCCAACCACTCTCGTTCCTTCACTCAATTCATTCTCTCACTCACTCATTTTAATTCTAACCAAACTTGGTCTAGTGGCCTCAGCTGCTTGCCTGTAAACCAACAATGCTCATTTTCCTTTTTTCTATCGTAATGCAAGCAAAGGAAGAAACAAAACATAACACCAAGAGGAAGCTTAATAATTGTCCAGCCTTTCATATTTCTTTTTGTGGTTGGTACAAAAAAAGACTAAAAAAGAAGGAAGGCAACTCGTAGAAAACAAAAAGGAACAAACGACATCCATGTGTTTCAACCACATACACCGACAAAACACTCGATATCGCTCATGCCACCCATACTAGCTCTTGTACTCCCGAAGCTTAAAAAAAAAAACGAAGAATCTACTGTATTTTTTTGTTTCTTGGTTTCGCAAGGAACAAGAGGGTGTGCACGAAATAAACCAAAAAAAGTATGGTACAGTTGTAGTAGAAGGAGAATGAGTGTCGTTGTCAATGAAAAAAAAAAAAAGAAAAACTTTCTATTATTGGTGATACTGTCTACACCTTCCACCTACACTAATGTTACGTTTATTCTTCTCTTTTTCCTTTTCATTAAACCTCCACACTACATACGTTTATCTATATGGGTCAGTAATAGCCATGTGATAGATAAACAAGTAAAGACTAAGGAACAAGGAAAAAAAAATGAAAGCCATGCGTTTCATTCCCTCATACAGATAGAAGCTCACCACTGAAAGGACAGAGAGAAAGTCAGACTCGGAGCTTTATCAAGAGCAACTGCATAACGAAAATTGTCAGATCCAACGGCATTTTTTCTTTCTACAAGGTAGAGAAAGAAGGAACGGAGGACAAAACGGTAAAAAAAAAAAAAAATCTAACGACTATCGGCTGCATTGTGTTTGCTTCGTGTTTGCTGTTGCGCATGGGAGTCGCTTTCTTGAGAGAACGACAAAGAAAGGGGACACAAAGCCGAATGGTAGGGACGGACCTAGCGAGCGATAGAGAGACAGAGAGAGAATGAGGCAGGGTTTTTTTCTTTGTCAGTTTTCCTAAAATGCGAGCTGTGAGTAAAGCTCCTCTTTCTTCCCTCTCCACTATCCTCTACTGTTTTTCCTTCTCCTCTCAGCACTTTTCCTTCTGATCACAAGAAACAACGTCCATCTACGGCATAATTCTCGTGATGGGTTTGGCTGACTTGATAGGCAGACAACCGAAGGTCAGGGTCTTTAGTTGACTTTCTTTCTTCGGTCACGGATTTGTTCTGCACCTATCTAAATTTTGGGCAACAACATCCACAACATCATCTTCATCAACACCAATATCAACAAAGACAAGGCTCTTTGGAGACAACGACGATGGCATCTCTGTATTTTTATTTATTCATCTGGAAGGAAAGGAGTTGCCGCCGGGTGCATACAAGAGTCATCTCTTTCTTTTTGATCAGGTTGCTACAACGTGATGGATGAGACCAGCAAGAATGAAACTAAACGCATGAAACCGACCCATTGGCCATCAATTGGTCAATACACGTTGATCTTTGATTTTTTTGGAATATCTCATAATCATTTAGTACTAGGACCAAAGCCATAGTTAATCTTCGCATCGAGAAAACATCATTTCTCTTTTTTTTTTTTTTTTTTTTTTTTTTTTTTTTTTTTTTTTTTTTTTTTGGGCAACAAGAACGACAGCAACCTCACCCTGTCCTCCATCCTCCAAGCAATGTGGTCTAGCTTGTTGACTGGGAAAGCATGAAAGTCTGGGAACCATTTCCTCTTCTTCTCCCTCTTCCTCTTCCCCTTTCCTTCTTTTCTTTGCCTCTCCTCCCGTGCTTCCTTACATGCTTCTTCCTATGTCTCTCCTCCTATAACTACATCCTTTGGTTATTTTTCGTTCTAGTGGTGCAAACATTTGGAGCAAATGCAGTTTTTAGACCCATTTCGTTTTGGCTTTCGTCATAGCCTATCTAACAACTCTTTTTCGATTCTTTCTTTGGACGGCCGTGCTTCGTTTGTGTCCGCCTCGTGTTCCCGTATTTCTGAACAATGCAACCAAATGGGTTGATACAAGAACTAATCTGCCCCTCAACTGCCTCCCTCCGTCGCTCTCAACCTCGTCTTCTCGTTCGTGCGTCTTGTTGATCTCCTATCTCAATTCATCATTTATTTAGACCATTAGATTGAGCGACAAGGTAAGGAGAGGAAGAAAATATGATTTAGTTTGCATCTCATTTTTACTATAGCATAGTTTCTATCCTTTTTTTTTTGGTTTTTTTTCCCCTTTACTTTGTTTGGTCTACGCGATCGACCCTCCTGCTGGGAGCCAGGAAAAAAAAAACAATCCGATTGTTTGTTGAAGGGTCTGTGTTTCGTCGTGATATCTTCCCCTTCCTTCTTCACTCCCTCGTTTGTAATGACTGTTTATTATTTATTTATTTATTTTGATTAGATAGTCAGCTCACCATCTTATTTTTTCTTTATTTGTCCCACTTGTCCCAATTTCCGCGCGCTCGGGGCTTCTCAGGTCTTACAAACTTGCTACTTGCCCACTTTCTTGTTATCTGGGAGCGTAAGCGAACAAAGAAAGGGAAGGGAGAAACAGAGAGTGAGAAAAGGAAGGAGGGGGAGGAAGAGGAAGGGGAAAGAGGTTGGTCTCGAGCGGGCGATGGGAGTGAGGTACAAAAAAGAAAGGGCCTTGGGCTATTTTCCTCTTTTTGATTTTTTTTTTTTTTTTTTTTTTTTGGACGGGAATAAGTAAGGTTTCGGCGACTTCTTCTAATGCTGAACACATCATACAACAGAAAAAAACTCTTATTGCCTTCTTTTCTTTTTTCCTGTTCATTGTTTTTGTTTCTTACCAGGCACGCTACGTTAAAAAAAAATTAATTGGAGAGAGGAAGGATTAGAAACAAGGGGATGCTCGGATGCAGTTGAGTTTTACCGTTGTTTAATAAAAACCAAAAAAAAAAAAAAAAAAAAAAAAAATAAGCAAAGCCAAACAAAACAAAACAAAACTCTCAATGTGGTTGGTTCTCGGAAAAAGTTAGAAAGGAGACGTGATTTAAATATCACCATTTTTGGGGGAGGAGGAGGGGGGAGGCTGTCACTTTTCGCTGATCAACCAACTCTTTTGCTTTACTATTTATTCTAGGGTGGGAAAAAAATACAAGGTAAAGGGGTGAAAAAACTAGGAGGATGAGTGGAGGCTCCTGAATTCCATCCGGACTTCTTCCACCTTGTCTTCATCGCGGTCGTTGCTGCTATGATGCCGAATATGCTGTTGCTGTTGCTGTTGATGGTACATGCCATGGAAATGCAATGACCTTCTCTCGCGCTCTGATTGGTCTTGCTCCCAATTGACCGCCGCCCCTCCATCCTCCACTTCCTCCTCATCCAAGTCCTGCTCCTTCTCCTTTCCACGGTCATAAGAAGTTTCATTATCCTGTCGACGTGAAAACTGTTGTTGTTGTTTGTGTTGTTGATTTTGATTTGGGTCTTGAAGCGTCGATCCGTGCATATCTTCACCATTGGCCTGTTCCTGTTCCTCAACCTCACTATCTGCCTCCATATCCTCATCAAACTCTACTCGCACCATGCTTGGCCAAGCATTGTTGCTGTTGTTGTTGTTAATGGTAGGGGACCGTGACAGAAAGTAGTCATCGCGATAGGACCGCTGCTGCTGTTCCTCCCCTAAAAGTCGGTCGCGGTCTGGACGGCTAGTGCTGCTCCCGCTATTGTTGTTGTTGTCCTGTAATGGATCTGCAGTCATATGTTCTTCTCTCCGCCTCATCCTCCCGCTATCCTTGTCCTTACCATCACCCCTTCGTTCATCTTCCTCCTCCTCCTCGCCCAATTCTTTCTCTCTTTCGTCCCCTTGACTTGTCTCGTGTCTGCTTCCAGCCATTTCCAAGTCCTCCTCCCTGTCCTCATAATGGCAAAAAGGCTTTCTGAACGAAAACTCATTCAATACTGGCGATAATGGCGACATTGCAGCTCTCAATGGTCTCGAACCCCTCATTTGATGATGCCCCGCGCCATTTTCCTTCTCCTCCTCGTCGTCCATCGCCATCATCATCGTCTCGCCGTCTTCGTCCTCATTGGCCGAGAGCTCCATGTCCTCCGACGGAGGGGACGAGGCTGTCGAATTCGATAGGATAGACCCTGGTCCTGATGGTGCCGCAGATCCTGCAGCAGCAGTAGCTTCTGCTCTACTATCTCCTCCTCCTACCTCGCCTCTTCCTGCTTTCAGACGACGTGATAGTCCACTTCCACTCTTTAGCACATACTGCTTCCCAGATGCTGACCTCAGCACCTTCAAGGACGAGGGCAGAGGCGGAACGGGCGGCATGGGTGGCATGAACTGTGGTCGCGACGGGAGCGAGGGCGGACTAGCCATTCCGTGGCTGTTCCCTCGTTTCAGATGTCCAGACGGTAAGGTGGTCTGTTGTGAGTGTGAAGGGGATAGGGAAGATGGGTGGTGCTGACCTAAGCTTGGGCTGCTGGCCATCCTGCGTGCCCGAACACGGGTAGTAGAAGAATTGGCTAACCCACCTCCAGTCGACAGAGTGCAAGATCTCAGTCGAGGACTCAACTCACCACCCTCTACTACTGGCCCTTCCCTATTGCTGCTAGAGAAGGGCATAGCGGGAGGGGAAGGCAAAAAGCTTGTAGGAGGAGGACTGCCAATCCGACTCATGAGGCTCTCAATGAGGTAACCCTCCTTAGGACTGGATCCGTAGATAGGGGACCGTGAGGGAGACCGATGTTTCCGGATAGCGCCATTACTGCTACCGAATCGACTTGATCGCGAGCTGGGGCTGCTATGGCTGTCAAGGGAAGGGGAAAGCTCTTCGCTCTTCAAGCCCGTGTTGGCTCTATGCTGTTGTGAAAACGATCCCATGGTGATGGTTGACGGGGTCGAGCTCATACGCTTCAGAGCTCCACCTCTGACAAATGTTATTGGAGGTGAGGACGATAATCCTGTCCGGTCTGTAACTCTGAATTCGGGGAGATCTGGCAGCTCATCCATCGACAACCGTTGGCTCGCCTGTTTTCGTTAAAAGAGTGATGCACATTCTCGTTAGTTGGTTGATTCTGCACTTAATGGAAAATAGTACTGTGATAATCAAAACGAACAAGTAAGTCAACTTACAACAAGGCCTGCCCAATCCATGTACATCTTGATGGTGAGCTCCAGATGAAAGTCCTCCGATATTTCAACACATCCCCAAGGATGACTCGAGCATTGGTTGCCATACTTAGTCTGCAGTCTCTGTGCAACCTCTGCAACCTCCGAGAACTGAACCGTCTGCTTGCCAGTGACAACCGGTGAGGAAGGCATGGCGGCAGCGGCTGCAGCGGTAGCAGCTGAAGCAATGACTGCAGCGACAGTCGAGATGGGAGACGAGACCACGCCATTCGTTCGCTTGTGACGTGGAGTAGATGGGATGGGTCCTCCTGTGGCGTTGCGGCTGGCAGGAGAGTTGGAACCGATGGAGGCAGCGGACCCAAGAGGAGAGACCCGGCTTTGCAACGCCGATGATGATGCGGTGTCTGGGCTTCCAACTGGGAAGAAAAGACTGCCACCATTAGGGTCATTTTCTCGCGCCCTGGGCGATAGTGTTGTCGACTGATCATCTCTCTGTCTATGATCGCTTGGTCGTGGATATGGATGCACCGAGATCTAGTAACACAACAACAAGAATACCAAATGTCCGCGAGAAGTTAAAAGGCTGCCCGTGTAGAGAGATACCTGGTCAAAAACCAAATAACAGGACACTTACAGCTGACGCTCGCGACTGGTTTCTCAGTGTGCCTGTGGAGGCAAACCGCTTCAAAGCGACTCGTTCAGAGGGTTCTTCATCCATGTACTCTGGCTGGTAGTTTTCCTGGTCTTCGTAGCCCTGATTCCTTGAAGGCGCTTCAAAGTCCCCCTCCATTTCGTCGCCGGGGCTTGTTGGTGATACCAGATGCCCTAGGAAAAGAAACACAAGTTTAAGCGAAATCAGAGTTAGTTGTGGCATCAATTTCAGAGAACCTGCTCTTGACCTTTTCTATCATTGTGTAAGACTAACCTGTCCTTTCGACTTTTGACCCTTCATGGCTGGGATCAGCATTTTGAGTGTTTCTCGATAATGGTGTGCCGATTTGAATCTCAGAGCTGGACATGGGTGAAATCTGCTGGCTCTTAGCGATGACGGGTGAAAACTGTTGTCCTTGGTTACGCGAAGACTGGAGATGTTCCCCTTGTCCATGTCCTGATGATAGTTGGATCGGCGCCGAATGATAGGAGGTAGCCTTGGTGGTTGGGGGAGAGTAGATTTGCGTCCGTTGGACACCGGTCGAATGGCTCTGCTTCGTCTGCACTGACGATGGCTTCTCCTCGTAGTTGTACCCGCTAGATGATCTGTGAGTTTCTGATGAGCCATAGGATCCTGGGTAGGGTTGCGAAGGCGGTTGGATTTTTGGCTGTGAGATTGAAAGGCCAGTAATCTTAGTAGCCGTGTCGATGGGTGTTGGTAGCGGAGCATGATAATGACTGCTTTGCGGCGAAGGGAAGACTGCGTTGCCACCGCTTACTTGACGCTGCCGATCTGGCGCTTGGTCATAGGCTGCTGCCGCTCCGTCAGCCCGGTTGTTGCCGCTGAGCACTCCATTGTTATTATTGTTGTTGGTGGTGCTGCCACCGTGAACGATCGTGACCGGGTGGAGAGTCAGCTCTTTAAGCAGAGCAACGACCTGATCGTCATATCTGATATCGTCCCAGGGGAATCCAAGGTTTTCCTGATGCTTCTTGAGGCCGTTGACATACCAGTGAAGGTTACTGGACTTGATGCGTTTGGATTGGTGGCGCAAATATTTCAAAATCGCCTCCTTGGAGATCGGGTACAGACTGCCATCCGGGTTCAACAGGTCCAATTCCTCTGCAATTTTGGAATACGTCCGCCACGCTGTCGCATAGGGGTCCTTCTTCTTGACATTGTTAGGAGGAGCCACAGGACCTGTTGGTGGCCGAGGTTTTGAGCCCATGGGATCAGGAAGGCTGTTGCCGAGAGGCGCTGAGCGATAACCTGCTGGCACAAGATGGCCTGCGGAGACGCTGTGGTGAAGGCGATGACCTCCTCCTTGAGAGTGCATTGGTGTCGGTGGAGAGATGGGGGCATGTGAATATTGTGGGTGTTGATGCGTACCAGAAAAGGACCGCGAGTGCGGCCTTTGCGTAAAGGATGGGTCGGAGGGTTGAACGACTGGTATGGCATAGTGATGTGTTGGGGTAGTGTGGTGGTGATCCTCGTTGCCCTTGGCTATCGCTGAATGTTGGCGTACTGCTGCTGCTGCTGTTTGGATAGAGTGGTGTGGTTGTGAAGGATGATATGGTTGTTGCTGGCGATGTTGCTGTTGCTGCTGTTGTTGTTGAGGTTGGTGCTGTTGTTGTTGATGTTGTACATGATGCTGATGATGCTGTTGTTGTTGCTGTTGCTGCTCTGCATAGCTGTGTTGACGCCTGTGTTGGTCGGAGTGAGAATGAGGATCTCGATAGAGTATGTTCTGCTTTGCGCTCAGAGCATGGCTCTGGTGTTGATCTATGGGGGACCGGTCTCCGTTCTGGTGGTGATAACGCTCGTCCCGATAATAGGAGGTATGGTTGGATTGAATCATGCTTGATCAGCCTAAGACTGGTGGTTTGAGTAGTGGATAGTGAGGAGGGAGGTGTAAGGGGGTGCGATTGTGCAACGAAAGGAAGAATTGATAGTATGGAGATCGGTCGATAATGAAAAGAAAGAAGGAAGGGAAGTAGGGGGAAATGAAGAAACGAGAGAGAAGGAGGGAGGGAAGGTGGAGGGGGAGAAAGAGTTGAAAGGAGACAATGAAAGAGATGACATTTAGTGCCCCGGACAATTAACAAGAATAATGAGAAAATGACAGCCATTAATGTTGTCGATGTTGTTGCGCCTTTGGAAATAAGATTGATTCGAGACCGTTTTCTTTCTCTTCAGCCCCCTTTTTTTTCCCTCTTTCAGTCCAGTGGACATTCGAAAAATGGTACAAATGCACAGGTATTCATTAGTTTTCCTTAATGATTGTATGTACCTGTGAATGTAAAGATGATTACAACGAAAAGTGCAACCAAAAAGGGAGGGACCACGCTTTTTTCTTTTGCTTTGAGAGGGAGCTGATGATGATGGCGAAAGAAGGGAGGACGAGAATAAGATAATTGGATCTGGTACTTGGATGCAGTCGAACAACGTGGATAGCCTAAAACGAAAATAAAAAAGAGTGAGCAAAGAAGAGAGATGGATTGAGCGCGCGTGGGTGCGAGTGTGAGTGTGAGTGTGAGTGTGAGTGTGAGTGTGCGAGGGATGGACGAATGGACCCAGCGGAGAGGAAGTGTGGATGTACGACATATGATTGCATTAGAAAAGAAAAGGGGGCCCAACCAAAAGAGAGGAAAAAGAGAAAAAGAAACGATGAGATGTCGAGATGGGCGAAACATAGGGGATCACATCTCTCTCTCCCTCTCTCTCCCCTATCAGCTGTGATTTATGTGGACAAGACTTTCAGTGCCATAATTTTAATTATCACTACCGAATAAAATTGAGTGATCTGAGACCCCATCACCGGCCAACCCAACAACACCCCTGGATGGGGGGGACGCGTCCACTCTTTTATGTTTTATTTCTTTTTTATTATTTCCTCTTTAGCTCAAATGGAAACAAAAATCAGTTGTTGAACATAGTCAATTAACCCCTGGCTTTTCTTCTCTTCTTCCCTCTTTCTTTCATACTCTCTTGCACCCCTCAGGACATAATATGAATATATAAAAAAAAAAGAGCCACGGAGACAAAATAGAAGCCGTTATCCCTTGCCTGGATTGCACAAATCACAATTTTCGTATCTTATTTCCCAACGGAAAGAGAGCAACGAGCACCAATTAGAGGTGAAAGAAAGCGATATAATGAAAAAACCACGCCATGGTAATGTCCAGAACTGGAAAAGGGGAGAACAGGGGAACAGGGGAACAGGGGGAACAGGGAGAACAGGGAGAACAGGGGAAGAGAGAGAGAGAGAAGGGGGGGGGGATCAAAAATCGAATAAACGCAAATGAATGACGCATAGTAGATTTTCTTTTTCTCTCTTCATCTTTTGGCCGTTGTATTCGGGGCAAGGTTAATTGTTTCAAGATGTTTTCCAACGGCCGGTGTCTTAATTGAAGCTCCTTTGGGTCGTTGTCAGTTTCCCAAGAACAATTGAAAATGAAGAGTAAGAAGGAGTGGCAAAAAAAAAAAAAAAAAAAAAAAAAAAAAAAGGTGGCGGAAGAGCACAAGCACACGCAGACGACGCCGGATGTTTGTAGATATATCTGCAACGAGGGTAGAGGGGATTGGTTTTCCCCATTAATGCGGAGATGGGCTTTGTTGGGTAAGGCATAATTTTTCAGTCTTGTTTTTTTTTTCTGCTCCACGCCACTGGGCACCAAGATTTCTCTGCATAGAGTTTCATCCCCAGCGGCGAACATTTGGACAAGTGAGGGAGGGTAGGTGGCCATTGACAAACCAGACCATTGCCCGAACTACGAGCGAGAGGAGAAAAAAAAGTGAAAATGGGCTCTTTGCCTGCCAAAGAGGAAGGATCTATCTCTCTCTCTCTTTTACCTGGAGGGCTGAAAGAACCTTGCTCGTTTTTCTTTTATGATTCCGACGGTGTTTGGTCGCCTTGTGTGATGTGTTGGCGTATCGCAAAGAGGGGAGTGTTACGGGAGAGGGTGCAAGGATATGTTGGGTAGAGACAGGAGTAGTAATGGAGAAAGGATAATTAATGGTGGTGGCGAAGGTAGGTCAGGTCGCTGATAAAGTTAATAGGGGTTCAGGGACGATGTCGTCCTGTCAGAGCGCTGAAAAGGATAATTGTCGATGGTGCTTATGGAAAGGATGTTGTGGGGGTTGTGTGAGGTTTTTTCGGATAAAAGGTCAAAGTCAAAGAGATGAGGGGAGAAGAGTGTGTGATTAGAGGGGAAAATGGACAAAAGACAGGAAGAAGGGGAATGGTGAGAAGGGGATAAAGGTAAGGTAAGGAAAGGAAAGAAGGCAAAAAGAGAAAAAAAGAAGGGAAAGGAAAAAGAGAGATAATTAAGATGCAGAGATGCAGAGAAAAAGAGACACCAAATGGGAAACTGACAACTACTACAATCATCATTGGCAGACGAGCGTTTTATTCTGCTTGTCTCCTGCGGATCTCCAGGTACAACGAACAGCCTAAAAGTTCTTTACTCTTTACTTTCTTATTTGTCCTTGTTATCGAATAAACAAACGACAAGCAAGGGTTATTCACGCTCCTTTCCTCCATGGTACAGATAATCGATTGTTTGTTGTTGTCTGTGTGTATCTATAAGTGCCTCTTTAATGGTTGTTGTTTATCCTTTGTCTCTTTCTCGTTCACTCTCTGTCTTTCTCTCTCTCTTTCTTCACTTCTCCTTCTCTCTCACACATTTTGCGCTCTCTCTCGTTGGCTGCCTTTCTTTGTTGACGGACAAGCGCGGACAGAAGGTCAAGGTGGTACAAGAAAAGACATTTTTCGGTATGGACTATGAACGAGCGATCAAATAAGAGAGTACGCATTCGAAATCTAAACAAAAAACATCAACAATATAATAAAATACATTATTAGAATTGGAGACCACTCTGCATACAGAAAACTTTATAGATGGGAACCACCATTAGCATGAACGAGGAAATGACCAGAAAACAACAAAACTACCTTGACATGGCCAGGAAAGAAGAAGGTCAAAGGAGCGAACCAAAAAAAGAGGGACTGGGAGAAGGCAAGCAGTAAGTGTTGACCAGTTTTATTGTTGTCTGTGAGCAACTTTAAACTACTGCTTTCTTTCATCTTCGATGGGAATTTGACTGGATCATGCCTCCGGCCTCGTTTTCCGAGGGAGTTTCTTTTGTTATTTCTCGTTGGAGATGGTTATCGTCGCGTATGTTAATCTATAGCAGCACACAAGACCCAAACAAATAAGCGCTAAGCGATCTCAACGATTGTTTTCAGCATTGACAACACCCATCGAGCCTTTTGTATTACTTTTTTCATTGGCTCTCGATTTGAGACGAATGCGGTATACTTATCCGTCTGCCATGGCCCTCCCTTTTCCCCTTCCTTACACACTCTCGTCCCTGGGTTGTCCTCAATTGGCTGACCATGGGCGTTTTTTTTTTGCACCTGGCTAAACCTTGTTCAAAGACAAAGACAAACACAAAGGAAGAACGGTAAAAGGGAAATAACCAAAAGAGAAAAGAGGAGGAGAAAAAAAATGAATGAGGCATGAAGGAAGGGCTTGTTGGGTAGCACAGCAAGAGCAATTTCTAAAGAAAAAAAAATGACTATAAGCAACCAATTCAAAGATGGTCTGATGTCTGAGCTTCACACTGCTTTTGTTTTTGTTTTGTTGTTGCTGTCTTCTTTTTCGTTATTCATTCACTTTTCTTTGGGACCCTCGCCCATTCAGTGTAGTGCTCGCCTATCCTTTATTTTTGCACTCTTGCCCTGTTTGCAAGTTGAGAGCTCTTTAAAACCATTCTATTTTACCCTTTTCTTTAACACCCTTCACCGGAACACATTCGTTTTTCTTTTCTTCTGTAGCGCCCACTTGTTCAAAGCGATTATTCTTTTCTTTTCCTTCGCCTCTCACACAATCACCTTCGCTCACTCACTCTCGCTTCGGATGCGATGCATCCAAACATCGAAAACTTGTTTTTTTATGGCACTGTTTATGTTCTAGACCGAGAATAGTCTCTGCTTCTCTCATTTTCCGCTTTGCATTTTCTTTTGAAAAAAGAATATCCAAGATCTGATACATGTCCAATTTTTTTGATCGCATATGCAAGAGCATCCAGCCTGGTTACAAAAACACACACAAATGCACACAAAGGCACGCATATGAAGCGGACGATACCTTTTTGATAGTGTGGCGAGAAGAAAAGAAAAGGAGTGAAAGGGATAAACTATTGGTCATTTCCCGAGTTGCTCGAAAATAATGTAGCAATGCAGCTTGTGTGTGTTTTTTTTTGTTGTTGGCGTTACTAAAAGGAAGGGATGTTGTTCACTCTGTTGTTCTCGTTTACAAATAAATAATTGGCCTTCTTTCATTTTAGAAAATAAAGGAGGGAGAGAGGAGAGGGAGAGAGGAGAGGATTGATTCTCCTTTGTGCACAGAACGCTCAAAACGTTAACAGATACCAACCAATCAACACACACAAGCATGAACAAACATGTAAGGAAGCAGAAAGAGAAAATAAATGCAGGATGAATAAGGAACGCAAGGAAGGACTAGGAGGTCAGGGCAGGCAGAGGAGAGGATACATGCAGAGTTTTGCTCAAGTAGAAAAGCACCTGCACCAACCGTTTTTTCTGTTTTACTTTGTTGGTATTGAAACAGACACTCGAGCGCCCGGTCGTCTCTTGCCTCTCTCATTGACCTTTTTTTTTGTTTTTCTCCAATGGCTTCCAGTTAATTCCTCTTTTTTTTTGTAGTTTTTTTTTATATGATTGTAGCCCAAGGTGTTTCGAACAACGTGAGTTTGCGCCAAGGAAAGGAAACAACGAAGCAACATATATTCTTGGTAAGAATTAGCGTGTGAGATGTGGTAGCGAGCATACTCTCTTACTAACCAACATTTCCGCCGCGCCGCGCCGCAAATGTGGGGTCCGCGCCCTAAAGCAAGGCTCTCTCTCTCCCACACGCGTTTATTCTGTTCTTTTCTTTATTCTTTATGAAATCGATTGTTTCTTCTTCCACAAAACCCGCTTTGGCGGAGTACATAAAAAATACCAAGAATAAAAGAGAAGGGAGAGCTGCAGACTGAGCACAAAAAAAAACCAATACTGTCCCATGCATGGCCTATCCCTTTACGCCCGTTTTCTCCTTCATTACATAGTTCCCTCTCGCACTTTCCTTCTCCAGGAATTTTTGATTATAAAGAGAAATGGATTCGACAACTTTTTGTCTCTTGTATTTCTTTTCTTCTTCGTGATCGTGCTTTGTAAGTGGTTTTATTTCTTGCGCGTGGGTTGTAGATGCGCGTAACATGGTCCTCTAAGAATGTGGCCTAAAACGAGGAACCTGGATGAAAAAAAAAAAAAAAAAAAAAAAAAAAAAGAGTATACAAATAACAATAACAACAACAACAATCAACAGGACCCACAACAAAGAGAATGCTTTAACAACAAGGTGCAGGCTCTACTTTAAAGTGTATATGTGTAGCGCTACAAAGAGCTCCACAAAAGGGAGAAATACACAAACAAATAACAGAAGTACGATCAACATCAAAGGTCAGAAATCAGAATCAAAAAGGACCAACTCCGTCCAACCGCCGCCGTGTGAGTTTTGTGGAGCAAAAGGAATGAATCCATCCATGCCGAAAGCTCTTTTTTTCCATTATGTCTCTCTTTGATTCCCTTCCTTCACTGCCTCACCCTCGCTTCTCCCTTTTCTTCCATCGTCTGCTCTCTCGCTCTGTTTACCCTCTCCCTATTCTTGCTTAGTGATGATGGTATCACCAACATCCTTTTGTTTGTGGAGTAGGCGGGCAGCGAAAAAAAATACAAACGAAAAAACCCCATTGACTACTTCCTTCTATCCTTCCTCATGCTGTTTCTTGGTTCGCTCACCCAGCCATTTTGGACATGTGCACAACCCTATTCCGCGCACACACACGCATACCCACATACTTTCATATTCATATCCATACCTTGGAATATATACATGCACAAATACATACGCATACACACGACTCTCTTCACCCATCTTTGGTCACTTTGAACAGCAACAAGTCAGTCCAGGAATTCACTACTGTATTCCCTTCCCATCCCATCCCCCCGTATATCACATGCAAAGTCTTTCTTACTTAGAGCGAGCGAAACAATGTTGACAACAAACATTTTTTTTTGTCAAAAAAGAAACCATGGAAAAATAACCGATCGTCGCAAAAAAAACAAACTCATCTATGTATGCTTACTGACATGCCTGGCTCCATCTTACCCAGCCTCAAAAACATCATACGATACTTTTTTTTTTCGTTTTTCTTTTCTGCTCTCTTCCTTTCTACTATTCAGTATGCCAATGCGCATAAGAATGAGAGTACAAAGTGTGCCCGGATGTTTTATGACAGAGGTGAATTAGTGATGAATTAAAGACAAACAAATCGCGCACGCTCGTCCTTTCTTTTCGTCTTTGTCCTCCCACCCTTCTTACCCTTCTCACCTGCAACTTGCAAAGCCTCTACCATGTACCTGAATTCTATCCAAGCCCCCTCGAACAGTTTGTCATCATTAAAACAAACATAAACACACAGGCCAGCTCCTCTTACGGTAGAACATCAACCCCCTAACCAACTTTCGCTAATTATCACGCGTAAAAAACATGAACGCTTCCTAGACGTGAATAACCGCAAAAGCCCAGAAAAAAAAACACGTAACACCCACATTTCTTGCAAGTAAGAGAATGTGTGAATTACAACAAGCAGTTTCTTTTATTCAAAAAAACATCTTTTTTTAAAAGGAGGCGAAGAGGGGGGTCGGGGGCGGCGATCAAAATTTACTTGGAGCCGAGGGAGGGGAAGAGCTCGGTGTCGTCAACGTTAACGGAGGCACCACGGGGAGCACGGGGGGCACGGGGGGCCTGGGCGTTACCGCCACGGGCGCCACGGGGAGCACCACCACGGCCACCACGGAAAGCACCGCGGGGGGCAGGCTGCTCACGGGCGGGCTCAGTGTAGCGGACCTCGATATCCTTGATCAGGACCTTGGATTCCTTCTTACCCTTGCGGGCCTTGGCAACAGAGTCGGCCTTCATCTTGATGAAATCGCCAGTCTCCTCAACCTCGAGGACCTGGGCGTTCTTCCACTGGGAGTTGTCCGAACCAGCGTTGGCGGCACGGGTCTCGGGGAGAGCAATCTTGAGGGCCTTGGCGGCCTTCTCGGCCAGGTAGTCGTCAAGGGTCTTGACAACAACCTCGGGCTCGACGGGCTCAGGGGTGGCGACGGGGGCCTCAGCGCTCCTATGTAAGTTATATTTTGGTTCCAGAAATTGGGATTGGTCGAAATGTTCCGTCAGTACTCTGCTACATATTCGTACTGTAACTATCCTTGGATCATCATGCTCTAGCATTACAAAAACAAATAGCCATTATTCACTTACAACTGAGCGTCCTTCTCACCCTCGAGGGAGGAAGCAGCGGGCTCACCGAGACGGTTGTTCTCCTTCTTCTCGGAGTCAACAATGCCGGTGCCGGAGTGGCGGTCGAAACCACCGTGGCGACCACCGCGGGGAGCGCGAGGAGCACGGGGAGCACGGGGAGCGGCACCATCACGAGGAGTGCGGTCGAAACGGGGGCCACGGGGAGCTGTAGGCAAGCAAAAGCAAGAGAAAGGAAAGAAAAATAGACGGTCAGAGAACTGGTGCTTCCAATGTGCTTTCGTGTAAGACTGAAAAGGGGAAGGATAGCCAATTGATGATTCCTGAAAGGGATGTGGAATCGAAAGGGAAAATATTCGGTCTTATGAATCGAAAAGTGTGCCGAATAGTCCAGAGAACACTGCTGTCGTTGAGCTCGAATGTGCTGTTAATTGGTTGACTGTTAAGTTGTTGGCTTTTTGTCAAAAAAAGTCGAGTATCAAAAGGCTGAAAGGGCCCCATGAAGTAGCTGAGGATCGCCGCCGCCTCAATTGCTGTCGCCAGATATACAGCAGTCGCACTGCCTTGCCAGAAGGTGATAACTTGTTGTTGTCGTTTTTGTTGGCGGAGAAACAAATCCAACACTCCAGGGCAGCCCGCAAACTGTGATCAGTCCCGAACCAAGAAAAAAAAAGTGGTCGGTTCACACACAAAGGCTGCCTTGAATCAGAAAAGGTTGACTTTGATCCCTGTTTTTTTGGAATGAACACTTGGGTGGAAACAAGTTGTTTCATCCGAGAAAAAAAGGGTGTCGATCCAGATCTGACAGAGTGGGATCAAAGGTTCGTCCTGTGTCTAGTCAAAAATTCCAGTAGACAAAAGCCCAAGTCGGCGGTTTCCTGTCTTGCCGCCTGCCCCGTCGAAAAAAAGGGTATCGGTCGCAAGCTTACGTCTTGCTGTGTTGCCCTTTATCATCATTGTCTCCTGTCAAGAAAAGGTCCTTCCTCCTGTCTGCTGGCTCGCCTGGACCCAGACTTCAGCTAGACTCGTCCTCCGAAAAGAAAGAAAAATACAGAAAAAAAGTGTCGAAGTGTCGGGTCTGGGTGCTTACCACGGTCATCACCGTCTCTGGGCTTGCCACCGCGGGCACCGTCCTTACGGGGGGCCTTCTCAGCGGTCTTGGTGGCAGCAGCAGCGGGCTTGGCCGCAGCGGGCTTCACATCCTTCTTGACAACAGGGATCTGGATCTCCTGATCCTGAGCGTCGTCGTTGAGAAGGTCAAAGATATTTGTAGACGCCATTGCCTGTGGAAGTAGGTAGTCGGAAGTCGAGAGAAGAGTGGATCGAGATGTTAATTCATGATTGCTGCTTTGCTTTTTGTTTCGGTTGTGTTTCCGTCGTCTTTGTTGATCTGTCGGTTGTTTTTCGTCAGAGTCGAAATAGCTGCTCCTCCTGCAGTAGTTTCTGGCCTGTCGAAAAATAAACAAAAAGGACATAAAAAAAGCCTTTTTTTCCAGTAGACTGTCAAGTTCCTGTCCGCTCACGGCCAATGGACGATCTCGCAAGGACAAGTATCGATAACGGTGTGAGGATGTTGCTGGAGCATGACTGGGATGGTGATGGATGTGCCGGCACCCGTCGATGGATGTATGGTTGTTGCAATGGATATTGTTGGATGTTTATCGATAGAAGAGGGTGCTGGATGGTGTTGTGTGCGCTCTGATTGGCTGGCGATCCGTTTAGCGGGCTGTGATTGAATAGGCAGCCGCTATTCAGTCCTGGTAGTAAAACGTTATGCCTTCGCACCTGTATTAAAAATTCGAGAGAGAGCACACAAACTGACTATGCCCCCTCAAAAGAAATAGCCTCTTTGTCAAAGTGACTGCCCTTTACACTCTTCCAATTGATCACTTCAAGTCAGCTAAAAGATCAGTGAGAAAAAGGGCACCTGCTGGCTTTCAACCACAGGCTGGTGGACGGATTCAGGTAGGAACAACAGTGCGAGTGAACAAGCACAAAACGAACATGTTCTTTTTTTTTGTCATAAGAATCGTAAAGGGAAAGTTTTTATTCTAAGATGGAAGATAAAAAGTGAGGTGTAGTTGGTCGTGACATGCAAAAAAAAAAAAAAAGAAAAAAAAGAAAAGAAAAAGAGCTAAAAAATACAAAAAAAGGGTGCCTACGGCAACTGCTATTATCCCTTTTTAATGATCAGCAAGACGAATCAAGCTGACATAGCTAGGGTTCCACATAGACTCCTCAATGATAGTCTTGAGGTTCGAGCCAGGAGGCAACTGAGCGCGAGCAAGGCCCTGTTCGTAGGCAACCTCGCAGACCTTAGCAGCGACCTCCTTTGAGACTTCACGAAGTTGACCGACACCGGGGAATAGGACTCCGCTCTTGAGCTGCTCTTCCGAGGCCATGTTGGCAATGGTGATGGCAGTCTCCATGAACATTTTTCCAGTGACGCGCGAAGAACGCGAAACGGTGACACCGAGACCGAGACCAGGGAAGGACATGGCGTTGTTGATCTGGTTGACCTTGCAGGTCTTGCCCTTGTACTCGACGTCCTTGAAAGGAGATCCACTGGCAAAAATGGCACGTCCATCAGTCCACTTGAAGGCCTGCTCAGCAGTGCACTCTGACTGGTGGGTTGGGTTGGAGAGAGGGAAGACAACGGGCTTCTCAACACCGTCCGCCATGGCGCGGACTGCACCCTCGGTAAAGACACCAGGGGCACCAGAGAGACCCAACATGACGGTAGGCTTGATAGCCTTGACAACCTCCTCGAGGCTCATGCGGTCCTTCATGTCCTTCTTGAGGTAGCAGAGCTGGCGCTCATCCAAGTTGGCGCGATCGCCCAAACCAAAGGGTGCAGGGGTGGTTCCATCAGTGGCTCCGAGCTGGGAGTTTCCAATGAGTCCGTGCTGGTCCAACATCCAGATTTTGCTGTAAGCCTCCTCGCGGGACTTGACCTTGCCCTGCTCGACCATACAATCGATGATGCCCTCACAAACACCAACACCAGCACTGCCAGCTCCAACGCAAATGATGCGCTCCTCGTTCAAGTTGTCAATCGACTTTCCACGGGCCTTCAATGCAGCGAGAACACCAGCCAAAGCGACGGCAGAGGTCGACTGAATGTCATCGTTGAAACAGCAGATCTTGTCCTGGTATTTGTGGAGAAGGTTGTAGGCGTGGGGGTATTTGAAGTCTTCAAACTGAATCAAGGCGTCTGTAGCAGAAATGAGGAGAAAGGTGTAGTTAGTATCACACGATTTGAAGCTTACCTATTACTCGCGCAAGTTGAAAGATTGATGTGTGTGGTTGTTTGATTGTTTGACACTTACTGGGATATCTGTTCTGGATGGCGTGGACCCACTCGTCGACGAAGGAGTAGTATTCATCGCCCTCCAAGCGGCGGTGACCCATTCCGAGGTAGAGAGGATCGTCCAAGAGAGACTCGTTATTTGTGCCGACGTCGAGAACGACGGGCAAAATGGATGTGGGGCGAATTCCACCACCAGCAACATACTAATCATGTGTAACAGTGAGAAACAAATAATTTGTCAGTACGTCTGTGCCAAATGAATATACGAATATGCGGGGTAACAGAGTAGAACAGGTGGCTTGCACAAAGTGGGGATGTGGGGTGACATACCAAGGAGAGCTTTCCGATGGGGATCTGCATGCCGTTAGCACCCAGATCACCAAGACCAAGAACGCGGGAACCATCAGTAACGACGATGACGTCGACCTATTTTTATTGCATCGAAATTTATATGAAATGAAGGAGAAACGTGTTAGTTTTTTTCCTTCTGATTTTGCTCATATTCCTTCCACACAAGAGGCGAGAGCACAGGGCACAAACAAGATCGAAAATATATTAAATCCACTTTTGCTGCTCTTTCCCTTATTGTTATTGTTATTCATGAGAAATAAAAAACAAAAATGACCCGTACCTGATCGTGGGGCCAGTTGTGAACCATGGCAGCCATCTGGCCACGGTCGAGCGAACTGAAATACATTCCTCTTGAGCGGCGGTAGATAGAGTGGAAACGTTGGCAAGCCTCACCGACTATCAAAAGTATTTTTTGACAATGTTATTTTCATTGGGTTGGATGAATCAAAGAGGAAAAGAAAAGATGGGGTTAACAATTGGTTTCCAATGAAATAAAGCCCTCACAACAACCAAAAGAAAGGCTAACATTGGATCATAATCGTTTGTTTTTTTTTTTTTTTTTTTTTTTTTTTTGGACGATTGTACTTCCATTGTCCGCGGATCAATTACACATATACAATAAAAATTGAGAACATATGCCATGATGTGGAATCGAAAATGAACAGAGGAAAAAAGAGAGGCAAATAAAATAGAGAGCATGACATTCTGCGTCATCTATATCATATCCATCGTCCTTCCCTCTCTACTTCTTCGCCTTTTCTCTCTTTTTCTTCCTGTCGCTCTCATATCCCCAACAACCTCATCAGATCAAAAATAATAAAATAAACAAAGAGATTACAACGACCGGATACGCCGGAGATGGTAATAGCGCATACCTGTGGGCGTATAGATGATTTGAGAGAGCTCCTCCAAGTTGTCAATCAAGAGGCGATAGTAGAGAGTCTCATTGCGATCCTACAATATCGAAACGAAAAATAAAAGGTCCGCAAAGTAAGATAGGGATAGAAAGAAAGAACGAAAGAAGGAAAGGAGGCGGATGGAGGAGTGAATAACAGTTTGTGTTTGGATCAGAGATACAAATGACTCTTTTTCGTCATTGTCATTGCCATTGTCATTAACGCAGTAGATAGAGCAATGACATTGCAAATGGTGGCGCATTGGAACAAGAACAAGAACATACCTGGAGTGCGGTCATAAAGATGAACTTTTCGAGGGGTGTCCTGCACTCCCGCAAGTTGCGGATGATACGCTGAAGCTGCTTGTCCATCTCCTGTGTTCTTGGGGGCACGAGGCCACGGATGCCGAGACGCTCGCGCTCGGAGAGGGAGAAGGCGGTACCCTTGGAAAGGAGAGGGTCGTGGATGACATCCATGCCGTGCTTTGTTGTTGTTTGGACCATGGTCTCCATACGCAAGTCAGGGAAGGCAGCGAGGGTGGTCAGAGCACGCCTGCTGTAATTCCTGACCTGGCTGGTCACGAAGCGTTGTGTGGCGGCGTGGACGGTCTTGAGAGCAGGATTCCTCAGCATTGTTGTGATATTTAGATATGATTTCGATTAAAAGGGAGAGAAAGAGAGAGGTGTAGGGTGGAGTAGTACTACTAAGGAGGAGAGTAAAGAGAGCTGAGAAAGGAGGAGTGAAGCAAGGTGATGGAGTTGTGTGAATGAGAATGAGATTAGAAGAAGAAAAAAGGGAGTGGAAAAAGGCGCTGTTGTATTTATTTGACAAAATGTGAAAAAAATTTGAGGTGCGCCTCTGTGTAAGAGATAACGAATAATGAACCCTGCGATTGAATTGTACAGTACACACTTCATTCAATCATTGCCGTTGTTCTAACTTTTGCCTGCCACTTTACTCCACTCCACTTCACTCCACTCCACTCCACTATACACTTCTTCCTCTTGTGTCTACTTCGCTTGCGCTCGGAATCTATTGGAACTGACAACAAAAAACTTGATTCCTCCCCTGATTCCCAGCCCAGCCCAGCTCACAGACACACACCTTAACACCCTTGCTACCCTTTGCTCTCGTTTGTTTCCCTCTGGCCGTTCGGGTAGATGAGGGCTGCTTCTCTCTCGCTTTTTGCTAAGTGTGTCCATCGCTGCTGTGAACATACAATCGATCCGCTCAAAAGATTAAAATATCGCCAACATCAACAATAATACCGCATCGTCGGCATGCCATTAATTCTCAAAAAGCTCGTTCCATCTTCGATTTGAACAAGACAGCAACAATACTAATTATCGCACAAACACGATCCCACCTTCGTTTTCGTCATTCACATATTCATTTTCATCGCTCGCATGTATGCACTCGCTTGTCATTTATTATTATATTTCTTCTGCCCCTGGATGCAAGAGAGGAGTAAAAATGCCTCGTCTCTTTGTGTTTTTGATCACCAAAAACTGTTCTTTTTCGAACCTATTTTAGCGCTGGTTCAGAACACGGGCAGGTAAAGTGAACCATACCACTTTTCTTGCTTTCTTTGCATCTTTTTACTCCCCCTTCTATCGATGTCATCCAGTGAATAACCTACATTGTTCCGGAACAACCTTTGTCTAACGCCTATTAAAAGTGGTTGACTTGCTACTCGACACCCACTTCCATCGTTGATGATGCCTATCATATTGCGCCCAGAGGCAACAAGAGACATAGGTAAGAAAGAAACAAGAATAAAAATCATCCCCTTCATGAACTGTTCACACCATTTATGAGAAATGATTCCTTTGATTACCCCACATTTCCTCGTGAATGTTCCTTAGTTCTTGCCATGCGACATTCCTCTTACCCCGGACAGGATCGTTGCAACAAACAAACAACTAGTTCAACCCAACACTTTCCACGCGACGATCCGTTGACAAGAGCTTTCCCCACAAGCGTCAATCACTAAAAGAGGCAATCTCGTTCATGAAACAAAGCGTTGGGGGTGAGAGGATAGGAAACCGTCGTCCAAGAAATGGCCTTTTGTCGTTTTTTTTTGCAATAAGGAAGGATTCGTGTTGCCATGTTGTTGTTTTCTTGGTCCGTTTTCTATTCGGAGATGTGATAGTGTGAAATGTCCATGGAACAAGAGACTATCGGAAGGGAGGAAAATGTCGCGGTTGTTATTCTAATATCCATGCCCGCTCGGAGGAGAAAATATTTGGAGGATCTTAATTGCAATGTTATTGATGATTATTTTTTTTCGTAGAAAATCGTAGTCGTCCTACAGTTCCGAACTCACCCTTCGAAAGAAAAGGTTGGTATGTTCCGAGCCATCGTTCATTAACAAGGACAAGGCTCTCGAACGGGTAGCGAACAACAAAACATATCATGCGACGAAGCGGGGGGGGGGGGGTTCGTCAAATTAGATGATGGTGGTTCGGGCGCATAATACCAGAAAACAAGAGAAGCGCCCCTGGAGAAAGACGGAACGATAAAAAAAGAGGGATCTGAACAAGCCCTTTCGAAACTCTTTTTTTTCGTTTTGTAAATATGCTCTCACCCACACTGAATTCAAAGTTGGCTCCACTCCTCCACAAAACAGAAAAAAAAAAGAGGGGGATAGGGAATATGACTTGCCCGTCATTTGTTGCTTCCGCTTTGTGTTTTTCAATTCAGATAAAAAGCGAAAGCGTTCTAAACTTGCCCATTTTTTTTCTGTTCATATTCACATTTTTGAAGCAACGGCCAAAAGCTAGAGAGAGAGGATCAAATAACCAGTAATAGCCTTTTGATGATTTGTCCGTGGACAGTTTTAAAAATGAAGCCAGGCCGGTGACCCGGTCCTCTCTCTGGTTTTTCTGGTAGTCAAAAGTTCAGTTCAGACCTTGATATTCGCCGTTGTTATTTGTCTGAACGAACAAAAGGGACAAAGAAAAGAGCGACTTGGACCCAGTTTTCGCTCTCTTCGTCGTCCGACGTTTGCTTTTTTTTTGCTTCCACTATCTTGCTGGGTTTGAATTGATGGAGTATAGATAAGGAAAAGGCAGGGCCAGACAAGAAAAGGTCCCTCCCTCTCCACTCTTCTCTCTCCACCTTTTTTTTATTTGCTGTAGCTGGGCTGCTGGCTGTTTACAAAAACAAACACAAACTGTACCCAAACGAAAATGGAGCTCTTGGGAAGAGAATTACTGATCCCACCCACGTTGGCGACCTGTGCTTTTCTTTGTCTTATTCATTTCATTTCACTTTTTCGCTTTCTTTCCACCTTTTCTTCACCTCTGACCAATCTCAATGTTTTTCTCTCTTTGATCACTTTGAAAACTACATATTATGACTAGTGTACCTCCTATCTTTACTCGTATCCCCACTTCTCTGCTAAAACACAAATGTGTTACAACTCTGGCAAAAAGGCATTCCTCTTTCATCACCTCCACGTTCCTTTCTTTCAAGGGCTGGACTGAGAAAGAAAAATCAATGGCCGCCCCAAACACGCCACACGGACTTATTGCCGTTCACGGCCATACCTTTTTCAGCACCTAATTCTGGTGACAAAAGACACAAAAACTAAGAGCGACAAGACGAGAGCCAGGTGTATAGTCTCGCCTACGGGTGATCCATGATAGGGAGTGAGCGAGAGTAGAAGAGTAGGAGTGAGGAGTAAGCGAGTGAATCGGGGTGGTGGAGTCTTAAGATGTGTCTTGTTAGCTTTTTTTCATGTCCACGGTTTCCTAATGCGGGTGCCAATACGGACACCAATTTTTTTCGTTTCTGTCCCTGAAAGTTGATAATAAATTAGACTTCCTTATTTCCGTGCAAAGCACCAATAGAGTAACGATAGGAAATAATGATCCCTTCTTTTTTTTGCAGGTTACCCAATGCTCACTCAATCACCCCCTTCGACAAGAATAGGCGCCCATACACACATTAAAAGGGATGATACGATGAGATGTTGGGACTTGAGATGCAACCTGTCCTGCAAGGCATTGATAGTAATATATTGATTTCAAAAAAGGAGGACAGATGTTCTCTTCACTTTTTCGACGTCTTCTTTCTACTCGTCGAGGAGAAAGTGAACCTGACAAAATGTCATATCACTTTTTTTTTTACCTAATGTTGATCGCGAACTTGCAAGTACTAGAGGAAAGAGGGTAATTACCATGCATCATACACAACAGGGGAGCTTCATCGTGTTGAGATGGAGGCACCCTCGACCAGGCACAAGGCTATGTGTTCTCGGAAGCAATTAGACCTTTGACATGACCTTGTTCAAGGGAATGATAGTGAAAAATAGTGCCAAAATGGAGCGACTAGAGATGAAAGGCAAATGTTAGTAGCGCGTTTGAGCAATTGATTGAAAAGTAACGAGAGCGTGATGAAGTAGGAGGCTTGGTCTTCATGTAATACCAGAGGCTTGTGAAAAAAGACATTGTAGAAAAGGAAGAGAAAAAAACGATAAAGAAGGTGATGGCGTGTAGGTTTTGTATAGTGATGTAGTAAACTGGGCTTCAACACGACATGCATATGATATTTGTTACTTTTCTACGCCTCACATTCCTTTGAAGGATAATAAATACCTCCCTCTTTCTTCCTTGGCACACGAGCCAAGCAGTGCTTCTATTTTCTCATATCAACGGCATTTGGGTGCAGATGATGATAATGGTGGTGGTGAGCGCCGAATAAAATGATACTTTCAGAGGTGGAGGTGAGGGCAAAAACAAAAAGGGGACCCTGTGCCTTTCAAGCAGGGTGCCAGTCAGAGCCATTACATAGACCCAATTAACCGCCACTTTTTTTTCGTGGCTTCCACGGTGTGCTAATTATGTTGACCTTGTCTCGAAAAGCACACACACAGTTTTATTTATGAGATTATTGCTCTCAAAATATATAGGCAATTGACGCTAATTTGATAATTTGATCCAGCTTGTGAACCCATTTCCTGCATCCCCTTCCTTCTTTCACTCTGCAAAAAGCTGCAACTTGGGTCAGGAATAGGCTCCTTGAGGTAGAGGTACCCTGTCGTTCTCTGTGTCTTTTCTCTTTCACTGAGACTCGTATCGTTCATTGTGCAGGATGCGCAAAAAATAACAAGTGTACACACATATATAGACTGGGTAACGAGGGGAGGGGAGAGAGGTAGAGAAAGGCAGGCCATTCCAATCGGCGCTCACCGTTTTTTTTCTTTGTCTAACGAAGTAAAAAAAGCTCTCAAGTGTTTTTATTTCTCATCTTGAGTGTGTTTTTTTGCAAATGATTGCTGTTGCTCGTTGTGAAGTGAACGAGTGAGGAAGTGTGTCTTGCACACAAGGACCAAATGTAAGCGGTTGGTCGGTCGGTTCCCAGCCAAGATTAACAGCGACGACAGGCGTTCACGCAGGTTGTCTACAAATACATGAACATGTCAGCAAAATAGCGTAAGTGTGTGGCCATATCTGCTAAATAAGCGTGTGAGCAAGCAGCAAGCCTGTCAAGAAAACAACAAGACATGGCCAACCAGAACGAGAGAGAGGGAGAGAGACAAATAGGCCTGTGTGATGGACGATGGTGATTTATCCAATATTAACTGATGGTGCCTGAATTCTTCTTTTTCTTCTTTGTGCCTTTTTCTTCCCTTCCGGTTCCCCCTCCCTCTCATTCATCCCATCTCCATCCTCCTTCTCGGCAGTGTCTGGTGAACCTGTCTCGACATCAACTCTCGCTTTCATCCCCTTCCTCCCTTGTACGGGCATACCCTCTCCTCCTCCTCCTCTTTGCATTGCATCATCATCCTTCCCTTCCTCCACTCCATCATCTCGATGCATAACATAACCGACTACTCTCACGCCCGTCCTCGCCCATCCCCAACTCGTCCCTAAAACCAACTTAAACACCAACAAGGAAGACCCTTAACGCACACTCAACTTCGTCCTTTTCACCAAAAAAGTAAGCGTCGCCTTCAACCTCTTCCTCTCTTTCGTCCTTCTGCCCATTTCCTGACCTCGCCACTCTTTCACACCTCACTCTTTCTCCCTGTTACCACACAAGCACTCTTTCACTCTCACCAAGTTCACTCTTCCATCACTCCACTTTCCATTCTCCAAATGACTCCTTCAACACAAAACACAGCTGTCTCTCCAACTTTAGTCCTTTTTTGCATGCATACCTCAAGACTGACCCATTGTCCTTCATTCTTTATTTTTTTTTCTTACTATCCTATTCGTCGTCTTGTAACCCTCGCCCTATCTCCCGCGTCTTCCTCCACACTCTGTCACCAAAACCAACAACTCAGACTTATTTAACGAGTCGACTTTTCTTCACATCGACCCGGTATACCAACAACTAAAAGCAACAAACAAGCAACAGTACAACAAAACGTTCCCATGAGAATCTCTTGGGCACTCCAGGTTGCGGCCGTGTTCTGCCTGGTTGCAGTCCACCCAGGTAAAAATACCCTCTCAGAACATCAACTGTAAAGCAACTACCATAGCACACACTCGACAAAGGAAAATAGAGGATCTATTTACTTTTCCCTCGGCAATTGGCAGGAAGGAACGGCAAGGAGGAAAGAGGAAGGAGCAGATGCATGATTGTGCATGTCACCCTCAGGAACTCGACAACCAGAGTTTATATACCGTCTCTTTGTCAGCGACAAAGCTGTCGAGAGAAAGAGAGGCGCTTTTTATATTACATTCCCGACTGCAAACACACACGCACCCATACTTGCCTTTTTTTTTACCTCTTTTACCTCCTTGGTCATTTATATTATTGTCTCGACTTGTTTCAACCGTCGGAGGAATGGAATGGTCGCAGGAGCAAAAAAGGTGCCCCGACGAAGAAAGGGACGCCTTTATATACAAACGTGTAGAAAAAAGGATTGCACTTGTTGTTTCGCATGCCGCTCTCAAGGAGGCTTTCTGTTTTACCTTTCTTTTTCTCGCGCTATATGAGAAAAAAAAAGTGTAGAAAAAGGCACAGGAACGGAAGGAAAAGCCAATTGGGTATATTTTTTTTTCATGTGCTGCAACTGCT
The DNA here is from genome assembly GCA_029449235.1 of Linnemannia schmuckeri. Classification (NCBI taxonomy): domain Eukaryota; kingdom Fungi; phylum Mortierellomycota; class Mortierellomycetes; order Mortierellales; family Mortierellaceae; genus Linnemannia; species Linnemannia schmuckeri. Next base: position 689,698 of record JANATG010000012.1, on the reverse strand, counting down.
GCTGCAACTGCTGCTGCATCTTTTTCTGCTTGGATCCTAGACTTTTTCCTTGCAGGAGAAGCAAAGCACACGAACACAGGACACACAGACTAGGAACAACAGAGATTCGACATATCGATTGTGCCCACAACTGAACACAAATTGGACCTATCCCGCATTGCAATTGAACATCACATTTATTAACATCTCATCATCGCATATCTCATGTTCCATAATGTATAGCCGTTGCCGACTCCTCCTCGTCCTCTGAGGAAACAAACACCATCCAAGCCCCCACCTTCGACAGAAACCCGCATCGCATCGACGACCCTGTCCCCGTCCTCTACAAGCGCGCCTCTCCCAACTCTCTTCACATCGAGATTATCGAGGATCACATCGCCAACTATGCGCGTACGGGTGGTCTCCAGTTCCGTCGCCGTGGTGATTCCCACGGTGAGCATGAGCGTCCTCGCGGTCGTCCTGGTCCCTCGCGTTCTGAGACTACTGATGTCCCTCCTAAAGAACTTCATTTGGAGCATGAGCCTAAGCGCCGTCGTCCTGCGCATTTGACGGCACCGGTTGAGAACCATCGCCCTAAGCCTACTCATAAGCCTGGACATGGTAAGCCCGATCATGGTAAGCCCGATAAGCCTGGTAAGCCTGATCATGGTAAGCCTGGCAAACCTGGAAAGCCTGGAAAGCCTGGAAAGCCTGATCACGGCAAACCCGGCAAACCCGACAAGCCCCACAAGCCAGGCAAGCCTGATCACAAGCCCAAGCCCAAGCCTCACAAGCCCAAGCCCAAGCCCTCAAAGACAAAGACCAAGAAGCCTCACAAGCCTACGCACAAGCCAACCCACACCCACAAGCCCAAGCCCGAGCCCACAACCACAACCACGGCCCCCACCGTCCCCACAGTCGCCCCTGTGGTTCCCCCAGTCCCACCAACAGTCGTGCCCACGACGACTGACACCCCTATCGTGCCTACTCCTCCCACTGTTGTCCCCCCCACCGAGAGCACAGGTTCCCCCGCTCAGAACCTCCCCTCCGGCAACAACGGGTCCCCTAACGGCGCTCAACCTACTTCGGGTCTGAATGCCACCCCCAATGGCTCCATGGCCGGCAGTTCTAGCTCCTCAATCGGCACCATCGTCGGCGCTGTCGTCGGTTCCGTCGCTCTCGCAGGTCTGGTCGCCCTCGGAGTCTACCGCCGTCGTGAGCGCCAGCGCGCCGTCGAAGAGGCCACAGGTCCCAACCCAGAAATGGACGAAGCCCCCCGCACGGCCTTCCGTCATGAGTCTTTTATGGCTCTGGTCAAGGATGCCGCTCAGGGTTTCTACGCCCCCGGTACGACCGGTCCCGCTGGAGGTCCTGGTCCTCATGGACCCAGCGGTCTCTCGGGAGTCGCAATTGTTGGAGCTGGTGCTGGCACTGGCGCCAACCTCTCCCGTCAGACCTCGGCTCGGTCCCAGAATAGCCAGCATAGCTTGCATTCCCGTCGGTCAGGCCAGTTCTCGGCCCACGGCATGACTCCCTCCTCACCTCCTCCACTCGCCCACATTGGAGGTCGCTAAAGCAATCCCGAGACTCACTTGCACTCTGAAAAGAAAAAAAAAAAAAATGAAGAAAAAAATAATATGGTTCCTGCTTGTTTTTTTTTCCTTCTTCCTTTTGTTCATTATTTACCCGCCATTTGCTCTTTGCCCCTTCTCCTCATCGCCTGGGTTCTTTGTTGCTTCTCTATAATATGGTCGTTTCTTTGTGTGTCCCGCATTTGTGAAGAGATTCTTATCAGAGACGAGAAAAGGCTGGGAGGAACAAACCCCAAGGCCAATGTATGATGGACCCCCCTTCTTCATTAATCTTCCTCTCTCCCTCCATTCTTTTTCCTCTTTGCCCATTTTTGATAACGCCACCTTCCATCACAAAAAAAAAAACGCAAGTTCGCCAACTTCGGAATAGAAAGATACCTAATGACCCATACCAGACCATGAACCCATAATAATAACAAAGAATTATTTAACCTCGAATTTATTGTTGCATGTGTTGTGTGCTGTTGTGTGCCCATGGGAAGAGGGAAGGAGCGAGAGGCAGAATGGTGTGTATCTGCTGCCTGTCCCTCTCCTTCACTCGTCTCTAATCAACCTACTCGCCTCACCCATAACCCTCTCCTGCTTTTTTTTTTTTGTTGTTTCTTCATTTTCTTATTTTTTTTTTTCGTTCGTTTTGTAGGGAATTATTATTGTTTTCTGTGTGTAAATCTTCCAAACCGTGTCGCCCTTGGCTCCCTGCCGACAGGTAAAAGAATAAGCATCTCCTTCACCAGACTACTATTGCACGGGCAAGAGAGCCTTCTGAGAGAAGAAGCGGACGTCGTTGTCAGAGTCCTCGCTGAGCTTGATCAGTGCTGGCTTGAGCTGCTGATCGACCAAGGGTGCCGTGTCGGGGTTCTGCATCAAAACAGGAATCAATGCTTCTATCGACTTTGCAACGTTGAAGCGAATATTGGGGATAGGGTCCGAGACCAGGTTGGTGACCGTCGGCAAAATGTAGTCGCGAATCACTTCTGGGGTCACTGCCGGTGCCATAGCCTAATTTTCGCATCATGATCAAACATTCACTGTTAGTGTGGTGCCTTAACATTCAATCCAATTGATGGCAGTTCCAGTTCGGAAACAGACAAAAAGGACAAGCACGTACCGTAATGGCAAAGATGGTAGTCATTCTGTACAGGTAGTTGGGATGGGTTCCCATGGCGAGAACCTTAGGGATGATGGTCTGCTTGGCCCAGTCGACGCCAAAGACCTCGGTCAACTTGCGAAGGTTGACTGTGGCAGCCTCACGGATTGAAAAGACACTGTCGCCCAACCACGACATGCAAAGAGCTCCGAGCTTCTCGTCGAAAAATTCGACACCAAGTTGAGTCGCCAACAAGGGGATATAATCGATAATAGCCAAGCGCACGCGCCACTGCTTATCCTCGGCCAATTCAACAATAGCTGGCAACAACGACTGCGAGAGAAGCTCGATGCCGATGACCTTGTTCACAGTCTCGAGCTTTGAAATAATGTTCAGGCGCACATCGGGGAACTCGTCCTTGAGCAACTGCAAAAAGAGAGGCAAAAGGTGTTCGGTTGTTGCCTCCTTCCCAAGAATAGGTGCCAATCCACTGATCTGCATGGCGAGAGCAGCGCGGACGTGCTGCGAAGTGTCTGTAACCAAATCCCTCACGCATGGTAAAATGTAGTTCAGAATAGTGTCCTTGTCGATCAACTCAGAGAAACCTAGTATATGCAAGCGAGGACAACAGTTAGTGAGCGCAATCAGTGGACGTAAATAAACGCGTTTCTTTGTAGCTACTGCAGAGCGCATCCTGAAATCATAGTTATTAATCGTACCAGGGACCTGTCCAGATGCAGCGGTGCGAACCTCGGCCTCGTTATCCTTCAAAAGTCTGACAAACGCGACAACAAGATCCTCACGCGTAAATTCTTCGCCAACAGCCTTGCTCAACTATAAGCATTTGATGCAAGGAGTACAACGTGATGTTTTAGTTGCACTGTACTCCCGTATACTCGTGACTGATCATAAAACGCCACGACATCCAGACCAAATGTATCGCATGCACTTGCCTTGACAAAGTTATCGGCAATCATGTAGCGAACTCTCCACGACTTGTCGGCAACCATGCTCTTGAGGGTCTGCAAGAAGTAGGCCTTGCTCTCCTCTGGCGAAAGCTCCTCTGCAATGGCGACGAGATCGGTGACTGTCAACAAACGGACAGAGTCCTGCTCGTCTTGTGCAAGCTTGTTAAACAATGGGATAATATCCGAGATAAGGTGCTCCTTGCCAACCTTCTTGGCGAAGGCCTAAATGAATCGTACAAGCAAATGAAAGGATCTGGTTTAAGTGCCTACTTGCCGATAGTTGTCCTTGACATGTCCTTGTCTATGTTCAGTTATTGCGTGAGAGCAAAAAAAGTCACCATCTTACACCAAGGTGGGTGGCAGCAGCGCGGCGAACCATAGGAGTATCATCTGCACAGAGCTGTCCGAATGACCTGTTAGTATTGAGGATATTTTAAAAGATTGGTCAGTCTCCATGTTACGAGGTAAAAAGTCCAGTTGGTAAGGCGGCCGTCCTGTCTGTCCATTGCCCTTACTTGCGCATGTCCTCCTGAGATGCTGGCGAGGCCAAGGGATAACCGCAGGCATAGAGACCAGTGGCAGAGGTACGACTGGTGAACCAGTCTCCAAGAGTCAAGCGCTTCAGCAAGGGGATGTAATACTGCTCCAACTGAGCTTGGCTCAATTGAGGGCAAATCTTGTTCAGAGACTCGACCGCCTATGATGGGGGATGGGTGAAAGAAAAAGAGATATGCGATGTAGGTGGTTTTTTTGACGCGTGAGACGAACGGATCGATGCGGGCGGTATGCGAGAGGTATGCGTGCGTTTGGTGCTGTGTTTTGGTCGTTGCAAGACAATATACATCGTCTCCTTCTTCATCCTTCTCTCGATGTGTATTGCCCCCTGCTGCTTGGGTAGTGTGAGGTCCTGACGGAATCATTTACCTTGTCGCGAACCATGGTCTCCTCCACAGCAGCCAGGTTCTCCAGGGGCTGCAACAGAATGTGGGCAAACTGAGGGCCACCAATATACTCTGTGAATTCGCCAAGCTCTCCGGCCAAGGCGAGCAAAACCTCATCTTCATCATCGATGGATTCTATTGCAAGTTTAAAAGGTGGGAAAGGAGTGGATGTGTGTGGTGAGCATAGTGGAGTGGGGAGGCTGGTGATGGATGCACCACTTGTATGTTAACTCTTTTTTTGAGAGAAGGATCCGATGGTGGAGGTGGGGAGATTACCGTCGAGGAAGGGGATCAGCTCCTCGCGGGTGCGCTGATGTCCGAGGGCGAGGGCGATGGTGTTGAGTCTCTTGATGGCATTGAGGCGGAGGGAGACGTCGTCGTGTCTGAGCTCATCTATCAGAATAGCGATAGGGTAAAGCTCTTCACTCTCAGGGTTCATTATGGGTAGGGAGTGTGGATTTCAGGGGAAGGGAGGAAGTGGGGAGTACGAGAAGTTGAATGGTCTGTGTGGTGAAGAGACGGGAAGAAGGGACGAGAAGGATGTTGTTGCGTGTGTAGTAATAAAAGTAAAAGAGTGAGAAAGGATAAATAAGAGGAGTTGATGCCGCGGTGGAGTCGAGTCCAAAAAAAAGGTCGCAGCAAGATTAGGACTGAAAAAAGGACTTGCTCGACCTTTGAACACGGTGTGGGACATTGTGCGAGCAATAAGAGAAAAGCAAAAAGGGCGAGCGCGAATGTGATCCAGCAGATGCTGCAATCATATCTTCTTATACGTCACTTGGAAAATTGGTGGCGCTTAGTAAACTCAAGAATCCTGGGTAGATCCAAGGTACCATGAAAAACAGCTACTCTCTCTCGTTTCTTTCGTCGTGCCCGTTGCATTCCAAGAGCCTAACTGGACCCTTATCCTCATGTTTATGCCTTATGGCACATGTTTATCAATCATACAGCATGCTTTATTTTGTTTGTTTGGCGACATGAGAGAAGAATAAAGTGACGGGATTTTCACGCATAAAAGGGAAGGATCTGTCCTGTACCGCGACCGGGAAAAAAAAAAAAAAAAAACGCTCAATTCACACAAAAACACATACAAACAAGATCTGAGGAGAGAAGGGGAACAACCACCGAGAATGCGTATTTTTCTTTCGTTCTGTCTTCCTTGTCCCTTTTTTCTATCCTTTCTCCTTCTTTCTCTATCTGCTCTGTCGGTCAGCAAGCATATCAAAAGGGTCAGGCACATGTGAATTGGGACGGGGCAAGGCAGGTCGCGTTTTCTTCTTTCTTTTTCGCTTTATTATTTTGTGCTTTGTGCCTTGTGCCTGGGAAAGGGTCTTCTGTCTGTTTGTGTAATTATTTTGCTCAGTTTGAGATGGGGTTCAAGCGCGTCTCTCTCTCTCGCTCTCTGTCTGAATATCTGTCCATCTGCGTTTGCCCTGGATGCGAAAATGCTGATTGTGCTCACTTCTCTGCTTCTTTTTATCTCTCGTCCTTTTCTCTTCCTTCCTCTTGTTCTTCTTTTTCTTTTCCCTTCAACTTTTTTTTTATATTTGTTTTTATTCCAACAGCTCCACACAACTGCAATAACCCTTATAACATATCGACAACAATTCTCCATGATTTGCGCCTCCTACCCTCTCTCTCTCCTCAACCACACCAACGCTCTCGTCGCTCTCTTTACTTCAGCAATCGATTCTCAATCCAATCCAGACTCCATTTGATCATTGTGTCTTCTCAACCATTGGATCCTTTCTAAAACATAAAGAAAAAATAATCACAAAGAAAGACCCTTCTTCCCTTCTTGCGCCTTTTTTCTTCTTTTTTTTTTCTCTCTCTCTATTGTCTTTCTACGAACAACATTCTCTAATACTCTCACATCTACGAGAGACACAGACCTGCACGTCAAAGAAAAAGAGATCCGCCTCCTCCCTTTTGAACACATACACACATACACATTCATTTGAATCAGCCATGCCAGATCCAGTCATGTCCGTCAGAGGTTATCAGAGTGGCTCCGAAGGGTCTGACCATCACCACGACGAGGAGCACGAGCGCACCTACTCCTCATTCTGTACGTGTCCTTTCACTCACTCGTGGTCCAGGAATTCCCTTGTTTTGTTTGACGTTTTGGGTGCCCCACTGTTCCACTGTCCCACGCTGTTTGCCGTTGTTGTCTGCCCTGAAAAAAAAAAAAAAAAAAAAAAAAAAAAAAAAAAAAAGCTACACCCGTCCCTGACGCCGTTTTTTTCTCCTTCAAACATAGCCGAGTATATTGATCACTCCAAGCACGATCCTGAAAAGGTGGTCGAAGTCAGCCCCAACGGACGATACGCTAAGGTATGGACATCGTGACCACTGTATCTTGACTCGCGCGGTTGATTGTCGGGTGATTTGTGCGTGTGTGTGTGTACCGCAGGGTTCTGGTTCTGGCTCTGGTTTTGGGTTCACTCTGTACTCTACATTGCTATGTCGGACAAATGGAAAAGAGGGGACAAGAAAAGAATAAGAATGTTTGGAAAAAGGACGTTTTGTTTCGAGGGACAATGAGGTTTTATATACAAACACTTTACAGGAACAATACCATGACCATGTCCGATATTCCCTCACTTCCGTCTTGCTCTGTGTCATTATCATCACTGGCGGATGAACGAGATAAACACTCGTTGTTTGCCAGGAATACACAAGCCGACGGCGGCCCTATGTGCCTTTTTTTGCGCGATTAAAAAGAGGAGTTCTTAGTTTTTTTGGCGTCAAGGCTAACTTGTTCCCCCTTGGAAGGCTGGCCACCAACAAAAAAAATGCCTCACACAAACAACTTTTTCTTTTCTTTTGGAGGGGCGTGAAAATAAAGAAAAAAAAAAGGTTTTGTTCTCTGTCGCCATTCGACTCTGATCGTCGGACGTTCGATTACAAGCCAACAGGGGAGACACAAAAAGGGGGAAGGGGAGGTACGCTGCACAATGAGGTAGTTCTACACCGTCCATATGGCCCTTTCCCACTTTGTTCTGAAATTGAAAGTTGCATACTAACCTTTTTGCTCTCACTTTTTTTTTTTCCTCGCCTTTTTGTTCTTGAAACTCCTTCAGTTGAACTCTGTGCTAGGCAAAGGTGCTTATAAAATTGTTTACAAGGGCATCGACCGCGAGGAAGGCTATGAAGTTGCCTGGAACTGCTTCCAGACTACCAAACAGGAATACGCCGAGCTATCGCAGGAGATCGAAATTCTCAAACGAGTCCGCCATCCCAACATCATCAACTTCCACGACTGTTGGTACAGCAACACCGAGTTCATCTTCATCACTGAGCTTATGACCTCCGGCACTTTGAGAGAGTAAGTGGATCTTTGGCCCAGGCTTGTTGGGCTAGCTCACCCGGAAAACGACGCGACAAGCGGCTAATTTGCTCAACATGGCCCTGATTGCACTATCTCACTCAATCAAACTCTGTCTTCTTTTTCGGTGTGCTGATAGGTATATTCGCAAATTGCAGACGCCCAACGTTAAGGTTGTGAAACGATGGTGTCGACAGATTCTCAAGGGACTCATATACCTTCACTCGTACGACCCCCCAATCATCCACCGTGATATCAAATGCGACAACATCTTTATCAATGGAGCGCACGGCGAGGTCAAGATTGGAGATATGGGAACAGCCAAGATGAAGATTGGCAAAAAGTATACCGTCATTGGTAAGACCCCGACAAAGAGCCATGATTCACTACACACTTGCCCGTCTTAATTTTCTTTTCTTGTGACAATGAACAAATTTCATTTCCCAACATTCGTATTGAACTTTTTCACTGTATGGACCATAGGTACCCCCGAGTTCATGGCACCAGAGATGTACGAGGAAAAGGGCTACAACGAGAAGGTGGACATCTATGCCTTTGGTATGTGCCTGCTGGAGATGGTGACGGGTGAATACCCATACAACGAATGCAAGAACGCAGCCCAGATCTTCAAGAAGGTGACGCAGGTAAGCCTATTACACAAAAGACATTCTTTTGTTATACCATAGCCTGCCAATGCACAGCTCCCAAGTAGCCATAACTGATTGACTAACATGACATGGATTGTATTGTACTTTTACTATCCTAGGGACTCAAACCTGACTGTCTCGCCAAGGTGACTGATCCCGAAGTCCTCAGCCTCATCAATCACTGCATTGCTCCAGAGCACGAAAGGTAAATTTTAGCTCTTTTCTATTTGAACATAATGGGCATTAACGTACTGTAAATTGGCTATACCAAATAACTAACTTGTTACACTCTCTTGCGTTTTATTAGATACTCTGCTCAGGAGGCAATCGAGGATCCTTTCCTCGGAGTAGAGCCTGAAGTTGTTGTTTTGTCGACGAATGAGGCAAAGAACCACCTCACGCTCCAGGTTGTTTTCAAGGGCATGGACAAACTGTCCGTCAAGTTTGAGTTCAATGCCGACACGGACACTGCTGAGGAAGTCGTGAACGAGATGGTGAGTTATCCTCGTCCATGTGTCAACAACCCTTTAGTCAATCTTTTGATAGTGTGACGACCCAGCCATATTCATCTCTTCTCTCCTTTTCTCATTTTGCGTTTTAGATTGAGGAGCAGGTGTTGCCTCAACGATACCAAAGATTCATTACTCACGACATCAATCGGATATTGCGTGAATTGGCAGGACCAAATGACAAGAAGGACTCTGCAGGACTTCACGCTCCCTCGTCTCCCATGGCGCCCATGCACCCGTCACAAGGCGCTGTTGCCCCGTTGACTCTGGATACGTCTAACCCACAGACACTCATTGGTGGGTCGACCACTTTGACTCGCAATAACTCCAATCCAGACTACAACGGCGAAATGGAACTGCCTCCCAAAGGTACCTTTTTACTTTCAATGAGAGTCAGTACCAGTGATTTGCTTGAGTACATTCATTAACTTTGCACCTTATCGTTATATTAGATTACTCTGCAGACACTCCTATTGAAGAGTTGGTTCATGACACGGCGATGGCATACCACCGAGGTCCAGATAAAGCGAACGAATGGCTCGCCAAGTTGAAGAACCAGGACATTATGACAGTTGGTGACCTCAAGGACTTGCAGGACTCTGACTGGGCTGGTTTCGACCTGACCGTGTTTGCCTCGAGGGCGATCAGGAACCGACTGTTTGGAAAGACCATCAAGCGACCCAGTCCTATGACGAGGTCGCCCAGCGGAACGGACGATGGTATCTAATGGATACATTGTCCCTTGTCTTTTTTTTTCCTCCTTACTCTTTTTTCTTAGTTTCTTTCTTACATACATTTGCTTTCTTTGTGTCTAATGCCTTTATAATTTCTTTCACTTTGCTCTCTCTCTCTCTCCCCCCCCCTACTGCATTGCGATCATGTCCATATTTTTTGTTTGTCAGAGCAAGAATTTGTTTTGTTTTAACCAAGATCGTATCCTTTTTTTCACATCAACACAACCCCTACAAACACTTCTCCACTCTAGACTCTCATTTCTTTTCTTTTTTCATTACCCATCCCATGTACACAACCCTTTCATCCAAATTAAACAAAAAGTACTTATCTTGGTTGCCTAACGAGGTGCCGCTTTTGTTCCTCCATTCCTTATTTCCCTCTGTACACAGTCTTGGTTTCGGTACGAAATGCAATGCGAACGTCTAAATGATATTAGGCTTTGAGCACGTTTGGATTTGAGCTTCCCCTGAGTGGACATCGGGTGATTGTCAGTGGTTTTTTTGCGCCCACACGGTCCATCCCTGTGTAGCAGGCTGACAGTCAGACAAGCTATCGAGACAGCGCCAAAAAAAAAAAAAAAAAAAAAAAAAAAAAAAATAGGGGGAGTAAAGGGTCACGGTTGTGCTGATCATGAACATGAAAAAGGAGGAAAACATCATCCATTACAGACTCTCACTCATAAAGGAGGAGTGCCTGAACAAAACGCACAATGACACCTTTGCTGATCCCTTTTCTCTTTCGTTTCTTTCTTTTTTTACCTTTCTTACCTTTTGCTTTCGATTCGCCTCTCATCACTCTCCTTCCCTCCCTCCTTCCCTTCGTAACTCATACCCATATACTTTGTCACCATTTTCTTCTCTATCTGTTAACTGAAAACACTCTCTTACTACGCCCATCCTCACACGTCCATAGATTCATAATTTTCCTTTTTATCCCCATACCTTCAGAACGAACAAAAGATGATGTTATCCTTTCGAAGCTTATTCCAGAGCGAGAGCCAGCGCCAAGTTGAAGCCGAGGCTCGTAACATTGGCCTTGCCCACTCCATCCGAGACCTTATTACTGGTAAGATCTCCAAATCAATTGAGACTACACAGTCTCATCACTGAAGGTTACTTACGTCTATGATAAACTCTTTCTTCTGCTTTAACTCTTTTGCTATAAACTTTCTCTCTTTTCGTTTTCAACCGTGGGGAAATATAGGTTCGAACCATGAGACACATGTGGACAGCTACCAGAAGAAGAAGGCCGTAAAGGCGCTGCAGAAGGCAAAGCCTGCAGAGGTGAACAATTTGATCAATATCTTAAAAGCGATGCCGGATCCGACGGTGGTCGAGTTCAAGGAGGTCCATTCTCGTGAGGCCAGTCGACACCATCATCCTGCGCCAGAACCACAGGAACCTAAGCCATCAACTGGAGATACAGCAACGACAGGAGCACCTACGGAAGCACCGACTACTTCGGAACCAGACGGCGAGGAAGGAAATTCATCGAAGGACAAGGAAAGCGAAAAGGAGGGCGAGGAGGAGGAAGTAGAGGAGGTCAAGGCGCCTTCGTCGTGGTGGGCGGTCTCGTTTGCTTCTTTGAAGGCGACGTTGATTTCTGAACCTGCGGTTGGGGAACCTTCAGTTACGACCACGACCACGACAGTGACGACTATTACGATGACCGCGGAGGAGGTCAAGAAGGCTGCTGCTGAGGCAGAGGCTGCCGAGGCTGCAGAGGCAGAAGCAGCAAAGGCAAAGGCAGCGGAACAGGAAGCAGCAGTGACAGCAGCAGCAGAAGGAGCAGAAACAGTGGTAGTAGAATCCACGGTAGTCAAGAAGGACAAAGGCGTCGCAACAGCGACAGCAACAGCAACAGAAACAGAAAATAAGAACATCGGCACCATTACCTCTTCAACAACAGTCGCCAACACAAAAACAACCGCCGACAAGACAACCCTCGTTTCGACTCTCAACTCAATCAAAAAACAAATCGTCGCCCTGACAAAGACCCCGCCCATCGATGTGATCAGCGCCTACACGTACTGGTGGGGGTATGAGATCTATGTCCCCCACAAATGTATGAACAAACTGCAGCGGGTCAGCAATACCAGCCAGATCTTTTTTGGGTTCCTCAGTGGTGCTGTGGCGGGGGTGCCGGGTTTGGCGGCGTTGGTGCCATTTTCGAGGATTATTTCTGCGTGGGTGGGCTTTCAGTGGGCGGTTATCCAGGCAGAGGATTTGGGGAAAGGGGTCGTCCTTTCTGCTACCTGGTAAGTTCTTTTTGTTAAGGCAACGCCGGGGAAAAGCTACTGTAGACCCTGACGCTCATGAATAGTTTTGTTAATTAGCGCCTTTTTATTTGGGTTGGATATATATAATAGGGTTCTGCCGGTGGCATTGGCGCCTCGGTCTTGGGACCATCCTGGAACAGAGTAGATTCAAAACTACGACACAGAAACTCTTTCGGTCTTTTCTCTCTTTCTACTACAACGAATAAATACTCTCTCACGGTCGCGCGAATTGATGGTCAGATCTCGGACTGATGATGACCACTACCACGACTCTTACAAATCAACTCTTCCACAAGAGTACAATACGCCACAGTCTGCTCTGAAGGAATAATATGTCCCGACCCTTCAAAAACACTCATCTGACAGCCCAAATGCTTCTGCATATAATGCGACGCCGAGTGTCGAACCAGGTGATCGTTGGTCCCAGTCACGATCAAGACTGGGATCTGGGAGGCGCGAATCTGGGCTAGGCGCGGGGGGTCGACATGGTGTGTGAGTGCTGCCCATACTTGGGCGATGTTGGCGTGGAGCGGTTGCATTGGTATATCAATGTATTGCTTCTTGAGGGTCTTTTTGTTTGTTTGTTTGTTTAAATTTGAAGTTTTTGTGGGGTGAAAGGTGCAAAGTAGAGGATAAGGGAGAGAGGTCTGTGAGTTACTTTGTCACTTTGGAAGAGGGGATGCGCATCATGCATGAGTGTGGAGAAAGGGAACACCGGGTCAGTTAAAAGACGAGCTTACTTACCACGGTGACAAAGTCCCTGTTCGTCTTGAATCCAGTGTCTGGTGGCGCCGGTTGATCTAGCCAGCTCTACCACAGAGCAAGAAAAAATCACAAGTGAGAACATGATCAAGTACATACCACACCCCTCCCCTCTTTCCTCAATCTTTACAAGGTGTAATCCTCACTCACCTTGGGATACAAATGATCAGTAATGAACCTAAGGCGCAAGTGCGGGTCAAGGATCGTTAAGACCCTGGCGAAGAAGGCAAGGGTGACCAACTGTGGCGGTGATCGGCCGGCGTTGGTTGAAGTCAGGACTAAGGAAGAGAACCTTTTCGGAGCAGCGAGGATCAATTCGAGGGAGATCATGCCTCCCATTGAGATTCCGGCGACATTCACGTCTGAGTGCCATCCGAGTGCGTCTAACAGCTCTAGTGCATCCTGTGCCATTTGTGATGTGCTGCAATGAAAAACAAGTGTGTGGGGAAGGAAAAAAATGATGTGAGTACAAAGAATTTCGGCTTACTGCAGTGGAAACGAAACACACGTCCATCCATTCACTGTGTGTTCTACTACTCCGCATGGCACTCTTGACACTTACGAGTAGAGGCCGTATGGAGCATCAGAGTATCCAGCGCCACGGTTATCGAACGCGACAATCGTGTACTCTGGCCGCTTTGAGAAATATTCGACCTACTCCCAAGTAGACGTCAGCTTTGTCAGTCCATTGACGAAATAATGCTTTACAATAGCTCTTGTCGTTTTATTTCAACGTTACCACTGGATCCCATCCGCTTGCGGGTGTGCCCAATCCGGTGATAAGGAACAGTTTTATGGGTCCTTCGCCCGTCTTTTCATAGTAGAGTTTGAGGGGTTTCTTGTCGCCTCGATCGAGGCCCACTTTGATGTGACCCTTTTCGAAACGTGGCAGCGATGTCGCGGGTTGTGTCATTTGTGTTGTGTGCAGCAGATTGGAGGATTGTGAGAATGAGAATGTTGTGGATTGGAGGATATTTGCTGGAGAAGCAGGTGTGAATTGAGCGAGAGGCGAAGGAGGATAAAATGGGTGTATGTTTTCTGCAAAAGGTGAGGGTGAGGAGAAAAGTGCGAAGAAAAGAGAAGCAAAGATGCTAAGGAGTGCAGCGGCAGCAAAATCCGAAGCTATCTATAAGGATAGGGACAAAGGCAGCGTCGGATAACGAGAACGTTGGGGTTCTTTCTTTTTTGTCTTGACAAAGACACATTAAAAAAAAGGGGTGGAAGGAAGGGGAGGAAGAGTGTCTCTCTTTTGAACATCAGGGCCAAGAAAAACAACCGTACGCTTTGTGAAAAAAAATAGAGGGTGGAAGTCTTACAAGGGGCGAGGAGGGCGGAAGAGTGAGGCAAGGACGAACACACACGACCCGAGAGTGTACTTTTTGGGGGGCAAAAAATGAAGGAAAGGAAATAGCACACGCTTTTGGCCATTGCTTTTTTTTTTTTCTGTTTGTATGTTTGCGTTAGTCCTCGTACTTCTTGATTGAAATTTTGTGATTTGGTTGCGACACTTATGTTCCTTTTTCCTTCCTTTGTTGGCGTCTTCTCGTAGTGAGGTGATGATTGTCTCTGAACTGATAGTCGTCCCTGAAAAGATGGTCTAAGAAAATATCAGCGCATTCGACGTGTCAACATGACAGACTCTTCGCCAATCGCGTGAGTGTTTATATTGAGATTTCAGTCACACAAGGGCCCCGCTGGTGGAGCCAAAACGGCGCATGTAGAAAAACTATAGGCCATGTGTACGAGTTCTTAGAATAAAATGATAACAAACAATCCTGCTTTGCCACTTAGTGGTCGAAAGTGAGGGCAAATGACGAAGAAGGAAAAATAACGCAAAATGATGTCTGGATCCAGATGGGCTTTTATCTTTTCTGAATCGCACACGCCCTGATCGCGTTCATTCTGATACAACGGCGCCATGATATTTTTTTTTATCCCCTTCTTCCAATCTTCACACCTACAATCCTCAGTTTATATAGCTCCTCTTTTGTTTTCACCACTCTTCAATTCTCTCACCAAGAATCAAACCGCCCATATACAAAAACTCACAGAAACAACACAAAAAAAATGGTGGTGTTAAAAACAATCCTATTGTTGGCATACATCACCGCAGCCGCCCAGGCGACTCCACTCCAAGACTCAACTGAAGTCAGAGTATCCGCAACACTGGTCGCCAATGCACCCGCCGCCAAGGATGTCCAAGGTGTCCACCTCCTGCTCGATAACGATGTTGACTCCAAGACCCCCAAGAACCCAGTCATCCTCCTCTCCAAGCCCAGGAGTTACAATGATAGTCAGGTGTTGTGCTCTACCATGGGCGAGAGTATGTGCATCCTTTTTGTTGTTGTTATTTACGGTTTTGTGCGACGATTTGGTACAGGATTGGAAAAAAAAAAAAAAAAAGATAATGTGCCGCTGACGTTAATAAGATATATATTCTCTGACTTATGTATGCAACTAGAACTGGCACAGTCGAGCACTCCGAACCTGCGCAAGTTGCTCGACACAACCCCCGTCGCTGCCGACGAGGTCAAGCGCGCCAACCGCTACTGGGTTAACAATGGCAACGGGACCAACACCTCCAAGTGTATGGCCTTTGACCGCAAGGCCGACCGCACCCTCCAGCTCTCCTGCACGATCAAATTGCCCGCCCTCTGCACAAACTCCCTCCCACGCTACCAAACCGGCGTCAAGACCATCGACAAGTCGAAACAGATCAAGGTCCGAACGCCCAAGGCGGGTACTTGGCAAGGCTACCGTGACCAGAACCAGTTCCGTTTCTTAGGAATTCCCTACGCCGAACCACCACTGGGCGACCTACGTTTCCAGAAACCCATTCGCCTCAACCCTAAAAGGTACGGTGGCAACGACAAGGCCAATGACGCAACCGAGTTTGGACACGCCTGTATGCAGTTACCGTTCGCTGGTGCGAATTTCACACCCGAACAGGAAGTATCGCTTTTGGGGGCACGGCAGTCGGAGGATTGTTTGTATTTGAATGTGTTCACACCGTCGCTGAAGGCTCAAAAGGCGAAGAGATTACCCGTGATGGTGTATATCCATGGCGGCGGTTTTACCGCGTTGGCTGGATCGACGCCTATCTTTGAACCGGGTAACGTTGTTTCTCGAGGAGGTGTCGTTGTCGTCACTCTCAGTAAGTTTTTTGTCTATATTTTTTGTCTTTTTTTTCTACGGTGTACTCAACCAAGCTGAAAATTTGCATCTGAGACTTAACGATTTTTTATCATTCAATGCATTGAAACCAGACTACCGTCTTAGCACGTTTGGTCTGTTTGAGAATACACCCGAGATCCCACGCTCCAAAGCCCCAGGAAACCTGGCTATCCGGGACCAGATTTATGCTCTGCGATGGGTCCAAAACAACATTGTTGCATTCGGTGGTGACCCCAGTCAGGTTACGATTTTTGGAGAGAGTGCGGGTGGGTGGTCGATGCGCGCCCTGCTTTCGGCGCCCTCTGCATTTGGGCTTTACAAGAACGTCATCTCGCAGTCTGACCCTGTTGGCGTGTAAGAAGAATGATTTTTTGCGTTTTATTTTGTTAGGGAAGGAAAAGGTAGATGTGCCAAAGTTGAGGATGAATGCCTGACTTTCATCCACCTCATTTTTATGATTGCAAACTAGTCCGTTTTCGAGTCCAAAGTACAGCAGCGACCTTTCAAAGTTGGTGATGCAAAACCTCAACTGCTCAACCTCCGATCTTGCCTGCGCACGAAACAAGACCGCCGACCAGGTGACCGCCGCACAAGTCAAGGCCTCATCCACCCTCCTCCAAAAGCCCGAAAACCAATGGATCCTTCCCGCGGCCGCCTTCCGGCCCACCGTCGATAAGTCCCTCATCCCAGCAGACTTTGCAGATCTTCTCAAGTCTGGCAAGTACAACAAAAAGGCGAATGTCTTGTGGGGGTTTACCAAGGACGAGGGTAACTCATTTGTTTCCACGACCCTGCCCAACCCGATACCCCTCGCCGATATTGATACAGAGTTTGCGAGATTGGTACCTTACAACCGGACTCGAGTTCTGATCAAGTCGCCCTACTACAAGAAGGACAATTCGACCGATAGTGTGCGCAAGGCGTTTGGACAGGGGATGACAGACTTCTATTGGGTCTGTCCCTATCTGATCTTCAGTCGTGCTGGCGCAATGAAAAAGTCGAATTTCTACACCTATCGGATGAATCATGGACGGAACTCGGCCTCAGCGCTCGGTATGCCTCCCTCGCCTCTCTGCGAGGGATATATCTGTCATGGCGACGATCTCATCCCCTCATTCGGATCTGGCGATATTGCTCCCGGTGTTGAACAGACGGGTGACGATGCCCGCTTCGCCCGCCAGGTCATCGACCGCTTCACGATATTCGCCAAGACAGGCAATCCCAACCCTCCCAACACGACGTCTAATGCTACCTTTGGCGCGGCGTCTCAGAACCCAGATGTCACACGAGTCCAATGGCCCAAATACGACCAGTCGAACCCGGTCTTTGAGTTTGCGCTGGCCAATAGCAATGTGACCAAGAACGCGGATGCTGGACGGTGTGAATGGCTGAATGAGAACACCCAGTACGATTATCAAGTCAATGGGCCCGGCGGCAAGTTTGTGCCTATCTTCCCGCCCGTCTCCAAACCCCCTACTTCGTCTACCAAGACGCCTACTAGCACAACGTCCGGAACCACACTCATCCAGACTCCAAGTTCAATCTCAGGACGCCCAACGATCACGAACACCATCACAACAGTGCCGATTCTCAGTACTCCGAGCTCCATGTCCGATCATCAGACGACTACCAACACCTTGACCACCCAGACACCCACCACCATCGTGATCATCCCTCCCCCCACAACCAGTGCCCTTCCTTCTCCTCCTACAACCAGTGCTCTTCCTTCTCCCCCCACAACTAGTGCCCTTCCTTCTCCTCCTCCTACTACCATCACGACAGTCGCTCCAGGAACAACAGCGACCACGGCTGCACCTGTTGAGACAACCGTTCTTTCAACTATCATCACGATTACTGTTACTAATTCTGCCATCCCTTAGATCGGCACAACTACTACGACAGGCGCGTCCGTGACCGTGACAGTGACCTCTGTCATCGGTACCCTCACCGTCTCCGGCAATACAAGCGCCACCACTGTCACCGTCAGCCTCTTCTCACCACAAATAGCCGTCTCTTTGTAATGCTGTAAATACTTGCGAATAAAAAAATGTTTAATATGTCAAAAATAATGAAAAAACATCTCTGAATACCTCCTCAAAAGGACAAAGCCATGCCCTCTTTTTTAAGAAAAAGCGATAAAATATCCAACCACCCAACTAAAACAACTCCTGATTTAGTGTCCGTGACCATCATCCTGCTGCTGCTGTTCGGGTGCAACAGTAATCATATCGTCAATACGCAAGATCGACAATGCCGTTTCTGTGGCCGAACGGAGGGCACGGATCTTAGACAGAGCAGGCTCAAGAACTCCGGCGTGGACGTTATCACGAACCTCGCCCTTGATCAGATCCAAGCCAGTCCACTTCAACTCCTTGTCGGCCTCGTTTTTCTGCGAGGCATAGTGGCGCGTACGGAGGGTCGCCACAAGATCTGTAGAGTCCTTGGCAGCGTTGACAGCCAAGGTCTTGGGAATCACAAGAAGGGCGTTGGCAAACTCGCTAATCGCCAATTGCTCGCGCGAGCCCTATTCGTGCATTTAGAAGACAAAGCAAGTACATTCATGTGTTAGAAGTGTGACTGACTGGACAAAGGAATACAAATGAAGGCGAAGGAAGATAGTGGTGACGCTTACCAAGGTGGTGGCATAGCTCTCGAGGTAAATGTTAAGGGCAGTCTCGACAGCTCCGCCTCCAGGGACAACGCTTCCACTCTCGAGAGTCCTCTTGACAACACAGAGGGAATCGTGAAGGGAGCGCTCCATCTCGTCCAGCATGAAATCGTTGGCTCCACGGAGAATGATTGAAGCCGAAGACTGCGACTTTGTGCCCTTGACCAAGATGCACTCGTCATCCGAGATCCTCTCCTGGACAACTTCCTCAGCATAACCCAAGTACGAAGCGTCGTACGTCTCCTCGCCCTCCAAGTTGGCCAAAGTCGAGATCAAGGTAGCACCGGTGGCCTTGGCAATGCGGCGGAGATCCTCCTTCTTGCAGCGACGGACAGCCATAGCGCCAGCCTCAACAAACAACTTCAGGCACATGTCGTCAATTCCCTTAGTGGTCAAGATAACGTTGGCGCCTGTGGCGAGAATCTTTTGAATGCGTTCAGTGGTAATATCACTCTCACTATTCATTCCATATAAAAAGTGTCACCAGGTTAGTTATGATCCATGCATCCGCTTCTTCAACACTACTCGATCCACAACCCAAGAGTAAAAGACGTACCGCTTGCGGATATCCTCGAGCTTGTCGGGGTCGTCGACCATGATGTGGACGCCGAGGTTCATGCGGACCTTCTGAAGATTGATATCCAAGCAAGCAATCTTGGCATCCTTGATGTTGGTCTTCATGGCCTGACTGGCAACTGTGCAGTTGAGAGCGTACCCTTTGACAAGCATGGACTCTGTTGCACTCTTTCCGTGAGCCTTCAAGATGTTGACAGCCTTGACAGGGTACTTGCTCTCGCCACGACTATTGGTCGACTTGACAGCCAACATAGCATCCACAGCCATGTTCGAGAAGAACTCGTCGTAACTAGTAGGAGCGAGAGGGAGAATAAAGCGACACGACAAGATTAATGTCAATTGCATTATAATGGTCCCTGGTTTTGTTTTCCTCTCCATCGATCCGTGCTCCACAAGAATAAAAAATGTATTATGGGTCGCTGCATGCTGTGTCCTGAAAAAATGTATCTCAAAAGCGTCACTTACGATCCGATAATCTTGCTGGACATGCTGGTTTTGGCAGCGTTGACGAGGCAATCGCGTCCAAGAGAGTCGACCTTGATGGACATCTGGTCGGCAATAAATCTACAGGCCTCCTTGGAAGCCAGTCTGTATCCTGTAATGATAGTGGTGGGATGGATCTTGTTCTTGACCAACTCGTTGGCCCTCTTCAAAAGCTCAGCGGCAATGATGACGACCGACGTGGTGCCGTCACCGACTTCCTTGTCCTGCTGCTGGGCCAACTCGACTAGGATTCTTCCTGCAGGGTGCTCGACCTCCAACATGTTGAGAATAGTGGCGCCGTCGTTGGTGATAGTGACATCCTAGAGGATAAAAGGCCAAAGGGGTAGTAGCATGCGAATCGGATAATTAGTAAAAGATCGAACACACGCCATTCCTCTACACTATTACGCAGCCTGATCTCTCGACATATTGTCTCTCTCGAGCGTCTCTGAAATGAACTGATTGCTTACTCCAATCTCGTTGACAATCATCTTGTCGAGACCGACAGGTCCGAGCGAGGACTTGACGATGTTGGCGATCGAGGCGGCGGCGAGAACTATGAGCGATGTCAACGATGTGCAACAAAAAGGTGTTAAGTTATATTTTTTGTTCCTGGATCGTGGTGCGACGATTGGGTGAAGGTCATGATGCTGGTTGTGTTGTGCAAGACGGAGGCGATCAGCGTATCCTGCGTGTTGTATTCGACTTTGAGTAATCGTGTCGTTTGAATGCAAATGTTAAAGAGGCAGGTGTATATGTCTGTGCCCGTTCTTGAGGAAAGATGCGCGACCAAGTTCTGTCTACAATAATAATAATAACAGTGAAGTGGCTACCATTCTGATCGCGGATGTTCTGTCCTGAGGTGCGCTCTCCTCCCAGGAACAAGCTGGTGCTCTGCTGCGTGGCGTACATGGTATCACGAGTAGGATGGAAGGGGTGATGGAATTAAGTGGGGGAGAAGGAGAGAGACTGAAGAGAGGAAAAGATGCGAATCAGAAGCTGAAAAGAAAAGACCTCGTTGAACCAAAAAGAAGGACAAGGAAGCTTTGCTCGCTCTGATTTGATTTATTAAGGGGATCGTTGCTCCGTGGTGGTTTGGATTGGACCCAAATTCCTCGTAAGACGATTATAACGGTGGACGCCTTGGTACGGACACCTTGGGTTCACAAAAAAGAGACAGAAGAGAAAGATGACCAAGCACTCAGAGAAAAGAAAAAAAAAAAAAACGTGTGTGTGAGAAAGGGTTGGCTACCTCTCGATAATAGAAAAAAGAATCACACAATTCATGATCGAGGATGGCATCGATCTGGTCTAGAAATGCCGCTAGGAATCTCACAACCAACAACGGGTACAAAGTACCCAAAGTATCAAGATTATGTTTTTGATTTTTATATTCATAGTTTAATTCCTTCTTACGATTTTATGGGTTTAACTCTCTTTATTGCACTCTTTTAAAATTAAGAGAGACTGCTTTATTTGACGACTTAGGAAGCGATCGTTTCGGTGGTCGTATGTGCTGTGTGCCTGGTAAGTTGAAGGTCGCAACCAACAACGCTACTCAAATCAGTGCCAGTACTGGAGGGTGCCTGCTTGCGCCTGCTTGACTGCAATAGACAGGCTTACAACGACAAGGTACAAAGGCAACATTCAGTTAATAAGATCAAGAGAGAGAGTCTAATGTTTCAGATATCTCCATCAACTCAACGGTCGCTGATCACTCTCAGTTTGTGATCATAAGTTGATTCTCTCACGTGGAATTGTAGGAGTGGGCAACCCACGCTTAGCTAGACATGTAACTGACGAAACTCTAACAGATAGCCCCTCTCGCGCACCAGACCTGGCAAACACCAGCAGTGGCGCCCATATGCACATATATATCTTGGCTGCACCCCTACGTATTCACTAGACCGAGGGTGATACTAATCAAATACCTGTAATACACCAACCAAGCACCATTAATGTTGTCCCAAAAATGAGAGCACCCGAAATGACATTCATTTTTTTTTTTATTTTTTTTCGCGCCAAATGAAATAATACGACAATGGTCCTGGTCCTCTCTGTCTCTAGTGCTCAATTAACATATTATTAGAGTCCTTGTACTTCTCTGTGCCTCTGCTGCTCATTGCTTCTTCGGTCGCTGCTTGCTCGCTCTCTCTCTTTCTTCCTTCCGTCAAGCTGTCTGTTGCTTCCTTCTGTCCCTTCCGCCTTCTTTTTACTTCTTCTTCACTCTGCCTCTTCTTCACTCTGCCTCTTCTTCACTTCTTCTTTCCTTTCTTACTTCCGTCGATACCATTTGCTATCCGTCGTCATCGCCATCACAATCACATTCGTCTCTCAACCTCTCTCTCGCTCTCTCCCACTCGCTCAGCACTTTCGCTTCGAACTCACACACATATTTATCCATTCTCTCTCTTTACCTCGCACTCACACTCTCTCTAACGCCTCCTTTCCTCTCCCGCACCATTTCCTTCTCTTCCTCTGCTCCTCATACTTTCCACTCAGCATTTTCATTCACTCTCTTTTCCTTCCCGCTCAAGTTCACAGTCCCGTCCACTCACCAAACGTCCACGTCAATACTCATTTCAACTCATTCCATTCTCACTTCCTCATTCAACCATCTCTACCATCACACCTCACCCTCGGTCTTACATACAAAAAGAAAGCAGGAACGCACTCTTTCCGAGGACGCGACTTTTAGGTAGGTGTCACTCTCAGCCTGTTCACTGCTTCTTTCCCCTATGTCTGTGTGGGTGTGTGTGTGCAATAATGCACCCGACAGAAACAACCCGACACACAAAAATCGAACCTCCACTCCTCCCTTCACCATTCGTTCCGTCCCTTTTCCCTTTGTTGTACCTTCCTCACACATCTCTCCTTTTCCCTCCTCTTTCCCTTTCTCCTTTGTATCCTTCCGTCCTCTTCCTCCAATTTACATCCCCGATAACATCCTTATGCACACTACCACCCAAATTATTAATTTTGTTTTGTTGCACAAGCTTGTTGTTATTGGATTTTTTTTTTGCTGAGCGCCTTTATGTGTTATTATTAAATTGCATCTTTTGGGAGGTAACGGTGCTGAGGATGATGGGATTGCATGTACTCGTCGTATTGTACACTCAATCGACCCATGTAATTATCTCTGTTGATCCTTTACACAAGCAATTTGCTTCGCACACTTCGTCATACTACCGAAGGGAAGAGGGAGGCTATTCTCGGACCCTGTCTTGTTCTCACTGCCCACTTCAACTCAACAGATATATATTGTAGACATTGCGCCCAGCAGGCTGTTTTCTTTCTTTTTGTTCTTTTTATCACGCCTATGTTTGCATGACTTATCATACACTCCAATGCAGATGAACATGAACAATAAGGCACGCGCACGCGTTGTGTGTCTGTATGCGTGCCCTTTTTATTTCCTTCTCTCTGAGAAACAGCAGCCTTTTGAGATAGTTTGACACGATGAAACAAAAGAGGAGCAGAGAGAGCATAATCATAAACCATCTGGAGAAAAAAAAAGGTGCTGCGAACAGACAGCAAACAACAGAAACAATCTTTTCTTCTGTAACTCTTTTGGATATCCTCTTTTTTCCTTCTCCTTCCCTCCCTATCTCCTGCCTCGCCTCTCATCCATTCACCTCTCCGTCCATTCACCCATTCATTCACCCGAGGCAAAACTCTTCCATTGTTTTGAGTTGAACAACACACATTTTTGCTTTCACACCATCGTGAGAGACCTTCCTTAAATGCTCTGTTCAGACCATATTCAAAACTCGATGCTCCCCCCTCCATACAACAACTCCTTTCCCTTTCCCTTTTTCCCTTTCCTTTTTTTTTTTTTTTTCTCTATCTGTCCAATTGCTCTTCCACACAACATAACAATACAACAAAAAACGAAAAAAGATCGAACGACCGCTATTTCGTTTCTGGAGCTCACTTGCTTCTTTTTAATTAATGTGTTGCGTTTTCTTTTCTTTTTTTTTTTTGTATGAGGAGCAATGATGGACCATAATTGCCCTCGCCTGGCCCTTGCTTTTTTTTCAATTCTTTATTTCTGGAAACGACCCTTGGTATAATGTTTTTCTCAAACCGTTCAAGGGCACAAGGAGTCGATCAAACACACAACCCATAGTCCATTGTTACTGCTGTTGTCATAGCCCATATGATCTCTTTTGGACATGTATTGCTCCTTTGTGTGTTTGACTTTTTTTTTTTTTTTTTTGTTTTTGTTTTTTGTTTTTTTGTTTCTCTCTCTGTCTCTCTGTCACACAGATATCACCCCTCTTCATCGCCTTACATATATATAAGCAGGCTTTCCCCCTTCCCTTCCTTTTCCTTTACTTTCCTTTCCCTTCCTTCGCAATTAAACCGTTGCACATACAAATTTATTTTATCATCCATCTCTTCCGCTTCTATCCTGTCCTTGGTTTAATTTGTCTTTGTTTCTTTTCATTGGTTTCTCACCTCTTGTCTTTTTTTCTCTTTGTCCGTCTTGCCTGTACACTGTTATCCACTCCTTTACTCACCTACTCTCTATATATTACCCTTCATTCATCCTCTTCCTTTCTTCCTTTTCCTTCCTTTTCTAACCCTTCCACCACCTCAACTCTATTTATCTATCGTAGCAAGTCAGCTTCCCTCGACTCTTTGTTCTTATCCAACAAGCCAACACGACACAACCACAACAGAACACAATACAACAACCAGTTGATGATCTATAGCCAACAATATGCCTAGCCATAGTCTACGATTCTCTCCCAGCGAGCCGTGTCTCTCCTCTTCCTCCACCTCCACCTCTTCCCCATCCTCCTCGCTCCAGAACCCAAAACAACCCTTCTCACTACACCGACCATTGGCAACTCAAGACATGAGAAAAATTCGAAACGCGAAACAGCTGTCCCTGAGGGTGTCGTCTTCCCCTGACAGTATTAATAACGACTGCAGCCATCCCGACTACGACCGCAACCACAACCTCAGCCATAATAGCCACACCGGCTCCACCAGTAGTACCAACAACAACAACACTGTGACAAAAACTCCTAGCCTCCCTCTGTTTCCACGGATCGCTTTATCCTCACCATCATTATCACCCATGTCGTTGGCCTCCTCTTCTGCAACCTCGCTCTCGTCTCGGCGGCCCTTCATCCCCGCCCCATTGACCTCCAAGCCCTCTTTGATCGTCAGCACACCCTCCACCTCTACATCCACATCCACCACTTCCTCTACCACCACCAACGCCACCACATCGTCCAACACTATGACGCTGGGATCCAAGCGACATAGCCAGGTCTTGCTGGAGGACGCTCTTCCAACACAAAGGCTACCCATCGTCACTACTCCACAACATCGGTCCATCTCTGCCTACTTTTCCGACTACAGTTTAGAATGTGGTGCTGCCTCGCCTTACATCTCCGAGCCCGTCTGTATATTACCCAACCTCTACCTCGGAGCTGAACACAACGCGACTAACGTCCGGGTACTAAAGCGACTCGGCATCACCTTTGTCTTGAACGTTGCGATTGAAATTGCACAACAGGAAGGATCGACAGTAACAACCACGACGCAGCTTGATACCAGTGCTGCCGAGGAGGCTACTCGGGGCAGCATCGAGTTCAAGAGCCTTGCATGGACACACCACCAAAAGGATCTTTTGCGCGATTTCCCGACGGCATTTGCAATGATTGATGAGGCCTTGGCGGCGAGCAATGGACAGGGCAAGGCATTGGTTCACTGCCAATTGGGTGTCTCACGGTCTGCCAGTTTGGTGATTGCCTATGTGATGCGGGCACGCGGGATGGGATTGACCGAGGCGTACGACTTTGTCAAGCAACGGTCGGGTGTTATTTCTCCCAACATGGGTCTGATGTACCAGCTGGCCGAGTTTGAGAAAGGTCTTAAGAAGCAAGGGGATGGATTCTTCACGAGTAGTGATTTTGCGACAGCCTCAGGGCAGAACCGTGATTCTTGGTGCTCCCAGATGGGCGATGATGACGAGCCCCCATATCCCTTCTCTGCTGCCTTCTCTGCCGCCGCTGTTACCCCTACACTTTCAAGTCCATCATACTCATCGGATATGAACATGACACCCGAGATCATGATCATGGACGAGCCTGCCACACCAAGTAGATCCGAGTTCTACAAGCGACCCTTGACTCCCGAGGGCAGGATGGAGGATCACCCCAGCACCAAGCCATTCCAGGGCTCAAACCGACCTTCCCACACGCGCCTTGTTCTCCCAGCTACTCGACGGTTGAGTCTCACCACAACACCTCAGCACTCAAAGTTTACGCCTCGGTCGCCTCACTTGCGCGGCACCCCAACAGGGCTGTCTATCCCATCGATTGCTGAAGGGTCCAATAACAGCAACCACACCACCCCTCGCTCTTTCTCTCTATCACCCAAGACTCCAATTCGGGACCGGTTTCCTAGGATGACGCTACCAATGTCAAGCGATATCGAGATGATGGTGCCGCCTACACCCTTGTTCCAGTCCTCCTTCTCGGTCCCATCCTTGACCTCTTCTTCCTCTTCATCATCGTCTTCGGCATCGTCGGTGTCTTCTTTTGATGCATGCTCACGGCCATCGATCTCGTCGACAGTTTCGTCGTCGTCGTACTTTACCGCTTGCGATGACGAGAGTGCGCTCGACATTGAGTTTGGGTACGACGCGATCTCGCCTCGCAACTCGGGTTCTTGGTCGTATTATCCATCTGCCGTCTCGAGCGGGTCACTTACCTGGCCTATGGCACCGTCATCACCTTCGTCTTCGTCACCGGCTCAGCAGTCATTGACGACTTCGCGTCCTTTGGAGTCGACGACGACGCTCTCGTCTTTGCCACCATTGCAAGAGCCAGTCAAGAAGAAGAACAAAAAGCCGCTGTGGTCGGGTCTTAAGGCTCTCCAAGTCGTGACCGAAACCTCCTCTTCCTCTGCCGCTTCTGCGGCTGCCTCTTCTGCGGCTGCCTCTTCTGCTTCGTCTACTTCCTCTTCATCGACAAGTCTCTACTCATCCGATCTAGACAATCCCACTACCGCCTTCGCCACAACACCCACAGCAACAACACCGACGCCAACCACAGCATCTACGCCGATAGCTTCTCCTTCACCTCAAATCAACACCGCGATTAGCACTGCTGCTGCCGTAGCGACGATGACAGCTACATCTGCTATCTTATCCAAGCAGTCATCCCTGCCGGACTTTATCTTCTCGCCAAGACCTTATACGCCCACTCACCACCACCACCGCCGCCCCGAGCCTCAGACGTTTGGCGACTTTTACCAAGCCCTCTGCATGGAGGGATAATGTAAAGGCAGCGATGAGCAAGGCGAACAGAAAAAAAAACAAGGGGAGGAAGGGGAGGGAGATGGATCTTGCTCCCCAAACCACACAGATATCTACCCACCAACCAACACCAACCTAATATGTATATAACCATCTTACTACTACTATTACTACTTACCACCCCACACCAGCACATCAAAACAACAGAGCAACAAACAGCCATAAGCAAACACAGCGAAAAGAAAAGAAAAAGCACCAACAGCCAACAACAACCAACAGTAACAACAATCAACTATCTAATGACAGAAACGTAATGACCTATCTTATTTAAAAAGAAAAAAATCGAAAAATAAAAAGAATTCAAAAAAAAAAAAAAAAAAAAAAAATGGTAGTGTTGTAGCATGGTATGTAATAAGGCTAGCAAAAGTGATCTTCACACCCCTTTGAGAAGAAAACGAAAGGAGAAAGTCAAGCCACAGTAAAAAAAAAAATGCAAGGGGAGAGAGAATGAGAGAGAGAGAGAGAAGGAAACGGGACTGAGAAGTAGAGTAAAACTGCAGAAGAGCAACAAGCAGGGAACAAGTCAGTGAACAGGCATTTTTTTTAGGCATGGCATTTATTAGGATGTTTTGTCACTTAGGTAATGTAATCACTGCAGACCCGTCAATCATAATTAGAGTCATGGGAAAGATGATACTTTGTTTTTTTTGAAGGTTTTTTTTGTTGTTTTTATTTCTTGACAAAAAAATGGAGAGAATGTGGTTGGTTTGTTTGTTGGTAGGATATTTACAAAATACTCAAAGCGAAAAGAAAGAGTAAAAGTGAAAGAACGAAGAAAACGCAAAGTGTGGTATATTGGAAAAAGAAAGAAAGCAAAGAAAGCAAGAAAAACGAACTAATGTACAAAAAAGAGAAGAGAAGGGAAGGGGAAATAAACAAAAGATAGGAAGGGAGACTTAAAGCTGCTGGTGAGGGTGCTGCTGGCGCTGCTGTTGAAGAAGAGGGTAGGCGGGGTGGGCATAAGAGTCGCTCATGTCCTCGTCTTCGTCCTCATCCTCCTCGTTGCTGCTGCCCATCATGGGGTTGCTGCTATGGCTGGTCATCATCATCATGCCATTGTTGTTGGTAACATTGGCGTTAAGGTGGGTAGAGAAGGGAGTGAGGGCAGGGAAGATAGGGACCTGGAGACCGTTCTGTGAGGCCATGGCTTCGAGGACCTGGAGACGTCTCCAGACCTCCTGGTTCTCACGCTGGATCGCATCCATGAGATCGCGGGTCTGGTCCATCTCCTGGACCTTCTGCTCCAGCTCCTTGATGTAGGCCTTGCGGCGGTTGCGGAACGTCCTCTGGGCGGCGCGGTTCTGGGCGGCGCGGCGGGGATGGGTGATGTTTCCTGAGCCGGTGGCAGGGGATGATGTTTGAGGAGTAGAAGAGTCGGCGGAAATGGGGGAGGTTTCCCGAGACTCGGACTGGGTCTTCTTTGTGGCGGGAGAAATAGACTTTTTGGTGGAGGCTCGAGTGGCCTTGCTATCCTGAGCAGGGGAAGTCGAGACAAGCATGTCTGTGTTGGGAAGGAGAGTAGCGGCGGAGGTGGAGGCGATGGAGGAGGAAGAGGGGATGGGAGAAGAGGCGAATTTGGTGACTTTGGTGGATCGGGTCGTCTTGACTTTATCCAAGCGAGAACTGGTCGAGGGCCTGCTCGAGGGGGAGGAGGAGATCTTCTTTGGAAGGGTCACAAGGGAAGGAGATGTGGACCGTGAGGGCTCATCCATGTTGGACGAGGAGGAGGAAGGGGTGGTCATAACAGTAGTGGTGTTGTCGATGAGTTGAGGGGAGGTCTGGCGGGGAAGGCCCTGTCCGGATTCCTCGCGCTTGCGCTTGGGTGCTGCCGGGTGGGCTGCAGGAATGTAGCCGATGTTGGAGGGATGGAAGAAGGGGGTGGTCGTGGGCACTGCTGAATTTACAGACATGGTCGACATCATGGCGTTGGTCGTGGGAATGGCTATGGTTGATGCAGTCGAATGGTTGGGAACCGTGGCATCAAACATCATCTGCTGCTGCTGCTGCTCCAGAGCACGCTGATGCTGAAGACGCAATTGTTGGGCATGCTGTTGTTGTTGCTGCTGGTGGTGCTGTCTTTGCTGGATAAGCGAGGCATCGTAGGGCATCATCCTCTGCTGCTGCATCTGAGGGGAGGTTGAGCTTGTTGAAGAGGTAGTAGTAGCGGAGGAAGGGAGATCAAAGTTGGTGGGGAACATCAGATAGTCCATCCTTTGCTGTGCCTGAACCTCCTCGGTCTTGATGATGGGATAAGAGGGCGACGAGGGGGCAGAGTGAGGGGCAGCAGCAACAGCGGTGACCATGGTGGACATGCCAGGGACGACGGGGAACTGGAGCTGGTGCTGACGCTGATTGTGTTGCTGAGGGTGTTGGTAGGTTGGTGGTGCGAGAAGGTAGTCCTGGATGGGCGAGGAGGAGGCGGATGTAGACGAGGCGGTCATGAAGTTCTCCATGTGGTGGTGGTTATGGTTGTTGTGGTGGTCGGTATTGATGAGCTGTTTGGTGACATTGTCGTCGAGGATCGATGCCATGTGGAGAAAATCATTGTCGTTTGGATAGACCATCAGGCTCTGCATTGCTTTGTTGCGGTGTCTACGTTCCAGGGTGAAAGGAGGGGTGGGTGTGTGTGTCTATTAGAGTTATTAAGGGACAACAAGCATTAGTGAGTGAATGTGGGCTGAGACTGTATAAGTGATGGTGTCGAAAGGAATAAGAGAGAAAAGTAAGGGTCCTGAAAAGGAAAGAGACTGAACCGCCACACTCTCTTATATCATCATCCAGGCACACCACAGCGTGGCTGAGGGGGCTATGAGCATTGACCAGTAAGTAGTACCTTTTGACTGCTAGTAAATGTGTTTGTTTGTTTGTGTGCTTTAGAGGAGATTTCAATGGGGAAGAAAAATCAGCTGGTGGTGGAGTGGAGTAAAAGAAGAGAAAGAAGGACGAGTAGACGAGAGGATTGACGATTGAGCTTTGCTTTTTGTCCCTTGATGAAGATAAGCTAGAAGAAGAAGAAGAAGAGAGAGAGGATTGAGAAAGAAACGATTTGAGGATGATGAAGCAATGAAGAGAAGAGAAGGGAAAAAAAAAGAGGAAAAAAAGGGAAAACGCTGTTGCTTTATATTTTCGCCCTTTTTTGCGTTGAAGAGAAGGGAAAGGGACGAGCATATGTTGATTGAATTGGATTCGAAGATGGAGAGAGACGAGAGGTAAGTGGCTAAAAATAATAATATAAGAGAATTTTAAGTCATTCGCTGTATTATAAACTGTGGTATGACATCGTTTTCTTTCTTTGCGGTCATTTCTGATTAGAAGAAAAAGAGTTGAACTCTAAATGGCCCAATTCAAATTTCCTCTTTTACTTTATTCATTTTTCTTATATATCTTTTTCTTTTTTTTTTTTCTTTCCACCGTCATCGTCAGATAGAGAGGGATAACGGACAAAAAAAAAATTAGTAGTTGTTTATTTCTTGCTTTGGTTTGCCTGGAATGCACATGCCTCGTCGCACATCTCAAAAAAGTGCTCTCGCTATTCTGTCATACTTATTATATTCACTGAATACTCCCCATTCCTATTCAGTCTACTTTCATTTGTCACCTAACCCTCTTTTTTTTTTTCCGTTTGGCTGCTCTGGAGGGTGAAAGAGAAAATCACAGTTCTGGCACACATACACTAACACTCTTCCTCTGCTGCTGTATGAATGCGCATATACCCCCTCACACCTCTCTCTCACTTTCCCTCCTCTTAGTAATTGGATCTTTGCTCCCCATAGCACTGCTCAGCCATCCGACAATGCCACCCATACACATTCACACATACTCACATACACTTGAGAATCTAAAAAAATAAACCCAGCTCAGCTTGTAAAGAAAAAAAAAAGAGTCATCGCCGCTAGCATGCCACATTCCCTCTCTTTTATTTTCGATCATGTCCTTCCCGACTTGTAACTTTGGTTTACCAGTTTTTACTTGTTAGTTTACAAATTCCTTCCCCATACTCTATGTCTCGCTGCTTTTGACCCTAAACCCTGATCATGTTACAGTTGATCGTCCACCCAACCTTCATTCGTCCGTTCTATTTTCTGTTTTGCACATGAGTACGGCAGGGGATGGGAAGACTGATAATGTTACTTTTCTCCTCCACACTACACCGACCGATCCACTTGAACAAAGAAACTAGGTCCAGTCGAGTCCATAATACCACAGGTCAAAATGACAGTGACATTCTTCTTCATCCCTTTCGCATCTGTCTATCATTCTCAACACCATAATGTATAGTAATGTTGTTAAATATAAGTCTAATATCATAAAAAAACCGTTGGAGAAGGTTCGAGAAATGCCAAGACTTGAACCCCAGGATCATA
The DNA here is from genome assembly GCA_029449235.1 of Linnemannia schmuckeri. Classification (NCBI taxonomy): domain Eukaryota; kingdom Fungi; phylum Mortierellomycota; class Mortierellomycetes; order Mortierellales; family Mortierellaceae; genus Linnemannia; species Linnemannia schmuckeri. The sequence goes on along the minus strand of JANATG010000012.1, from coordinate 658,268 downwards.
GGCACTTCTAGACATCCTACCTACCCTCACTGACTCTCTCTCCGTGGCGGAAAAGAAGGGCCATATCGCAACAAATTATCTCCCGCCATCATCACCATAGAAACACTCATGCATAGGCCCACACACAGGGGATCGAAAACGTCCATCAACGAAGGGACGGAGAAAGAGGCGGGTCACCAGACATACACACACATTTGCTGCACACATGCAAACCCACGCAGACACACAATAGATTCAGCAATGCTATTAACCCCTCGTCCCCTCCATCCCTCATCCTGCAACCCTCCTTTTTTGCTGTTGTTGTTTGTCGTTATCTGTTAGCAAAGCATGAAGCCGGAAGAAAGAGAACACGAACGCACCAATGGGAGTGAAGCACTCAGCTTTGGGACTTTCGAAAGTGGGGAGAGAGGGGAGTGCAGAGGAATGATCAGGTCGTTCCTTCTCTTTTTTTGTTTGTTCATGCTCATGCAACCGATGCAAGATACAACGTACAAAACAGCCCCACTTGCCCCAGCCTCGCCTCCTCCCCTTCTTTCCTCTTTCTCCGTTCAGGTCCATCTAGGAAATGAAAAAGTCAGGGCAAAGGGAGAGAGAAGGACAGAGAAGGACAGAGAGAGATGAAAAGAAAGAGATATTAATGATCATAAGAAGGTGAAAAATGATGGAGAGAGAGAGAGAGAAGGGGAGAGAAGAGACAAAAGGGCAACTGAAAAAAGCGTGGCCGTCAGGGGAAAGGAGGACGGAAAAGAATGAACAAAAAACCGTTCAAATAGAGAAAGATGAAAAGAGGGACAAGGGAGCAACCCACCCAAAATATCGAAAGGCAGACAAAAAAAGAAAAGGTGAAAAGTCAGGGCAAGGCAATAGAAGTCGAAAGGTCTTTCCAGTACAAGGAGGTCAAGTGCAGGTCAAGGCAAGGGCAAGGGCATAAGGCAACGAGCTAGGAAAAGAAATCTAAGGGCATTGTAATAGATGGATGGATCGAGGTCCAGAATGACAGACCTGGCCCCTTATGCAAAAAAAACCAACTCAAGCAAGCAATGCATGGCTTCCTCCCCTCGATTTCTTGCCCTTCTCCTTTCATTTCTTTCCTGTTATCCTCTGTTCATTTCTCACTGTGGGTGAGAAAAATGAAAGGGCAAGGGTAATGGTTCTATCTTTATTCTCTCCTCCTCAGGGCCAAAACACGAACAAGAGCGGAAGGATCAGGAGCGAAGAAAAATAGAACAAAACTCAGGGCAAGATGGACAAACAGGAGGATCAGTAACAGTAGCAGTAGATGGTCGATTCCACTACTCATCGATTTTTTTTCCTGCAGGTCATCCTAGTGAGCGAGTGTCCAAGGGGTGAGAAGGGGAGCCCGGGCCACGTTTTTATGTGTCCGTGTGTGTGTTGTAAGGATGAGAGTGTGAGCAACATGTTCCCATTACCATCATTGCATTTACCCTCTTTCCCTTCCCCTGTTACCGTAGATGTTGTCAATGGGTATGATTGAACGAGTCATATCACCGCCTACGGTCCCATTACTGACCGGCCAGTCACCAGTCAGCCAGTTGAGTAATAAACAAACGATGACGGTATGTTTGGACCTGAAGGAGGGGAGATAAACTGAGGGGCTTGTTTTCAAATGCAACTGGCCAGGTTTCAATAGGACGAACCTCCTATGATGACACGCAATCAAGGGGTCTGCAATGACATCTGCTCTCTCACTCTTACTTAAACCCCTAACCGGCAGAGAGAGGAGACCAGATCACGTCGTGAGCTCAGTTCTGATAGTTCCACGGAATTCTCCTAGGATTGGTCAGAGATGAGGACAATTAGAATAGGCGAATAAGGCAGGCACACTGGCAGGGATGGATGAGGGGCAATAGTTTTTGTTTGATCATGTAACAAACAAAAGGGCGAATCCTGCAAACACAGTTCTACAGGTAACTACCTGATCATACTTAACCATAGGGCCATGATGAGGCGGAAAGTGATCGAAGGAGCTCGATGGAAGAAACAATGGGGTTGACTTTGAAATTGCATGAGCATGAAGACGTTTCATGCAAATAACATCAGTGATAAATAGCACACAAAACACATAAGCGTGAAGAATGAAGGATGATAAAAACCACAACAATAAGAGCCGTCAGGAAAGCATTGAACAGAAAAAAAAAAAAAAAAAAACAGGGTCACCGGCAAAAGGACGAACGTCCTAGGGTCAAGTCGATCAGGGGAATACATTGTCGGAGGATAAGTAGGTTTGTATCAAGATATAATGCGTTGCAAGGGATATGCACAGCACACGATGGCAGAAAAGAGCAAGGGGACGCAGGTGCAATTTAGTGGAAACGGCATTTCCCTGTGTATGTGCCAATGTGCCAGTGCATGGTCGACATTGATAAGATTTTGCAGGATCAAGGAGGATGTGCTGTAACAAGCAAGCATGGAAGGAAAGAAAGAAAGAAGGGAAAAAACAAACGCAAACAGAACCAAAGATTCCGCGGAGAAAAAAGAGCTGAGCGCCCATTCCATTTATGCAAGGTGCTGACAAGAACAAGACAATGATAGGGGATTTAAAAGAAGGGAACATGGTGATAGAAGCAACTGCTTTTTTCGACGGTGAACCATGGGTCAATGTCGGCGTCGGAATTTTCAAAAAAATTGGTGCTGATGCTTTGTCCCCCTATTCCTTCTTAGTTCAAGTCCAGCAATGAGGCAGAGAGGGGTGGTGGTTGCAGCTCATGCACTACTACACCCAGATTTTGTTTGTTTTGTTTATTTGTTTACATGCTCTCAAACCGCTTTTTCCAGAATGCCCTTCCGCTTCTCTTTTGCTGTTGTTGTTACTGTAAAAATATAGTCGCACAGAGCAAGAAAGAGTCTTCCATAATGTTCAGTAAAATCCAAAAACCGCAAGCGAACAAGACCATGGCTGAACCCATTCACCCATCCTTTTATCCCCTCCCCCTTGCCAATCAAAAAGACTATACTTGCTGTGGTTGGCCCATTTGATCTCTCGGAAAAAGAAACTTTTTTATTCGTTCCCCTCCCTTTGTTTATTTGTTGTTTGTTGATTGCTGTTTGTCCATGGGTTTGCATGGGTGTCCGTTCGTTTCCTTCTCTCCCACTCTCGATTGTCTGCTTTGTCTTCTATTGTTGACATGCGAAGGACAATTTTACCGCGTAGAATTAGTTCTCTGTGGCTCTGTCATTGCATTGGTTCCCATCCTCCTCCCTCCTTCCCTTCCCTAGCTTCCCGGTTTCCACAGTCCGCCACCACTTTCACACTGCCTCCTCGTTGTTTGCTTACCTTTCTTTGAAAGACCAGCCAATCCTAATAATTTGAGACTTTTGGAGTTTCGGTCCTTTCCCTCGTAATGTTTATTTGGACGACCGGACGAATCAGAGGTCGAAGGCGTTAAGACGGAAGCGAGGGAGATGCTAAGAGAGCTAGTCGGGAAGAAAAGTGGCGACGATGGGCTGCGGTCATTTTCATTTGAATGTGAAGAGACGATGAAAAAGGGATGTTCGTCGACAGACAGAGGAGCGGGAAAATACAAGGACGATTAGTCTGGCAGAGGAAAGAAGGGGATGCTAGACCCGATTCATGCGACGATGAATGAGGCTGGACCCATTGTCTTTTTTTTTCTTTCCCTGGCCTTCTCCTGGTTTGATGTTTCGTGCACAGTTATGTCTTTTCTTCCTCGTGCAAATGAGAGAGGGGAGAGAGTCGAGTGAAGAGAAGGAGTGGGAAAGAGGGAATGATGTACGTTGAATGATGAATTATGTCGTGGACCAGGTCTAGTCCTTCTGCTTTGTCCAAGGTGACGAGTCGATCGATTAAGAGAGAGAGATAGAGATAGAGATAGAGAAGTTACGAGAGCAACTTGGTGGTCTACAAGTGTCCCCGAAAGAAACTTGGCAACCGCCTTACTTCTCCAAGATGGAGCATGGACCTGTGGACTCAAGCTAGCCGATCATGGGTAACCCGAGCGTCACTTTCTATGTTTTTTTCTTTCCATCCCAGCATTTGGGTCAATTGATCAACCGATTAACAAAGTGTAAATCCACCGCAGAGTTATTGTCCATTTCCATTCCGCAGATCAATCGCTACTAGAAAGAAACAAAAAAAAAATGGACCGAACAAACATCTGTAACACAAGTAGAGAAGGGGCGTGAGGGAACGGTCACTTTTTTGCAGAGCGGTTTATTCTCTGAGGAGCCCAACTGCGTGTGAGTGTGTGTTGTGATTGCTCATCTCTCTCTCTCCCTTGGTATTTTTTGATCACTTCCATTTTGGGTCTAGGCGCGGTATGCACGGGCAACATTTTTTTTCTTTCTCCTCTCTTTCTCTCTCACTCTTCTTTTCATTTCCAGCACAAGCATGCAGCAAAGATGGAAGAGGGAAGAGAGGGAACACAAAAGAGATGGGAGAAAGCAAACAAAGAGAGCACTAAAAATAGGGCGAACGGGCGAAAAGGCCACGCTGCTCTCAATCCTCTCTTCCTTTTCTAGTCTCTCGACTGGTAAAAAACCTTCTTTGGAGCATTGGACTCAAAGGCGGCCTGGACACAATTGAAAAACTGTATTCAATCCATTCTAACTATATTCCTTCTTTTGTTTATCTCCTTTTCCAGCCACAACCGATGCGATGCATGGAAGAAAAAGACTCCGCCGCCCTTTGCCGTTTCCTATTTTTTTTTCAATGTCCTTTTTCTTCAACACCACTCATCAACCACCACCATTGACTCATTTGCCACCATAGAAAGATAGTCCATTCCACGATCTTTGCGTTGGTAATCCGAAAGCACACTTTTTTTTTACTCCTCGGAGAAAAAAAGAAATCAATTGTAAACTTTGCGTTGTTGCTGCTAGGTGTTTGCTATTGAAGGACTTTTTCTGATTATAAAAGGACGTGATGGTCCCTTGCTATCTTCCTTGTCAAACATATCCTTCTTCTACGATCAACTACGAAGACCAATACCCTGCGCTTGAAAGAAGGTAGGCGCTACACTTCTCAAGGAGGACACTCACTCTTCTGGTCCATCTCTCTATCCTGCTCTTCACAACATGTCCTTGTGCCAGAGGCTCTAACATCTGCCGTTAATTCTAACTCTTTTCTTCTTCTTCTCTCTGTAACTTCTTTTTCATATCGCGTCATGTCTCCTGGATCGATGTGTCATTGCTCACTTTATACATTCTTAATCTGCTTAATGATGTCAATTTAGCCTTTCCTCAGGAGTGCGTCGTTTAGTCAGTCGATATCGCAATAACACTTTGCATTTTGCATTGCAGTGTCTTGCAAAGGCAAGCAGGCGATATATACTCTTGGACGCATGTGAGCATTCCGAAAAGGAAACAACAAGGACCCTTAGCTGATGAAACATGGAGCGATCGTTAACAATAAGGATGGAGAACCGTTCGCTATTTGGTCAAGGATCAAAAGCGAAGCAAAGTGATACAAAATATAATTTGCAAGGAGGAGAGTCAGCTACAGCATTACTTGTGAGAATACGACTCCTAGTGAGGAATTTGCTCATACTGGAAGTGCATTCAACAGGATGCAAGGGAAAAGGCTGAAGAAAGAAGAAAATAAGAAAACACGGAGACGGTTGCCCTGACCTAGTATGGATGTGCGAATGAAATGTCTAAATCGAGAGCCGTTCAGGAAACGACAATGCAGAGAGACAGGCAGGCGGACACACCAAGACCTATCCGTGGGCCAATGACCAGTGCCCCCTTGCATTCATCCATTCTAATTACGTCTTGTACTTGCTCTTTTTTTAACTTTTTGTTCGCCGTGTGTTAGAAAGACGAAGGCGCCTCCGTGGATTTTTTAGTCCAATTGGTCTTCAGGGATGAGGAATGTGAGTGAGTGAGTGAGTGCGTGAGAACTGTAGTTGCATGTCTAAAAACAGAGGCAGGCTAGGTTTCAATCCTTTCCAACAGGCACAGACACAGGCACAGACACAGGCACAGGAACGAATCATGATAAACCAAACGGACAAAAAGATCAAGAACCAGGATCTACAGGAGGAAGCAGAGGAGGATCACAAAAAAAGCAAACAGGAAACAAGGACAGAGATGAACAGGAAACAAGGACAGAAATGAACAGGAAACAGGAAAGAAGGCTAGACATTTGACACTTGACTGTTATTGATCCGAGGGGCGTCGATCATTGTTATAAGCGCTTGATTGGATTAAGGTTGCCGATATGTTTCACGCTCAGGACACACTGACAGAGTCAGTAGGTGATACGCCACACAACAATAACATACGCACTCGCCACTCACGCGAGGGGAAGGAGGGACGAGAGCACATAGACATACACATACTCGATCGAAGCGAGGCGCTGTCCACCTGCTCATTCTCAAGTCCAATTCAAGTAAGATCGGTAATCTACTTCTTCTCCGCAAAGGGGCTTGGAATGAACAACGACTATGTTCGATCAGTATTCTTGAGATAACGGACTGAGGGGGAACATAAAGACACAAGGGAATATAGGGGACGAGGAGGTATACAGAAACATATCAGTGATGACCCTGTAAGTGATCGAGGGCATTGGGTTGGACTCACTTCTCCCTCCCCCTTCTTTTCCTTTTTCCTCTCTCAATCATCGATGTTGCCATCGTCATCACCACCATCATCCCCCTACCTACCTACAGCGAAAACGTATATAAAGCCTCTTGGCACCCCAAGTTTTGATTTCTTTTTTCTTCTTACTCTTTCCGCTTTTCATCTCCTCTTCATTCTTCACTCATCATCAACCATGCTTGCTTAGCTATAGAACCTCATGCCACAGCAACAAGAAAAGTTCTAAGGAAGCGGAGCTTTCACCTTGACCTTTCCCCTCTCTTCATTTCTGACGATCACCTCCTCATACATTCGACTCTCATCTTTCCTCTCTTCCCATTTCTCTGCCGTGTTATTAATTTCACTGACCATTTTCACTACTCACTCGTTCTCTCAACTCTTTTCGTTTTACTTCCTTATGATGGCATCGATAATCCTCTGCTGCTTTCTCAATCTCCGTCTTTCCTTGCACAGGTTTTTTTTCTTTCTGCTCTTACATATGATGACTGACAGCAGTAATCTCCGTGAAAAATGATCCTCCGCATAATACGCCTGGAAGATTCTGTAGACTTTTTATCATGAAATGTCTAAATGTATCCCTTGCTATAGTCTTTCTCTAGTATAAGGACCTTGACAAAAGAGGCATCACTTTTTCTCATTGTCTATTTTGAATGGATCGCTTTTCTCTTTTCGCCCTTTTTTTTTCAAAATCCCCATCCTTTCGCTTTGATTTTTCTGAGGTCCAAGAGTCCAGACATATCTCTATCTCCGCTCTCCCCCTCACTCTCCCTTTCTGTATGTATGCCCTTTTGATTGTCACACAAGAGAAGAGGACCAGAAAGCATAAAATGAAAAATACGGCCAAATGGCCAAAATAGCCAGCGGGAAGAAAATTGAGAACAGTGCGCCGAGCGGAGAATTCAAAAAAGTAACAATTGAACTGAATAGGGAGAAGCTGAAAATTTTTTTCTTTGGAGAGCCCTCCCTACTCTCTTTTTTTTTTTTTTTTTTTTTTTTTTGACGGGAAGGACGAAAAGAGAGAGATACCTCATTCTGCATGTTTGTTGATTTTTTAGATTCCCGGCCCGACAAACAAAACAAACAGAAATGGTCTGGCCCAATTGGTGAAGAGCAATTGCAAGGAAGGGATCAATTGAAAAGTGACAGAGGAAAACAAAACACTTGGACCAGTCCACGTTTTTCTCTTCAGGAGGGGTTTGCATGCACGGGAAGTAGAGCTGAGCGATGAGCGAGATGAGAGAGAGAGAGAGAGAAATGAAAAGATGAAAACGGCTAGCGTGGAAGACTTAACCATCTCTCCATTTCCTCCGAGGAGAATTGTTTGTTTTTTGTTCTTTTCCTCACTCGCATCCTCACCATGCATCGGCTAAACACCTTTCCATTACTTCCTTCCATCGTCAAAAGAAAAAAACGTGCGCACCCACTTCCTCTCCTACTTGGTACAACCGAAAAAAACAGAGCTCAAAATAAGCGTAGCAGTGCCTCGCATCTCGTAGTTCAACCATATTTTCGGGGATCGGATTATCCCTTCTACTCTGGTTCTTGGATGTCTACATTTCCAATATTCCCATTACTCACATTGTCTTCTACCCCCTGTCGCGTGTCGTTGGCCTGTAATTGAAAGTGAGAGGTCCGTGGACGGAATCTAGAAGCGCAAATAGCTCCCCTCTTCATGACTTTTAACCGTATTGGTTCCTCATAACGGTTTCAGAGTCATTGCCCGGTGCGCTCAACTTCACCTCCCCTTCTGCCTATCTCATCGTTTGCTTCTTCTTTCATGCGTACGGATACGCTTTCACAAGTATATTTCTCAGGAACACCGCCATTAGGCCAGGGACGAGATGAAGGAGTTGACATGTATGACGAAAGGGAGGGTGGGGGTGTCCAATAGCAGGCTGAAGAGGCTGATGACTGATGACAGAGATGACGCCGTTCTCTCTTGACGGAGAGGCAATTGAAGGGAAGGGAGAGAGAGGAGAGATTAGGATGAGGGACCTATCAACGATTGGAGTGAGTCCAAAAGTCCAGACAAGATAGCCAACCAGGATTCGAGGAGGTCTACAAGTCAATTAATTTTGTTTGGAACTCCCTTTGAAAGAACGAAGTCAATGATGATGGTAGTGATGATGGTGATGATGAGGTTGAGGGTAATAATGAGGATGGTCTTCCGAAGAGGAGACGGGAGGGTGAGCCACATCATCCTTACTCTTCTCTTCTTCTTTGTTGGTTGTTCTTGATGTTCTTTTCTTGCTTATGATGCTGGGGGTACATGGCATATACGAGGAGAGAAAACACAGTGACCCTATTCGCTGCACAATGAGCCAATAATAATACAGAAGAACAGAACAACCGCCTCTCCTCTCTCTTCATAAATGTTGGCTTACAATTGAATAGGAGGCCCAATTGATTTTAACAAACAAAACACACACATAGAAAGAATAATTAGACTTTACATATGGCAGAGGTCCAGAACTTGAAAAGAAGGTTCAAGCTGCGACTTCCTTGGTAAAGGAAAGAAAGAGGAGCTTGAAAAAACAACAAAAAAGTCATAAAATGAAAAAGGTATTCCTTCCATTGTTCATGCATGCCCGTTTCATTTGTGCTTCCGACAGATAGGATAGGACAAGGAATGGGACATGATGATGATGATCCAAAAGAAAACGTGCACACCCCTCTCTCTCCCATCAGTGATCATCTTGCATGCTCTAAAAAAAGGGAAACAAAATGAAAGTCGGAGTAGAAAGTTGTTCTTCTTCCATCTTCCATCAACTCCAAGGGAGCGGTATCCAACTGTCCACTTCACTTGCCTGCATTGGCTTGTTGGTGCTCTGCTTTTTTTTTTTTTTTTTTTTTTGCTTCTTTGTTCGTTGCCTTTCTGGGACACATCGTTGTCCGCGGAGGATAACGATACCTGTCCTCTATTTTTCCACGCATCATACCTATCCTTTTCCATATATGTATCTTTCTACACCTACTCTCTCCCCTGTACCCTGTAACATCTGTCCCACCATCTCTTATAAACTCTTACAGATACAAACACTCACCCATATTTCGGATAAACAACATGCTCACACACACACACATCACATCGCGCACGCAGATCAAGGAATCTACAATCCTGTTTTCAAGGCACTTCAATTTTTTTGTGCTGTGTCTTGACGTCAGGACTGGTAAAGCAGGACAGGGGCCACCACCATCAACATTTTTGTCTCACAGACAAGAGACCCCTTTATTTCTGTTTAAGGCAGACATATCGACTAGCAGAGACAAGGACCCAGCGCTTAGAGTTCTTCATGATCAACAAAGCAAGGGAGGAAGATTGTGGCGGAAGGCTGAAATATTCCCCACCCCTTAAAATCCAACACCCAGTGTCGAATTACGCCGGCGCCTGGCAAGGGGCTTACTCTGTGTATGAGATATTGTAGGATAGTGCAGTGGGTGTACGTATGGTTTCTACTCCATACTTTTTAAGGACCAATATTCCCAAAAGAATATTCCTTAGACCTGGATTATTTTTCATCGCCGACATAAAAAAAACGACACTATCCTATGACCTCACAGGCAGAAGGGGCTATATGCAACAAAAAAATCCACAAATACCATCATCATGGCGATTTTGCTTCAAAAATTTCATGTCTCCAATATATAGCACAAAATAACTAACTCAGGGCGATCGTACTCTATTATGGTCTATGATGCACAATGCACGAGGCAGAGGGGGGACGGTAATGGGATGGTGGTGAATGATAGATGGTGCTGATACAGGGAGAAGACCATGTCGCAGTGCATGTATGTCTTAGAGTAACCAAGGTTTTGATCGCTGACAATGGATCTTAAACAAAAAAAAAATGCGATCCTGATATTTATGTCTCACGGTCCTGATTCTAAGACTCGACTCGATCACGACGCGGTTTGCGAGCGATCTCCTTGCGATCCAAGACGCCATGGACATCAAGATACCGCAACCGAACAGCAAGAAGGAACCCAATGAACCCACAACACGAAAAAAACACCTCGACGTAGGTGTAAACACTCGGGTCTACCGTCATCAATCGGGCGACTATCAGTGGGAACACTGTGAAGGCAAGGTTCATGGCCGAGGTGGAAATGCCACTATTTTTGGTGGTAATGAAAACACACACACACATAAAAAAGGCACCATTGTTAGTTGACCGTTGCACCTCAGTCACTTCACCGCCACCACTTCCCCCTCATGTGCATACCTTAGGCTTTGATTTGCTGGAACTATTCAAGTTAAATTGACCCAATGTAAAACAATGGGTCGTCGTCTAAGAGATTAAAAAAGAGCCCCAGGGTCTCACTTACTATGCGGTGGCGATTTGATATGGCTTGACCAAGGCCGGGATAGCGCTAGTGAAGATGGCGCCGATAGCTGTGGCAATACCCAGTGCCACTAAGGCAGGGACGGGGCTTGGAACAGGGATGATACCCAGAACAAAATGAGACGATCCAATAATCAGTCCACACAGCATAAAAAGCCATGACTTTTGGCCATAGTGATCCACAAAGTATCCGACGGGGAGAACGAGGATCGCCGATAACAGGTCGGGAACCGTCATGATTTGCGCAGCTAATCACAGGAGGGAGGGAACCGAAACAAAATAAAAGGCCGTGCACCCACGCCAAACATACAAAACATACACAGATACCAAGGTCATCGTTGATGACGGGTGTAGATGGTGACGATGAAAACGAGATTAAAAAAAAAGGTCGCTAAGTTTCATTTGTCCAAATGCGGAAGGTGCGGAGCAAATTCAAAAGTCAAAAAAAAAAGATAATTTCAAAGAGATAGCGCGGATAGAAGTTTACCTTTCTGAGGATCGTTATGATACCATCTCATCTGAAGAAATCCTGCATGAATACTGTTGAACGGCACTTGGACGCCGACCATCACTAGCGTCATAAGGAAGAAAACCCAGGACGATTGAGAATAATCGTACACAGGTTTCAAAATGCGTAGACAGTGTGCCGTGGCTGATGACGATCCGTTGCCGTTACCGCCTGTCCTCTGCCTGCTACGAATAGAGCTCCTCGAGGGCACTCTTTCGCGTACCATTGGATCCTGGCTGTTCCTGTGGTCCACGCTCTCTCGAGAACTATCCTCGCTGTCATCTGATGAAGTAAAACCACCCTCCTCCAAACTGTCAACGCCCAGGGGTCGTCTGCTTTCTAGTGACTCCATTCCAATAACCTCTGTAGAGGTAGGTCTCCCTGACTTGATTGCAGCCGCCGTTGGGGGATCATATCGTTGTACATTTATTGATCCTGCTCCTGTGTCCAAAGCCTCGAGTGAGAAGCGACCATCGGTCGGGTGTGTTGGCACTCGAGAGAATCCTGATAAGATTACAGACTCGTATCGTCGGTCCAACCACGCCAGGAGACATGCGGTCATGAAGGAGATGATGCATGATACAAAGCCTCCCCAAAAAGCGGAGGGGACATTCGATCGAGACCAAATATAGGGAGTCAGGATGTCATTCAACACACTCCCGAGACGAGCGATGCTATAAAAAGGAACGACATTTTAGGGGATAAGGAAAGAGTGAACGGGATGCGAGAGGGGGAATGTCAGTAATGGTCTAAGGGGAGTAAAATGTTCTAGTATTTTTACTGACGCATACTTTCTAAAGAGCGGATCAAAGGGATGCTACAAGAACACCAGAGCATTTGATTAGGCCTTAATCAACGAAGGAGGTGTATGATCCTCATTCGCAGTTACAAGAGATCATGATGTGAACCAACTGGGATGAAGGAGCAAAGGAAATAAAATCGCCGTGGTTTTTTTACCATAGGTTGACTCCCAGGGCCATGGCCAGTTCCTTGCCTTGAAAGTACTTGACCGTGATGGCCGATTGGGCGACCGCCAAACTCTCACCAGCGCCAAAAAGAACACGTCCAAGCACCATCGCAGGAACACTCTTGCGCTCAACTCCCAGACAGACGACAAAATGTCCGAACGCAACAATTGCCGAGAGGAGGATGAGTAGCCGACGATGACCAAAAACATCCGATGCGTATCCTCCTAGCCAAGGCAGGACAATGTTGGGCAGCGAGTATGAAGTGTAGAGGATATTGAGGAAATAGGCGTAGGTGTCGTCGGACATGCCCATGTATTCCTGGAGAGGTTGGTTGAGTGCTGCTGGATTGTCGAATGCGTAGTAGTTGCCAAAGAGGACTAGGCAGGCGGCTCCAAGCATCGCCCATCGAATACGGCTCTCTTTTGGTCGCGGTTCTTCTGAGGATAAGCCTCCTGCATCTGTATCGATACCAAAGGAGACTCGCTCTCTTGAAGTATGACGAGCAATAACTACGGCCTCTTGGTCGGGTGAGGTGTCCTTGTTGTTGTAAGGTGTATTGGAAGAGGAAGAGTGTGGCGATGATGAAGAGGATGATGAAAGGGCTTGACCATGCGGACTGTCGTCCTGGTCGAGGTCTCCAGCCATGTAAGCCTGTTTTGTGCTATTGGCGATGTGTAGAGAAGGAAGGGTGTTATGTGTTCAAGAATGCAGTTTGCGAATGCGCGAATGGGAATGGTAGTTTTGTAAGGTTTGATGGTAGAAGCATTCTCACTTTAAAAATAAAAGGGGCCTGCTGCCTGTGTGACTGGCGATGAAGGGAGCGAGTAGGAGGAGCCCACAGCACAGCCAGTCGACGGAAGGAAGGGCATGGTCTGGACTCTTGGGTGGCTGAAATCTTAACGAAATAGACACAGCGTCCAACGAGGTCTGTCGCGTTGACATGTCAAATGCGCTGATACGTTTTGTTGAACCATCAGTTTAGGTGCAACCAGCCACTGCAAGACCAACAACGTAGAAAAAAAAAGATGAAACCTTGATCAGTCCAGGAACACTAGCGCCACCAAACCACAAAATTTCGAGTTCTCCAAAATTTCTGTCGAAAGAGGTACAAAGTACTAACCATGCGCTGCAAACATGCGAACAGAAAAAAAAAAAGCAATGGCCAAAGTGCGTGTTATTTCCTTTCATTTAATTCACCCCTCTTTGATTGGCATTGAACTCAGGATAGTTTTGTTACAAATATACTCTATCTGATCAAAAAAAAAAGAGTACCAAAAGAAGGGCTCATGGGAAGATGGGAACAAACTTGCGAGTTGGTCCATGAAGCTGATAATCAAACTTAATGTTTTTTGCTGTCCACTCACACTTAGCAACATCCGCATTACGAACAACAATGCTATTAGGTACATTGAACAAAAAGACAGGATTCGACTTGTCGTATTTGGGCCAATGGACATTCATGACGTCTGGGTTCTGGGAGGCAGCGCCAAGGTTGTTGCTGACCTTCTTGTTACCCGGGTTCGGATTTCCTGTCTTGGCAAAGATAGTGAAGCGGTCAATCACCTGACGCGAGAACCGAGCATCGTCACCTGTCTGCTCGACTCCGGGGAGAGCATCACCGGACCCGAACGTTGGGATATTGTCGTCACCGTGACAAACACGCTGCGTACAGCACCCAACCGGCCCCCTCACAAGTACCCCATTGCTACTTCGCCCATGATCCATGACGTACGTGTAGACATTCGACTTTTGCACAGCAATGCCTCGACTCATGACTTGAATGGGACACGTCCAGTAATAGTCCGTATTAGCAGAACCAAACTTAGCACGCACGGTATCGGGGTCGGATGCATTGGTCTTGTAGTAGGGCGAGCGGGTAAGTCCGAGCGTTCTGTTATTCGGTATTCGTTTCGCCAGCTCCACATCCTCATCCGCCAAAGGGATTAAATTGGGAAGGAAAAGTGGTACATAGGCGCCTGCCTCGTCCCGGGTAGAGCCCCACATGATATTAGCTTTTTTGTTGTATTTTCCTGACTGGACCAGCTCGGCAAAATCGGCATGGATGAGAGACTTGTCGACACTGGGTCGAAAAATGGCGGAAGGTTGGACCCAGTTGTTCTCGGGCTGGCGAAGGAACACATCCAAAGCCTTGTTCTGCGCTGCAGTGATTTCGTCCGTCGTTTTGTTCTGCGCGCAGGCCAGATCTGACGACTTGCATTCGAGGCTCTGCATCATCAGGTCTGTAATCGCACCTGCAAAGTTGGGGTTCGAAAGAGGGCTAAACTCGTTATCAGGACATGCTATGTTAATTGTCATTCAAAAATATAAAATAGAATCCATTTTAACATGTTATTCTCACTCCATAAAACAAGACTTACATGCCAACCGGGTCTGATTGAGAGATGACGTTCCTGTAAAGACCAAAAGCAGAAGGCGCCGAGAGCAGGCCTCGTATTGACCATCCACCTGCACTCTGTCCAAAGATGGTGACTTGGTCAGGGTCGCCGCCAAATGCAACGATGTTCTCGCGTACCCATAGCAATGCGGCGATCTGATCTCTGGTAGCCAAGTTTCCCGGGGCCTTGGAGCGTGGGATGGTAGGCGTGTTCTCAAAGAGACCAAAGACGCTCATGCGATAGTCTACGCAGGGAAAGAGAAGTACACAACTCGGTCAAAATCGCTTGCAGAAAATATACATAGTGATAACGACAGATTAGATGAAGAGCCTGAAACCAACTTACTGAGGGTAACGATAACAACTCCTCCTCGAGAGACCAAGTTTCCCGGCTCGTAGATGGGCGTCGAGGATGCAAACGCAGTATAGCCACCACCATGAACATAAACCATCACAGGCAACCCCTTGGATCGACCCTCTTTCAGCGACGGCGTGAAAACGTTCAAGTGAAGACAATCCTCTGACTGTTTGGCACCGAGGAAAAAGTCCCATTGCTCACTGGTCAAGTTGAATTCGAGTGGCACCAGTTGTGTGCAGGCGAATCCGTACTTTGTCGCGTCATTGACTTTATTGTTGCCACCGTACTTGCGTGGGCTGAGACGTATGGGTTTCCAGAATCGAAGCTTACCGACGGGTGGTTCCGCATAGGGGATGCCAAGGAAGCGGAACTGGTTCTGATCACGGTATCCCTGCCAAGTTCCTGCTTTAGGTGTCCTGACCTTGATCTGTTTGGATTTGTCGTTTTTGATCCCGACTCGAGTGCGAGCAAGAGAGTTGGTGCAGAGGACAGGCAACTTGACCGAGCAGGAGAGCTGGAGAGTGCGATCAGACTTGCGGTCAAATACGGTGCACTTCGAGTTGCTTTCACTGCCGTTGCTGATCCAGTAGCGGTTGGCAGCCTTGACCTCACTCACAGCCACTGGAGTCGTGTCAAGCAAATGTTGTAGACCGGGAGTACTACTTGAGGCGAGATCTGCAATAGTTGAAAAAACAGCAAAAGCTTGTGTGAGTGGATCACTGTCCTGCGTAAATCAAATGAAAACGATCAAGTTGTAATCGAACTGCGTTGCCATCCGTACTTTCACCCAGCAAGGTACAGGTTGACTGACTATCCCTGTAGGTTCTTGGTTTTGAGAGTAGAATGATAGGGTTCTTTGGGGTCTGGGAGTCGACGTCGTTATCGAGTAAAAGGTGAATTCCCGAGATATCCTTGGCTGCGGGGGCATTATTAACGAGTCCTGTCACATTTGCGCCGCTGCTATTGACGTTGAGTGAGTAGAGGGGTGAAGCCAAAGGAGATGCAGTTGTTGTTGAACTGTGCGGTGATGCAGCAGTTGCAAGGCAAATTACCAGCAAGAATGTCTTTCCTGTTGGCATGATCAACCTTTTATTTGATTGTGTAAGGATGAGCCTTACAGAAGAGGCATGGGAGGAGGTAAAAGAGTGGAGTGTGGGGCGAAGAAAGTGGAGCATAAAAACGTGGAGGCGGACGCCAAAGACAAAACTGCTTTTTTTCTTTGCTCAAGTTCAAGTTTCAGAATGGGCTCAGCAGTGGGTGTCTGATCCAAAGATGGTGGTAAAGCGCGCCACCAAAAAAATGTGAAGGTCTGAGATATTAGACCAGTTCCACTCAGGAGGGTTTACGTGTAGGGTAAACAGGTTTTAGTTAGTTCACACTTTACATGTAGAAATTCGTGATTGGTTTTTTTCAGGTTTGGCTGCGGAATAAAGTACTCAAAAATGAAATTAAAAAAAAGAATAAAAAAAAGTGTAAAGCATAAAGCACGCTATCACCTCTCCTTCTTCTTTCTCTCTTTTTTACTTCTACTATTATTGCTTCTTTCCCCTTACGACTGTAACTCTAACCTACGCTATACCTACCAACTTTTATTCCATGGCTGGACGCGATCGATGCCCTTCTCCGCCTTCCAACGACGATAATGCATCACGAGGCCAGTATCAGGGATTCCAAAGAGGTAATGGTCTTGCTCGACGAATTAGAGACGCCTTGCTGATGATTGCGATGTAGGTCCCTATACTTAGGGAGAGGGGAGGCAAGGGCAAGTGGGAGCGTATCGCCAAACGTCTGCGAGACAAGTCAGCTGAAGACGATAACGACGACTTCATCCTTGTCACATCTCGCGCACTACAAAATATGCTCACTACCCAGTTGGCAGGGTTTCTTAAGAAGGAGGAGGCGTCGAGGGCAGTATCTGGAATCAACAAGGTCCAGCCTCTTATCGATCAACTTCTTACTACAATCCACAACATACAACAGCAAGAAAAGGAAGGAAAAGGGTATGCAACTGGACGGAACTCGGATGGGTACCCAGCTTAGCTCCGAGCAGAGGAGCACGTTCAAAAGAGAAGCCGTACTAACAACGACGATGATGAAAGCACGGTGCTTTCCGATCAAGGATTCGGATCAGACATGCTGTAGAGAGTTCATTCTGTTCAAGAAGAAGGATCTGACATCGGACCATCATGTAGCAGCACGCGCAGCAGTATCAGGCGAATGATTGGAATGTCTCGCACAAGGAACGCTACCCTCATTTTCCAAGCTCAGGATGCAGCCAAGGAGAGCAAGGAACGACTGGATCGCATGGAGGAGAGCCTGCACGAAATTAACAGCGGTATGAAGGACGCAGTAGGATACCCTGTGCGGCTTCAGTCGAGAATGGAATCCAAACTTGGTGTGTAAGCCAGTAAGTTCACGGTTATGGCGAGTAAGCTGTCAGCGGTGGAGTCGGTGTTGCAGAGGCAGCAGAGGCAGCACATGTTGTTTGTGCAGTCTCAGTCTTTTATAATCAACAGTGGTTCCTTGCGTTCTTCTCATCTCAACACCTACCAGCCTCACCCTAATTTCTGTTCTGCTAATTGGAGTTCACACTAAGAGCGCCAATGTGGAATTTTTTTTTGTTCTTTAATACACAAATAAATCGCGAGGTACAATTTGAGTGGCATTCCATTGCGAAAAGGAGTTAAGTACTCGTCCAGCGCAGGAGGAGGACAGCCGAAGGGAGTGCTTGTCTGACTTCCATTCAAACAAGTGTGAATGTTTATCAAAACACGGCGACGATGTAGTACCGATTGACAAGGGAAAGACCGATCTCGAGGTTGCGCTTGTACCAAGAAAAGCAAATTGCTGACAGACCTTGCCTAATCCCCACTCTACTGCTATGCGGCACTTTGACATGCGGGCATTGACTCATTCCTGTGCAGGAGGCAGGTTCTGTCCGCGGAAAGGCGTCACCAAGTGATCTTGCAGCTCGTATGCTCTGTCTCCATATACTGCCAAATTTCTACCATCTACCCGTTTCGGATAGGCCTCCAATATGAATCGGAATCCTGACTCGCTGTAGATACTTGAGTTGTGGAGGGGACCGTCCCATTGTTTGGGAAGATGAGAGATGATCCCGTCGGCTGCCATCACTCCTTGGAACTTGGCGGCGTGGGTCCTTTTATGGCCGTTGTAGTGGTCTTGCTGGTTGAGAACAGGTCGACGAACAGGAATAACGGTTCCACCAATGAATCCTTATATACTGTCGAGTGCTCTTCCTTTGGCAAACGTATGGTCCGCCATATCTCCAGCTTCTCCCTTGTCAGACGGACATGACCAAAGACCATGATGTGTGCCCACCGCTGGAAAATCCAGTTGATGATGACGTTGAAAAATGTGCTCAAGTCTAATTTATGTCGACCAAACATCTCCTTCTGATCGATATAGCGCTTGGGTTATGCAAGTCGATTGAGAGCGAGACAGAACGCTTTCAATATGGGCATAGTCATCTTGTTTTTGGTGAAGGAAGAAGAAAACCCCAGAGCATCGATGAGGTGGATGATGTGGTCGTATCCAAAACGGAAAAGAAGTCGACAGTCGCAGTTACGTTGGAGAGGATTGAAACCGGGTCGAGGACGAACAAGGAAACGGGCGGGTATGGCTTCCGGAGCGTTGTCAAGGTCTTCTAGCACCCCAAGAAGGTCCTCCTCCTCCTCCTCCTCATCCGCTCCAGCAAGGACCAAGAATATATCAGGAAGGGCTATGTAATGGTAGACGCGAGTGTGCGTGAAAGAATGAGTTGATGAAGAAAATAAGTTTTAGTGGCACGAAGTGGCTGGAAAGGACCAATAAAAAGCTTTATTTTGAGGTTTCGAACCCTATGACGTTCTCTGAAACCCTTTTTTGCTACATGTATTTACTGGACATGTAGGCATAGGCCTATGTGTTCACCAATCTTAAAAAAATGTCTCAAACTTTACTACATGTTAAACTCTCCTGAGCGGATCCAGTCTATTATTTCTTAAAGTTGAACAGATAGATATGCTTATGCCACCCGAGTGGGAAAAGAAAGAGAGGAAGACGAGCATACTACGCACACAACGTTCATCGCATATGAATTTGATCCGCAAGCACAATCTTAACCGCACTCACATATCAACACAATTTACATTGACATACATGCATTGGCTTTGGCAGTCTTAATAAATCAAATGAAGTAATGGCGAAAGAAAGGAAGGAGTGGAAAGAAAGGAAAAGGAAAACAAAAAGAGGAGGAAAAGGATACTAAATTGATGTTTACCATTGCCAGAGTGTTGTACAGTACATAACCTGGTGCCATTAATAAGGTGAGATGCAACCATGTCTTGCATTTACATAACCCTAGTCACAGTCTTGGTTTTGATATCCCTCTTCTTAAGCACGTCCCGACCTAGCTCTGGGTGTTTTTTTTTTTTTTTTTTTTTTTAGTTGAAGTTGGTAAGCATCAAAGAACAAAAAACCAAGGAAGCGCAAAATAAAAGGGTTTAAAGGGAAAGCCTGGATCTAGAAGTGCGGGATCCGAAGAACTGCTATAGAACTTTGAACACTTTTTTGACGCCGTGAAAACGAGAATCGATCGATGCATAATCCTTAGTAGGCACCTAGATACAAAGCAATTGGTGTCAACTTCCAACCAACCATTATAGTTGTCCTCCTCTCCTTTGTCATCCATTCTTTTATCTCGTCCCCGCTCACATTCATTTTCATCTTTATATTCAGGATAGGAAAATTTACACTTTATGTAGATAACAAAACTAGATGACAAATATATTTAGGGGAAGATGGGCACAAACTTGCCATTAGGTGCATGGACCTGATAGTCATAATGAACATTTTTCTCAATCCACTGACATCTCTCTGTATCCTGCCCAACCTCCACCCGACTCATCTCCTCCTCAAACACAAACACCTTATCCGATCCACCCTCATATTCGGGCCAGTGCACGCCCGTCACATCTGCATTCCTAGCCGCCAAACCCAACATCTTACTATCTTTTTCTGCAGGGTTCGGGCTCCCAGTCTTGGCGAATGTCGTGAACCGATCGATCACCTGTCGTGAGAACCGAGCATCAGATCCCGTCTGGGCAAACCCCTCCCTGATATCACCCGACCCAAACGAAGGGATTATGTCATCAGTGTGACAGACACGTCCGCGACAGAAGGGTGGGACGGGTGCGCCGAATGCTGAGGAGATGTCGCGGCCGTGATCCATCCTGTAGGTGTAAACTTTCGAATGCTGGGCTGCCGTTCCACGACTCATTCGCTGGATTCCACACGCCCAAAGCAAATCTGTAACCGCGATAGAGAGCTCATTCCGGATCGTGTCAGGGTCAGATTTGTTAAGTGCATAGGCAGGAGAGGTGAACAGCTTCTTGGTACGGTCCTCCACCAAGTACCCCGCCAATGCTTTATCCTTCTGGTCAAGTGGGATGGGATCCGGGAAGATGGAAGGCAAAGACGCCGCCATCTCATCCCGAGTCGAGCCCCAGAGGATATTGGCCTTGCGATTGTAATGACCGGTCCTGACCAGCTCTGCAAAGTCTCCTGGGAAGAACTCGCCGTCAATCGTGGGTCGGTACACGCATCCGGCATTCATTAACCATTCATTTCCGTCAGCTAGTGTGACGTCCATGGTGGCGTTTTGTTCTGCGCTCTGGACTTGGGCAGCGGTCTTGCTCTGTGCACAGGCTAAATCGGAGGGCGAGCAGCCAAGGTACTTTAGCAATCCTGCGCCAATATCTCCTGCAACCTTCGGGCTCGAGAACGGGCTAAAAAAAAAAAGCGATGAAGGAAGAAGAAAAAATATGTGCGTGTCAATGTATTTTTTTCTTCGATAAGAATGTATAACTTCCTCCATTATTTACAATACACCACAAGCAAGGTTGAACTTACATGCCAAGCAGGTCAGACTGAGAAATAACATTCTTGTACAATCCAAACGCAGAGGGTATAGAGAGCATAGCGCGCATCGAGTACCCGCCTGCACTCTCTCCAAAGATGGTGACCTGGTCTGGATCACCTCCAAAGGCGACAATGTTGTCCTGAACCCACTGAAGTGCCGCCATCTGGTCCCGAATAGCAAGGTTTCCCGTGGCCTTGGAGCGAGGGAGCGAGGGTGGACTCTCAAAGAAGCCGAAAATGCCCAGTCTGTAATCTGTAAGGCATTAAGGAAGACGGTGAACAGAGGGGTAAGTAATCTTCATAAGGTATCAACAAACGCACAGACCGGTACAAACAAACGAAGGGAGAACACGTACTCAGTGTGACAACGACGACACCACCTCGCGAGACAAGATTACCAGGCTCAAACACAGGCGAAGAACCCGAGAAAGTCGTAAATGATCCTCCATGAACATACACCATCACTGGCAAACCCTTCTTCCCTCCCTGCTTGCTTGGCAAGGTCGGCGTAAACACATTAAGGTGCAAACAATCCTCACTCTCTGCAGCACCCAACGAGAACCTCGTCCACGTCGCGTTGGGTTTCGCATCCCCATCATCCACGCCCTGCATACACACGAATCCATACTCGGTCGCATCCTTGGCCTTGTCCGCATCATCACCCACTGCAATCCGTTGTGGAGGCAAGAACCGGAGTCGACCTAAGGGAGGTTGAGCGTACTTGATCCCCAAGAACCGGAATTGGTTCTGGTCACGGTAACCTTGATAGGTTCCCGCATGGGGGGTCCTAACCTTGATCTGTTTCGACTTGTCGATGTGGACTTCAAGACCGATCTGGTAGCGGGGGAGGGTGTTGGCACAGAGGGCGGGTAACTTTGTTAAACAGGGGAGTTGGATTGTGTCAGCGGACTTGCGATCGAATGCTGTGCATGAGGACGAAGAGTTGGTGTCGGTGTTTTTGACCCAAAGACGCGAGACCCGCTTGAGATCGTCAGCAGCAATAGATGTGATGTCCAACAAGTCTTTTGCGAACCCAAGGTTTGCAGAGTCGACTAAATCTAAAAGAGTGAAAAGTATAGATATCATGTCAATTAACCAACGACCCCGCAAGACGAAGAGAGTACCTCCAAGTTGTATTAAAAAAAGTTGTATACCTTCACCGAGTTGATCACAGACATGTCGACTCTCATTATAACTCCTGTCTCTCGATAAAAAGATGACAGGGTGCTTGGGTGTGTTGGAGTCAAGATCATTGTTGAGCAAGAGATGGACCCCCGCCAGATCTCCGGCCGAAGGTGCATCCTGGACAAGACTGGATTCTTGAGACGACTGACGGCGATAGAGAGGCGAGGCGGATGCGGCGACTGCCAGGCATGATGCAACAAAGAGGGTCTTTGTGATGGGTGTCATCATCTTGTTCTTGTGTGGTTGTTTCTTTTGTAGTTTCATGGGAAGTGTGTGTGGTAAGAAGGGGACAAAAACTTAATGCGACTAAGGAAGGGCTTTTGTGATTGTTTGTTTACTTGCTTGTTTTGCTGAGTAGCGAAGTTGGTTTGTGTGAAAAAAACGAAGGGGATGTCTCAGCTTTTTATGCGAAAAATCAGCGACGGTAACTTTGTGTTTGTTGGTATGAACAAAGAAGAGGAAACGCGCCGTGTATGAGAAAATGAGCCAATTATGCATCCATGCTGACTAGGCAGGCAGCGGGGATAGGGCTGGTTGATTGGCTGATTGGCTGGGAACATGGGCTTTTGCCCAGCATCATGCCTTCTTCCCCTCCCTCCCCCACTTCAGCCATAGCGCTATTAGTCTCCTCACCCTAATTAGGTCATTTTGTTGCACACGGACGGGTAATTTTAACATGACATGCCGAGGGCAAGCTGCGGCAGGATCCAAACAAGTAAAAAAAGACGGACAAACATAGCCGCTCACTTCTTTGTCAAGAGCGCCCCTTTTTTATGTTTGCTGCTGTATATGTTACATGAAGGGTGGTACGTTCGGCAATTAATAGCCGTTTTCCGGAATATCAAAAAATGAGACGCCGTGGAAAAAAAAAATAAATAGTCGGAAAGCGCAGTGGCAGCGCAGGCGCGTGCGTAGTCTCTAGATAGTCTCCCAGTTATGGATCATGGGCTTGACCTCCTCGCCAGCAGCGATCTTGCGGCTGTCTTCACGCGCAACCTTATCAATGCCGACAAAGCCATTGGCAAGCGTCTTTTCTCGCTGCGTGAGCATGTTGACTCGAGCTCCTGCCAAACAACTCTCACCAAAGTCCCACTCTGCATCCTTGGGCTCCTTGGGTATCTGCTCCTTGGAAGACAATCCCAACTCGTTCAGAATCTCCTGCACAGCCACGGGATCGTCGGTGTCTCTCTCGCGATGCTTCTGGTCTCCTCCACCAGTCATCCAGTAGTCGAACTGAAGATACCGATTCACACCAGCGTTCTTGTTGCGGTAAAGTCCACCGTTCCACCACAGAGGACGACCCCGGTAATCCTGGTGCAACTGTGCTCCACAAACAGACTTTTCGTTGTCGGGACGGAGTTCTCCAATCACGCCTCCGTAGTTGCGCATAAACACATAGGGCTCCTGGATCATCTCGAATCCAATCCAAAACGTCTCCTTGTCGCCGTGGAAGAGCTTGTAGCTAACAAGGTCGCGCTCCCACTTTCCGTTCATCTTGCAAGTACCCATCAGGCCCAAGAATCGCGTCTTTTTGTTAATGAGGACCACTCCTGATTCTTGTTCGTGGGCCGATTTCATTCTGAACATGCGTGAGATGCGGGGGAACGAGGAGAGAACAGGTGTGATCGATTTCAGCCAGTCGGCTCCAAGGGTCCAACCGGGGAACAGTGTCCTGTCGTAAAAGAACAACGCTCCTGTCGCCAAATAGCCTGGATCCTGGAAGAGCACCGCTGGGTCCTATATCATGGTAATAGGCAATGAATTAGTGTTTGCTCAGTCATTGGAGAAACCATGCAACTTCCAAGGTGATTAAAGATAAACCCATGCTTCTCCAAGAATCCTTCTTACCTGCAAAAAGTAGGCATCGGCATCGACAAACATGACCTCCTCAAAAGAAGAAGCCAGCATGGCAAAGGGCTTAATGGACCATCCACCAAGGCGCATATAGTCGTTATCTAGAATATTTGTCACGTCAATGACTTCGACATCGGCTGCCATCTGACGCAGATAATCCTGACGAGGAGGGGACATGTCACCATCGCCCATATGGAAGACTTGGATCGGGAGGGTTGACTTCAAGCGGCTACGAATCGCTTGGATAGAGGTTACGACGAACTCAAACTGGCCGTTGCCCGCGCAAAAGACCAACCCACGGCCCTTGAAAGTACTGTGGAGCGAGAAGGACGATCGGCGGACATACTGGACCCAGGGGAACAGGCGCTTCTCCAGTCGCAAAAAGAAATCAACCTCGGGATGAGTCTTGGCCAACTGGATCAGCGCCTTTTCTTTATCCCTGTCGTTGCGTCCTGCAAGCTTTTCGTAGATAGGGTGGACGTGGTTCCAGAGAGACTTGTATAACTTTTCGGCTCGTGCAAGTTCTGCAAAGTCGAGCTTGTCGGCGTTGTCGAGGGTGTCCTGTTTTCCGTACTCTTCCTTGAGTAACTTTGTCTTCATATCGAATCCGATTGTTGTGTCGAGCATGTCTGTGTCCTCCTGAGTCCATGGTGGGATGTTCTGTGGGATAGCTACGTCATGAGTGAGATGGAGGTTGTCTGGGACCTAAAGAAATAGCCAACATAATAGGATCTAGACCGTTAACATAATTGACCTTAAGGAAAGCGACACGATAACACCCTTTTGTTCTCTTTTTCTCCCACACTAGAGATGTTGACATGATTGTGTCACTATCAATTGGCCCATGAGAACAACAGCGGTTGAACGTCCTGGCTCTTTGTTTTGGTTGATGGTCAGCGTAGGTGAAGAAAAGTGCTATACTAGAGAACAAGGAGCTTGTTGAATACCTTGAAGAGTGGAGTGGTAGGGCGGTCCCTGGCCTTCTCTGTAGGGAAGCGTTCACGACCATACTGGTTGGCCTGGTCTTGTGTACCCCACCTGTTCTGAGAGAAGGAAGGTTGGAGCTGGAAGGTGAAGGCAAAGACACAGAAGATGATGAGGAAGCCAAAGACGAGCTTGGCGGACCGTGGTAATGAGATCATCCTCGGGAATGGGTGACGGTACGAGGGAGGATGGCCTCGTTGATTGAGTGTCTAGGATGGAGAGCGAAAGATGATGGAGGAGGGAGAGAGTGAGGGCGTTCGGTGAGTAATGAGTGATGAATGGACGGTGGGTGAATGTGAGGGAAGAAGGAATAAGAGAGGAAGCAGTAGAACAAAGGAGGGCATTAAAAAGAAACGGTCGTCTGAGTAAAACGCAGTACAGGGCTGGATGATTGTGTAGACGTTGAAGTGCAAAAATACTGAGAGCACAACAACCACAGACATAAAAGACAACGGTAAACATGATAGTCGAGATATGAATGGACTCCATTCCCTAGCTCATGCCCTCCTTTTCTTCTCGTCGCACTTGTTCCGGCTTTGCTTCAGCCTTCTTGCTTGGTTACATTAATGCCAGACAAAGAAAAAAAACACTGGTTGAAGCGAAACAGAATATTGTCTTGACAACACGCGATCATTCGGTCGTTTTTGTGTTGTTTTCTGTGTTGTTTTTGGCTTGTATTTTTTCATGAGTGGGGAGACATGGGGCACACGCTAGACTTGGTCAAGAGAGTAAGGTATCGAGTGAAAGTATTTGTTGTGGAGGGAAGAGAAAAAGCAGAATGCGAATATGCGATGGGTCCGACCAGCCCACGTTGTGTTACTAGTTTTTACTCTGTGCGTTGCTTCTTGGTCGAGGGGCCTCCTTCCGCCTCGTCCATCTTTTGGCGCAACTCTTCGTAATCCCTCTTCAGCTGCTCATACTGG
The DNA here is from genome assembly GCA_029449235.1 of Linnemannia schmuckeri. NCBI lineage: Eukaryota > Fungi > Mortierellomycota > Mortierellomycetes > Mortierellales > Mortierellaceae > Linnemannia > Linnemannia schmuckeri. Next base: position 632,249 of record JANATG010000012.1, on the reverse strand, counting down.
ACATTCAGCGAGTGAATAGTCGCCTCGGCCACGCTCTTTTCCATCAGATACTTTTCAATCTCGTACTTTGCTGTCGTCGCCACCGCAATCTCGCCCGTCAGACGCTCGTTCTCTGCCAGGACGGACTTAATGTACTTAACGGCCTCCTTCAGGATCGAGCCCTTGTTTTTGTCGCAGTTGGGGACCATTTTAGCGAGGCCATTGATGCCCTCGTTGATGGTCTCCCGACGGCGACGCTCGACCTCCTTGTGGTTGTCTCGACGAATCTTGTGCCATTCCGCTGATCCTACAGCAGCCTTGGCCGGAGGTTGGGGGCTATGTGTGTGTATATGATAAAAGAGAAAGAGAGGGCCAATAGAACGACACGTGCAAAAAAAGAAGTCAGCATCAAATTTGCTTATCAGAGCCCCTTCTTTTCTCATATTCACTTGTTCTGCTGCTATCAAAGAAAGTGAACACGCATGATAATAGTAATAAGAATGTTTACCTTGCTACGATGGGAACAGTGGCAAGTGTGCTTCCTGCTTCCGAGGCGGCAGTGGCAATGTGCTGCAGGACCTGCTGATGCTGCTCATCCTGTAGTACTGCTGCTTGCAGGACAGCAGTCGGGTCTTGCTCTTGGGGTGGCAACACCTGTGACTGTGGCTGTTGTTGCTGGTGCTCCTGTTGGTGTTGTTGTTGCTGTTCTTGTTGTTGTTCTTCCTTTTGGTGTTGCTCCTGTTGGTGCTGTTGTTGTTCCTGCTGGACCTCCTGCTGGTGCTGTGCGGCAATACGCTGGAGCTGCTCGTGGTCCTTCTGCTGTTGCTCGACATAGTGCGAGGCATCCATAGCCACCACGGCCGAGGCTGCCTTGGCAATCGATGCCGCAAAGGACTCGTTTGAGGTTGCAAATGAATCGTTTGCTGAGATGGAGTTTGACTATCATTATCCATTTGTAAGAGGAGTGTAGTTAGTGCTATTACTTTCTATCGTTGCGTATATAAGTGCACTCACTGTTGTGTTTAGGCCGTTGAGTTCAACGACGTAGCATCCAAAAGTAAAAAGTAGCGAGGGTGTTGGGACCAATTGGACCGTGTCCCCTATTTGAAAGCAGTCCTTCGCCTTTCAGAACGACAGACAGGCACCCTTCTGCTATTCTGTCTTTTGACCACCTTGTCAACTCCAGCAGCCTCTTTGTCCTCCAAAAACTTACCAGTGTGTTCAGCACTTCTTGGACATCTTGATTGTTCTCCATGGTTGTCGACTGATGGCGTTGGTCAAATGGCACGAGGAAAGGGAGTTTTAGTCTGTTCAGCGTGGTGACAAAAGACGACGATTGTTTTTTATTGTTAGTTTAACAGCCTGTCCTCCATGTGAGCGACAAGTCAGTCCTTGTAATAAGAGGGACCATACACATACACAAGCGCGTTGGAAGGAGGAGGATTGTCACTCCTGGAGCGATGTGTGTGTGAGTTGCAGGTGTAGTGGTGAGTTGGCCATGGAAGTGGGTTTTAGGGTGTATTTGGGTGTGTTGAGTTTCTTACCTTGATTTTTTTGGGGGGGCGGGTTGTTGCTGGAGCAGAAGAAAGAAAGGAAAGAAAAAACGTGATCGCAATGAGAAGATAACGTGAGTCAACGTGATTGTGTGTTATTCAATCGCATGCGCTGCACACACACCCCGATTGGTCAGTGATTTCATTCCTCTTCTAGGGCGATGTTCAGTTTTTCTACTGCTCTTTGTCTACTGTTGCTGCTTTCTGCTCTTCCTCGCCTGCTCCCCCTCGCAGGGCAACATACAGCATGCAACGTACAACATACACCTTACAAGACGCGCCAAGGTCTCTTCTAGGGACTCCTGACCTAAATGTAAACATGCACAGTGGAGTTCTGGTCAAGATACCCATAGCCCATGAACATTGGCTACTTCTAGTGAAAGAACCTTCGATTTATGCACGAAACAATATTGTACCTTGTGTCGAACATTGCGTCTCTTGGGTTGTGTTTGATAATCACTGTAAGAATTTAAGCCAGGCCGCATCAAGCGCATATTATCCAAGAGAGTCATGACAAGCACCCCAAGAAACCTCTTGTGGATGTCTCCATGCTTCCCAATTGAAGCTCAACTTCTCTTACCTATTTTGCCATTGTAAGCAGTCATCGATTATGGCTCTTATTCCATAGGCGGAGGTGTCCCACGGCTCAAAACAAGGTTCTCTCCTGTGTCCATGGGCTAGCCAGTCGGTCAACCAGCCAACTAGGACAAATAAAAGGCTGCCGTGCTTTACTTCCTCCTCTTCTCTATTCTCACTCTCATAACAAGCACCTTGTCGACTTCTCTCCCTTTTTCACTCTTTTTCTTTGTTTTTCTTCTTTTCTCATCTCCATCTCCTCCATCAGCCTGTCCATCCTCTTCTCCATCTCATTCCACTTCCCACTTTTTCAATTCCATATACCAAGCGCCAGACACCTACACACTTAAGCAACCACATACACGCGACATACCAGAAAAGCTCCAGCAAAAAATGAACACTCAACAGAACAATACCGCACAAGAAGGCGTAAGACCTCCGGTCCACGAGAAGAAGGAGCTATGCGACTTAGACTATTCTCAGGACCCTCCCCGGATCCTTTCCAACTACCTCGTCCATGCGCCCAAGCCATTCAACGCAGAGCCCCATCTCCCCCTCCTCGTCAACGCCGGTCTCATCACTCCCACAGATGTCTTCTTTAAGCGCAACCATGGGCCCATCCCTGACATCCGTCTGGAGGACCACCAGGTCTATATCGGTGTTCAGGGCCTTGACGAGTCGCAGCCTGTTGAATGGAAGGCTTTGAACATGCACGACATTATGACTCGATGGCCCAAGGCAACCATTACCGCATCCCTTCAGGTAACACACAACCGCAGCTTTTTTTTGTTCTTTACAACAGAGCAGTCATAGGACACATAGCAAAAGAGAGAGAAAAAAACCCCCAGCATGCGCTGCATCGCAAAAGCGCTACCATTACAGACAATTCAACTCATGCCGTTCCCTTATCAATTGTGTAATAATACTAGTGTGCTGGAAACAGACGCGAGGGACTGGCACAGCTCAAAGAAGTCAAGGGTGTCATCTGGAAGGCCGGCACCATCTCCAACGTAAGTCTATAGCCTATTTTCTTTTGTTTCTTGGAGTGAGAAGACAAAGAAAAAAATGAAAGGCAAGAAGAAGAACAAAGAAGAAAGTAGGCAAGAAGAAAAGGGGAAAAGGAAGAAGGGCTGCCTCTGTACTCGCCTCTCATCCTCTCCTTTTCCTCTCTTTCGCAATGAGTGAGGGTATTTTTGTTTCGTTTGTTTGTCGTCGCCATCTGACGACATAACCTTATTCCTGTGGTCACGGTCAACTTTTTTTTATTCTCATCCCATCTCTTCTGCATCATCCTCCTCTTATCCCGCTCCCTGTCTATCACTATTATGTATTTATATGTTCTTCCTTGCGCTTCTATCGTCTCCTTCTCTCACGGCTCTCATTCTGGACCAATTGGTTACTGCTCATTTCTCGTCTGTACCTCTTGTACTCATTCATTTCAATTCAAAAAGAAAAAGAACTAACATAACCACTACCAATGCATGCTGTCGAATAGGCTGTTTGGTCTGGCCCTCGTCTGTGTGATATCCTCAAAGACATTGCCGGTGTCCCGGAGGATTTGCATAACGAAATGATCCGCAACTATCACGTCTCCTTTGAGGCCGATGACCATGTTAAGGAAGACGCTTGCTACGGTAGCTCCATTCCTCTCCGGAAAGCAATGTACTCTCCCCGCCCTTCCTTCTAGTGTTTGCGTTGGACCTTTCTGTTATTCTTGGTTACCATTATTGAGACTAACTGGATTCTACTTTCGACTATTATGCGCCTTGTTTACGCTCAACCAAAAACAGGGATCCACTGGGAGATGTTATTATTGCTTACGAGGTAAGAAACAGTGTCGTCGTTTCTCTTAGTTAATTTTTGTTGCTCACAAACAGAGAAGGAAGCGAAAGTATAACTGCAATCATATACTTACATGTTCTTCTTTCTTTGTGTTCTTTTTTGCCACACGCTGGCTCTTTTCCCTCCCCTCTCTTCTTATGTGCCTTTTTTCTATCTATGCAGATGAATGGCCAGCCATTGACCCGAGACCACGGGTTCCCACTCCGAGTGGTTGTGCCAGGCTACATTGGTGCTCGATCTGTCAAGTTCTTGCAAAAGATCCTCGTCCAGCCCCAAGAGTCGACTTCCTTCTTCCAGCGCAGAGATTACAAGATTCTTCCCCCATGGGTACCGCTTTTGCATGACTTGATTCGCCCCCATCGAACACAACCAAGTGGCAAAATGATCTATTACTACTGTTCACGCGCACCTGTACTTACTGCCTTTGCCCCACTTTTCTTTCTTCGGACATAAAAACAGATTGATTCGTCAAATGTGGACACAGCATGGGATACTACGGTCTCGTTAGGTGAGATGAACGTCCAATGTGTGATTTGTACACCCATGGAGAAAGAAATCATCCTGTGTCCTAAACCAGTCATCGTCAAGGGCTATGCCATCTCGGGTGGAGGACGCGCCATCTACCGAGTCGAACTCTCTGTTGATGGCGGCAAAACCTGGGAGCCTGTCGACAAGATTGAACAAACGCCTGACAAGATCAGTGGGATGTACTGGGCTTGGGCGCTGTGGGAGAAGAAGGTCCCCAAGATCTTGACTACCTCAGAACTTGTTGTCCGTGCCTGTAAGTTTTTCTTTTTTCTTCACTCATTTATCATCACCCTTCTTGTTTCTTTCGTATGCTTGACTAAATCCAAATTGACTATTACTGACTTCTCTCTATTTGTTGTGTTTCTTAATAGATGATTCGAGTGGAAACATGCAGCCCGAGTTCCCTATCTGGAACTACAGAGGGGTTATGAACAATGCTTGGTTCCGTGTCAACAATGTTACTCAGATGCCGCAACATAACATGTAGAAACCCTGTACCTTTTGCATTTATCGTTTTGCTTCTTTTCACAATAATACCCCGGTTTACTTTTTTGTGTCAGTTAACATTGTGAAATTGGGTGGTGAAACTGCTACGATGATACTTTATTTGTAAAAGTTCTCGTAAAGGGTGGCGTAAGGGGGAGGGAGGGAAGCCCCCAAGCATCAATGTGATAGATACTAGAACATAGGATATAAGGCATGATAAAGATAGAAGAGGGTATATACATAACTGTATGCAAAAGAGATCCATTTTAGGGAAGGTTACCAGGAACCTCGGTCCAGAAGGAATACTTAAAGACGTTCTCGATCCAAGTACACTCGGCGTTCTCGAGGTTGGACGACATGGAACTCTGGATGTTCAACTCAAAGACTGGGTTGGAATCGCCATAAGCTGTCCAGTTCACACCTGTCACATCGGGATTCTGGTTCTCAACTCCCTGGAGACCAGGTTGAGGGTTCGGGTTGCCGGTCTTGGCGAAGGTCGTGAAGCGGTCGACTACCTGACGGGCGAAACGGGCATCGTCACCGGTTTGCTTGATCGTCGGGATTGCGGCGCCCGAGGCAAAGACGGGTTGGATATCGGCTGAGTGGCAAACACGACCGGTGCTGGAAGAGCAGTATCCTTCGCCAACCAAGGGAGTATCACGTCCACGGTTGAAGCGGAAATTGTACACAGGCTTGCGCTTGGTCATCTGGCGGGAGAGGTAGCGAAGCGGACAGAAGAAGTAGAACTGAGTACCAGCGCGAGTGAAGAGGTTGCGGACGGCGTCCGAGTCTGAAGGGTCGGGCTGGAACATGGGATTGGAGAGCATCAGGTTCGCTTGAGCCTGGTTGAAGACCAATTCAAGGGCCGAGGTGACATTCGCAATCGGAACGACATTGGGGAAGTATTGCGGGACGAAAAGTCCCGCCTCGTCCTTGACGGTACCCCACATGATGTTGGCCTTGGTGTTGTAGGTGCCGGCCTTGACCATGGCCGAAAACTCGGTCTTGATCAATAGACCGTCGATTGAGGGGCGCTCGACAAGAGCCCAGGTGGTCCATTTATCGTCTGCCAGGGCTTTGGCGTTGGCTGTCGTCTGGGCCGTCAAGATCTGATCCACAGGACGGGTACGGGCACAGGCGACATCAGGGCAGTTCAAAGCTTGCAAGAAGTATGTGGCAATCGAGGCAGCATCATCAGGAGTCTTGAAGGGAATATTGATTGGGTCACTCTCACCGATTACACTCTCGTACAGGTCAAAGGCAACGGGGGCAGCAAGGAGAGCACGGATACTAGTCGCGCCAGCAGACTCGCCAAAGACAGTGACACGCTTGGGATCACCACCGAACGAGGCAATATTCTTCTGGACCCATTGGAGAGCGAGGATCTGGTCGCGAAGAGCTTGGTTACCCTGGATCTCGGAGCGACCCCAGGCAGCCTCGTTCTCGAACCATCCGAGCATGCCGAGACGGTAGTTGATTGTCACAACGACGACACCGCCGCGGGAGACCATGTTGCCAGGTTCGAAGATGATGACCGAGCCAGAGTAACTATTGATAGTATGTTATCCAAGCCGATATGGAGTTAGAAAATAGGCCAATTGGAAGAAGAAAAACATCACACCAACAGCATGTCCAGCGATACCAAAAAATAAAAATAAAAGAGGGATAAGAAGACTTACGTTGTGAATCCACCCCCATGGATATAAAACATAACAGGTAGCAGCTCCTGCCCAGTGCCCTTCAAACTCGGTGTATAAACATTCAAATTCAAACAGTCCTCTTTCTCTGCGGCGCCATTTTCTAAATAGCTCAATAACATCGGTACAAACCCGGCATCCTGACTAGTCTGAGGACAAACGCCCTTATAAGCCAATGCATCAAAGATCCCCGTAAACGCAGCCTTTGCAACTGGCGACGCAAAACGCAGATTACCAACGGGCGGTTCAGCATAGGGGATACCCAAGAACCGGAACGCGTTCTGATCACGCCAACCCTGGATGGTCCCGACGGGGGTAGTGACTTTGACTTGACGGGATGTGTCCTGGAAGAGGAGAACACGACGGAGGACAGAGTTGAAGCAGACGGTAGGCAGTTGAGTGGAGCAGGGGATCCAGTCCGTCTTGCCGGTGTTCTTGTTCACCGCCAAGCAGTTAGAGAGTACACCGGGGACACCTAAATGGTCAAAAATCACGAGATGAAGCACAGCCATGAGAAAGTGTGAGAGGGCTGAGAAAAAATAGCAGCACCAAAAATAGTAATATGGGATGATGTGACAGGGGAGAAAGAGGGAGGAGTGTGGGAGTGGATGGTTACCGTTATAGACCCAGAACTGACTAAAGGCAGAGACCTCCTTCTGGGCGACAGCATTGTTGTTCAAGAGGGTAACCAGGTTGGATGCACCGGCTGTTCCTGGGATGTAGATGTATCCACCTATTAAAAAAAGAACGCCACCAAAAGGATTTGAATAGAAAAAAATGAGGCGGATCATACGAATCGATGACATCAGTGAGATGGATGAAAAATCAAAAACGACGAAATCGGATCGCCAGAAAAAACAAGAAAGCAAAACCACCAAAACGAACGTACCGTCACCCATGGTGCTACAAGCATCCATGCCATCATAATACCCTCTGGGGGCTGAGAGGAGTAAGAAGGCGTTTTTGGCTGTCTCAGAGTCGACATCGTTCAGGAGCAAGAGGTGGGCCCCGTTGATGTCGCTGGCTAAGGGGGCCGAACTGCTCAGGGCTCGTTTCTCAACAACTGTAGGAGCAGGGGCTGCGAAGGAGATTTGGAGGGTGACCAACAGGGTCACTGCGCTCGACAAGATCTGTTTCAGTGCGACCATTTCGTTGCTGTGGTTGATGAGAGAGGATGGTGGACGGTATAAAGGTGGACGGAAGAGAATGAGGAGAGGAAGGGAGGAGAGGAGGAGGAGGAGAGGAGGACTTCAGATGGGACTGGATGGAAGGCGCTAAAGAACTGCTGAAAAAAAAAGTGGGGACTCGCGTACTTTTATATGCGAGGGGATAGCCGCAGACCTTTCAATCAGACTCAGTCACCGTGAATGTCTCGGGGCTACGTAGAGCCGATCCAATCCTGTTTATTGTAATAGAAAGGCGCGAATGTATATGCGTTATGTAGGATTGAAGGGTGTATGAGAGACGGGAAGTGCCTTTTGGATCTAAGAGGGCTTCTTTGCTATTGTTGTTGTTGTCGTTGTCGTTGTCCTTGTTATTGCTTTTGCCTTTTGTTATTTTGCATTTTATTCAATAGTAAACAATTTGTCAATCACGACTGGCGATACGATACAAGACACAGAGGCATGTCAGGGCAAGGTTGAGGATTGACAAATTAGCTGCATGCATGTATTATGTGTGGGTGGATTCGCTAAAGTTTTCAATCATCATTATCCCTCCTTTCTTAGAGGGTGCCATCGACACCTTTTCTCCTTGTTCCTGTCTCTGTTTGTCCCTGACCAAATACCATCTTTCTTCTCTCTTTGTCTTGATTGTTTTTCACAGTTTCCTTCCCTTTGCCCCTTTCATTTCGGATCTCTCTTGGCGTGTGTTTGGAGTGCGGATAAGAGGCTCAACCGGAGAAACAAGGTCTTTGGAAAGAGAAAGAGGGAAGGAGAGAAATAAACATTGGAAAGATGAGGCGGAGGGAGGAGCGAGTCGAACTCACAATTACTCTGGGCGCGAGCATGTGTCAGTTCCCATCACAACAACATGGTACGCAGAAAAAAAAAACAAATGCCTAATGGCATGTTGACATTGAACTACGGATGGGTAGGGTCAGGAGATATGGGACAAGTGACGGAGAGGGAGGACGTAGGAGAATGAAGAGTCACCGAACGGTTCAATTCTTACAACGATGGAATGGATAATGAGCTACATGAGCCCGACGACTGCACTCTTGCTTATCACCGTGGTCTATCGCGATAAAAAAATGCACCGAATAACACAAATAAATGGTTCAACAAAGGCTTGTTTTGTCTCTAAGGACTTGTAAATGTGTTCGTATGTGGAGAGAAAGGAAGAACTTGTGTTTCTTGCTACGCTGGTCACGCCCTTTGAAATCTTGCCCATCGCAATTGCTCTTATTCTTCTTTTCTCCAGACCCTGCCAGCTCTTTTTTTGTGCTGCAATGTGCACATGTGGGTGTCACACCTATTCTATCCTGTTGGTCTGGGCTTTTTCTTCGATCATTACATGTAGGAAAGATGAGCGAGGATTTGAATGAGGGAGCGATCAAGCTACGCATTTCTTTTTGACTGACTTTGGACGTGTACTTGGACTTGTTTTGACCCAACGAACATATCGTCTTTGTCATCACGGTTCCCTCTCAGAGTCGTTTTTGTGTTTTCTCTTCCCTGTCTCCTCGATCGTTATTTGCGGGTGAATTCTCATCCCTGACCTATCCCTCTTTCCTTTCTCCCCCTGACCCCTTGCCTCCGCGCCATAAAGAAGGAATAGTGTATTAACAGGGACTTTGTTTGTTTCCATTGCAAAGTCCCTAATCCGCTCCATCTCAATGCACCTACACAACAACAAGAGGTCAGACCTTTGCTTTTTTTATTGTTCATCGCTTTGTTGATGTTTGCTACTGGTTTTCGTTTGTTTGTTGTTTGCAGAGGTGGGGTGTGAAATTCCGCCGGTCCGATGACCAGGGTCAACCACCTCCTTCCCCTTTCTCCGTTGAATTGTGAGAAAAACAAAGCACAAACAACGATTAAAAGCACTAATGCCTAGGGGGTATGAGGGAATAATTCAATTCATCGCGATAACAAAAATTCCTCAACAAATTACTCCTCTCACCCCATTCTTGTTTTTTTTTTTTTTTTTGAATTTCCGCCCCGAACATTACCACTTTTGTTTTTTTGTTTTCATTCTTCTATGCTTTATGGCAAAAAAACACCAAAACAAAAACGGCCAGGGACATTAGGAGGTAGTTACTGTGGAATGAATGACGCGTCTGTTTACTTGCACTTTGACTTGTTAATGCAGTTTGTCCAACTGACCCTAGCATACACATCTATATTGTGTTTATTCGTCCTCCTTTTCCTCCGTCGTTCCAACCTGTCTTTTAACACATATCATACGTCTCGGCTATTTTTTCTGTCATCGAAAATGACAAAGACCGAACACATCAACCAGCTTCTTCGGCAATATCGTAGGTGTAGCTACCTGGCCGTGTACGAGCAATAAAAAATAGTCGTCGCGTCCTTGCCCGGTCTCTAGCTTATGACTCTATTGTCCGTCGCGTTATAATTCCCTTTTTTTGGGTAGGTAGTTATGACTTCATCAGTAAAACGTGACCCCAGGTGTGGACTGAAGAGCATTGAGTGAAGAGAGAAAGAGCATGACAAGAATAATAGGATGAATGAACAATAAAAATAATGGGGCGAGAAGTGAGAGAGAGAAAGAGCGAGAGAAAGGGATGGGCATTCAAGTTTACTATGAAACACATAGCATGCTTTCGCGTCATTATTGTCCGAGATGGAAATCATTTCTTCGGCTAAGACACGAAGCCGGAATCCTTATTCTTTTCAAGTGTACGTTGTGTCCATGTCTGTCAAGGGAGGCATTGTTAATATTTAGAAAAAAAAGCAAAGTAAGAAAAAGAGGCAGCGAAACCTTTAACTCCAAAAAAAGTAAAAAGACCTGAAAAGTGGTGCATCATTCTGCACTAAAATTTCGCAAGTCAAAGAGGAAGTAATGGCATCAAAATCTTCTTTTTATTCGGGGGAAAATAAAAGAATAACGTTTTACAGATGGATAAGGAAGAGCCCATCAGTAAACGAGCTGAAGTAGGGTGAGAGGGGGATCTATGTTGAACCCTCCTCCTCCTTCTTCGAACATATGAAAGGTATGTACAAAAACTATGTGGTATATATATAATTAAGATGATGAAAGAAGCATCACTTAGGGAAGGTTGCCGGGAACCTCGGTCCAGAAGGAATACTTAAAGACGTTCTCGATCCAAGTACACTCGGCGTTCTCGAGGTTGGACGACATGGAACTCTGGACGTTCAACTCAAACACGGGGTTCGAATCATCATACGCCTTCCAGTTGACACCAGTGACGTCAGGGTTCTTGTTTTCGACACCGGGCATGTTGGCCGTGGGGTTGGGGTTACCGATCTTAGCGAATGTGGTGAAGCGATCGACGACCTGGCGGGCGAAGCGGGCATCGTCACCGGTCTGAGCGAATCCGGGGACAGCAGCTCCAGAAGCAAAGACGGGTTGGATATCGGCTGAGTGGCAAACACGACCGGTGCTGGAAGAGCAGTATCCTTCGCCAACCAAGGGAGTATCACGTCCACGGTTGAAGCGGAAATTGTACACAGGCTTGCGCTTGGTCATCTGGCGGGAGAGGTAGCGAAGCGGACAGAAGAAGTAGAACTGAGTACCAGCGCGAGTGAAGAGGTTGCGGACGGCGTCCGAGTCTGAAGGGTCAGGCTGGAACATGGGGTTGCTCAACATGAGCTCCGACTGAGCCTGGTTAAAGACTAGGTTGAGGGCCGTAGTCACGTTTGCGATAGGGACGACGTTGGGGAAGTACTGAGGAACAAAGAGACCCGCCTCGTCCTTGACGGTACCCCACATGATGTTGGCCTTGGTGTTGTAGGTGCCGGCCTTGACCATGGCCGAAAACTCGGTCTTGAGCAAGATACCATCGATTGAGGGGCGCTCGACAAGAGCCCAGGTGGTCCACTTGTCGTCAGCAAGAGCCTTGGTGTTGGCGACACCCTGAGCAGTAAGGATGTCGTCAATGGGGCGGGTACGGGCACAGGCGACATCAGGGCAGTTCAGGGCCTGAAGGAAGTAGTTGGCGATCGAAGCGGCATCATCAGGAGTCTTGAAAGGAATGTTGATTGGGTCACTCTCACCGATTACACTCTCGTACAGGTCAAAGGCAACGGGGGCAGCAAGGAGAGCACGGATACTAGTCGCGCCAGCAGACTCGCCAAAGACAGTGACACGCTTGGGATCACCACCGAACGAGGCAATATTCTTCTGGACCCATTGGAGAGCGAGGATCTGGTCGCGAAGAGCTTGGTTACCCTGGATCTCGGAGCGACCCCAGGCAGCCTCGTTCTCGAACCATCCGAGCATGCCGAGACGGTAGTTGATTGTCACAACGACGACACCGCCGCGGGAGACCATGTTGCCGGGCTCAAAGAGAATAACTGAACCGGAGTAACTAATTGCGCGGATTCACAACAATGGCGAATGTTCGTTAGTGCACTTTTTTATAGAAAGGCTGCGTTTTGCAAGAGATCCCATGAATAAATCAACACTTACGATGTGAATCCACCTCCGTGTATGTAGAACATGACGGGAAGGAGTTCTTGGCCCTTGCCTTTCAAACTGGGGGTATAGACATTCAAATTCAAACAATCCTCCTTCTCCGTGGCGCCGTTCTCGAGGTAACTCAACAACATAGGAATGAATCCCGCAGCCTGAGTAGTCTGGGGGCAGACACCCTTGTAACGGATGGCATCAAAGGTCCCTGTGAAGGGGGCCTTGGCAACGGGCGACGCAAAGCGGAGGTTGCCAACGGGAGGTTCAGCATAGGGGATGCCCAAGAAGCGAAAAGCGTTCTGATCACGCCAGCCCTGGATGGTTCCGACGGGCGTGTTGACCTTGATTTGGCGAGAGGCATCTTCGAAAAGGAGAACGCGACGCATAACAGAGTTGAAGCAGACGGTGGGCAGCTGGGTGCTGCAGGGGATCCAGTCGGTCTTGCCAGTGTTCTTGTTGACCGCCAGGCAGTTGGAAAAGATTCCAGGAACACCTATTTTACACGAAATAAAGGGGCAAGATGAGAAGGAAGAGAAGAAAGGAAGAATAGAAAAGGGGGGAAAGAGAAAAAGAGAAAAGGATGATTAAACCTTGGTGAGCATGGAGAATAAATTGCATGGTCAAAAGAGGGGTAAGATCACTATCGAGACAACATATCGATCGGGTTTTAAAATGGGCGCATGGACATTGGTCTCGGGGAATAATCTTTACCATTGTAGACCCAAAACTGAGAGAAGGCGGTCACTTCCTTTTGCGCGGCAGGGTTGTTGTTCAACAGAGAAACTAGCTCATTGGCACCAGATGTCCCGGGGATGTAGATGTATCCACCTATGTGTGTCATTGCATGTCAATGAGCAGAAAAGGATAAGTAAAGAGCGCTGTGTAGTACATAAATTTTGAGACAAGATCATGACTATGGAGCAAATGCAGAGGAGTGAAAGGAGGAAAGGACATACCATCGCCCATGGAGAGACAAGCGTTCATTCCATCGTAGTAACCTCTGGGGCGAGAGAGAAGGACGTATGCGTTCTTGATGAGCTTGGAGGAGTCGACATCGTTCTGGAGGAGCAAATGGGCGCCATCAATGTCGGAGGCTAAGGGGGCTGTCGGAAGGAGCAAACGCTTGTCGAGCTTGGCGGGGGCGGCTTGGACTTGGACTTGGGATGTCACAAAGAGGACAGCCACGGCCGAAAGAATTGACTTCAGGAGGACCATTATGTTGTGGCTCTATATGTACACACTCGACACTGGAGAAAGGCGGAGGTATGTGAGTGGAATGGGACGGGCAATGGAGACGAGCTGGACAGGAGCTGTGAATAAGGGAAACCAACAAGGACGGAGGGGTAGCCGGAAACCGAGAGACTGAGGGGTGAATGAGGGGGAGGGACTGAAGGTGGTGGTGAGTTGCTAGAGAATATGGCACTACGGAACAAAAAAAGAAAAGAAAAAACTAAGGATTACGGGCAAGGGTTTATATACAAAGAGAGATGTGAAGTAGGTATGTTGTCGTAATTAAACATAAGACAAGGGATAATGCAAATGCAGGTGCGCCCGTCCTGGTTGACTATTCTGTTTGTTTATCTGTACCTGGCAAGTAAAGTAAGGTAAGCGGCAAAGGGGAGAGAAGAAACGGCCATGGCGCAGAGCAGAAGGGGGATCTATGTAAAGCAGCATGACGAAAAAGCGAAAGACAAAAAAAGGCAAACGAGAATTGAGCGAATGGAAAGAGGGGGGGGGAGGATCAGGGTTTGGTTTGGGTATGGGTGACATGGATGGATGGAGAAGATGGATCAACAAATAAACAAAGCTCGGCATTTTTCACTGAATAATAAAAGTGACTGACTGACTGACAGAGAGAGAAACAAAATAACAGAATAGAGAAACAAGCAAATTCATCGAACCCCTCTTCGTTCACTCTTCCCTTCCGAGTACCGACTCTCTTCTCTTCGTCTTTTCCGAGGGCAAGCAGCAAATAGAGTAGAGTACCCACGCGAGCGAGAGAGAGAGGTTTAATGGTTGGAATGTGGAGAGAATAAGCTAGGATCATACTGTAGCTCAATTTTTTTTGCCTTTTCTCATTGCCAAGGCTGAACCTTGTCAGTTAGCCCTGAAAAAAAACATACCACTTAGTCGCTTAGTTCAAGACAGCCAACCGAACAATAGCGACCGAGGTTGAAGGAATGGGGTAAAGGTAGAAATAAATGTTGTAAGATATTAGCCAGGAGGTGACCGATATGTCAACAACAAAAAGGGTGAGTCAAGAGTAAACATATTCACCTCATCGCATAGCAGAGGAAGAAGGTAAACGATGAACGAGTAAATAATCGACCCCGCTCTTCCTTCTCGTTTTTCCTGTTCATAAAAAAACAACCGAATCCTTGTTTTTGGACGCGTTTAATGAAAAGAAAGCAATCCGGTTGTTGGAAGCCAACAGTCTAGATGATTCGGCTTTTTTATTTCTTTGGTTGTTCATGACTAATGGAAGACAAAGTATCTTTGAAGAAAAAAAAACAATGAATGAGGAGATTGAAGCACTGGGTTGTTGCCGTTGTCGTTTTCTGTTTTGGTTCTTGACTGGAGCTGTAAAAAGCGTTGACATGCGCCAGGCAAGAGCGAGGAAAAGGGAGAACACGGATCAGGAGTTTTACTCCACACTTTCATCCATCATGAGAAGAGGCGAGGCATGATGACGGTGGGAAAGTTATTAACAACAATATTGGAAAAATAAAACAATAACAAACAACTGACGATAAGAGAGTGAAGACAAGAAGAACAGTTCAAGTGGTAAGAGAGAGACTTGCCAATTGCCTTTTTGTTTATGCGCGGATAGGAGGAGTAGCCCAATCCTCATGTAGCCCCTTTTTTCGGTTGTATTTTTTGTAATTTGAAATACCCTTATTAACTGGCTTCCTTCCCCTCTTTCTTTCCTTTTGTCTTCTCGTCTTTCTCTTGCAACAAGTAAATCATGCTCATGTGTTCGCAATCAAGTTATGTCGTCCTGGATACCCAAGGAAGAGTACCACCAAAAACCATCACGGTCCCATCAACGCGATATTTACTGCAGGAAACGAAATACCTATTCAGTACTCAGTATCACTCCTCTCCCAGCAAGGACAACGACAGAAGACGAGTCCGCTCATCGATACAAATCCAGCGCCATTTCCATCTGTCGTACTGCATGTATGGCCACCCACAGCAGGCTGTTGTGTGCGTGTTGTGTGTTTCGGTATATGCTCTCATTCAGTGCTTCCTTTTTTGTCGCTCCATGTCCTATGTCAACATCGCTTTGGGGGCACACCACCTGTGCCATCCATTTGTGTTCGTCCTCATTTCTTTCCTCTCTGTACATGTATATCGGACATGCGTAATCGACAAGCAAGTTGAGAGCATTTCCCCTCTTCCCCCCACCAAAATTATCCCCTTTCGTCCTCCCAATGACCTCACCATCTCTTCTGCACCATCGAGTCCATATTCTTGGCTCCATAATATTTCGCTTCGTTTTGCCACCTATCCCTCCACAACGGTTAGCAAGTTACAATTGAAAGCCGCGAAAATCAGTCATCCAAGGGAATGAGATATTGAACAAGGCTGTGATGTGCGCTTACCATCTTATTTCACATACATTTCCTGTTTCTCGCACATTCACTGTCTGTCTGCTTACTTTTTCGCTTCCGTCTTCTCAGTTCCCACTCACGTCAAATGCGCGACCGATCATGTGCGCCATGTCCCTTCCCTTCCCCTTCCCCTCCCTTGCCTTTCCCTTACTCCATCTTGTCCCCCTTCCTCCTACCATAACCACGTCGTCGTCAGCAGAGACAGGGGCAAAACAAAAAAACAAAGCAATCCGATCGTTTACAACAAGCATTACGGCGTTACGTTTTCAGGTACATGCTTCAGGTACCTTTCTCTCTTCACAAGAAAATAAACAAATAGGAGGCAGGTGGTGTGTGGCCCGTGGGTCACATTCCAGACCATTGAGCCGATCGCTTTTTTGCTTTGTTTTTTTTCACTCTTGTTTACTCTCCCTCCACATCTTTCCTCTTCCGATTCCGTCGCTTGAGAAAATAACAACAAAGGGTTGGGGATGAGAGGAAATGCAAACAAATAAACAACGGGATTGGATAAGACTATCCCATACTGAGGAAGGATTGGCGAAAGAGTTTGGCTGCACCCTGACTAAATTACTGTATTTTCGTTATTGTTTC
Source organism: Linnemannia schmuckeri (assembly GCA_029449235.1). Taxonomy (NCBI): domain Eukaryota; kingdom Fungi; phylum Mortierellomycota; class Mortierellomycetes; order Mortierellales; family Mortierellaceae; genus Linnemannia; species Linnemannia schmuckeri. Next base: position 615,773 of record JANATG010000012.1, on the reverse strand, counting down.
TTACTTTGCCTCTCGTCTCGGCGAATGCTTAACGTGCACATGCATGATAGCTCTGTCTCTACAGCCCTATTCCCCGCTGCACCTTTTGCTGAATATCCCATTTCTAATGATTACTCCGGATGCCGGATGGAGCGAAAAACTACTTCGTTAATATGGGAATAGGTTACTCCTGACTCACTTGCATTCTCTGGCGTTGGTGTGGTTGTTGTCACTAACGATCTTTTTGTTGTTTTTATCAAAAATCCGTTTTGATATCGAGATATGAATTGCACCTTTCTCTGCTTTCGCTGTGGACAAGGCCTTTGATGCAGTCTCTTGGGGCTACACGCAAACGGACAAACCTTGCCGAGGGCGATCGCATTGACAAATTCGAAATTCCTCATTTGGCGCCCTTGTCACCTGACCATAACGAGTCTTGCACACCACGCACTTCGCGCGGCCCCTCTCACTTTCAATGGCAGTCAATACTTTGGTTACGTCTAGCTAGACGTAATAGAGATACACTTACTCTAGACGCAGTTACCCCTCTCTTTCTCTCCCGTAGGCGATTCAAACACAGCCTGCCTGAGCGTAGCAACTAAAAGGAGAGTCTTGTGTTCATGTCTCTTGCAGTGATGACAAAGATGCGTCCTGGACCCTGATGCATCAGGGTCAAGCAGAGCACGCACAGCACAGACGACGGGTGGGAAAGAGAAGAAAGAGGGCTCCGAAAATGAAAAAAAGAATAGAGTGTTATTGGGAGACATGTGCAGAGTACAAGAAAAAAGACGAGGAAGACAAAGGGAAAAAGGAATCATACGATGTCCATGTCGGCCCTTATTGGATAGCGACAGAAAAAGTAAAGGAGTACAATACAGGATGTGGGCGACAGTTTTTTTAAATTTCACCCAGTTTGTGCGCCGTGAGCATCCACATCAATGGATTTCTCTGCCCTTTTTTTTTTTTTTTTCCTTTTTCGATAACGTATGCATGTGAGTGTACATGATCAAGAAAACGTGCACAGAAGGATTCACTTATCAGTTGAACATGATGAAATAAGCGCACTGTGTACAGTTCAGGAACAAGTGACATGCTTTACATACTCCAGAAAACCATATAGGTCCATGTCAACACTTAACGTGAACCAATGGCTACGACCACTTGGGTTAACGACACACAAAAGAAATAATGCAAAGCCATGGTTAAATATCGGATCGTTTTCTCCTTCTTTCACTAGCTTACACACAACGACGTGCACCTACCATATACACGCACACTCACACAGATACACAATGGCCATCATCGAGACTTGCACTATATTCCCCACGGACAAATACAATCGCCTCGCTCCACTAGCGTATATTCCCTTCCACAGATTGGATCTTCTCAACCTTCTCACGCAACTCCACAGTCCACAGTTATGTGGGGCTGTAAAGAGGAAGGACCTCGAGATGCTAGAGTTATGGTGTATGTGGAGCCTGAGGGGGAGGTCGCGTTAATGGGGGATGTGTTGAAGAACCGGTATGGGTTCCCTGTCAAATCGAGTAGGTTGTAAGCAAGGAAAGAACGACAAGTGGGTCCGTGGTGGAGGGCGAGGAGAATGACAAGAAAGTAGGATTGGGAAGGATCATCCGTTTCGCTCCAGTGGAAACAATGGCGCAGAGGAGAAGTATTTGAGTGTCATCCAAGCACAACGGTTTTGCCAGGCTCGCTTACTGATCATCAACAAGTCGTCACCAAATACCTAGCGATCAAATAACTGATCAGAATCAGACGCTTGTTGTCATGATCTTAGGATACTGCGGATGACCAGGTACGAGTGAAAACTCCGATGAATAAAAAAAACGCGTTGGAAAAAACGAATTTTAAGTTATGGATGGATCTCCATTCGAATCCAAAGTGTACGTGTCAGTAAAAAAAAACAATCCGCAGGTAGATTCACGTACATCATTAAGAACTATGTATAAAATCGCCATTCGCGTTCTCAACCATTCCATTCTCTCCCTCATTCACACACATCCCAGCAACAATAACAACAACAATGACACTAGAAACATTCACAATCTTCCCAACGAACAAACACAATCGGCCTACACCACCCGCAAAAGTCCACCTTCACGGGCTCGACGGTCTCAGTGCCGCGATCCAAATCCACAACCACCGCTTCTTCCGTCGTCCCTCCACTCCTATTACTGAAGTGATCCAGCAATTGAAGGCCACGTTGGCAGAGGCCCTGGAGTTGTACCCACCTGTCGCTGGCACTGTGCAGTCTAACGACAAGAACGAGATCTTTATTGCCATGGATAAGGAAGGTATCGTGGGGACGCCCTTCTTGGTTGACTTTAAGGATACGCCGTTCGTGAAGGATTTCGAGGATTTGTCGCCAAGGACAGAGATGATCTTGCCTCCCATGGCGAGCAATTTAGCCGTCAAAGTCACACAGGTATGTACGTTATGCTCCATTATTTAATTGTCGATTTTACATTTGATCCGCATCGTTGCTAACCATGCCTTTTTCTTCCTCCTTTGCTTTGCGTCGAATAATAATAGTTCTCGTGTGGAACGATTTGTGTGGCATCATCATTCAACCACCAAGTCGCGGACTTGCGCGGATTTCTGGATTTCCTGGAATTCTGGGCTCAACTCTCCAGAGGTGAGCCCGTCGATTTCACTAGGATCCCAGATGATTGGGAACGTACGCCTGATCGCTTCTTTTCTGACCTTATCAAGCAATTCGAGGGAGTACCTCTCCCAGCACCCCCACCCTTCGTCCTCCTTGATCCTCCAGAATTAGGTCCATCGGCCTACTTGTTGGCACCCTCAGTGGCGACGAACTGGAAGTTTACAAAGACTTTGATGGAGCAACTGAAACGCGATCTTTCACCACCTGCTGATTCGAAATTCTGGATCTCGTCGGGGGATGCCCTGGCCGCGCTTGTCTCGGGAGCCATCACGCGTGCTCGCCAAGACAGCAAGGTCGCAAGACTGGAGGGCAGATCAAGCGAGGAGTCCGGCCTCGAGAGTATCGCAATGGCGGCTGACGGTCGCGAACGCGCGCCCAAGGGCGATATGTCTGGAGGTCGCTACCTGGGCAACTTCAACAACCTCTGGAGCCTCACGGTGCCTCGCTCAGACCTCTCCACTCCAACTACCGAAGCCGCAGGTCGTGTCGCCCTCGCTATCCGGACCAACCTCGACGTCCAACTCTCCGCTGAGTCTGTCGCAAAACGGGTGGCATTCTTTGATAACCCCGAGAACAGGAGCCCTCCAGGCCGTGTAGGATGGAGGGCCGATGTTGTGTTGACCAACTGGTGTCGGTTTGATCTGAAGGGTCCTAAACTGCAGTTTGGATGGGGAGAGAAGCCGTTTATGGCGACTTCGGGTGGAGGGAAAGTTTTTCCACCTGCTTATAGTTTGATGACGGAGGATAAAGAGACGGGGGATGTGTTCGTGTTGTTGACGGTCGAGAAGGATGGTGAGGGTGCCTTGGTTGGTGATGTTTTGTTAAACAAGTATGCCACCCTTATCACTGAGTAGCCTCAAGTCACAATACTTTAAAAGTCTTATGTAAAATGGATAGCTGTCAATACGCATCGTTTTCTTTCCAGTCTCCTGCTTCTCAGATGCCATATATTTGTCATTGTTTGCCTGTTGTTAAACTGACTCTAAATGCAGCCTCTTCAGTCCATCTTTTGTTCTTACATTCCTGTTTTGCTAAAGTTGACGATAATGCTGTACTGTCATACACATACGGTACCTCGATTACTTTTTGGGGCAAAGAGCGGTCTGACAACACGAAGTGTCATAGCGCCCAATGACACCACTACTGGGTTTTGCCCTTGGTTCCAAAAGGGATTAGCAGTATCGTGTTAAGAGGAAGAGGAAGAGGAGGGGAAGGAGGAGGAGAGATTGCTACGGCCATACTGTCAATGCAACCACCACCCGAGACAGCAATGCCTGCATTCATGTTGGTGATCTTTACGTACATGTTGACGCCGTAGCTGCTGCTGCTGCTCGGTAATTCACAACATAGTCAGTTGGGGCAACGGTGTCAGGTGATGTTAGTGATGCCGGAAGATGGCTGTTGCGGCTGTTGTGTTGATGGCCACAAGCGCTGTCGTGTTTCTGGGTCTGAGGTACGTCATGCCATCTTTGCTTGGTCGTTTGTTTTGCCTGAAATAGGTAATGGATGAAAAAGAGAAAGAGAGAAGAAAAGTGACTCAACCGCCTGTGAGTGTGGGGAAAAGTCATTTTTTCAACTCTCGGAAAATGTCTGTTCTATCCCCGTGTCAGTCAGCCACGCAAAAACCTTTCCAGTCAGTAGGCAAAATTCCATAAAAACGAAGGGCTGACAACATCACCATCATTTTCGGCCAGAGCGCAGAATGAGGGAAAACATTACAATAGACAATAAACAATAAACGATAAACAATAAACAATAAACAATAAACAATCAGCAAACACTTCCAAGAATGGCGATCCCGACTGTCGACCTGCGAGATAGCTTCAATTGCCGAGTAGACATGAAAGAAAGAAGAAGGAGAGAGAGAGAGGATTGCATCTTGGACAAGACCAAGTCCACTTACTCTGACAATGTGTTGATGTGAGATTATCTCACTTCTCCATAACGCTCATTTTTCATATCAAAAGCGCAACGGTTGATCAGAGAATTGAGAGATAAGGACAACACTTGAACATTAATGATGGGATCATCGATGCAAGTGTATAAGAATAGCATAGCTTCTTAGAGTGAAGCACGGTACTGCCGAAGAGAGAGGCTTGGTTGAAAGCATAGAATATTGCACCATTCCATATCATTATTTATCCTTACTTGCTAAAGTACACGTAGCTTCTTTGCCTCGCTACCTTGTTTTCTTCTACTATCCCTTTTCCCTACAACCTATGATCGCGAAACTCATGTTTATCTGTCTTTTGTCCGATTTTTGCGATTAATCAAATCAAAGAAGAGTCCAACTGGACTCACTTCATCGAAACAAGGTGTGTAAGAACACTGAAAGCTGATACCATTTTGGCAGCCTTGTCTGCTCAAACCAAGCCAAGCGAGCGAGCGAGTGAGAGAGGGCCTAATAAAGTTCTTCTCTCTCACACCCTGCGCTCTTTTTTTTCATAATTCATCCAATCGGTCCATTTCTGACCTCGGTCGGGGTCTCGCTCAGGTCAGTCCAGCCAGGAGAATTGATCGGGTGTTTTGAGTGCCCAATCCCCTCTCATATCACACCTCTGGAACAACGTGGTAAAAAGGTCCGCTCTGGGAAGGGGACTGAACCGTTATCTTTTCTCCTTGCCCTTTACACGGCCAGTGACCCGTGTCCAGAGGTCGAGGTTCTAATTTTGGATGTTGTTCAGTCATAAGCCCAACCAGTCAGTCACCCAATGTGCGTACTTATTTTTTTAGAAGATGTGTCATAGCTCAAAGGTATAAAAGGCATGCCCATTCCCTTCTTTTTTTTTCTTCGATACAAACAAACAATCCTCAACAGCCACAACAACAACACACTCGCTTCCTCATAGAAGAACCCAAATCAAAACCTTTTCACTCTCTCTACTCACAACTCAACCCAACCACTACACCACACACATACACTCCATAATGATGTCCATGATCCGCGCCTCCACTACTTCCACCACCGTCGCCAAGCGTCTCATCTCAAGCTCAGCCAGGGCAAACGCTGCCGTCGCCATCAACCACACCGTCGCTTCTGCTACTCCCTCTACAACTGCTAACGGAGCCAAGACTGCCAAGACTGTCGCCTATGCCGTGCTCGGAAGCACTGCTGTTGTCGCTGGTGTCTCGCACCTGTTGAAGGATGAGGTCGTCTACTGGACTCCCAACAAGTAAATACCCATCTAAAGATTTTGATTAGGGATCCCCTTCACGTCAGGTCCTGAATTATTATTTTTTGTCCCCTGGGGCCGATCCGTGGAGAGAGACACCACCTTTATTTCGGAGTCTCTGTCTACCCCACCTTTTCAACACATTCACATACACCCATATACCCCATTCAAGTTCAACCTTGATGCTCTCCTTCCCCACACATAGAACGACTCCACCTTCATTTTCGTCTTCTCCAGTTTTTTTTCCCTTCTTAATGCGGCACTACTCCCACAGTACATATACAGCATGCACACATAGATATTGATCCATTTTTTTTTTCTATAGAAAGCATTAGAGCTCTTTTAAAAAAATTTCGCAATTCGCAATACATCTCATTTTTTTTTGTACATTTCATTTTCATGACAATTGCTCATTCTGTTTCTTTAGTTCCAATTACATTCTTCTGTTCATTCAAATTTAAATGTTTAACGACAGTTCCAATCTGGTATGTTTGTGTGGGAAGTGACTCATGTGTCAAAATAATGTTGAATAAGCAGGAAAGCAAAACAACGAAGATTGCATGTTTTTTTAAAGGCGACCAGCGCCTTTGGTGTTTCTGTGATAGTAGCCTTGCCTTTTTTTTTCTACGCTTTTTCACAAATAACAATCAAAAGTAAAGGTAGCCTACGAAGAAGCCCCAATCCTGACTAGAGAATTTCGACCTAAAGACTCTTACTAAAAGGGGGAATCGTGGGCAAGTTGATTGGATGACATTCGACGGCCCCTCAATGCCTTGTTTTTCTTTCTTTTTGCTTTCTTTTTCGCCTTTTTTTTTTTTTTTTTTTTTTTTACATTTGCATTTGTTTTTTTTAAATATGCATCGACGAATAGATAGCTCGAAACAAACATCACCCTCTTGTGTCACCTTTTCTTTCTTCCTTGATCCGATAGCTGTTGCTTATTGTTGTATTGCTGGACTCTTTATTTTTGTGAATACCTCCCTTGCAAGGAAAAAAATGTTGATGCAGGACTGATTGGTTAGACAGGCTATAGTGGTCAGATCATAAGCATATTCGGATACAAAAAAAAAAAAAACGTGCATTGCGTGCATTGCGTGCATAGCCTGCCGGACAATTTTCGAGAAAGAAGAAGCGAGCTTCCAAGAGCTGCTTCCGTCATCTCAATTGGTCATACGATAGGTGCAGGGTGGAAGAGGAAGAAGGAAAAAAGAAAACAAAAGAAAGAGAAAGAAAGGATGAAAGGAAGGAATACGTATCCAAGAGCCAAAACTGAACAGGAAGGCCAAAAGAGAGAGAGAGAGAAACGACGATGAATGTACCACATGTGAGACGGAAGTGGGGATCGGGTTGGATGGAAGGAATAAATGAAATGGTGGGGAGGGGCCGTATTACTGCTGCCGACAGATATCGCAACTCTTCAGCCAAAAAACCTCGTGTGCTGGCAACATGTTTCTGTCAACCGCGTAGACGCACAACAAAAAAAGAAAGTGATGTAGATGGATACTATTGTCAAAGAGAGTATAGCACAACGGGTCTTGATTTTTTAGTGCGAGTCAACATACGTGTACATGCCTGTTGTGTGCCACCCATGTGCAAACCTAATTAATAAAAAATACGAGCGAGCGAGCGGAAATTCGGGTGGATTGCGAAGCATATGTCTGGCTGTTCTCTTTTTTCCTATTCATTTTCGATACGAAAATAGCCATGTCGGTGCACGAAGGGTGTAAGGAGAGAGAGAAGAGAAAGAAAGAAAGGGATCAACATTCAACGCATGTTTAGATATGACACTTTCAAGGGAAAAAAAGAGAAGAGGAACAGGAACCAAGCGGCCCCTTTTCTTGGCGCGCTGTTGATTGTTTGTGGGAGAGTTGCTTCTCTCTTTTTTTCATATTTTTTCTACGGTGCTTCAGTCCGCTGGTGTAGTCAAGCGAAAGTTTTTTGAGCAGACCGACCGGCGATTCAAAAGGTCATGACATATCATGTTTAGTCAGGCATAAGTATGTTATGTGTTCTTTTATTTAGCAAGTTTGCTGACTTAGCAGAAGCGACTGAATAATCATCCTGAGAGCGTGGGCTGCGCATTGCCCCCCACTTCATTCCCTCCGCTTCGCCCATGTTGCGCCCTCTTGTTTTGTGTATTTTTAACGGCTATTTGTAACGCTTTGGAAGTAGCATCATTGTTGACAGCATTGTCATCGCCCCACGCTTTCCCTCACACTTGTACAATCCATCACATCACATCTATCAAAGCGGCCACGCAGCAAAGCAAGCATCATCGAGAAAAAAGCAAAAAAAAAAATAGCCGATTGCTTTGTGCTTGTTGATGTTGTTGTCGATGCGTTCTTTCTGAAGAGAATGAGTAGTTTTTGCCAAATGATCGATCAAGCGGTTTGCCGATTGGATCATAGGAACATGGGTGAAAGAAAAAAAGAAGTAGAAGAAGACGAAGCCACAGCTTCTTCCGGGCGACACGCAAAAGGAAGCATTTTTTTGACCCACATTTCAATTACCAGTGCAACTAGAATATCGAGTGATTCCCTCTATTTTCTAACTCTTCGCCATACTCGACTCGGATGCACACAATTGTTTGTCGGGTTCCAAGCAAGAGAGATCGACCAAACGCCTTAAGGAAGCCACCCCTTACTCCTGGTGGGTGTCCAATTACGATGATGACGATATGAGACATCTTCATGTCTTTATTTGTGTTTTGTTCGTTTACTGGGTATGGAGAGATCGGACGAAAGGATGAACCTCACTTCCCTCGTGTGATTTATGGACAGCAGTCATACTGAAAACATAGCAAGAGTATCGTAAGAAGGTGGCAATGGGGCAATCATTATGCCATGATTAAGAGTAGGCAGGTTTGCAGCCTGACAGGCAGCACTGACTGCACACAAGTGAAATGTCAGACTGACGGACAGACTGACGACCAACCCCATTGAAAGCCTGTGATTGGTTCAAATTCCAGCGAGAACAGCAAGAAAACAGAGAGGGGAAGGACACTAGCCCTTTTGTGCGTATGTTTGCTAAATGGAATTTCCCCCTTTGTAATTGTGAGTACGTCGAGACCATTTTGCTTTCAGACTACTAGCCGGGGAAGATGAACAACGAGAAGAAAATAGAGGGAGTCATCCATCCATCCAACACAGAAGAAGGGTAGATGGACATACACCCAAATTTTATTTTATTTTTGTTGAGCACTGAGAGAAGAGAAAGGTGGCAGTGGATGAATTGCCTGCAAACCAAAAGGAAAAAAGGTTTAGTGCGTTGTGTCCAAGGTGTAAAGACTTCCCCACATTTCGCCATTTTTGTGTGCGCAAGTGAAATATGAAAAAGTGAAGGAGTCATCACCTTCTGAAAGCGTATAAAAGAAGTCCGTTGCTACTCTTTTTTCTCTTCTTCTTCACTCTTCTCCTTTATACATCTCTCTCAACTCTCCTCTCTTTCTCCACCCTTTGCTCATCCCTCCCCCCCCCCAGTCCAAATCTGAGACCTTTCATCCTCACACCTCACCTCTAGTTACATCCACAAATACAAAAATGACTGTCATCATCACTTCTGCCATCATTGCCACCGGCCTCTTCTACAGCAGCAGACCCAAGACCCAACCCTCCGTCTTCTCTGCCGCCTCTTCAAAGATCGCCGCCTACGCCTACTCGCCTCTGTCCATCGAGATCCCCACCTCCGACCGCCGCCGTCTCGAGCGTGCCTCGGCCATCTCCCCTCCTTCGACCCCTCCCATGCTCTCCCCCTCGGCTTCCTCGACCTCCTCCTTTGACGACGGTAACGTCCTCGCCGAGATCCTCTCCTCCATGGCCAACGCCAACTCTGCGCGTCGCAAGTCCCAAGAGTTCTTCTTCCCTAACCAGACTACCTTCGAGTCCGCTGTTCCCCATGTCATTCGCGCCAAGGATGTTGTGCTCAAGGACCACCCCCATGTCGAAGGCGCCTATGCCGAGTATGAGGAGCTGTACAATGCTGATTCCTTGGTCACCAAGGACGGTCGCCAAATGGTCCGCTTGCTCTAAATCCGCTGCCGATACCATCAGTTGTTTTCTTTTTCTTTGAACATTCACAATCATTACTACTACTGTAACCTCAAGAATAACAAGTGGGAGGGGAGGGAAGGATGGACTCTACAGCCCGACTTGTACATAGCTTCGCACACAAACACCTCACAGACCAACCAACACACTTTTACCTGTCTCTCTCCAAAAACACACACAGCTTCGTTTATTCGCTACTCCCTACTCTTTCCAAAAACCAACATACAAGCATACAAACATACAAAAACTAGCTACAATAGTCTTGCACACAAACACAAAAACCAATTCATAGCATCCAGGATACTTTTATACAAACAAACAGAACTGGCCCCCCATTCAAACAAAACGTCTCAAACATACTTGAAATTTTGTACACTTGAAAAGGAGATGGAGTTATGAACTATGCAGTTTGGTTTTTTGTTGAACTGGGGACCATCACCATCAGAAACATGGCTGCATGAACAGCCAAGACAAGGCGAGGCAAGGTGCATGGCGAGCATGTAAGAAGAAAGAAGAATGAGAGGAACATACGGACAGAGCAGGCAGAGAAGTAGACTGATAGACAGGTAGACAGGAAGGGCAGTGCCCATTTGGTTTGTTCTTTCCCATTGTCTCATTTTCTGCATGTATGTGTATGTGTGTGTCTGAATGCAGCTTATTCCATTCGGCCTGTTAGGCAGCAAACATGTTTCGATCGGAGAGAAATGGAGGGGGACACCATAAGCAAGCAAGGTTGCAAAACAAAGTTATTTTTATTTTGGTAGCCCACGGAGCACGCAACCCTCTTGGACGAGAGCATGAAAAAACAAGAACAAAATTGAGTACGAAACCCTTTTTTGTGGTATTCTCAACCACCCCGGACTGTTAGGCCCAAACTCAACAAACAAGAGAAAAGACCTGTATTATTCTCAAATGCTTTCTTGGTTTTCGCTTTTTTTTTATTTATTTTTTTTTTGTTGAGTTGATTTCTTGATTCACAAGAAGGACGACGGGGACAAGTATTCTGAAAGTGTAAAGTGTGAGAAAATAAAGGGGGACATGACATCGACATGACCCATTCCCTCCTTTCTCTTGCCCTTTTTTTTCGACATTGATACAAGCAACAAATACAAAGAAACGGTGCCTGGATTTTTGTTCACCCGTGGGAAGAATTTAAGGTGTTTCTCGAGTGCAAAGTACAATAACAAAAAAAAAAAAAAAGAGCGATCACGACATCTGAGTTCGGATTGTCCATCTCATACATCGAAAAAAAGTGCGCAATGAAACAAAGTGCGGGGGCAAGGCGGAGGTGAAGTCACTTCTTCAGAAAAGAAGACCAATTGGACTCTGCACCAACCAAGGCAAAGCAAAGCAAAGCGCCAACAGGCGACACAACAAGATCCGTTCTTGCCTAAGTCGCCTTGCATTCTTGCCTTCCTGTCTGCTCCGGGGCACGCCCTCGTTTCATTCGTGCATGGCATGTACTTTCATGTTCCGTTTTTAGTTTATGCACGCAATGGGCTGGCCAAGAAAAAAAAGAAAACAATTAGAAACAAAGAACGAGGAACGAAGGACGAAGAAGGGTAAGGAAGGATGAGGAAGGTTGAGGAAGATTGAGGAAAGTTGAAGAAAGGCTGAAGGAGTAGAAACAGAATTGGCAGGCAGCATGAACAGCTGAGAGAAGAAAGAACAAGACAGTACGACGACGGCAAAGCTCACTCACTCTGAGGACCCCGCATATCTCGTTTCTCTTCTATCCCTCCGTGTCTCGTCTGCATCTCGCTTTCGTTGTTTTTCTTTCTCTTTTGTAATGGCCATTACTTAACGATGATAGTTTGCAAAAAACGACATCAACAAAAAATAATTGAGCATAAAACAAGGACCTAGGTGCTGTAAAATTTTGCTCCGGGTCCTCTCAACTGGTTTTTTCTTGTTGTAGACAGCTTTTCTACTTCTTCCGCCCCACATTTTTTTTTATTCGTGTGCACACTTGCCCAACTTGTTTGTGTTGTTCTTGACTTTTTGTTTGTCCAGTTCGACTAGATTCTTTGTCCTCAATGTATTGCCCACTGGTAATGCTTCTTTGTTTTCGAGTGTTGGTCTATTCTTGCTAAAGTTTAAGTATCGGCTCGCGTTTTTTTTTTTTTTTTTTTTTTTTAGTTTTGTCATGGTGCTAGAGCATGTGGGATATAGAGACCCTTTTTTCGCTCGCTCCCTTCTCTTTGTCCCCACCCCTCTTTTTCGGGCTTTGTCCGTCCGTCCGTCCATCTGTTCCGTCGTGTCGGCTTACTTACATGTTTGCCCTGCCGGAAGAAAAAAAGTAAAACTTGTCAGACGTGAAGTGCCTCGCTAACTTTTTTTCCTTCCATGCGCGTCCTCTCCTCTCTCCCTCTTCTTAGTACGCCAAAAGATTTTGTCCGTTTATATGTTTACGTTTGTGTTCGTGTGTTTGTTTTGTGCTCAAAACTTCAACTGGATATTTTTTTTTCGAGCTAGTGCCCCCTCACCTCACGCTCTTCGGTCCTATTTGGCCCCTTTAGGAAGAACCTGGGGTAATGAACATAAAAACAACGTAGAAGGTTTCGGCTCTGTGGGCGTGCAAAAAAATGAAATTGGTACAACGTTCACATGTCAACAGACTATGGAGTAAAAAAGAAGATCGGAAAGATGCGGGGGAGTGGACATGGAGGATTTAGGAACTGGGACCTTATTTCTCGCTGACACTCACAAGCAGGAAAGTTAGCATGTAGAAGTGGTGGTGGGATAGAAGGAGATCTACGCGAGACAAAAACTAGAAGAGATTCAAGAGCTGAAGCCGGGAATGGAGGTCGTGTTTGGCTAAAAATCAGGGTCTTCATTGTATAAAAATAATAGACGATGGAGCAAGAAATTAGTGTCCATCGCGTGCATGGCAATTCCCAGACATGCGTTCAAACATTCCTAAATCACGAATTTTTGATCACAGTGTATGTCCATCCTTTTGTCGTCTCTTTTTTAACTTGCACCTATCGCCAGTCCAATCCCAAGCAGATGCTACTCCTCGCAGGCACACGGTGGGTAGTCGGTGACTGCTCTGTGGCTAAGGCATCAATCACCACCAGCGAGACAGCTTACCTGCTTAGCCCAACGCTGATATGATAATCCATGAAACGCCCATCCATCACTGCGAAACGCGCCTTTCAGACTTTCCTTCTGCAGAAACAGCTATATCTACTTTATCAACACGAGGACACCCCCCTTTTGGATAACTATCACCCCTTTGTCTTCTCGCCATGGGTATAAAACCCGATCCCCTCTGCATTCTCTTCTCTCATCCTCACCCCTCAGCACCTGCTTCTGTAAGGCAATAATATCCACCTAACACAATCGCACAGTCCCCATACATCTCTTCTTTCTTCTCTCTCTTTCTTTCACACACTTGCGCTCTTTTTTTTTTCTTTGAACAATGGCGCATCAACTATTGACAATCTCCTTCTCACTCTTCCTGGTTTCGGCCATGATGGGAACCTTCCCCATTCCTGGCACAAACTCCGTCTCCATCCCTCCCTCCAGTGCTCTCCTCGAGCTGCCCTCTTCGTCGTCATCGTCTTCGGCCGTCTCTGTTGCCACCGATGCCGGAGCTATTGCTGGTACTGGTGTTACTACCGCCCCCACCGCTACTACGGCTGCTGACATCACCGCTCAGCTCACCAATGTGACCGAGTCGATCAATACCCCGCCTGGCGCTGAATCTCCCGAGTTGATCAAGGTCCTCAGGAGCGAGGGTTCGACCTCTAAACTCCCTACCGCTATGTCTTCGGGCTTCTACAGATCTGGCGTTTCTCTCTCGGGCTCCAGGCAGCCAGAATTACCTCAGAAGCGTGCCGAGCAGCAGGAGCAGAAGTGGCAAAAGTGGTCTCCCTCTCAGGGCCAGGGTCAGCAAGGCCAGCAGTGGTACCAGCAAGGCCAAGGTCAGGGTCGAGGTCAACAGTGGTATCTTTCTCAGGGCCAAGGCCAGCAATGGCACCCCTCTCAGGGCCAGCAAGGTCAGCAAGGCCAGCAGTGGTACCAACAGCAGGGCCAAGGACGAGGACAACCACTCGTTAAACCCTACACCATTCAGAAGCGCGCCATCACCGCTTCGACCTCGACTCCTATCATGGGCTCCATAGGCATCGCAGCCACCGCTCCTAAGAGTGATTCTCCAACTTATCGTATGTCAAGTCTCATCTGCAACCTTGATACAACAACCCGCGGACTGATCCACTGCTCCGACTACAAGGATTATTTTACCCTTGAGCAGCCCGCCAACCCTGCCAACTCAGCTGATCTCCACAACCGTCCCTGGTCTACTGGCTCCTCTTCTCCCGCTGGACATGGTGCCAACACTGGTTCCAGTCCCGCTACAGCCATTGTCAAGAAGCGAGCTGCGACTACTCAAGGCGTTGGTTATCAGAGCGGTAGCATTGGAACCCCTGCCGCTCCAACCGGTGACGTTAGTGCTCTTGCCGTCGATCCCCAGGGCTTGTTCCGTCGTCCTCAGCCTTACGGCGGTCAGTCACAGCCACAAGCCCAGGCCTGGCCTCAGTCTCAAGATCAGGCACAGAAGGCCCAAGTCTATAAGCGCCAGGCAACAGGAGCGGCCGCAGCAGCAGCAGCCGATGCAACCAACCAAGCAGCAGTAGCCAGCATTGTCGCCGCTAATCAAGCCAACGCCATCGCTGCCGCAATCCATCGTCAGCACGGATTAGGATTGGGATCGACCAGTAGCTCGGGGAACGTCGACTTGGATAACTTGAGCAAGTGGTCCGGTTCTGGATACACTGGTGGCAGTGAAGGAGGTGACTGGTATGGGAAGGGAGGTAGTACTGGGTATGGCAAGGCTGGGGGTGGTGGTAAGAAGTGGAAGCGCAAGGATTTTGATGAAGGCAACTTGAGCAATTGGCCTGGGGCTGGTGCTGGTCCCAGCTACGGTGGCCGTGACGAATGGTCTCATTACGGAAAGGGCAATAAGAAGTGGGGCAAGCGTGTGGATCTCGACGAAGGTAACTTAAGCAAGTGGTCTGGCGGTGGATCTGGTTACAGCGATGATTGGTCCCACTACGGCAAGGGCGGCAAAAAATGGAGCAAGCGTCAAGTCCTCGGTGCTACTGTCAATGGCCAAGGAGGCTACGGTCGCGGCGGCAACACAGGTGCGATTCCCGTCCCAATTGACGTCGGGCTGGTCTGGGACGGCAATTCCGTCAACCTAGTCCCTCCTCCTTCCTCCCGCGGCGTCGGTGGCCCTGGTGGTCCTGTTCCTGGTGCTGGAGGCATTCCTGCGGATGTGACTGTGGTGGGTGGTGATTCGCCTGCGATCCCGGTGCCCATCAATGTCAATGCTCTGGTTTACCCTGATGGGCAGATGCAAATTTTTCCTTCTGCTTCTGCCAACTGAAGCTAGCGATCTGTTTCTTGTTCTATACCCTCTGACATTTTCTTTTGATTCTCATCCTCTTCTTTTTTCACACAAACATTGACATACGGAAATAAAATGGGTTAACGAAAAAAAATCATGAGGTTGCTTTTTGTTCATCTTTGCTTTCGCCGCGCGCGCGCTATGTCTCCAATACTTTATCTTAAAAAAACAGAGGAACTTTAATGACTGACTAAATAAGGGATCGTAGAGAATAAAAATATACGAAAGCAGAGATGTGGTGTGGGGTGAAAGAGGGTCATAAGTTATGCTGAAAAAATGAGAAAATGAGGCGTGTGTGTGTATGTGTTTTTAGTCGTTTATAAAATGTAAATGTTCTGTGCAAGCAGTTTACTTCTCCTTGAAGCTCTTGAGTCCAGGTCGACCCGATCGGAGCATGCCATCGACATGGTTAGAACACATCAAGGCAGCAATCATGACAAACAGTTGGACAGGGGCGAGGCCGAAACTGATAGTCCACGCCGTTGTTAGGACATTGTCCTCGTAGAGGTTGTACTTGTGTTGACATCCTGGCAGATTGATCATGGGGAAACAGCGAAGGTCGTATTCTCCAAAGTACATCGAGTCCTGGTATCCACAGCACTTCAACTGCAAAGGTTGGGGCAGGAAGGATGAAGAATGATGAGGAAGGAGGGAGGAGAAAATGTGTGAGCAAATTGTTGTTTGTTACAAGTACATGGTAATTTGAAATGCTTTCGTTTGGTTAGCAGTTTTAACCTCATTGTTCATCACCACAAAAAAGCCGTTATCGAGGCCTCGTGGGAAGATCATGACCTTTTCCATTCCTTTTATCACTTTTCCATCATGTTCATATCCATATTCCTTTACCTGACGTTGAACAAGAAGACGCTGCTCCCGCGAATAAGAATGAACCCACTCGTCCTTCAAATGCACACGGAGATGGTTCTTGGCCCGACGGAAGGCAATGTACCCCACAGAGATGTAGATCGCAAAGACCGGCCACAACACAATCGTGTACCATGACAGCCATATCCTGTTCTCCTTGAAGATCCCGATCAGCCCCATGATTGCGCTGAGGATCCCCAGAATCGAGCCTCCTAATGCCACTATTTGAATATGATGAAGGAGGGCAAAGAGTGGTAGAAAGGGATACACGAATTATTTTTTTTGTTTGTTTGTGCAACGTTTGTTTCTTTGTTTTTCTGTTCTGTGCATGGCACAGCCCGAAGCAAAGAGGAATTAAACATTGGTGTGGACTTACAGTAGATGAGATTACTGTGAAATTCCATGACCACCACCGAGTATTCAAAGTCTACGAAATGGTAAGGAAGAGTATGCTGTTAGTTTGTGTGGTATTGCTACTCCATGACTGATGTCCATTATGGCAAGATGAGCTGTTTTCCAAGCCATGAAAAGTCTTACGGCCAAGCATGTATCCAAGAGAGACGGCAAAGAGGGCTCCAGAGTATCCAAGCAATAAAACGGCCGAGAACAAGAGGATCCATTTTGACCGTGTCCAGATGCGATAAAACGGTTGCTCCTTGTACTGTTTTGCCCACCAGGCCTGGTAGGCATTCCATCGCTCCGCCAGCCCCTCGAGCGTCATGTCCGACTGTGTCATGTTGTAGTTGCGATCCGTGCCAATGGCAAGGTTGTGAGCCGATGACCGCGAACTCGAATTGTCGCGGGCATCAAAGGATCTGCCAGAGTTCGGTGTCATATTGCCTGCTGCTCCTGCTGGTCCGTGATATGCTCTCATTGCGGGCGATGCGGGTCTGCGAAGTTCAGACGTGAGGGGGTCGTTGTTGAGTGAGATGTCGGAATAACCCTGTTGTCCTTGGTAATAAGGTTGTTGTTGTTGGTGTTGGTTCCTGAGAGTGGACCGAGAGAAGGATTGAGAACCAACCGGTGGGGATTCAAACGAGGAAGACTGGAAGGGATCACTGGAGGGGATCCGTTGGACTAATGGTTGATGCCTTGTCAATGGAGAGGCGTCGGCAGTCTGGTTGGATGCAAAGAGTCTACTTTGGTCTGTTGAGCTGTGTTTCGAACGATGTAGGAAGTGAGGCAGGAGAGGGTCGTTAGTGAGAATGTGGAGAGAGAGAAAGAGGTCGGAAGGAATATGAGTGAAAAAGAGGCAGTGGTCAATTGGCACGCGGGAAAAAGGCACGTAAAGAGAGAAGAGAAGGAAAGTAACAGCAAGAAGAGGAAGAAGGGAAGAAGGGAAGAAGGGAAGAAAGGAAGAAAGGAAGAAGGGAAGTAAGGAAGAAGGGAAGAAAGGAAGAAGGGAAGAAAGGATGAAGGTAGTAGATTATTGTAATGGAAGAAAGAAGAATGAAAAGAGAGGGAGGGAAGAGAGGAATGAATGCGAATCAGGTGTCCAAGGGTTAAGGTGTGAAGTGTATTATGTCCAAAGGTGTGGAAGCAAAGAGGTGGATCCAATGGTTTGTTTTTTCAATGGAGTGCAAAGTAAATAACAAAGAGAGAGAGTGAAGAGGAGGGGGAAAAAGGGCGTTGGAGTTTAAAAATGTCAATTGCGCACAGGCAATAAAGACAAATGAGGGGCGAACGGGCAATGCTCCTAGAGGCTGGCCGGTATTAAGCCTCTCTGCTTTTGAATGCTCATGTCCCAATCATGTCATGTATTAACAACTGCAACAAGAATAGCAATTAATAACACTGATAGGTCATGTCTAAACCATGGAAAGAATAACATGTCCCTTCTTTTTTTTTCTTTCTCTGCCTTTGTCTACCACAGTTCAAAACCAGTACTCCGGGTAGAACCAAAGGGACTCTCTTCTCATATTCAAAAAAGTCGTTGAGAGATGCTAAAAATACAGAGCGAGTAAGTGTCGCACTTTGTTGTCCTTCCCCCTCTATTAGTTCTACAACTCTCCTAACCCGAGCTGGGTCCATCCAGTAGTCTCCTGAATGCCAACTGCATGTCATAAATCCGACGGATGAATGAAAAATGCAATAACAATAATAATAACAATAATAGCCCATAATTCTCCTATACACGACCTATCCCGTTTTTTTTTTCTTTTCTTCTCTTCTCCTATAGTCGGGTTATTGTGCTCTCTCTCGCTTGGAGTACATGATATACAACAATAAATATCTACCGCACGCATGCATGCGCAACAGTGAAAAAGAGAGACAAAGGAGAGTGTCCCGATCCGTCCCCATCCTAATTCCTCGAATCCCAACTTACTTCTATTGCCTTTTGCCTTTTCGTTGCTACCCGTCTGGCTTATGAGATAGCATTCGGATCGGTTATAATCCCATCGTTTTTTTTAACCTCGAACAGAGGGAAGGATCCTCCTGCACCTTTTACTCCTGTCTTATCCCTTATTCTCCCTTTCCTTGTTTCCTCCAAAACACCATCGTTTCCCCCGTCCCCTGTATCCTCAACTTCAGACCACTACTAATCACAATCGAAAAGGGGCGAAGAGTGTATGTGTCGTGTCGGAATTTGCGTACCTGCGTTGTTGTGGTTGTTGTCCATAGGGTAGATAGTGACGGTCAAACGGTACAGGACTATTGCTCCTGCTATCGGTGTTGACTGGATTGTATGACATTTTCTAGGCGTTATTATTATTCACTCCTTCAGCTGAGAGAAAAATGGCTCTTGAAAACTCCTTCAAAGAAAGGGATGTGGTTTATCTATTTCCTGAAACGGCCGGAAGGAAGAAACTTGAGAGTTGCGAGAGGAGAGGGAGAGGAGGGGCACGAGGTGAAGAGTCTTTGTGAGGGAGGTGGGTGAGAGCCAACAACGATGATAATGTTGCACGATTGCTTGTTGTCGTTGGATTTGGTTTTCAGGCAAAAATAATTAAGGAAAAGACGGAGCGAAAGAAGGAGCGATGGAGAAAAGGAAAGAAGGAGAGAGAGCAGGAAGGTGAGCAAGAATATTGAAAAAGAGGGAAAGAGGGTCGACAAGGTTGGGTTCAAGGCGGATGATGAGATTGTTTGTAGAATGCGAGGTCTGACACGGAGGTATGTTGGATGCTTTGTTGTTGTTGCTTATTGCTGTTGTTGTTGATCTGCAAGGGGTGAGTGAGGGAAGGAGAGGAAGGGGAGGGTGAGCTTGTTGTGTGAAACTGTGGTGGTTATTACTGTTGTTGTTGAAGGAGTGAGAAGTGAAAAGGAAAAACAAAAGTTGAAAATGGCGGATAAAAGAGAAGGGAGGAAAGAAAAAAAGAAATAAGAAAACAAACGAAAAAAAAAAAGTGAAATCCCCAAAAAAAGAAAGACAGGCACATAACAAAGTTGGGTGGATGACCCCTACTTGAAGATAACTCGCATTCTCCCCCTTGTCCAGTCGGACACGCGGGAGTAGACATAGATACAAAAGAAGGCAAATGACACCTTCACTTTGATATAAAAGAAAAGAAGACAGGCTGCCTTGCGGCTCGTCCGTTGATGAGTGGGGTTCGTTATTCTTAGACACAGAAACGGCATTCATCCAACAAAGATGTAATATGATGAAGGGACGAGCGGTTCTCAAGTCAAGGCCAAGATACGCTTATCTTATTATGTCTATTCATGTTCATGTACTCATCTTCAAGTGCTATGAAGGTTTTTGTACATGTTTTGTAAATAAGAGGACATACATGGATGGATGAATAGAGAGACAGCAAAGAGAAAAATGAGTACTTTCATTTTAATGGTTCCCCGATGATGATTATCATATTTGAAAGGGATCCCTGATCCATTTTGGAAAAACAGATTCAACATCCGACCTTCCCTCAGGTACCTTACCCTCTCTTTTTTTGCTGTGGTAATTTAGATGAGATTCTCTTTTCGCTTGCGCAGGGGTAGAACAAAGGAAGGAGAACACTACCTGTCTGTCTGTCTGTCTGTCTGTCTGTCTGTCTGTCTGTCGACCTCGGTCCAAAAAAAATAAAGGTCATGGATGGCACCCGCACATGAAGGGGGATCACGCCTTCACATGGATTTCCTATCACGTTGCTAATCTCTCTGGTTCTTTCTTGCCTATCCGAAGTACACTGACGACAACATAGCCCCCTCTCCCTTCATGGGGTTTCAAATGGTCGAGCCTCTTACTACTGCCAAAACAGCAAAAGTCCATTGGGATTCAACTTTCAGTGGCCAAGGAAAAAAACTTGCAAAAAATAATAATGAGGCAGCTCGCTTTGTCACCAACAGGAAAAAAAGAGCATGCCAAATGTGTCCAAAAAAAGAACATGTGGACACCCCTCTCTCCTCATTGAGCAAACCTCCCTCTCTCCCTCTCCTCATGTCCCTCTTCACTATTTCTCTCGTCCTTTTTTCATTCCTAACATTTTCGCTGAAAAATCGATCAAGTATAAAAACGCAAACTGAAGGAGAAAGGCCACTATAACTCCTCTCAACCGAGAAAACCAAACAAAGACACTCTCCGATAACGCCTAAAAAAAAGAGAAGACAAAACAGCCTTAATTGAACGCCCAAAAGGACAAACTGTCGGAATGGAAGGCATGTACACAATTGGTATCATGAGTTCTTTTGTCTCTCAGTTTCTTTGGCACGATGTGTGAAAAATGCGTTTTTGGGTTGTAGTGTACACACGAAAAATTGGCGTGTTGTGGCTCACAAGCTGTAAAAAAGAAAGGAATTTCTAAACTGGGAAGGAACCTGGACATATCGCTCGCGCACGTTGTTCAGTCCTTTGGTGTCTTCGTGCTTCACAAGAAAAAAGAAAGGGGTTCAAAAGGGTCTTGGCTACATACCAAGAAAACAACATAAGGCACTCTGGAGTGGACACAAACGAGCGAAATGACAAGGCAGAAAGGCACACGACGGGCAATTTGAAAAGATGATAATTAGTGAATTCCTAGAAATAGACAGCAAACAACAAAAGGGCACTGGAGAGACCCTATTTGCTCCGCTTCGTTCGTCATTTACTCTCTCTTTCTCCCTACTCCACCATTTCGAAAATATGAACATCCAATGTACGTGCAATGTTTGGTCCAGCGGTGGTTTATTTTGAGAAATGAGAGAAAATATAATCGACACAACATCAAAAAAAGTAGTAATGGCTTGTGATTTGTACTGTTTTTACTTCGCCTGGCATATTGCCGATTATGTCCATGCAAAGAGAGGATGTAAGGTGCATGGGTTGGAAAGGTTCAGGAATAGGAAAAAAGAGAGACGAAAAATTGGTCATGCCTGCCTATCTTTTTTGGTTTCATACTTCTCTCTTCTTCCCTGTCTTTCGTTTTGTTGGTTGATCCTAAAAAAGGTTGGTGATATGATGATGTTGTTGTTGTTGTTGCTGTTGCTGTTGTTGTTGATTTCTGTTTTAGAAAGTGATTAGGAGATGGGAGGAGGTGGACGAGGAAAGCAGGCGGAGAAGGTGAGAGGCGGATGTAGAGCTATGTCTATATTGGTCGTGGTGGTCACTGAGAAGGGTTAAATCACATCAGGTACTGTACCCGTAGGACTCCTTCTTGAAATATGCTTTAGTGGAGCAGTAAGCTATTGAAACAAAATGATAGTACATGAGCTACACTTGAGACGACCGTGAAGAGAGGTGTTGTATTTGAGTACCTGGAGCAAAGAGGCGCAAATGGATAAGCTGTCAAAGAGTGCCAAGTTGTTATGGCGCAATGGTAAAAAAGCCCGTCTCCGTCATGTCAAAGTCTTGCTTTGAGGCAAAGTAACTGTTCGCATAGTAGTAGTGGCAACGACAAGCGAAGGTAAGCAAACAGATCTTACAAAAAGGCCTTTTCCATGTCATTGACCCTTTTCACTTATTTTTTCTTTTTCCTTTCTGTTTTGCTGTCCCTGTTCATTGTCATCCCACTACTCCATATCTTGGCCAGTACTATATCATACCATATCATATCATAGCATACCCTTCATCATCTAATAATACCCACCCTCCTTCTTCCCTTCTTTTCGCCTTTTCTTTTTTTGACTTTGTCCTCACTCACTTTTCGACCAGGATGTTACATTCCACCCTGTTTTAACTACCAGTCCTCGCTCATTCATTCGCCTCATTCGTTTTCCATCGACACACACACACTTTCTTAGTCCCGAGCAGTTAGCTCCATTCCACATTGACCTTTCATTCCGACAAAGTTGCAGGACGACAGCCCTTCTCATTTGACAAACAACAAACAAAATTAAGCACATAATTCGCTCCCCAGGCACGATCAATAATTAAAATCAACAGTGCCGATCAGCAGTCAACCACCGCCCAGCACTTTAAATACTCTATTTCTCCATATATATATACACACGCACCACCCCTTCAGATCACGGACGAGAGCATCATCAACGAGCACTCCCCAATCCTCGGTGCAGGCGCAACAACAAACAGCTTACCGTACATCCTCTCTTCCAACAATCCCCATTCACTCCCTCCGCGCGCTCCCCCTCTTCCCATTCCTTTCTTCTTCTTGCACACGTTTTTCCTTCCTCACACATCCCTTCAAACCGCCCTCTCCGGCATATCCTATTTTTTTTCTGTTTTCTATTTTAAATCGCCTCTCGTTCGCCTCCGTCTTTTTGATACATAACTCATCCCCACATACGACAGAACGGGGCTACCAGCTGGCAGGCAGTAGCGTCCTACTCCTTTCTCTCTCAGTTGTTTCCCTTTCTTCATTCATTCTTTCTTTCCTGACTATCCTCCTCCTGTTATCTCTCTGCTCTCCTACTCGTTCGTTCTTTCTCTTTCTTTCTTTCTTTCTTTCTTTCTTTCTTTCTCCTCCACTCCCTCTTCTCTTACCCTCTTATACCCTCATCCTCGCGTCTTTTACGCCTGGCAATCGCTCTACCCTACCATCTCCTCTCTTCTTCTTTCTCTTTTCTCATCCTTTCATTATCCTTCATTTCTTTTCCTTTTTTTCCCTACTCTCCTTCCTCTTAGTCTCCTCTTTTCCATCTTCCTCTTCCTATCACTCCCTTTCCACACCCTTCTCTCTCCTACACATACCCTCTCCTTCCATCGCCACGACCCCAACTCTTTCCTTCCATCGCTACGACCCCAACTCTCTCCTTCTAACAACAACAGCATAACAAGGAAAAAAGATGCTGTATCTCACAAAAGACCTATTCCCGGTCTTTGTACCTCTAGGAGTGGTGGGCTTCTACCGCTACCTCTGGTTCACGATCAAGCTCCTAGCCTACTTCTTCTACCGGCCCATGCTGCCCAAGGCCAACCCGACCTACCGCCCCGAATACGATGTCACCATCATTGTTCCTACCATCGACGCCGGAGAAGAGTTTAAGGAAGCCGCCCACTCGTGGCTGGTCAACAACCCCAAGGAGATCATTATCATTACTGAGACCAAAATGAAGGATGCCCTTCAGGAACTCGCCAACTCTGTTGATCCGTCGAGGATTAGGGTCTTGACGGTCCCCAAGGCCAATAAGCGCTTGCAGATGGTGGAGGGGATCCGGAATACAACGAGTGAGATTATTGTTTTTGCGGACGATGATGCGATCTGGGCACCGACGTGTTTGGAGTATATCCTGGCTTGTTTTGAGGACCCTAATATGGGCGGGGTGGGTACGTCGCAGACTGTGAAGTCTGTCGGGCGGTACCAGACTGTCTGGGAGGTCCTTGCGGGGTTTCGGTTGACGATTCGTAATATTGAGATTGCGGCTTCGACGCATATCGATGGGGGGATCTGTTGTCTGTCGGGACGGACGGCCGCCTACCGAACCTGTATCCTCCAGGATCCTCAGTTCCAGTACGAGTTTACGCATGATTTCTGGTTGGGCAAGTATCCTCTCAATTCTGGAGATGACAAGTTTTTGACGAGGTGGATGGTTTATCATGGGTGGAACACTTATGTTCAGATCTGCAAGGAGGCTGAGCTGTTGTCGACGTTCAAGAACAACTGGCGCTTTGTGAAGCAGGTCCTAAGGTGGACGAGGAACACCTGGCGGTCGGATTTCCGGTCCCTGTTCACCGAGCGCGTCATTTGGAGTCGACACCCCTATGTCGCCTTTACGATGGTCGACAAGATCTTCAACCCGATTACTTTGTTGTCAGGCCCAATCTCGGTCATGGTCATGGCGATTGAGGGCAAGTTCCATCTGCCGCTGTGGGATATCATCATCTCCTACATTGTTTGGTTGATGCTCACCCGTGTCATTAAGCTTCTCCCTCATTTGTTCAAGCGACCTCAGGACGTCATTTGGGTCCCTGCCTTCCTGATCTTTGGATACTACTTTGCCATCATGAAGGTCTACGCCCTCTTCACCCTCCACGAAGTCGGATGGGGAACCCGCGCCGGTATTGACCAAACCCCAGCCGAGCTGGCCCAAGAGAAGGAGAAACAACAATTGGAACAACAACAACTGCAGGATCAACTCGAGAAGGCTACCTACGACAACGGTCGAACACCACCTGTACAGGGCCACCATGCCGCCGAACAGGCTGCCCTCTCCGCCGCAGCAGCAGCTGCCACCGCAACACAATACGAACAACAATACCAGCAACCCACACGATCATTCACAGGCGAACCGCCTCGCCCTGGATCTCCCGGAAGTGCAGACCTCATCCGCCATTTCAGTCAAGCCCAAGAGCGTCAAGCAAGAGCTGCTGCTGCTGCTGCCGCCGCCGCAGCGTCGGGTGTTGGTACTGGACGTTCCAATGGACGGTTGGATGACATTGACGGGTTGGAGGACGAGGACGCAGATCTGGATGTGTACGAGTATAACCAGGACGACGAGCTGGCTCAGTACTTTGCCCAGTCAGATGCCGCCCTGGCCACGATGCATGCCAATGAGTCTTATGGACAGTACTACGGTGATCAGGACGCTACCCCACAACAGTATGGACGCAATGGTGGAGGTGGAGGACCAGATCACACTTCGGCAGCTGCGCGGGGGAACCCAGGAGGCTACATGTAATCTCTCTCCCTTCTTTGTGAGTGTTATCTCAGGCACTTTATTTATCCTATCGTTTATTATACACACCCCCGCATATTTATTTTTATCGCATCATACCATAAACCTCGCCCAGCATACATAAGAAGTGGATGTTTTAATATTGGAAATGCTTGTGAAAAAATGAATGATGATAAAAACTAATAATGCTCTAAGAAAAACAGAAGAAAGAAGAAAAAGCAACAACGCGCTTTTAGTCGTCGCCACCCTTGTGCTTCTTCCTCCGTCCACCAGCCTCCTTGAGGGCAGCTCGCTTCTGCTCCTTGCCCTGGGTACGGAAGACCTCCTTGCGCTCGCGCTTGACACGGTTCTCGTAGTTGGCCGTCTCCTTGGCCTTCTTCTTGTCGTACACGGCCTTCTTCTCCTTGGCCTTCTCAGCACGCTTGGTGTCCTTGTCCCGCTTGAGCGTGTTGATTTGTTGCATCAGCGTGTAGATCTTCTTCTCCTCGGGCTCCAACATCACCGCACGGCGCTGCAAAAGACCGGGCTTCTTCTGGGCTGCCAACAACTTGGGCTTAGACGCGAAGGGAAGCGATGACCGGATGGCCTTGGGCACCTTGAGTGTATTGAACCGCCTCGTCATCCTCTCCACAGGTCTGTAAGTCGAGTCGCCGTTCTGAGGGGTCTGCATCGAGAGCGCATGGCGGACCTGGCCCGTCAGACGCATTCCTTGCCACTCCTTCTTCTTGGCCAACAACAATGACGTGACAGGGTTGCAGTACTTCTTGGGCTTAATCGGGTACCATGCTCGCAAAAAGATAATATCCGACATCAACACCTTGTCCTCGAACGTCGCACGGAAGTGTCCCTCGGGCTTCTGGACCGCCTTCTTGACCTGACCACGAATACCAGAGACTGTACGGATGTTGGCGCCCTCGAACTTGGCCACCTCAAGTGCGGAAGTGAACATGTCCTTAACGAAGGCAGTGTTTTTGTGGATCTTGTAAGGGTGTCCGGTCAACTTGAGCTTCTTGACAATCTCAACTGTGTGGTCGATGTCCAGGACGACTCCCGTGGCAGAGATACGGAAAGCAGAGGTGCCGTCCGATACGCTCTGGACACAACAGAATCCAGTGTTGGGAGGATGGATGGGTCCGTAGATAGTTGCCAAACAATGCATGTGCTCCGGTGTGTACTTGAGCATTCGGTTGCGCGTTCCGTCGTTGAGCGAATAGATTGGCATGGTCTGGATACGGCGCCAGCCCAGCGAAAAGATCAAGGGGTCGTTGGTCTTGAGGATCTTCTTGTGCCAACGATGCTTTTTAACACGAACCTGGATAAATCCAAAGTTCTCTTCCGCAGGGAGCAAGCCTCCCATGATGATGGGGTATTCGGGTTGGAAGTATTGGATAAACTCGCAGGGCATATCCTTGAGGAGGATACGGACATATGTACCAGGCCGGAAACCTTCGACCATCGAGCGGGTCATGGGGTCGTCGTCCTCGAACTCGGCCTCGTTGATCTGCTGCTGCTTGGCCATATCGCCCTTGATCTCGTCGTAAAAGTCCTTCTTCTCCTCATCGTCATCACCGTACTCAGCCTCGAACTTCTTCTTCAGCTGCTCCTTCTTGGCCGCAATCTCGTCACGGGACATATCGTCGTACGACTTCTCTCCAGCGGGCTTCTTCCGGCTGGATCCCTCGTCGTCCTCATCATCCTCATCGTCGTCCTCGTCTTGGCTGCCGGCTCCTTCGACCTTCTCGCCAGTCTCCAGATCCTCAAAGTCGCCGAATGCCTCGTCCTCGTCACCGCCAGTAGCAGCTCCAGGAACATCCAACGATCCAGTAATGAAACGGTCGCGAATAGAGTCCTTGGCCTCAGTGGCGTCCCACTCTTCCAGATCCATAAACTCCAGCGTAGACTTGCACGAGTCGATCATCTGTGCAATCGTAGCGTCCGAGTCCTCCTTCTTCAAAGTCAAAAAGTCGCCATCGTCCTCGCTGTCGTCCTCGGCACCAGTACCAGGGCCTGTGCCAAAGCCCTCATCCGAGTCAGATTCCTTGTCGCTCGAGAGCTTCAAAGGCCCCTCCTCAATATCACCTTGGACAATCTGCTCAGGTGTGTACTTGCGGTCGCCATAGATCAAACGCATTAAGTTGGGTCGGCGCTTAGAGTGGTAGACCGACTCAGCCTTGGACATCAGGTCATCCTTCCAGCGCAGAGCGCTTTCATCCTCGTCCTCATTGTCATCGTCATCGCCACCCAGATCACTGTCACTCTCGGCGAAAGCAACCTCTTCCTCGCCAGACTCGGAATCGTCATTCTTTCCTGCTTTGTGTCTGGCCTCGTATTTGGACTTGTATTTCCTGCGGGAGTGAGCTAATCCGTATCCCAAATCATCTTCCTCCTCACCTTCATCCTCGTTTTCCTCTTCGTCGTCATCATCCTCATCGTCATCCTCATCGTCATCATCGCCGCTCTCCATCTCAACATCGTCATCCTCATCTCCAAAGACCGCGCGACGGCGAACGCGTCCGTTGCTGTCCATTTCCTTTTGCTCGCGAGGACCTAGTCAACCAAACGCAAGGCAACAAAAAACTTGTTAGTTGGCAAAGTCATAAAGATAAACAAAATGATATACTGGGAATTGCATACGAGAGAGCTTACCCTTCCTTCCAGAGGACTCTTCTTCGCTGTCTTCCGCCATGTCCTCATCATCCTCTTCTTCTTCATCTTCTTCAACGTCGCCTGCGCGCATAGGAGTCGAGTCGGCAAAGATACGGAGTTCACTGTCCTCGAGCTGGCTGGCCAAGGTATCGGGAGCATCCTGCAGGTTCATGACCATCCTTTCGCCCTGGCCCTTCTCATAGTCTTCCTCTTCGCTCTCTTCCTCCTCCGCCGCCCCTTCGTCACCCGATCCGCCGTCGGCGCTCTTGAGCCCTCCCTTAATGATTTGGCTCTTCTTGGTGAAGGATCCTGGTACGTTGATGTATACGGCATCCTTGTCGTACATGATACCTCCGACGTCGGACATGGGCGCGTAAATCAGCTTTTGCTTCTCATCCAAACGCTTCCTGACTTTGTCGGGCAATGGGCAGGGATCAGGCAAGATGCTGACATCGTCCATGTAATGATCGCCCACACCAGGAATATGAACTCTCATGCCAGACTTCATATTGGTTCCACGAAGATATCCGTAGAGGGTGACGGTGCGATCACAGGTTGGGTTCTGACGCACCAATTCGGGATCGGTCAGGTCTTCGACACGGTCGGCGATCATGTAAGGGTGAGTGTTTCTCCAGATAAGGGGTCGGAACTTCATGACGGAAATGAAGCGAGAGAGGTTCATGATCTCCTGATTGGGGTAACGGCCGTTGATGACTCCAGAGAGGTAGAACAGTTTGGCGCCCTGGTAAATTTCGGTCCAGAAACGATGCTTCAGCTTCTTCTTAGTGGTCTTGAGCGTCTTGTTGTTCTTGAACCGGTCCAAATGTGTCAAGACTCCCATGATCTTGGGGAATCCGTGTGTTTGCAGAATGTTGAGGAACTCGAACGTCTCCATCTCGAGACCGAAGGAAGCGTCGATCATGAGGAGGATTAAGTCGGCGACCTTGGCGACGTCGATCATGCTGTTGAGGTCGTTGTTGCATTCGATGAAGGTAAGGCGGCGCTTTTTGCCACTGATGACGGTGATGGGTCCCTTGATCTCTGAGAGCGAGTGCTTTGTGAATCGTTTGACGAGCGACTTGATCAAGGTTGTCTTTCCGGTCTATTGTTACAAAACAGAGATCATTGACAGATTTGTCGCTGGTTAGCCTCTTATTGTAATTGACACTCCTTGGTTTCGCTAAAACGGTTGTGTGTTGTCTGCTGTAGGTTTATGCTTACCCCTGGTGGTCCGACAACAGCAACGACGACAGGAGGGGCCTCCATGGGTGTGCGGTCGACGAGAGGCACATGAAGTCTAGTCTGGTCCCTGTCCAGGTTACGGCGAGCCGCCTTCTCCGCCTTGCGTCCTGAAAGGAAACCAAAAGCCTATCGTTTTATACATTGTGCGGTTAGATTGTAGTCCGGAGTCAGGAGTAGACCTATGCTCCCTTAGAAAAAAGAAGCAAAGGCTATTATAGACAAAAGAGACA
The DNA here is from genome assembly GCA_029449235.1 of Linnemannia schmuckeri. NCBI lineage: Eukaryota > Fungi > Mortierellomycota > Mortierellomycetes > Mortierellales > Mortierellaceae > Linnemannia > Linnemannia schmuckeri. The sequence continues at coordinate 586,509 of JANATG010000012.1, read as the reverse complement.
TACCTTGGGGTTGTTCTTTTCGGCATTCTTCTTGTGCTTGTTTGCCTTTGCTCCCGCGGTCTTGGCGCGATGCGCCTTCTGAGGTGCGTCAGACATGTGTGGGTGTATGAATTAAGGCGAGGGGGAGGATGGCAATGCTGACCAGAGAACAAGGGAGAGCATTCGTCTTGTTGCAAAAAATAGTATGGACAAAAAAAAAAAAAAAGAATATCTGTCTGTTGTGGCTTATCTATTTACTATGGACAATGTGACTGTGTCCTCCCCCATAGGAGGCTCTTTCCTTTTTTCATCTCTGCAGCGGTGCGTAATTTTTTCGTTCGTTATCTTTCGTCTTTGTGCTCACTCCCGTCAAGCGTCGTTTTTATCTTCTACTCGTTCTCATTCTTCTTCTTCTTTCTCCTCTTTACCTCACTCTTCATCGCTCATTCATCTCTTCACTCCTCCGTCCTCTTCTATTCGACACTTTCACATTCTACGTCGAATAAAAAAAAAAAGATCTGCTTGTCACACCTCACTGCATCAACTCAAGACGCGCCTTTTTGCTCATAAAACAGAGATGCAATGCGTCTTTCGTTGCCACCCGCAACGGCTCCTTGCCCAACCAGTAACAACAACAGCAACAACAGCAACAACAGCAACAACAGCAACAATAACAACAAAACTTGTGCCAAGGCCAGGGCGGACCAGCCTTTTGTCCTTTGCCGCTGCTGCCTCAAAACACCAGCAGAACCGTTCAGTACAGACGTCGTCGCGTCACTTATGGACCAGCGGTGACAAACGTTTTCTTGTCGGGAAAGAAGCGACTGCTACTAGGAGTCAGGACAGTCGGGATATCCGATCATTGACAGGATTGGCAGGATCGACATGGTTTACAAGGAACATGTCGACAGCGGCTTGCGCAGGGACCAAGGGACAGCAGATAACGACGACGCTGTCTGAGGTTTCTCACCCGAGGTCTTCCTTTTTTGTTCACCGATTTGGAAATTCTTGCAGGCGCTCCTTCAATTCTTCTTCCTGGACTGCCCCCTCTTCAGCAACCAACACGCAGCACCAACGACCCTTCTCGACAACCACCTATGTCTACAACAACAACAAAAACACTTCTGTCACAGGACTCGACTCTCTCCAGACATGGCGTCGGCCCTACCATCACCCACCATCCAGAACATCACAGGAGATTCGTTCTCTGGCTACGATGCCCTCAAAGCCAACCTTCCAGGCTATACCCAACTCGATCTCTGACCCTGCCACTCGCCTTCAACGGAACCTGGCCGCTGTTCCTCACCACAGCATCAAGAACGAGATCAAGCTGCGGTGTACAGAGTTTGACCACAAGGGAAACGTCAAGACCACCGCCGGCGAGTTCTTGAAGATCGATCTTTGTCAACAGGTTCGTTAGTATCTAGTACCGAATTTTTTGTTGTCGATGAGCTCATTTTTTTCGAGTGTTCGGATGAATCTTTAACCTGAAATTTTCTTTTATTTCTTTCCATATAGCATGGGCTGCACGCAAGAGACTTGCGCAAGATTGACAGCAGCTTCAACAACCAGATGCCTGTGCTGTTGGTTCGCCCTGAGGCGATTCTTGTTAATGTGGGTCATATCCGTGCTCTGATCAAGGCTGATCTCGTCGTCTTGTTCGACTCTTTTGGATCGACAGATAGTTACAACCAATCCATTTTCATCTATGATCTCGAGGAGAAATTGAGGATGAGCACCAGTGCTGCTGGAGGTCTCCCCTTTGAATTCAGGTATATGCAAGCCAACAGAGTTTCGTTCAGTATGTTATATTCTGCTAAACCAGACTATGTGGTTGCTTGCATAAGTCTAACGAGATCTTTTTTTTTTTTTTTTTTTTTTTTTTTTTATGTCATTCATATACATAGAGCATTGGAAGCTATCTTTATTTCGGTGATATCGTCGTTGCAGTCAGAAATGGATGTGTTGGTGCACTTTGTGACGAAGCTTTTGGCGCACTTGGAGGAGAGTATTGACCAGAACAAGCTGAAGGAGCTGTTGCAGTACTCCAAGAAGCTGTCCCAGTTTGAGTCCAAGACCCTGCTGATCCGCGATGTCTTTGTGGAAGTGTTGGATCAAGGTATGGCTGATTGGAATACTTGATTGATCTTTTTCTGCTTGACTATTGATGTCGCTGATCAATCAATCGCTAACAGGGTCCTTCATTGATTCTAGACGACGATCTGGCAAACATGTATCTGACTGAAAAGAAACAGGGACACCCAAGGACAGAGGACTCTCACGAAGAGATCGAGATCTTGCTAGAATCATACCTGAAGCAGGTCGAAGAGATCGCCAACACGGTCGCAATCGTGAAACAGCAGATGCAGTCGACCGAGGAGATTGTGAACGTGATCTTGGGTGCCAACAGGAACCAGCTCTTGCTCTTTGAACTCAGGATCGCAATGGGTACCCTGGGCATGTCGAGTGGAGCCATCATTGCCAGTCTCTACGGCATGAACTTGCACAACTATCTCGAGACCAACCCACACGCATTCGCCATTGTAGGATCAACTGCACTGGGTATCAGCATGATGGTGTTTGCCTTTTGTTCCCGCAAACTCAAGATGCTGGCCAAGGGAACTACATAGATAAACTGTTTTTTGTACAACCATAATTCATCATTAGAGAACGCATACACGCACAAATAAAAACGATCGCACTCGCTCTTTGTACTTTTATACCATGTCGATGAAGTCATTCCTGTCAATAAGGGAATCCAGACTGGATCGGCAGCACTATCCCGACAAAACAGCGTGCAACGGACGAAAACAACAACATGACTGAAAAAATGATAATTTTTGAAAAGGGGGTTCGTTCAGAATGAATCGGAGTGTGTCTCGATTCCATCCTGCGCATTGTTCCCTTGTGATGTTGTTCTCACGTACTTGCCTGGCAGCCATTTAAACGCAACTTCCCGCGCTTTTTTTTATTTATTTTTTTTTAACACCTTTCAAGTCAAGTGATTAATCGTGTTGTGCCACTTTCCTTGAAACGACCAGAACTAAATACGATCTCGCATGGCTTGGCTGTAGAATCAATATATCCAGATCGGTTCTCTTTCTCTCTTTCTCTTCGTTCATGTATTGTTTTTCATGTTCTCCTATCTGCCGGGCTTCTAAAATTAATACAAAGCGCACTGATGCATCTCTACTGGCACTGTGCGTACGTTCCCTTAAAAACTTTGATCTGTACCCCCAAACGGTAGCAAACGGAAAAAGCAAAAACCACATGCGCCAAAACGAGAACCAGGAAACAAAGAGGTGAACCGCTGTATTTTTTAACAAGGAGCGGAAAAACGGTTGGGACTTTGCATGTCCAATTCAAACAAATTTGCATTACTATTCGACAAATAGATAAGAGAGATCGGTTCACTCTAGCATCGCATCGGCCAGTAGCTTTTCTAGACAAGAGCTCTTAGCTTACGCCTTTTTGTATTGTATCTGTTCTGGCTGCAGTCCTACCTCCCATTAGTTGAACGCTGTTGTAGCTCTTTGTGCGTACTTTGTGTGATCAGCCCTTTTGGCGAATGAAGGGCCACTTTAGTGGTGTTTCGTCCTGTTGACCACATCTCTTTCTTTCTTTGTCTGATTGTCTGGCTAATGACTGACCGACTGGCTCTGCTCTGCTCTGCTTATGACATGCTTTTCTTTTCTTTGTCTCTTCTTCCTTCATCTGCAGGACTGTCTATGACCATCAGGCCCATACTCTTATACACCACACCTTTTGTTAATATCCTGTCCACCACACAACGTCTTCATTTTACTTTATTATTTTTTTTTCCTTCTTTGTTTCTCCTCTCTTCTCCTCCACTTACACCCTTCATATACACCTCACTTTTTTCTATTGCCACCCCACTTTCCTTTTCTTCGTTATTACCCCCAACATCCTACCCTCCTTCTCCATACTCCAACCGACGCTTGCACCTTTCTACTTTGTCGGTTAAGGTCTCTCAGTCTTCGTTTCCACCACCACTATCCATTTCCCTACTCTCCGTCCTCCAGGTAATTAGGAACACGCTCTTGTCCTTCGTCTTTGTCTCTACCCTAACTTTTATTGTTATTGTCCCTGTACTACTGCAGCACACAATCATTTTTCGAGATTTTCCTTTGTTGTTTCTGTACGACGTATATGGGGTCAGTTGTTTATGTATTTGTCTGTGTTCTATGGCAAATGTGCGTGAGCACAAAAGAATCATGTATGTCATATCCGTCATTCCTCTTTAACCATTGTGCATGTTCATCTGCACCGTTGGACGGTGCTGACTGACTGCAGCTATCCCGTCTCCACGCAGGTTCATCATTTGTTTGTTTGGACACACGCACACACACGCTAACACAGACTGTTCAGTGTAAATTGACATGATTCGTTTCCTTTTGATACCATATCGTTTTCATTCCTGAGCCTTGTTCTTGGGTCGACTGGACTATGTTGCAATTGCGTCTCTCTTACTCGTTGTCTTCTCTGCTCTGGCATCGTTTTTTTTTTTTTTTTTTTTTTCTTCTTTTGTCTCTTTTCCCCCCCTCTTTCTTTCTTTCATTCTTCTCCCTTTTTCGCTCGACTTCCCTCCATGGTTCCTAACATCTGCATGACCAACGTAATTTCTATTGTTGTCGTGTAGATATTAATCCCCTTCTCCCTGTTTTTTTTCATCCTTCTTCCTTGGGACAATTCGCCGACCTGACTGACCCTCACCCAGTTCACTAAACACCTCGTCTCCGTCTGTCAGCTGTCAAACAAGACTACTGCCTCTCACCCAACCCCCACATAAATACACCACACTCAATTACGACACCACACCCACCCACACTTTTTGATAACGAACAGAAAACAGTAGTACAGGAGGTAGCACATAAAGAAACGATACGATGGCGAATATGGATGTCCCGATGCCGCTTGCGGTCGATACGCAGCAGGAGACCATCATCACCAACAACAATGTCACCACTAGCAGCAGGACTCGCTCAAAAACAACAAAGACCGCCGTTACAGACTGCCATCGATGCCATCGACACTCGTCCTCCACCTCCTCTGCAGCTGTACCCACGACCCCGTCCTATCCAACCCTCACATCCGTCTCCTCCTCATCTTCCTCTTCTTCCTCCGCCGCCAAGAGCCATCGCCGCCGTTATTCCATTCAGTCCTCCTCAGCAACATCTACTTCTCCCTCATCAACCTTCTCTCCTTCGTCAGCAACGTCTACAGAACGCAGTCATTCTCAACAACGTCGTGTGTCACCTCATCATGGTCATAACCACAGTCATAGCCATCACTATCAGGGCCTCTCCACCCAACAATACCCGGATAACCTCCACCACCATCGCAGTCGCGCCATGACGACAGACTTGACCCACGCCGTATCTGTTGTCCCCTCTGCATCGTTCTTCCGCCGGATCATCAAGGTCTTTGTTGGGACAGCAGGCAGCAATACTGGCAGTAGCACCGATGACCATTTCATGGACTTTCGCCAGTCAGGAGTAAGAGGAGGAGGATTCAACAACAGCCTACGATCCCAGACAACCGGTCTGCTCGATAGTGAATCTCAAACAGATGAGAGTGGATCATGTGAAGAGAATGACTGTAGTTGCGATGATCACTGTGGCGACGGCTATGGTTATGGTTACCAAGACCACGATGCTTTCATGACTATGGGTGTACCAGGCCCGTCATCCAACTCGAGTGATCGTCAGAGGAAACGAAGCGGCAGCATCGCGAGTGCATCGACAAGCGCGAGTTCCACCGACAACAGTTCTGGAGGAGGAGGTCGTAACATCAAGAATCGACAAGGACGACCTGGCAGCATTGGAGGGGTCAGCCTCAGATCAAGCAGCACCACCAACAGCACCGGAACGGGCTCCATGACCAACCGACGGTCGTCGATCACAAGCAGCATTGCGGGTGAGAGCATGTATGACTATGGTGGTACCAGCAGCGGCAGCAATGGACGTCCAGGTGACAAGAACCGCCGTGGTTCGTTGGCCCGTCAACAGCAGTATCGCCAACACTTTACAGGCATGGGAACCTTTGCTCCTCAAGGAAATAGTGCTGCGATGATCCACCAAAACCAGCAGGACCCCATGAAGCGACGCCTCAGCTTCTTCAAGTCTATGACTGCCAACATGGCGGCTGCGGGGGTTGGTTCTCGACGTGGATCGGCCTTTTCGACCACGACGGCGGTCAATTTGACTGGAATCACCCTTCCCGACGAGGAAGACGATGCTGACTTGGATGGTGAGGGAGGTGAGGACGATGAAATGGTCAGCGTTGGTGGAGACAGTTTTGACGACAACGATATTGACGCCTATAATGATAACGACTTTAATGATGACGAAACGGACGACGACGACCATCGGATGGCGATTGACGAGGTGGATGCCAATGACGTGATGCTGACCCGCGATGTGGGGCTGGAACTCCACCGCTACCGCCGCCAGGACCGTGCCCGCCGATCGACTCAGCGCCATATGCGCCAGCTCCGTCGACAGAGTCTTTTATCCGATAACAATAACTTGATGTACCGGAACAAGGTCGGAGGATACATCATGTTCCCTCCACCCTTGCCCGAGTACGCCCAACGCCCGACCCCGATCCAGCTCCCAGAGATCCTCCATCTTATCTTCCAATTTGTAGTTGACTTGACCCCTCAAGACGACTACTCTCAGCGCGAGATCTACAGCTGTCTGCTGGTCTGCAAGCAGTGGTATCTGGTCGCTCAGAAGACCTTATGGCGCGAGATTCGGATGAAGAACCCCGACAAGCTAGCGCTCTTTGTCGACCTGCTTAAGCGTACCGATACGGTGGAATGCCTTGGCATTGAGAGAAACAACCGGGCCGTTGCCAATAGTCAACAAAAACAACAACAACAGCAACAACAACAACATAATGCGACTTCTGCAATAACACCTGTCATTGGAATGGCTACCACCACTATAATTACCCAGCAGCGCCCAAGACGACTCAGCTTCTTGATTAAGGGTCAATCCGGCCAGCAAGAGATCACCCCTGCCACCAGTGCCGGTGCCCTTGTTGTTGCGCCTGTGCAGCAGCGGCAGCAGCTTGACGAAGAGTCGGTCATGGCTTCTTCAGCAATGGTCAAGCGTCTCCACGAGCGTGCCTCAGCGGTGAAGAAGATTGTCCTCCACAAACTCAAGCTGATCGAGGATGCCGATGTCCTCCCTTTAACCTCGTGGTTCCACAACCTCCACATCATCGAGTTCTATATCTGCGAAAAGTTGACGGACCGGATTGTGATTTCAATCGCCGAGAACTGCCCTCAGCTACAGCAGCTGCTGATGCCCGGTTGTGCCAAAGTGACAGACCAGGGGATCGCGCAGGTGGCGCTTCATTGCCCCCGTATGCGGCATTTGGATCTGAGGGCGTGTTCGAACGTGTCGGACGAGTCGTTGATACTGGTGGCGCGTCACTGTCGCGATCTGTGGCACCTGAATGTTGGGCGGGTTAGTGCTGCGGGTAGGGTGACGGGCAAGAGTATTGTAGAGATTGCCAAGAATACCAGTCTAAACACTCTTGGTCTTGCTGGGTGTGCCATGACCGACGACGCCGTGATTGAGATTGCGCGTTACTCTCGCTCAGGTCTCCACCGGTAAGTTGTTTTCCTTGTTTGTTGTTTTCTTGCCAATGTGATACACAAAAAGAAACACACAAACAAACAAAAAAATTCTATCTTTTGCATGCACTTTTATTTACTCGTTTATAGCATCTCGCTGAACAGTTGCCCGTTGTTGACGAGCGCGTCGGTCCGGGCACTGATGCAACTATGCCCGAACCTAGCAGTGCTCGAGATTAAGCAATGTCTACTTGTGACGGATATGGCGACGTTGTATCGCTTCTCGACTAGGCGGGTCCTGGTCGAGTTGTGTCCTGAACTTCAGAAGCGGCTGGTCAATTACAAGTGCGAGCTCCAGGCCATGAATGCGTCGATCCAGTCCAGCAATGTCGTCTCGATTGCTCAAGTTGCCGCTAGTGACGATACTAATGGCCCTTCTGAGGACCAGCAACAGCAACAGCAACAGCATGCTGAGTCGCCTTCCTCCAACATTTCGCCGGTCGCAAGCCATTGATTACCCTTTCTTTCGAAAGTATTCTGTTGAATTTAATGACCTCTCCCTTCAACTCCCTTCTTCCTTTCCTCCTTCTCCTCCTTCCTCCTCTTCGCGCCTTTTTGTTTATGACCTTGTTCTGTAATGACCTACTTTGTACTAGAAAAAAAATGAATGAAAATAAATGACATACCCTCAGTTCTCCTCTTGAATAAATAACGCTGACAGAAACCCTTCAAGATGTGCGTATTTGTGGAGAGAGATGTCTAGATCGGCTTTTCTTGTCCCTTTTGAACCGATCGACGACGTACAAAAAAAGACAGAAACTACGGCGACTCGAATCCAACCATCCATTCTCACGTGTCGGCCATGGCCCTGATTCGGCCGGAGAGATCAAAAGCAAATTTTCTTTTTCTCTTCGGTCAAAGACACCGACGCTCACTCTTCCCCTTTTGTACTCCTGTCTTCCCTCCCTTTTCACCCTCCTCTTCTTTTTACTTTCTCCAAACATACACTCTCCCCTCTTCAGTCACCCTCAACAACACCAACAACCTCATACATAATGGCAGCTTCATCGAAACAGGAAGTCGACTCTCAGGAGCACCACCAGACGGCCCCTGTCGCCCGCAAGGAAACACCCTCGATCCTCGCTCTCGGAAAGCTCTTCCCTCAGAACAAGACTCTCGACAAAACCGTTCGTTTCTTGAGCCAGGTCCGCGGTACCGACAAGACCCTCATGGTAAGAATTTCTTTCCCTTACTGTTGGGTCGTGAAAGAGACCAGCTCGCTCTTTGATGGACAAGGAGCAAACTGAGAAAAAAGTGACCAGGCGATGGAGCACACGCACTTTATTTTGCATCTTGGGAAAGTGAACAACGAAAAAGTCTGACTTTCTTCATGTCAGGGCGGGTTTGTTTTTGCATGGGGAAGAAGGAGGCGAGGAAATGACACATCAAACACAGCAAAGCAACACGACAGCATGACAGCTCGACAACAAGGATAAGCTCAAAAGCCGGGACTGCGTGCATATCGACACCAACAACTATTTTACAGGACACCTACCAACATGGCCGCATGGACTGCATGGATACGTCGGATCAGATTTGAACGTACAAAGAGCGCCTTGACCGTGGTGTTGTTTTTTCTTCGTCTTCTTTGCCTCTATTTTCTTCTTTACTCTTCAAGGTGGGCGTGCAGGTGTGGACAAGGACAGCCATCCTTACGAGCCATTGAACTCTCAATGATCTTTTCCTTCCGGAGATTGCTTTTCATTCATTGTTTACTTCCCACTCCACACCAACATACCTTATCCCAACGGCAATTTTGGTATTGTGGGAAAATGCGAGAGAATGGGACAAGGGAACGAACAAGACCAGCCCGTTTTGTGCCATCTGTTGATCAAAGGAAAAGATTTCGCGGGCAATAAACCTGAAGAGACTCCACTCTCGAGTTTTGGTTTATTACTTTTCATTTGCCGTGTGTGTGGGGAGAGAGAGCACAGAAGCTAGTTAACAGGGAAAAAGGGTTGTGGTGGGGAATAAGAAGGTGACCTTAGTGACAACGGCAACCGTGTTTTCCCGAAGAGGGGACAGAGCTACCTTGGTCATTGCCTGCTCTCTCCTTTTTCTTGAGAAAAAGCCTATTTTCTCTCTTTTTTTGTTGTGCACTCGTTGTTCCATCTTGAGATATGACGAACTGCTAACCGTGCTGTTCTTTGTCTACTTCCGGCGTGGACTTTTGTAGGTTGTGCAATACTTTTCAAAGATCTTCATCTGGTACTTCTTGAAGCGCGGTCGTGAGTCGACTGCCCAGCGCATCAAGAACTTGGCTGGACCCATCTCGGATTTCCGTATCTTGCTTCGTTACTATGGTACACACGCATTGACTGGCTGCTGAAAAGATGTTCGATGCAATGGTGTCGACGATGGCATGTGGCTGTTTGTTCGCCGTTCTTTTTTCTTACACTCTGTCCACCTCTCTCACACTCTTTCAATGTCGATGATCATTCTAATAGGTCTGTTGCCTTTGATCCAGTGGATGCAGTATGTCGACAACACTCCTTCGCCCAGCCCTCTTATGCTCACCATCGACCGCCTCCAAAACATTTGCAACTTGATCTACTACCCATTGGAGCACATCTATTGGTTGGGAGCTCATGAGGTTATCCCTATCTCGATGGAAAAGACCAACAAGATCGCCATCTGGTCGTGCCGTTTCTGGGCTGCCTATGTCGTATTACAGTTTGTTCACCTTGCAGAGGAGTACCGCCTCTACAAGAACCGTCTTCAGTCGATCCAGGGACAGATCCGTGCTGCCGACTTGAAGGCCAAGGAGACAGGCGAGCCTGTTGACAAGACGGTCTTCAAGACCGAGATGGCTGCATTGAAGGCTGAGAAGAAGGGCATCTGGATCAACACGATCATCAACACTGGATACCTGCCCCTGACTGTTCATTGGAGTTTGGAGAACTCGAGCTTCCCCGATGTCGGTGTCGGTATGTTTGGAGGTATTGCTGCCCTTGCCCAGTTCTACGTTGCCTGGAAGTCGTCTTAAGGAATTCATTGTCTGGCAAGTCAGCCTTGAAGCAAAAAAAAAAAAAAAAGAGCGATACGCCTCTTCATGATCTCTTTGTTACCCTTTTTTCTTAACTCCTTTTCTTTGTCTTTTTTTGATGCTTCAGGAAAGCATATATACACATGCGCATATCCATTTCACACATGAATAAAAACTCTACGAAAACTTGTAAATATCCTCCTTTAATGCATTCCAGCAGCGCGTGAAAAAAAAAAAAAAAAAAAAAAAAATGAAAAAAGTGACTAAGGCGGACATCCGGGAAGCTCAAAGTGACTGTTGATGGTTCAAGGCATGGATAGGTGTCTCACCCTCCCAGCAAGAAAAGACCCACTTTTTCACTTTCTTTTTCTTATTATTCCTTACTCATCACAACCAACTAATGCACATTGACCATGGCTGCAGAACAGACAAGGGACACCATCACCAGGACAGCATCCAGCAGTAACACCAACACCACTAATGGAGACAGGAAGGATACCGCCATCCCCGACGAACCACTCTACGACCCCCGCAGTCTCCAGTACCTCGAACCGACCCAGACCAGTCTCCAGTGCTCCGTCTGCTGCGAATACTTTACCCAACCCGTCAGCGTCCCCTGCGGGTAATTCATTATTCTCTTCGCATTGATAGAAGAGGAAGAATGCAGGAAGACTCATTCCTTAAGAGAGCATTTATACCATGTCGGATAACTACTGGCCTAACACCTTTTTTATATATATTACTGTCCTTCAGGCACACATTCTGCAGAGGCTGCATACTCCAGGCCCTAGAAGTCAGTCCTGGGTGCCCTCTTTGTCGCACAACGATCGACCCCTCGGCACTCTATGAAGTCATTGCCCTTTCTCGAATCTGCGATGAGCTCCTCGTGTACTGCCCTCATAAGGCTCTAGGCTGTAACCATACCTGTCAACGGATCCAACTGGCAAAACATTTGAAGGACGATTGTGTGTATATCGGGACGCTTTGTCGGGTAGAGGAATGTCGGAAAAAGCTGTTGAAGAAGGATCTGTCGGAACACATGGAGAGTTGTCCGTATAAGCGGGTTGATTGTCTGATGTGCCATGCCAAAGTCCAAAAGTCTCAGCTCTCGGTAAGGTCTATTTTGCCAGGAAGTGCGTGGGACATGGGGTGCTGGACCTCAAGTGTGAAAAGAGTTAATTCGGCATCGATGGACGGCATGGTCGATAAGACAATGAGATGGCTGTTAATTATTTTGAACAGCAAATATTCTATTGCAAGATTGCTGACTCTGCTTGCTTTTTGACCTGAACTTGATAATAGGAGCACCATAAGACATGTCCGGCAGAGAGTGTTACTTGTCCGCATTGCGATACGACACGGACGCGGCTACGACACATGGATCATATCAAGGAGTGTCCACGACAGATCATCCCTTGCTCACTCTCGGAATTTGGATGTCCCTGGAAGGGGCCCCGCTTCGATCTGGACGCCATTCATATCCCCCAGTGTCCCTATGAGGCGATTCGTGGATTCTTGGAGCTTTGCAAGTCGAGGATGGAGGCTCTTGAACAAGAGAATCAACAGCTCCGAGGACTCTTCCATGACATGAAGCCTCAAGTTCAACAACTTCGGGACCAAGTAGGACAACTCTCGGAATCTGTTCAGTTGTTCAGTCATCAGGAGCAGCAGATAGGAGGAGGCGGAGGAGGAGGGTTTGGCCAGTCCATGCTCGGATACATGGACATGGGCTATCACAACTACCATAATCACCCACAACAGCAAATGTATAGGAACGACTCGTATGACGAAAGCGCTGGCGAAGGTGGTGATCACGAGGATGAGATGCGCGCAGCTTTAGCTATGGAACGGAGAAACAATAGCATTGGAGCAGAATCGATGATTTCCAATGGCGGAGTAGGTGGCGGGGGAGGAGCAGGAGTACGAGGCAGTGTTGCAGATACCCAGGAATTGCTTATTTCTGAGAACGAGCGGATTCGGTCTGAGCTCGAGACGTTGACAGCGGGACTGGCGTCGCTGGAACTCAAGCAGAATATGGCCATCATGACAGAAAGCATGAGACTTCAAGAAGAGGTTCAGAGTTTGCGGGCAGTCTGTCATGGACTCCGGATGCAGATGCACTATCTACTGTTAGAGCAGCAGAACAACCGACACCATTCACCTGGACCTCCACCACCTGGATCGCCTGCAGGCGCAAATGCAAATATGCAGCAGGCCATAAAGGGAGGAAATAATGGCGCGGGCGGTGGTGGAGGCGGGGGATCTGGCGGAGGGAGACCGTTAAGTACCAATGGACCATTACGACCTCGGTTGTCAGGTATGTTATTCTCTTTTCTGTCGTGTTTTACGCGCAATTGCCTTGATCAGGACAACGTATGTAAAAAGAGGTACTTATTGTAACTTTCTCTCTCTCTCTACCGCGTCTTACATAATACCTATCTAGATGGCCTTGGACGTCAGGAAACCAAACTCTGACCAAACCGTTCATCCAACCATCCCTTTTTTTTCACTCATGCATAAACCTGTACAAAAAAAGTAGAAGCGAATATACTCTTTTAAGTTGGTGAACGTTGATAAGGCCACAGTCTCAGACTAACAATGTGGACAGGCTGTGTCGTGTCCCCGTTAGAACCCATCACCTCATCGCGTACTGGAATGCACAGCGATTTTTTTTTTTTGAATAATCGTGTTTCTGATCTGAGCCAACACGGATGAAAACGTCATCGAAAAGGAGAAATGAAAAGTGAATAAAAAGAGGCCAGAATCGATAATCCTTCATGATTGTCGTGAGTTATCTCCTTCACGATATGGAGAGAATGGCTTATGTGTGCATGTTTTTCGTGTTGTTTGTACCTCGTTTAACGCGATTTCGCTGATTTGATCGTCTTTTTTTTGTTTGTTCGTTTGCACTGTTAGGATCAACCGTGCAATAGCAAACGGTAGGGTTGTCGATGTCTGATTATGGTTGTAGATTCATATCCCTTTTCTTTTTTTTGTTATTCCTTGTTTGCATCTGGCTTTTGTCCTTTCATGGTCCATCTGACAATTTATTTCCTTTGTGCGCTAACTCTACTCTCAGGCGCCAGGGAGCAAAATGCGTGTGCTCTAGACCTTTTCAAGAATTGCAATTGACGTCTCCACTTTCGTGCCTGGATGAAGGTTGGTATGATAGCATCTTTTTTTTTTCTACATGGAATAGCTCTGCATTGTCAATAAGAAATTGTTGCAAACCTCTCTCACCTTTGTCATGAATTATTTTGTTGCTTCTACTTTTTTTTTTTTTTGCTGCACTACAGTTGTTGTTGGTGTGCAGAGATGGATTAGAACCAGTTATTAAATACACAACCGACAAAGGAAGGAGAAAAGAAGCAAGCAAGGAAGGAAAAGGTCTATACATGCATGTATGTGGACTGTTGAACTGTTGGAGAATACAATGATGAGAGGGGAAGAAGAAGCCCACTCTACATTCACTCACTCGTCATTGTTTTTGTCTTTTTTTTCGCTATCGCTTTTATGCTCTTGCTATCCTCAGCCCACGATCGTTGATACTTTCACCCCCTTTCATGACCGTCCTTCCTTCCTTCCTTCCTTCTTCTCTTCTTCTTCTCTTCCTCTTTTTTGTTTCCCTGTCTAACTCTTCTTTTACTCTTATTCCATCCTTCATTTTCTTCTTCACAACTCTTCACGCAACTCCACTCTGCCACTTCCTTCTCTCGTGTAAACTATAAAATGGATCGAATACCCATGTCTCCTTCGATCGTATTCCATTCTGCTGGCTTTTGGACTCCTCTTCACACTTTTTCCTTATCCTGTCCATGTCCTTATACTTAACCTCCATTGTTTAGTTCCACATACCCATACTCCTCTCAAAACGATATATAGCGCCCTTTATTCTGCACAAATACACATTCTCTAAAGCTCTACAACGCAAACTCTAGCCCAAGAACAATACCCTCTACATGTCCATATAAGGGAACACCTTCTCTATCTCTCTCCAAGCAATAATCAACAGCAACAACAACAACAACAACAACAACAACAACAGACATGCATAACGGCGCCTTCAAGCGATCCAGCAAGGATCTACAGGAGGCTTTGGTCATCCCGTCAACTACATCAACAAAAAGACCAAGAAATCATCCATGGCCGGCGGCAACGGCGACCTGTTCACCCAAAGCAACAACAGCTTTTCCAGTCACCCTCACCAGCCCCATCACCATCCTCTTCATCGTCACAGCAGTAAAAAGCCTATAGGTCTCTCAGGCTTGACCACGTCGGATCTGAAGAAGGACACGAGTGGCGACCAGGTCTCGCCTTAATCCTCCCTGACATCGGATTCGGTTTCGCTTCACAACTTTTCGCTTTCAACGCTTAGTAAGGGCTCGCTGGACGAGAATCCTTCCTTCATGTCGTCAAACGGGAGTGCAGCTGGTATGTGGGATTCAGTCAACAGCAACAACAATTACAATAGCAAGAGGGAGGAGAAGGACATCATCAGTTCTACCATCAGCAACAGCAACAACACCAACGTAACCTAGCCAAAGCCAGCAGCTTTCTGAGATCCCCACGCAGCCCAGGTGGGTTCAATGAGAGCATGCGAATTTATCCAATGCAGAAAGAGCCTACGCTGGTGCACTGTCCACCCTCTGTCGCGATCTTGGACCAATTCTCACCTGAACGCCAGAACTGGGTACGGGAGTGTCCCAATCAGTCATTGCTCATTGGAATCGGAAATGCGTTGCTTGGAAGAGATGTGTTGAAGTCTGAGCGTGCTTGGGATGTGGTGGCCCCAACGCCAGGTGATGGATGTCCCTATGATCTCCAGAGTTCTGCAGACCTTGTTGCCCCCGGTCGTGAGTAAGTTTTTCGCTTGTATATTTTTTTCTCTCTTTCTTAGCGCCTTTACGATTGGCTATGGACGCGACGCGACGATGAGTGCCTTTTTTTTTTTTTTTTAAAAAAAAAAAATACCTGCTAACATACAAAAATCATTAACTTTCCCTTGCTTCGGTCTGTTTGCACATAATAGTTTTTTAAAGACAGGATATTACAACCCTAACGAAGCAACCGGCCTCGCTTTCGTCAAGCGTAAGTTTACTCGACACGTTTTTCTTTTACTCCCATTCAATATTCCTAGTAGTTATGCATACAGCCAATATGCGTGGCACATGGATGATTTTTTTAACATGCGTTTTTAATGTCTCCTTAATGTCTGAACAGTAATGCAGATCACCAACCGGGCTACGTCCAAGTTGTTCGACATTGAGTGCAACCTGCGCGTCGGTAATATGGAGCGCACATCCCACCCTGTACGGTCCTTCAAGGACAACCCTGGTAACACGGCCACCATGAACGAAGTTTTCCTCTTGTATACGTCTTCCTTTTTTTAAGCTTTTCCGCGGTTTAAGTGTTGAAAGGTTACGTGAAAAACTCTATTCCGAGGTGCGCCACCAATTCAACCCAACTGGCCTCTCTATACACAAACTAATAAATCCAACTTGTCTATTTAGCGATGTGGAGGAGCCGTTCCAGCTAGAGATCGAGGTGTCAGAAACACCCATCGCTACCAAATTCGACACCATGGCGGGTTTCTCCAACACCCAGTCCGTCAATCAAGGCTACCTCCACCTGCCCTTAGTACTTGAGCCTCTGGAGAAATCTGTCCGGACCTACAAGTTGCGTCAGGCGATTTGTATGACGGACGAGAGTCAACAGCCTCTGGTCTCTGTGGCGGCGATCAAGGCCCAGAGTAAAGAAAAAGTTGACTGTGAGATTGTGGTCATGATTGGCGTCCATTTCTCGAGGAGCCGGTCGATTATCGGTCGTGGGAGAATGAGGTCTTGTTTGAGGGCCATTTGACGGTCATGACCCGTGGTCTCCGTATAGCCTTAAGTCTTGCTGTGTATCGCTTTGTATGTTGACGCGACTTTACTGCTTTTTTTTGCCTTCGATCTAACCATCGTTTTCTTATTTTCAACTTGTTTTTTCGATCGCTGAAAAGGCGTGGAAGCGTTACTGGGCGGCACTTCAAGGAAACGCCGTTAAGCTCTATGATGTCGAGTACCAAACAGTAAACACGATTTCTTTGTCTGGTCGCAAGTCTCCAATGTCTTATGAATGATTAACACATACTCACCCTATCTTTTACCCCGCACCATGAAAATAGAAACGAGACCCAATCACGACAATCTCACTGGCGCACGTTCTAGCAGTCCAACCACCAGACTACGACAAGGTCGATGTCGACAGCAACGGTTTCGCTCTCGTAATTTCCCCCATTGGAATCAACATGACTAACGCGTCCGAATTTGATCTCGCCAGCAATATGGATAATATCATCTATGCGTTTACGGATTCGGCGCATTTGCACGAGTCCTGGAATGTACAGCTGAAGAGGGCGATGGAATTGTATCAAGAGGGGACTGCGAGGAGAGAAGAGATCCAGGAGGCGAAACGGAATCGGAGTCAGAGACGTGGTAGTGCTGGTAGTGTTGAAGCGGTGGAGGATGGAGGGGAGGAGGGGAGGCGTGCTGAGCTAATTGACATGCGATTCGTGTCGTAACCTTTCCTTCTTTCTTTTGTTTGGAAGAACAGGTCCTCAGAGACTCTTTAATGATACTACACTCCTCTTGGTTAGCAAGTTGGATGCCAATGAACCCTCCCGCGCTCCAATAAAAACTCAAATTCAAATAAACAACCCTGGTACAAAACACGTGTTGCTCAGCAACCAAACAGGACAATTATCGACAAAAGACAAACGACAGAAAAAAAAGTACTACTCCCTCTACGCTTGCCTCATGAATGAGACTGGGGGCAGGGACAAAAACTAAGGCAACATTCCTCGCTTAAAAAAGGGGTTGTGGGTTGTTCCTTATTGCTTCTTTCTTGTTTTCTTCCATCATCGTCGCAGTATAGTGCTGATTTTTCGTCTACGTGGAATGGAATATAATTGTGGCTGCATTCTGTGGTTGTTGAAGGGGAAGGAAAGAGCAGGATTGCAGTAAATGACAAAAACACGAAAATAAAATGAGCATCTCTTCAGCAGGAACGAGATGACAAGTTCGGTTGCAAAAACGTGCAAAAAAAAAAAAAAAAAAAAAAAGAGCTGACGACAAGGAGCAAAACTGATAACAAGAAAACCAAGGAAAGGTCTAGGCTTAATAATCGTTTCGTTTTCCAAAACAGCTTACGCATCCCTGGTTCTGCTCGCTTCGCTTCACATCGTCGTATCGCACGTCGTCGTGCCCTTCCCCTTCTTGTATTTTTTTGTGTTTGTGTATTGAGGAGGAGGGTGACCCTTTCCACTCCAAACTTCAGCTCCACCGGAGGAAGGAAAGGAGAAACAATGACGGTGTCATCGTTGCTGGCGTTATTCGCTGCTATTGCTCTGAAGACATAACGTGTTGAGAGACTGGGAGGAGGAGAAGGCCAAAGTCATTCCGCTCTCCGAGTGCGCCTTCTCATGGTTCGTCGTCGACCTCTTCCTCTCCCCTTTTTTTGACCTACTGAGCTTACCCTCCGTTTGGTGTAATGTATGGCTCTCATCATTTTTTGCCAGCTAGAAAAGGGATGAAATGCCTCCTTGTCGAGCCCATTCATTCATACTCCTTAGTCTCTCGCTTTTTAGGCGTCCATGAGGAGACGAAAAAAGGGTTGCAATACAACTCCTGAAAAAAGAAAAAGAAAAAGAAGAAAAAGGTCATTATTACCCATTGCCCCTTCGTTCACACCGACCATTGCATTTTCCTCCTATTAGTCTTCCTTCTTTGCTTCCTTCTTTGCCCCGCCTCCTGCTGTTTGGGCATTCAATTAGCACCAGTTTCCCCTCTCCCCACTTCCTCTTTCCTTCCTTCCGTCCCTCCTTCCATTTTGTTCGTCCTAGAAATGCTGACTGCCCCTGCAAGGGCTTATTTGATTGTCTTTTTCTTCCTTTCTGTCTCCTTGTCTGAACCAATAATTAACAATAAACAAACAACAAACGAGCACGGACAGGTCTGTGGGTAAGAAGTTCAAGCAAACCTTGTGCCTTTGTTGGGTTTCCTTGTCTCCGGTGTTCTCTTTGATCCTTTTGGGCACCCTTTTTTGGATGTCCATTCCATTTGTCGCGAATGTTCGCTCTCCCACTTTCTCTACCTCTCGCTTTCTTTCGTTTCTTTTTGCTTTCTTTTTCAGCTCAACTTTTTCTCTTTGTCTTTTCTCTTTTTTCTCTCCTTCCTTCCTTCCTTCGCTCTCTATTCCCATTAACCATTGCTTTTCTTCACCAGTCCTCTTCTGTTTATATCCCATCCATTCCTAATAGCTCAACTAAGTTGCATTTTCTTGCTGCCTTTTCCTTTCATTTGCCGTTAATTGCCACGCGTGTCAGTTATTGCTCCCCGCTCTCCTCTCGCCTCTCTTCTTTTCTTCTTCTACCGCAAAGAGTAGCTAGTCGTTGCTCTTTTTCGCTTGTCCATATTTTTTTCAACCTAGTCCTCTACCTATTCAACTATTCAACCTTTTTTTTTTTTCTTTCTTCGTTCTTCTCTTCTTTTCACTTTATCCCAAATACAGTATCTGCCTACTAATACCTTGAATGCCAGCAACCGACTCCACGACGACGATGCAGCCCATCTCTGGACCGATCCCTGTCCCTGGGACTCAGCGGGAGCCTACCACGCCCCCAGTCTCGGATATTGGTGCTCTTCTGAGCAACACTAGTACGTCGGGATCGTCGACTCTAACAAACGCCGTCTCCCCTCGAACCTCTGTCATTGGCAAAAGCCAAACTGCCCTAAACCACCACCATCAACGTGAATCCGCGAACTCTACACCACCTTCCGCCGCGCATAACCAGAACCACCACAATACTCACCACGATCGCCACAACAACAACAACATCAACAATATAAACAGCGGTCTGCGCCGGTTCCCGAGCATCGGTAACACCACAAAGCTGAATGTCGAAAACTCGACGCTTCGGGCCAAGATTGTCGAGCTGGAGCGGTACCTGACAGGACTGAAGGAGGAGCTGATTTTGGCCCACCGACAGATTCATGCGCAACGGGCCGAGATTAAGAATGAGAAGGAACATAAATCGGAGGAGGTGGATGGGTTGAAGGAGCGGATTGAGGAGTGTGAAAAGGAATTGAGGGTTAGGAAGGAGGAGTGTGATGGTTTGCGTGCTCAGTTGCAGGTGGCTAGAATCCAGGGGGACACCATCACGGAGAAGGAGAAGAAGAAAGTCGAGGAGGTAGTGTCAAAGAAGGAAGAGACGACAAAGAAGAAGCAGACACCATCAACAGCAGCAGTGGCAACAGAAGCCGCAGAAGCATCGGCAACCACGACAGCAGAAAGCAATAGCAGCAGCAGCAGTGCTAATTTGGACCGAATCAAGGCTCTGGAGGAGGAGAATGCACGCAAGGACGCCCAGATCAAAGAGTTGTTGGAGAAGGTCGACCGTCTAGGCACAGAAGTATTGAACCTTGAGCGTGACAAGGCTCGTCTAGAGCGACCCCTTACACCAGAACCCGTTCCCGCTGTTACGACTGCAAAGACCAAGATCGCCGTTGTAGCTCCTGAGGTTCCACTGCCAAAGAGCGCCACATTGGACAGCATCATCCCTATCACGGCCGAAGCCATCATTGCCGCAACCACCCCTCAATCAACATCCGTCTCTGCTGGGACCTGCGTCGATCGCCGTCTGCCAGAGTCGACCTCCAACAACAGCCTCAAGTCCTCCAGCACCTCACCCAGCTCAGTCGAGAGCGACTCTGACCTCTTGTCTGCCAGTGGCCTGACTGCTTCAGCTGGTGCTGTTACAGTCAATAGTGTCGGGTATAATTTCGCGGTCGAGCACCCCAAGTTGTTGGCCAAGTTCCAGGCTCTGAGGATGCAGCATGCACAGGCGTCCGAGTATGTTGATTCGTTGGAGAGCGAGAACCGGGATCTCAAGGTTCAGCTGTTGGATATCTGTGCCGGATCTGCCCTTGTTGCTTGAGAAGCGAAGCGTTCAGGCAGGGTTAAAAGGGGAGGAACAGGTTAGGTGTGGAATTTGAGGCTGTATTTATGTTTGTGAAGACGTACGATGTTGTCCGGCAAAGGAACGACCCACAGGATGGAGGGTGGGAGAGGAGGAGAAGGAAGGAGAACCATTTTGGATTGAACACGAACCATCCTGGCTTATTATCCCACCTCAACCCAACAAACAACACAAAGGATTCAATAATATTCTGACGAATAAAACAAAAAACAAAGCATCTAAAAAAACACGGAGTTTTGCGCCATTCAATTGGTTATGCTATGCTACTTTCTCATTTCGCACCTACTAACATAAGGCAGACCTAACTTTTTTTCATGCTAATTGAAGGGAGGGGTTGCTTTAATCTTTCCAAACCAGCCGTTTTCTTTTCTCTATCGATAATTATTGTACACATGGTTGGGGGGAGGAGGGGAAGTGATGGGGGTTGTTGAATGATCCTGAAGTGACTGAGATGTTCTTTTTTTTTTCCTGGTTGTAAAATGTATCCAGTATTACTCGTTGGCGCCGTAGTAAGTATGCTGAACATCCACGACACGCTTGCCACGTCCACGAGCAATGTCCTCAGGAAGCTTCTGCTTCAATGACAGAGCCTCGAAGGTGGCCTTGATGACGTTCATGGGGTTGCGCGAGCCCCAGACCTTGGCGCTGATATCCAGAATACCGATGCACGAGCAAATCTCGTGAATGTAGTGGTTGCACCGGTTACCGAAACCTATTAAGATGATACACGAATGAGTCAATTCAGATTGCAATTCTAAAAATATAATTACAGGGCATCCAGAAGGAGAAGTCGAGTGTTACCTGGGGGACGGGAGCGGAATTGGATGTTGGTGGCGTGGAACTTGTGGTCGATATCGTGGTAAATGGTGCGATCATCATAACGCTCAAAGGCAGTCAAGTTCCTCATGGCTCTGTTGGTAGCCTTACGGACAGCTCGAGCGACCTCATCATCCTTGCCCTCGCCATATCCTGCAATGCCCTGTCCGTTTCCAACCACGACCAGCGCGTACATGCTAGGGATCTTTCCAGCAGTGGTCATGTTGGACGTACGCTTGACGACCAAAGCGCGCTTCAAGAACTTTTTCAAATCATCCTTGGTCAATCCGTGGGGGAGCGAGGCCTCGTCAACGTCGTCGTCGGCCTGGTTCTTAAGCATATTGTCCAGTGGTGGAGCTGAGGCCCAGAGTTTGGGGGTCTCGAGGTCCAAGTTGCCATCCTGATCGGTCTTGCGGGGGTAGTGGTCGAGGAGGGGGTGGATCTCTGAGAGGTTGTGAAGGGTTCCTGGGTGGTCGAGTCCAGGGACGCGAGCGACTGTGGGCTTTGATGCTCCTGGGCGTTGGCGGGCCATGGCGACGGCTGATGTGGTGGTGAATGTTCTGGTGACTATCGTGTTCACAAGTTCAATATGCATGAAGAGGTGTTAGATACAGATTCTCTGCGATATAATCCATGTGTTTTGGTGGTTTCCTGACATTTTTGTTTGTTTGTTCCTGGATATCGGTATACAGTGAGAGACGAGATAGAATTGCTGTTGCTATTTTCCTGCTGGTTGCTGGTTGTTGTGTTTTTTCAATTACCATTCCTGGAGGTCGAAGCCAAAGCAGACGCGGTGATGTAACGCTGCCACAATGCTGGTGATGCCATTATTGTTGTCGTTGAAGTAAGAAAGAGAGAGAGCGAAGGATGCAAACTGAGTGGCATTTGCTCGGGAGTAGAGTTGATCGGGTTGTTTACTCAAGTCCAAAAGGGGACTGCTACTTTTGCTATGGAAAGGATGCACATGAGTTAAGAAATATAGCTCGTGCGATCTAAATGTCTTCCCCGGATACCTTCCTAATTCGGATTAGGTTCTTTTTGTTCAAAGGGCGTGTGGATCGCTGATTAATTCCATGGCCCACAGAAATTGCGCAACTTTGCCCAGGGTCGAGCACGCCATCGTTCGTTGTTGTGGAGAATGGAGATGACCGCTCGCCTGTTCTTTTTTTTGATTTTTTTTCTGTTCCCTTTGGGTGACAAATACATCGCCCTTCTTTTTTTTTTTTTTTATATAAATTAAACATTCTTTCCCACAAAGCTTTCTCTTCTGTCACGTCCTTCCCTATACCCTTTCATACCCCGGATCAACATCCTCCCTCTCACTCATACCCTACAGGAGCACAGCTACAAGCAAACACAACCAACCCGTTCCTTTCAATTCGACTCAATTCAGTCCACTCTCACAATAACAAGCTACACCCCAGAATTACCTTCATAGTCGCAGACACCACTATGGACGCTTCAGCACAACAAGGATTTGGGGAAATCCTCTCCCACTTCATTGGTTGGGCCTACTTTATCGCCTGGTCCGCCTCCTTCTACCCACAAGCGATCCTCAACTGGCGCCGCAAGTCCGTCCAGGGGCTCTCAATGGATTTCATCTACCTCAACGTCCTTGGCTTCCTCTGCTACTCGATCTTCAACCTCTCATTCTACTACAGCCCAGAGGTCCAGGAGGAATACAGGAAACGCAACGATGGACAGGACAACCTCGTCCGCGCCAACGATGTCTTCTTTGCTGTCCATGCTCTTATCCTTTCATCGTTTACTCTCTTCCAGACACTGATTTACAAGGTAATTGCGAACAAAAGAATCATTACAAATGCAAGCAGCCCCTATCTGCATTAGAGTTTTGTCTTTTGGCGAAACAAGGAAAACAAGCACGCCATTTTTGCTAGAGACGACGAACGAGCGACGCGTGCCCCTCATATGAGCAACGGTGTGTGCGTTCAATTTGAACAAACATCACAAAAAAGGAGACCATTCTAACCATCTCAATGCATTCTACGCCCAATTTTTAGCGTGATGAGGGTCAGAAGGTCTCGAGCCCTACAAAGCTGCTAATCCTGATCAGCACCTTTGGCGCCTCAATCGTCTTTGGCGCGGCCTACGTCGGCACCTCGCAATGGATCGATCTGCTCTACTACCTGAGCTACATCAAGCTCGGCATCAGCTTCATCAAGTACTGCCCTCAGGTCTACCTTAACTATGCCTCCCAATCCACCGTCGGCTGGAGCATCCACAACATTCTCCTGGATTTCACAGGTGGCGCACTCAGCATCGGTCAATTGGTCCTCGACGCTTACATCTCTGGAGATTGGTCGGGCATTTCGGGCGACCCTGTCAAGTTTGGATTGGGCTTTTTGAGTATTGCCTTCGATTTGGTCTTTATGACCCAGCATTTTATCCTGTACCGCAACCGCGAAGACTTTTATGCACCTTTGTCGATGATGGAGAACAATGGTGAGGCGCGTGAGAGCAAAAAGCTGCTGTTGTTGCCTAGTCATAAGACTTATTTGAGCATGCAGCGTGAGGATGCGAGGGTCTCGCGACCTGCGAGCATGAAGGATCTCGAGTTGGGATTTGATGACTCTCAGTATTCCACCCGTCACTAAATCGTAACCACTCCTTTCGTTTGTTTCTTTCTTTATTCATTACACCATATCCCTATCCTTAATTCCCCATCGTTGCTTTTGACGACGGTAGATAGTATCCCCTTGCAACCTGTATCATAGACCCCATCCATGTAATATACCAAATCATTTCGACAAATGAATACCTCCTTGACCTGTCCTTGAAAGGCTGTATGTGCAGTTACTGAGGAGAAAAGATAGGGTGACAGAGACCGAGCTTCAGCTGTCGCTCAATTGCCCCTGGGAAGTGTTCGGTCAATTTTTTGAAGTGGATGCAGCGCTGATTTATTTTTCTTTTGCACCTTATGTGAACAATCGCAATGGCCCCTTTGTTACCCCATATTTTTTTCTGCACTGTGGTCCTTACCTACTGGCTTCATTGCTTCTTCCCACACGCACGTCCCTCTTTCGTCATTCATCTCAACAAAAAAAATGTTCCCCATCCTCATTTTCCATATCAATTTGTTTTTTCTCGTATCCTACATTGCCAGTACTGCGGATCGAGCGATGATTGTTTAGGCAGCAGAGAATGTACATAGACAAGGACAGAAAAAAAGGGACCCTGCTAATCTAGGCAAAAAAAAAAAAAAAAACTACAAGTTCTCGCCGCAGTTCATGGGAGTGCTAGAAAAGTGGAAAAGAAGACGACTCCTGCTCTCATTATACTTGGCATGACAAAAAATAATCACTCCCAAGGCTTCCCGAAATCTCATCCCCACCAACAACAGTAAGACGATACCAAGCTCAAGAACCTGCCACGCCTGTAGAATATTTGTACAATTTGAATTCCTTACCCTTAACTTTGTCCAGTACACCTTTTTCTCGCTTCGTTGGGTAACCCAGTTTTCGGCAATGTTGGTCCAATGCCTGTAACCGACCGAGTACTCCTTGTTCTCGAATAGCGTCCCACCGCG
This sequence comes from Linnemannia schmuckeri, assembly GCA_029449235.1. Classification (NCBI taxonomy): domain Eukaryota; kingdom Fungi; phylum Mortierellomycota; class Mortierellomycetes; order Mortierellales; family Mortierellaceae; genus Linnemannia; species Linnemannia schmuckeri. The sequence goes on along the minus strand of JANATG010000012.1, from coordinate 561,497 downwards.
ATCCATGCACTCTCACTCATTGGCGGGAGTGTAGTACCAGGTGTTGCAGAGCCAGGGGCGGTACTGGTTGTGGTTTGTGTTGGAGAACATTGGGAACTCTTGGCCAGAGAACTCGACTTGGTCCTCCATGCCGCACAACTCCCATTGGTTGTTGGACTCGCGAACCATGCGGCACTGTCGTAGTATTGCTCGTTCTCTTTCATGGCGTGACCACTCATATCCAAGACGGCTTGGCTGGAAACATAGCTGCATAGCCACCGACATAAAAAAAGAAAGGAGAAAAGAGATGTATATGCATGGTTAATGTCTGTCTCTCAACATCAAACGCTGCGTCTCGTGAAAGGCTGCAACACCAACAGAAGATTGCGGAAAGACGCGTAAAGGGCTTACGTGAGCTGGACAGCAGCCAGGACGAGGAGGGCGACAAATGAACGCGACTCGAATCGAGAGCACCTGTTTAAAAGAAGTACCATGATTGCAAGATGTTGGAATAGAGAGAGAGTGCTTTGGGATGAAAGTAGAGGGAGAGAGATGAGTGAAATTCAAAAACAGAAGCCAGACCATACATCTCTTTTATAGTTCTCGCGAAGTCCTGGGTCCGTACTCGCGGATCATACACAGTATAACGGGAAGAAATGTTGGTAAGAGCCGATCCAAAAAAAAAAAAAACGCTGAACCAGGCAGCTGACACACTTTTGTCAGGTTTCGGCGGATACAATGCCTGAAGAGGATTGTATCTCGATACTAAGATGCATCTTCATGATGAAAATACACATGAGTAGCGTATTCTTTTGAAGGTATGGGTCGAAACTAGGTTGGTGACGAACGGGCACATTGTCGCGTAAGCTTCTAGCCGGGTTCTTTCGTAGTGGAGCAGAGACAAGAGTACCTGCAGAAGATAGGGAGGTCGAAGGATACTGAGAGCTAGGCGATACGGAGGACTGGCTGTTGCCAGCTCATTTCCACACGTACCTTTTTTCCGGCACGGCGCTGACACTACAACCTTATTATTTTTTAATTGACTGACAAAAAGGTTGAGCGAAAGGAAGATCCTCGAAAACCCGAATAATGCGAAGGGGAAGTATAGGACCATGGGGAATAGAGCTTTTACTGTCGCCGTCAAAGTTACTTACCGAACGCGAACAGGTGTCATGTATTGATTGCTGCGCTTACGAAAGGAACAGGCAGCTCGCGTTTGACAGCGAACTAAAGCCAAAAGATGCGACTTCTGCGTAGTCGCGGGCAGAGGATATCTCTGATCTTTGTTTATTTTGCTTCTCGGCTTAATATCCCTTTGATTGTGGGGCTTTGTTGCCTTGGAATCTTGATGTCGATGTCACTTTCTATAATTCACTCCACAACTGTACCTTTAGCCTTGTAATCAAAACATTACTCTTTTTGATCGGCATCCACCAACGGCAAAGCATAGTCTGACATGCTGCCAATCGTTTTTCTCTCTGCCTTGAAGGCACCTGCAAAATTAGACGGTGCAATAAGTGCAAGGAAGCCTCCATTGTTGTCCAGACTTCTAGTCGCTAATTCCTTGGTGTCCTCACATCCTTGTCTCGCAATTCTTATATTACTAGCATGTTATTCACACATGCAAGGATATTCTCGTGAGGCTTTGGAAGTACAGGCGGTAGACTACGAGAAATCTGCCCCAGAACTGTATGCTTCTTTCTTCATCAAAGCCTAGGCGCATCCTACGTACAAAGGATAAAAAGCTACTTAGCCTAGTCTTGAACCTGGCTACATGTTACTATGATTTGTACACCCTTTTGACTAACACTGTAGGCGACGCGCTGGTATATTGACAAATAAAATGTTGCTGACTTGCTCATGACAACACGACGAGCGGTTGTAAATGAAATAAGAGAGAGTGATGGGCCTGATGGGCTAATAGATACTAGTGTCAGGCTGCCATGCAATGCCACCTTGGTGTGGTACTTGTTCGATTTTGAAATGGATATGACATTCAAATTTTTGTATGGGAACAGCGTAATGGTTCTTTGTTCCTAGGTGTGTAATGTGGCACATGGTCTCTTTTGGCCAACAGCTCTTGCCTAATATCTTCTTTTTTTTTTTCACACATACGTGTTACATTCCACGTCCTCACCATCTCATCTCGCAACATACAATGATTTTCTATCTTTATCCGCATAGCCGAATGTCGTCAAGTTCCTATCCGTAGAAAACAACCCTTCCCAGGATGAAACGACGAGTATGCATTCCGTCTTCACTAACTAGCAATAGCTATGAAGCGTCAACACAGCCTCTTGCGGACCTATAGGACGTACCTTTTCTTTCGCCATCACTTTTATTCACTTTTGACCTTCGTCTTCTTTCCGAAAATTCGCTCTTTTTTTTTTTTTTTTTTTTTTTTTTTTGGTTGCAAAAAGGACTCCTAGCAAAGGACACTACTTCACCCTTAACGCGTGCTTTTTTTTGATCTTTTATAAGACTAAATAATTCTGAGACGAGGATAAGGTGCTGGGCAACTATTGGAGGATGTCATTTCGCTTTGAAGGCAACGTCCCTCGCGACCAGGTTTTTGTTTCGACCTTACCGCCCCCGAGGTACAAAATGTTTCCATAGTGCACGAGCCTAACCGATTGCGAACAAATGAGTTCTGCCATAACATTAGTCCAATCATGCCTTTTTTTACTACGTGTCTATTTGTATTCTGAAAGATGGTGGATCAGGAGCACAGGAAAGAGCGAGCAATTGGTCTTTGAGCCGCTGCTGGAAAGGTGTGCAAAACCAAGAATATATTTTATGTATTTATTCAAACAAGGAAATGTAGCGCTCTGTATGCATTCAAGGATTGTCTTTTTGCTTTGGCACACCTCTTGTCACGTCTGCTCAGTTGCCAGTTTTTTTTTTTTTTTTTTTTTTTTTTTTTTATCGATCAACTCTTGCAAAGGTTGAAGAGCAAGACTGAGTTACTATCACTGCGGATGATATTGCGTAAGACATAGGTAACTGAACCGAAGAAAGGGCAACCACGAGTGCAAAAATCGGGGCTATAGTTGATGACCACACATTAAAGGGGCTTTGCCAAAAAGGGCGAACATCATTTAGTTGTATTGGTTCATGGGTGACTGACGAGATACATGGGGAATTATCCCTCTCTAAATTATTAGTTGTAAGGAGCACTTCGCTGCAGGGATTACTGTATAAATACTGTTACTCAGGGAGAGGGTCGAAGGCCAGAGTTATAGGACCGCTGTTAAGCCCTCAATTGGTACGGGGTAGTGATAGTAATGTCCTAATGGAACCACACGAAACAATATACTGTAACGCGCCAACGAAACTCTTGTCAGTATTGCTCTCGTCCAAGAAGTGATGTGTAAAAGGACCTTCTATTCATAATATCAAAGAGGGGGTTTGTACCTGTAACGCGCCAACGAAACTCTTGTCAGTATTGCTCTCGTCCAAGAAGTGATGTGTAAAAGGACAAAGAGCAGACAAGAGGGCTGGGCGCACTACTAATACTATGTCTACAAAGAATATGACTGCTAATCTAAGGCATCGCCACCGCTGCCTAGCCGCCACCTTATTTTGCAACAATACTCACCCATGGAACCTCAGCGCTACATCCTTTTCCCTCACATCTCTTCTCCCATCCACTTCATTCTGTTGGTTTTTTTTCGGGCACACCATCCTTATCTCTCTTTGAACTAGAGCAAAGATACCAAACGCCACCAAAGTAGTTGCACTGAATAATGTTTCTTAGATGCACGATTCTTGCATTCGTCCATGCTCTTTTCTTGACTCTCAGTCTCCTCCAGATTGACGCTGCACCAACACACCCACAAGAAAACCGATCCAGTTTATCTTCCTCTGCACCCTTAGCAAGCGACATCGATGGTGTTAGCATCCTCCTCGACAACGACGTTGACTCTTCCACACCCAAGTTTTCGTTCTTGCTATGTCCCATCCAAGATCGTACAGCGATGGAATGTCTGCTTGTCGTTCGTTGAATGAAGGTTAGGAAAGGATCTGAACGACTCGCATCCTTTTTTTTTCGCGCATTTCTGCTTACAGTTGAAAATGCCCAAGTGACCTAACTGGTGAACAATCATGCCTTTGCTTGTAGATGGATATATGTCCATACCTAGCACAAGCGGCGCAAACAGTCTTGTGTCCTTGTTGCATAACAACTCGGTCGCTCAGCCAGAAGTATCAGCATACTCTCAGTTCTGGATCCTCAATGGTAAACCTTACTTAATTTTGACAACGAATGCAAATGTTTCAATTCTTCTTCTCACCTTCTTGCAGCTGTGTCTGACACTTGTTTGTTTTTGGTTTCAAGGGATGCTTGGTTCCCTCTCCAAGTGTTTGGCGGTCAACAAAAATACAGGAAGCACAGATATGATCCCTTCGACACCGAGGTACCAACCATCTGCTCCAACAGTGTCAGGCGTCGAACCCTGTTCTTTTACGACAACAGCCGCCAAGTCAAAGTGAACACCCCTGTCGGACAGATTCAAGGCTGGCGCGACCAAAATGCCTTTCGGTTCTTGGGCATTCCCTATGCTGAGCCACCTGTGGGCGACCTTCGCTTCGCTGCTCCAGTTCCCAAGGCACCGTTTACGGAAATCCATGATGCGACCCAGTACGGACACACCTGTCCGCAGACTCCTAGATCCAAGGGTATCGGAGCTCAGATCCTGTCTTGGCTGGCGCAGTCTGCGACGGAGGATGAGGCTTGTCTAAACTTGAATGTTTACACCCCTAGTCTGAAAGGCCAGGGCCCACCCTTACCGGTCATGCTATTTTTACACGGGGGTGGGTACACAAAGTATGTCAACTCTTGTTGATTGATTTGCTAATTGCCAAGGAGGGGCGTCGTAAGGGATGAAGGACTCAAAAAAATAAAATGAGACTGGTTACTAATCCATCAAATGTCGCCTCTTGAACAATAGTTTTTCCGGTTCGTTGATCATCTTGGAGCCTGGCAACCTAGTCTCTCGTGGCGGAGTCGTCGTTGTCACCATCAACTATCGCCTTGGTCTCTTTGGTTGGTTCGAGAACATCAATTCGTGGGCTAGGACGGCCATCCCTGGCAACCAGGCGTTACGTGATCAGATCCTTGCTCTCCAGTGGGTTCAAAAGAACATTGCCTCCTTTGGTGGTGACCCTTCTCGTGTCACCGTCTTTGGTCAAAGCGCAGGAGCTCACAGCATTCGTGCTTTCCTCTCTGCACCATCCACATTTGGACTCTATCAGAGGGTCATTAGTGAGAGTGATCCGCTCGACATCCCCTTCAAGACATCGCAGGACGCAGCCAAGATCAACAATTATCTTCTGACGCTCTTGGGCTGCAACTCTGGTAATCTCGACTGTGCACGCGCCGCATCGACCAACGATATCCTGGAGGCAACAGTGAAGGCCGACCAGCTGGCGCTCGATGATGACATCTGGACAACGTTTGGACTGGTCGAGCGGCCGACCATCGACGATGAATTGATTGTGGACGACTTTACGGCACTCGTCAGGTAGGGAAGATATAACACCAACGCCAGCATCATGTGGGGTACTGTCAAGGATGAGGCCGGATTCTACGTGCCCATCTACTACACTCAACCTGTTCCTATCTCAAATGCCACAGAGTCGTTGGAGAGGATCTTTGGAAAGACCAGGACTTCTGCTATCCTCGCATCGCCGTACTTCCCACTCTCTCCAAGCGACCCAGATACCTTCCGGGTTTCATTTACACAATTCGGCACGGAGTACTACTGGCTATGTCCACTCCAGTACTTCAGTCGGCAGATGACAAAGTACAAGCCCATCTACAACTTCCGTTTCAGCCGGGGGCGTGACATGCCACTGGTCGAAAGCAGTTTTTGCGCCGCCAGCACAGGTCGTGTTTGCCATTCGAATGAGATCCAGACTGTCTTTGCAAGTGGTGCCGCTGTAACCGGGTTCTCTCAGACTGGAGACGATGCCCGGTTTGCACGGCAAGTCGTTGATCGCTTCACCTCGTTTGCCAAGGCAGGGAATCCAAATCCTCAACCAGGTCGTCTTTTCGGTGTCGAGATAACCAACCCAGATGTCACGGAGGTCGAGTGGTTGCCCTTTGGCCAGTCGCATGCCACGTTAGATATGAATGTTGAGAGTAAGATGGTATACAACCTTCAAGCTGCGTCCTGTCAATGGATCGAGGATGGCCTGAAGCAGGATTTTATGTTCCGGCTACCATCCTCCTCGGATGACCTTAAATAAACATGCCCATCTCCACTTTGTCTCCCCTTTGTATCCTTCTCTTCACCATTTTACCTTCTCTCTTCTTCTCCTTTTCTTTCTCTCTCCTTGCAATAACTGCTTCAATGCTTTTGTTCCATGTCTGTCTGTGCGTGTCACCTTGCTCGCTTGTAGTAGCGTGATGTAGTGTGGGTCCAATGGCTGTAACCGCGCATTTTTATTTTATTTCATTTGCAATATGACATGCCTATCAGTGGCTTAGCACGTCCCCTCTCGCTCCCCCGTTTCCCGCCCTTTGGCCTCGATAATAAAAATACAGCCTGTCCTGTTTTTTCACTTTTCTCTTTATCGGTTCCCACTTTTGTCTCCTAACTTGACTAAATAGCACCGGCTCCACCACTCTTTACACACACACTCACACACACTCACCCCACCACCCATCAACTCAAACTCATTCACCATGCGCGAAGTCATCTCTATCCACGTCGGACAGGTGAGTCTTAACTTTCTTTCCTTCTTTCCACAACACGCTCTTCTGTATTAGTTATCGCTATCATCATCATCTCAGGTTCATCACGCTTGAAGGGGTAGCGTGTCTTCATCATCATTTTCATGTATAAACAACAACAACAGATTTACTGACTTGCTCGTACGACACCCTTTTTCATATGTCAATCCTTTAATAGGCCGGTATCCAAATCGGTAACGCCTGTTGGGAGCTCTACTGCTTGGAGCACGGCATCTCTCCCGATGGTACCGTGTAAGTATTCTTTTCTCACTTCAGGCACAAGGAAAAAACAAAAAAGAAGCCTTAATACAACCAAAACAAACACACGCAGGAACAACATCGAATGACCTAAATAACACCGCCTGTCAATGGAAAAATACTTCGTGCTCACTCTCTCTCTTTCTCTCTTTTCACTTTACTCGTTCATTGTAGTGCCTCTGACAAGCAGGCTTCCCAGTTCGACTCGTCCTCGAGCACCTTCTTCTCCGAGACTTCCGCCGGCAAGCACGTTCCCCGTGCCAGTAAATGTCGTTTTCCATCATCGTCATCTCTTCCCCCTTAGCCTAGTTTTGTTTTCCTTGACCTCCTTCTCTCGCTTCCTTCCTTCCCCCTTTCCATCTTTTTTGCTTTGCAAGGAGATGAAAATTGGGAAATTGTTTATCGTTGTTTGTAGTTGATGGGGTGGTGTGATCTCTGGTGTTTTATGTCCCGAGAGCAGCAGTCCGGTCGCCTGTTTCCCCAACTTAACACAACTCAACTCAACATGCATCTCGCTTGTATATTTGGTATCACAATTGTACCGATTACCTTGTCCATCCCTAACCTTTTTCTCTTTGCCTTTCCGTTAACTGCAAATAGTCTTCGTCGATCTCGAGGAGACCGTCGTTGATGAGGTCCGCACTGGTACCTACCGCAAGTAAGAACGCACACACCATGGCTATTGGCAATATATCATGGATACTCGCTCGACAGTGAACTGCAGGAATATCATCAGGAGACTGTGACAAGATGCTAATTCACTGCCCATTTCTTTTATTTATCCTATCAGTCTCTTCCACCCCGAGCAGTTGATCAGCGGAAAGGAGGATGCCGCTAACAACTACGCCCGTGGTCACTACACCATCGGCAAGGAGCTCGTTGACTCTGTCCTCGACCGCGTCCGCAAGCTCTCCGATGCCTGCACTGGTCTTCAGGGCTTCTTGGTCTTCCACTCTTTCGGTGGTGGTACCGGTTCCGGTTTCGGTGCCTTGCTCTTGGAGCGTCTTTCCGTTGACTACGGCAAGAAGTCCAAGCTCGAGTTTGCCGTCTACCCCGCCCCCGAGATGGCCACCTCGGTCGTCGAGCCCTACAACTCGATCTTGACCACCCACACCACCCTCGAGCACACCGACTGCGCCTTCATGGTCGATAACGAGGCCATTTACGACATCTGCCGTCGCAACCTCGACGTTGCCCGTCCCTCGTACACCCACCTCAACCGCATGATCGCCCAGGTCGTCTCGTCCATCACCGCCTCGTTGCGCTTCGTTGGTTCGTTGAACGTCGACTTGACCGAGTTCCAGACCAACTTGGTTCCTTACCCCCGTATCCACTTCCCCTTGGTTACCTACGCTCCCATCTTGTCCGCCAAGAAGGCCTTCCACGAGCAGTTGTCCGTCCAGGAGATCACCTCTGCTTGTTTCGAGACCACCAACCAGATGGTCAAGTGCGACCCCAAGAACGGAAAGTACATGGCCTGCTGTCTCTTGTACCGTGGAGATGTCATCCCCAAGGATGTCACCGCCGCCATTGCCAACATCAAGACCAAGCGCACCATCCAGTTCGTCGACTGGTGCCCCACCGGTTTCAAGGTCGGTATCAACGACCAGCCTCCCTCCGTCGTTCCCGGCGGTGAGGTCGCCAAGGTCAGCCGTGCCGTCTGCATGTTGTCCAACACCACCGCCATTGCTGAGGCCTGGAACCGTCTTGACCACAAGTTCGATCTCATGTACGCCAAGCGCGCCTTCGTCCACTGGTACGTTGGTGAGGGTATGGAGGAGGGTGAGTTCTCTGAGGCCCGCGAGGACTTGGCTGCCCTCGAGAAGGATTACGAGGAGGTCTCCTCGGACTCCAACCCCGATGAGGAGATGGTTGAGGAGTACTAAGTTGCTTTTCGACGGATTGCTTTCTTGGATGAATGATGAAAGTTTTAAATTCTTGCAGAGTCCGTTTGCAACAATTTGTGTGTAAAGATAAATACCAAATAAACCTTTTTCAAAAATGCATCCTCGCTTCCCTCATTGTCATTGTTAGTGATATGTTTTTCTTTGGCTCTCAAAGGCTGCATTCCTTCATATCATGCATGTGAAAAAAAAAAGCTCCAGTGGCAAGTAGCGCTTTTTTTTTTTTTTTTTTTTTTTTTTTTTATTATTATTATTATTTGGCCTGTTGTCTAATTTTGTCCTGTCGCCGCAAGCAAGTTCTCGTAGGGTTGGGTGTTTGACTGCAGATTCAGGTATGGTTCAAAGGTATCTGGCTCAATCTTGAACTTGGTAAGCTATTGGAAAAGGAAGAAAAAAAGAGCACATAGAGTGAGATATTAGTGAACAAGCATTTAATAGTTCACTTGCAACAACAACCACAAAAAAAATACTAAAAAGCGCGATTGTCTTACCTCAGTTTTGTAGCACCGGACATCGAGGACGCATTGGAGCCTCAGTTTATCGTGCGTCGAGATATTGACGCCCTCAGAATCCGTACCACTGCCACCACCGCCAACTGAAAAGGCACTAGGCAGTTTTGGTCTCGGGACCCCAGCCCTGGGTTTCGCACCAGCCTTGAGCTTGTTAGAATGTTCCTCCTGGCTCTTGCTCTCCGCCAACTTCTCCGCAAGAATATCGCTGTACCGCTGAGTGGTCGCAACAATGACCTCCCTCGTCCACGCCTGCTTGGCCTCCTCGCTCAGCACTGCGCCCGGGCCTGACATGTATTTCGAGAGGGGGCCCAGGATGAGTGTCACAAATTGCGATGGTTCTCGGGGTGGGTCACCATAACGTACTGCAAGGGCCCGGACATTAGCCAAGGTGTCAACACAGTTCTTGGTAATCAAAGCCGTGATACGTTCCTGGACCGCAGGGACATCCTGACGAATTGCCTGCAGATTGAGCTTGAACGATTCCAAGAGGATGGGCTCTTCGGCCATGGTGGGAGGGAGCCGGGGTTGGATCTGGTGGGTGAATATATCCTGAATCCGAGCAGTGACACTGTCGACATCGCTGACAACCATCGACAACTGTTGTAACATTGTCTCCTCAACAGATATCTTGCCAACAGGTCCTGCTCCTGCCCCTGTTGTTGCTGATCGGATAGACCCTGGCGTTGGCGTTGCTCGACCTTGTGGACGGGATGTATTAGGATTAGCGTCAGGTGCAGGCGACGACGAACGCGACTATAATTGAACACGGTTGTTTAGAACAAAGCATAAATCACGTTAATAATAGTTGGTACAGAGTACACATTGCACATATTGGAGAAAAAGGGTCGAACTGTACCTGAATAGATCTGCTCTTTGTTGGGTCCAAGTCCTTTGCAAGGTTGGTCGAGATCCAGATAGAATATCTAGCCATTAACTGTAAGGTAAACTTCCAGAAACTGTGTGCGATGCCGTAGAGGAATACGTCTGATGACCAACACCGCTCAATCGCACGAATAATCGCCATACTCGCCGGCAGTTGGACTATTTGCAGCAGGGAGGTAAATAGCAAGGTTATTATTTCCGTTCCATGCACCTTTCCTCAGGATGTCGACAGCGTTTTTCAGAGATGCCTGTTACCTTCGGTGGTATTAGAGAACTTGGGACTTGTCTCAACATTTGCCTGCAAAGCATCCTCGATCGACATGGAGATATCCTTGAATCGAATTTGGAAGTACAATGGAAGCTTATTTTTTGCGATTGCCTGGTAGCTAGGCTGAGACCTTAACCGTGTCAAAGATCGACGGGACCCACACAGCTCCTCAATCTTGGACACAAAGTCCATGGTATCTGTATAGTTGCGATGAAAGTCATCTGCGATACCAGGCGAAAGGATATGAGGAATGTTACTCAAAATTGTTTCCGCACTCAGGTTCCAGATGCAGTTGACGGGGATATCAAAGTTGGTGCCCTTGAGTTCCCTCTGAGTGACATCGATCAACGTGCTGCAATGGGTGTCGATAAACGCTAGGACTTTGTTGAACATGGCCACGAGTGGTCGGACTGTGATGGCGCCGTCGGTGGTTCTGTTGGCCTGCGCTTGGACAGAGAGTGCAGCTCGAGTAACAGTCTATGTGTTGGATGACAAAAGCATCTAAGTATATAGTCCTGTTCTAATACTCTGCGTTTCCATTACCTGTGAAGTTGCATGTTTTGTACCTTATTCAAGAAAGGAGCCAACAGTTCTTCAGAAATGACTTTTTCAGCCTCTGCTGTCTGGTCGATCAAGGCATAGGTTCTCAGACACTGAGTGAGCGACTCCTTATTAGATACTGCATCGGCATCGGTCAGTTGAGACGGATGAATACATGCGCGCAGAACTGTTGACAAGTTCTCGCTCATTGTCTCCTTGATCCTGACCAAGCGCTATAAGCAATAGAAAGAACACATGAGTAAAATGTTGCAAAGCTAAGCAAGTTTGCGTTATCAGTTTTAAGTCAAATAAAAGACCTACCCAGTCAATGTTGGTGACAAAGGGCAGCGACGCGCCCTTGGTGACAAGATACTGCATTTGGTTGTATTCAATGGCGACGCGCTCCAGCCTCTTTGCGACACTTATGCTACGAAACAAGAACACCAAGCAGCAATAAACGTTAGCAAACATGAAATATTCAGAGGCGCATCTCAGTCCTCTCACATAATCTTGCTAGTGATAAGTATATCATTTGAATACCTTTCGTTACCGTCCCTCAATCCTGAAGCTGTCTCAGAACCGCTTGAGATTTGAAGCAATCCTTCCACCTTGGCCACCGACTCGGAGATGTTCAGTAGAAGTTGGAGACTAGCCTTCTTTTCCCGAATCTCTGCACGGTGCTCCAGTTTCTGCTCCAGACTCCTGACAACAGACTCCAAATTGGATTTCACAGCCTAAATCCGATATGAAAAAGTGTTGTTGGTTTAGTTCAAAGGCACGCCATGCGATGAATCGAAATCGGCCCTGAGAGACAGAAAGCAGAAATACACTCTTGCAAAGGAGTACATACGACGGCGTCGTCCTTCATCTTGTCTAATGGCTTTCGGAGGTCCTCCATCATCTTGTCGACACCGTTGAGGTTGGTCGAGAGGTTAATAAAGTCGGCATAGTCGCTGTTGATCAATTCGACGAGCTCCGTCTTGAGCTCCTTCTTATGCGAGTTAAGCTAAGAAACATGGTAGCGGTGAGAAAAGAATACGAACAGGTGAGCCGGTTGTCCAAGTGCCCATTATCTCAACCAATGCGCGCCGCATTCCCCTACTTCGCCTCCCCTGGTTATGAGTATTCTTGTACCTGAGACTTGAGCTCTTCAAGAGGCAGGTGTCGACGCGCCGAAAGGAACTCGTCGGTATCAAAGTCAGCAGCAATAAGCGCCGCACGGTCAATGCCCGTCGAAAGTGGGAAATCACTCTCACCGGCAGGCACAGTCGAAGCCAACGCGTCCTGATGTTGTTGATAGTGACGAGGTTGACTGCCGGCTGCCATCTGGAGTTGTGAATTGAGGGTGTGGAGGAAGGCAGAGTTTGCACCGTTGGAGTCGATGCTCAGATGGGATGGTTTTCTGGCAGAGGACGAAGAAGTAGAGGGGATGGTGTTGGTGACGTCTGTTCCTGGTCCTGTTCCATTGCTGGGTTGAGAAGGATGATGATGGGCACTGTTGTTATTGTTGGCTGTGCTCATGTTGTCGGTTACTCCTGTGAATGCCACCATCTGGGCGAATGCGCTTTTCTTTTTCTTTGGCTTTAAAAGAGAAGTATGAAAAAGTGGGCGTCAGGAGAGGATAGGAAAGATGAAGTTGAATTCCATGAATCAAGTTTACAAGTCACACAGGTCTATTTTATTCCTCCTTCTACGCGTGGAGAGAATGTGGTTTGGGTGGCAGAACAAGTCTCTCGTTACGCTTCCAGAACGCAACCAGCTCCCTCGCCATCCGCTCAGGGTCATCTTCTTGGACACAATGACCAGAGTTTGGAAAGACGAGCATCTGGAACTTGCCCTGCATCTGTGCAATCGTCATATCTTTGTCCAGTCGATCCGTCCCTGCAAGGACTAACAGCTTGCCCGCCCTGCACGAAAGAAACTTTTCTGTCAGGCCTGTAAACCATCCCTTCCAGTACTGCTCAGAGGCTGCCAGATCGGTCCGCCAACCATAGCACGGATTCTCAAGGGTTGAATTGTTGATTAGTTTGACTAAGGGTGGACAAGACACTCGAGCCGATTCAATGTTGCGGACTGTTCCTGACTTGACGCTAAACAGCCAAGAAAGAACACATCGAGTAAGCAAACATGGTCACGGCGATTTGTCTTTACATACGCTCATCTCAAAAGAATAGGCATTGACGAACCTCCACTGAGCGACCTTGTCGAGCGACCGAAAGTTGACTGGTCTGCGTTCAAGCCAACCATGAAGGTAGGCCAGTGTCTCAATAGCCACCCCTACAAAACGCGGATGCGAAAATGGAAACGAGTCAAAAGGGTCAAAAGGATCAGCAAGAATATAAGGGAAACACTTCCCGGGACACATTGTCATGTCAAACATGTTCTCTTTACCTTCCACAATATCTAGAACCGCGACGCCAATCAAGTTGGGGATCACTCCTCGCGATGCTGCCTCTGATACCACAGCTCCACCCATGCTAATATAAAAAGCTGAGTGTTAATCAATGCCGTTATTCTTGTCACTAATGACCATTCCAACATCCTACACACGTTCTTACCTGTGTCCGACTAGGATAATGTCTGGAAGGTGCTGGCCATACACGGCATGGATCACATTCTCGAGGTCTTTGGCGAGTCGGTCAAGGGACAAGTTGTTTTCATCTCCTGATGTTGTCTCTCCTAAAAGTATCATACAAGGAAATGTGGCGGCTCATGAGCACTCCAGAGGATCGCCTCAAAAAGGTCAAGCATGCGCAAGACCCACAGTACACGACCAAAGTCTGCACTTACCATGCCCTCGAACGTCAAAACTCAGTAAACCGACTTCATCTCCAACAAGCTTCCTGATTCCTCTGGCCGTCAATGCAAACGACAGTGCGGCAAGTCCAGCGCCATGATGCATCACAAACACAGGTGCTCCTGGCCTGCCCTTTGTCTCGTACACGTTGAAAGTAATATCAGCCTCATCCTCAGCCTCGGCCGGTACTGTGACTGACCGCTTCTCCTGAAAGAAGGCATTCCACTCTAGTGGTGCGTACCGATTGGAAGCGCTGGGCAGACCTCTTCCTCCACTTGCTCCGCCTTGCCTGAGTTTCGAAGGGTGCACAGCTGGAGACGGGTTGAGAAAAGACGAGGAATGAGAGTCGAAGCTGTCGCCTGTTTCTGCAAGGTCGTCGTCGTCGTCGTCCAGGCGTGGTGGCAGTGGTGGTGGACGTCCCTTATACATATTCCTTAGCATGTCATTTGTCATTGTTGAAGATGTGCGTGTGTGTTTCCTGTGAATGAAAAGTTGTTCGTGTGAAAAAAGTGCAACTTCGAAGTGGCGAACGCCCTTTTATCCTATGGAGCGGTAGCGGTCACGACCTTTCTTTCCTTCACCGAATTTCAACACCGTAAAAAAAAACCCCGCCTCTTCTCAACTCATAATTTTCACGAATGGAATGGACCACCATGGACAAGCACCCGTAGAGGAGCAAGATCAGATTGAATCAGACGCATCGACAATCTCATGTCCACCCTCACCAGTAATATCAGCAGCACACGAGCAGACTGCTGAAGAACAAGGAGTCACCGACGAACTCGCCTCAATACAAGAAGAGCTCCAGACTGTCCTCGAGTATGTCGACCACGGCATGCTCCTCAAGAGCTTCGATACCCTCAGTCGTCTCACCGACATTGTCGTCACTAACTGCGAAAAGTTGGGTAAGCGAACACGAATACTGGCAAAAGGGCCTTCTTTTTAATAACGTTTGAATCGTACTCACAGGATATGTGGTTTTCTTACTCGTTGTTTTTCTTTGTTTTCGCTCTGTCCCTGACTAACAGGTCTAGCATCGGACGGCGGAGGTGCGGTTGAACAAAAGGCAGGATTCTGGACAGGACTCAACAACTGCTGGCTATTTGCCTTTTCCCACTACGGGAATGCACGCTCGGACGACCAAAGGATTCGTGAGCACCATCTGCATCACCTCCACAACAATGTCAAGGCCTGGGCTGACGCACTTGAAAAATACGGTCTTGTCAATTATGAGCTGGGCCTGTGGGAGCAGGATATTCTGGAGGCAATTGAAGTTTGCTTGTTTAATACTAGCGTATTTGATCCCTCTACAATAACAACAACAACATCCGTCAGTGTGAATCCTGACAACGAGGATGAGGACGACGACTACAGTGTGAACTACAACTAAACCTGAAACTCCAGTAAATAAAACGTGCACGCTAGGCGGTGCTAGGTTGAATGCCTCACTGGCTTACTTAGTGGTGGTTTTATTTATTAAAGAGAGATAAAAGTACAAGTGATCGATGTTTTATGCAAAAAAAAGAGAGGAATATGCAAGAAGAGATGGCAGGAGATGGTGAAACATTTGAGAGAAAGAAAAGGAGACGGACGAGGCTACGAAGAAGAAAAGGGTCGTCTTGATGAAGACAGCTTGACAGTTTCTTATGCAAAGCGTCCGATGATGCCCATGACGGCAGCACCTGCCCACAGGGCCAAGAAGCAAAGAGATTTGACCTTCTTGGACTCCTTTCTGATCTCGCCGTTCAAGTTGAATTCAATGGCCAACAAGTTGACATATCCCATGTAGAGCAGTATTCCTGTTGAGATTGAGTCAAAGATACCCTCCACCAACAGCGAGGATTTTGAGTTGGCACTGTAGCCGCTTGAAATACCGATACCAATGGCGGCGCCAACGGGCGTGGTCAGCGAGAAAATGAGAGCGAGGACGTAGTGGGTATATGTGGTGTCAAAAGCTAGGTCAGCAATTCGTGCGCCCAGAGCAAATCCTATTATCATCGACAAGTGAGAGGAAGAGGAAAGAGTTGATGAGATTCTACTCTAGCCGTCCTTGACCAATCATTTACGCGCATGCATATATATATAACTGATCCGTAAAGTATAGCTGGCCGGTGTCCGCTTGCTTACCTTCAAAGAACTGATGGAAAACCAAGGCAATCAAGAGTCCTGTAAACTCAGATCCAGTCGACACTCCGAGGGAGACACCAATGATGACAGAATGTGCTGCAATACCAGCCTCAAGAATATAGGTCGAGATCCTTCGCTGTGACTCGTCCAACAACGAGAGTCCGTGCGAGTGGGAGTGTCCAACTTCCTGGGTATGGTGATGGTGACTCTTGTCCTGGTGGGTATGGCTGTGGGCATGCTTGGTGTCATGGTCATGATGGTGGGCATGGTCGTGCTTTTGGTCGTGCTGATGGTTCGAGACAGTTTTGGTGGTTGAAGAGTCAGAGGACCTTACTCCAGAGACATCCTCCTGAGGGGCGTGGACAGAATCGCACGAGGTGATGGACGAGCATGAGTCATGGCAGGGTGTCTCCTCGACAATGGTTACACTGTGGCCAGGACAAGGGGCAGCCGCAACACCTGTTGCTCCCATCCCACCGAGATCAATGTTGATTTCCTGCAGCCCCTGGTTCGCCGCTGCCTCACGCATCCTTCGCTCGTTGTGTTCGACTGCAATAAACTCGATCCAGTGCATGAAGAGTGAGGAGAGCAAGATGAAGAGGCCTCCAAAGGCAGTATAGTTTTCAGAGAAGGCAGGTCCCAGACAGGGCGAGGAGAGATTTGCCATGGCCGTAGGCATCATGTGGATGAAAGCTGTGGCGAGAATGACTCCTGTGCCAAACTGCTTTCCCAAGGTCAAGACGCGGTCTGATATCCTGAGGGCACGAACCTTGGAGGCAATGACGGGCATGAACACTCCACAGGTGCTAGCAGCGAGGATGATGAAGACACTAGCGATATGAAGACTCATGTTGTAATCCTGTCTATCTTCGGCCCCTGTTTCACACTCATCTGGCATCATGGCTAGTTTATTTCGTAATGATGAACCGAGGCCATTGATTGAAACGTAGCATGAAAGAGAAGTAGGATAGGAAGGAGACCAAGTATATGAAACGACGGTAGCAAGAACAAGTAGAAGGAGAAAGGGTATACATGGTGAGTATATAGGATATGATATGGTGCCTTTCCAGCGGAGTATGTAATCGACCAAAAGAGCAATTGTTTTATAAAAAAAAGAGGGAGGGTGAAAGAGAGAAGGGCCAGAAGAAAAGATACGATAAAAAAAAACGAGAGCAATGAACAAGTACCAACTGGCGTAACAGGGACTTACATGGCTCGTCTCGACGATAGAGAATTGGTGGTGATGATCGTACCATTGTCAGTTATTTGTGTAGGTGAAGAGGAACGGGAGGAAAGAGTGTACAACAAAAAATCAAAGGTTGACGAGGACCAGGGTAGGGAGGGTGGGAAAGCGTGTGTTTGTTGTCCTTGTATATGCTAGTGTGACTGATGGAAAGGGTTGCAAAACTGCAAAGAGGAGTCTGCGTGGAGGAGTCTGCGTGGAGGAATGAGTATGTGTGTGCGTGTGTATAAATTTGTGCGTGTGTGTTGAGGAATGGAAAACGGAAAGTGAGTGAGTAGTGAATGAGTTGACAGGTTGGTTCTGGGATCGACTTGTCAGTAAGAAACCAAAATGGCTCTATTCAGTATGGAAAGGGAGTGGAGTAGAATAAAGGAAGGCGAAAGGAAAGGAGGAAGAAGAAGAGAAAAACAAATAAAAGAGAAAGAAGTGGAGGGGAGTCGTGGGAGAGGTCAAGCGAGAAAGAGAGGGTGTTGAGCAAATCGAATCAACACAAATGCTGGCCGCAAAGGTACTCACCCCCTCTAGGGTACACACACATCTACAGGACGTACACACCCCTGGGGCTCAATCCAGACAATTGCACTATCGCAGACCGCACTGGATCAAGGGCAGAAAGAGGAAGATATGGAAGGTATGGGAGTGATCAATCAGGATCTAACCAGAGTCACGTGCACCGAACAATAAAGATGAGTGGCTTATGTCCGAAAAATAAACACTATTTTTTTTTTTTTTGTGGCCAGGTTATCTGTGGCTGTAGAGTAGAGTAGAGGAGTAGAGTAGACAGAGCAAAGAGAGCCAATTGAGTGCCCCAGGTGGCTATTTTGTTCGTTCCTTCTTTTTTTTTTCTCTCCCTCTCTCCCCTCTTCCCCTCTCTTCCTCTTCACCCTCGTCCATTTCCCTTCTTTTTCTTCCCTCTCTCTCCCCTCTTTTCCTTCTTTCTTCCTTCCTTCCCTTTCTCCTCCTCCCTCCTCCTCACACCAACATCATGTCCGCCCTCTCCGCCTCGAAGCAGAAGCGTCTCGCAGCCAAGGCCGCCAAGGAGGCTTCCAAGAAGTCCTCTGCCGCCTCCACCCCTGCTGGCACCAACGGCCGCAACACTCCCGCCCCCGGCGATAATGACGAGGTCGACACCCTCGCCCCTGCCCTGAGCGCCATTGATCTTGCCAAGACCAAGGGAGGCGATCGTTCCTCAACCGGTGTCTTGACTTCCCAGCCCCTCTCCCGCGATATCAAGATCGAGTCCTTCTCCCTCCGTTTCCACGGCCGTGAGTTGATCTCCAACACCGATATCGATCTCAACTTTGGTCGTCGTTATGGTCTTATCGGAGCCAACGGTTCCGGAAAGTCCACCTTCCTCGAGTGCCTTGCTGCTCGTGAGGTCCCCATTCCCGAGCACATCGATGTAAGTAGAGCCACAGCGACAAGTACAGCAGTAACAGCAGCAGCAAGGATCGATCAAAGAAGAACACACCTACAGACAGACATACAGCACCTTCAGCATTATCAACAACAGTAACATCGGCAACAGCAGCACAACAACATGCAACGCACAGACAATTCGACAATTGAACACAAGAGAGAGACACAGAGACACAGAGATTATCAACTCCATTTGCAATGACCCTTGTCATTTTTTTTTAAAAAAAAAAGGACGAAGCAGTTAGAAGAAAGGGGAAACAGAAGTATTTTTTTTATTGCTTCTGCATCGCCTTGTGCCTTGTTCATTGTGATAATTCCTCTTTCTCCTTTTTGCCCTTTTATCTTTTTCCTTTCTTTCCCACTCTCAGCCCTCGCCCGCATTCTTTTTATTTTTTTATTCTTTTTTCTTTGGGTCCTTGCCTTTCTGCTTTCCTTCCATCCATTCCTCTGCTTTTTCTTATCTTTCGGGTCCCTTCCCCTTCCCCTCGCAGTGCCCCCTCGTTTTTTCTTATTTGCCAATGACGCAGCCAGCCGCTTGAGACTAAACCAAAAAAATATTTTATTTTTATTACTCCGCTACCTATTTTACCTTAGATCTACTTGTTGCAAGAGGAGGCTGCCCCCTCAGACTACAACGCCATCGAGGCCGTCGTCGTCGAGGCCAAGATCGAAGTTGAGCGTCTGGAGAAGCAGGTCGAAGACATGTTGGCCGAGGTCGACGGTGCCGACAACCCCCTCCTCGACGACATCTACGAGCGTATCGAGGAACTCGACCCCTCCACCTTCGAGACCCGTGCCGCCACTCTCCTTCACGGTCTAGGCTTCACTAAGAAGGATATGCTCAAGGCCACCAAGGACATGTCCGGAGGATGGCGCATGCGTGTCGCCCTCGCCAAGGCCCTTTTCGTCAAGCCTACCCTTCTCCTCCTCGACGAGCCCACCAACCATTTGGATCTTGAGGCCTGTGTGTGGCTCGAGGACTACCTCTCCAGATACGACCGTATCCTCATCCTCATCTCTCACTCCCAGGATTTCTTGAACGGAGTCTGCACCAACATCATGAACTTGAACCACAAGCGCAAGCTCGTCAACTATGGTGGTAACTACGATACCTACGTCAAGACTCGTGCCGAGTTGGAGGTCAACCAGATGAAGGCCTACGTCAAGCAGCAGGAGGAAATCGCCCACATCAAGAAGTTCATCGCTTCCGCCGGTACCTACGCCAACTTGGTCAGACAGGCCAAGTCCAAGCAGAAGATTATCGACAAGATGGAGGCTGCTGGTTTGATCGAGAAGGTCGACCCCCCACTGCTGTTCAAGTTCAAGTTCTCGGACACCGACAAGTTGCCCCCACCAGTCCTCGCTTTCGACGAGGTCGCCTTTGCCTACTCTGGTGATATGAAGGATGCTCTTTACAAGGGTGTCAACCTCGGTATTGACATGGACTCCCGTGTTGCTCTCGTCGGACCCAACGGAGCCGGAAAGTCGACCCTTCTCAAGTTGATGACCGGAGAGTTGTCCGCCACCGAGGGTCGTGTCCAGCGTCACATGCAGCTCAAGCTCGGCAAGTACAACCAGCACTCTGCCGACCAGCTCGACATGGACCTCTCCCCTATTGACTACTTGCGCAAGAAGTTCCCCGAGATGCAGCAGGATACCGACTTCTGGCGTCAAACCATCGGCAAGTACGGTCTTACCGGCTCTCACCAGACCTCGCCCATCGGTCACTTGTCCCATGGTCTTCAGACCCGCTTGGTCTTTGCCGAGTTGGCCTTGTCCCGGCCCCATATGCTCCTGTTGGACGAGCCTACTAACCATTTGGATATGGAGTCTATTGATGCCCTTGCCGAGGCCATCAAGACCTTCACCGGAGGTGTCGTCCTTGTTTCTCACGATTTCCGTCTCTTGAAGGAGGTTGCTGATCACATTATCGTCGTCGACAAGGGTGTCTCTGTCTTCGGCGGTACCATCGCCGAGTACAAGAAGATTCTTCAGAAGAAGTCTTTGGAGAACGCTGGTCTTATCAACTAAGCGCGCTCTCGAGACGAATACGACGAGGACGACTGACGGTGGAGCGGGTCTTCATGAACGACACATCTGTATTTTAGTTGCTTTTTTGTTGCATTTCACACACCAAGTAGACAAGCATTATTATTTTTTTTCACATACACCATCGCATTGCTTCCTCCCATTAAATAATTTATGTAACAAACCCTGCTTAGCTTTGGTGTCAGTTTGTCTATTTGCTTGTCCGTATATGTGTGTATGTCCCTTCGCTCCATGCTGCCGCAACCTGTTGCCACCAAAACACTCGAAATAAAACTATAAAGAAATGATTAAGGGCCTTGTTATGACTTCGTGCCTGCTTCCTTGCCATCAGACTACTTTTCCTTTTCCTGTTTGACTGCTTAGTCCACAAGCGGATGCCTTTTTTTTTTTTTTTTTTTTTTTTTTCTGCACAGTCGAGCCGGGGACGCCATCAACAACCCTCAAACAACTACTTTCACTACTACGGCGACTCGATCTTTACATTGGATTCATGAACTGACATCCCCAAAAGTCACCACCACCACCTGCACCGCCTCGACTACTTCATTACCAATCGGTCCGGCACCCGCGCTTACCACGACCAAAACCACGACAGCTGAATCGCTTTACCAGCCACTGACTGCAAGCAGGACCCGATCAATATACCACTAGCTGATGGATGACCAGATTAAGGCCTTTTACAAAGAATACGCCAAGGTATACAAGACAGCACCTCGCCTTGCCTCGCCATTGCATCTTTCACGCGTACATGAAGACACCACTGTCGTACCTGCCCGTCCACCCAAAAAAAAAAAAAAAAAAAAAAAAAAAAAAAAAAAAAAAAATACAAACTCGCTCTTTTCTCTGTCCTTGTTTTCTTTCGCACTCGTTATCTACATTTTTTTTTTTTTTTTTTTTTTTTTTTTTTTGCAGGCGCAGTTAGGCGTTCTGCCACAATACCTCAACAATTGATACCTTCGGGATACTCGGGACAGCAGACTTGGACATTGACGAACGCCAATTTCTCAAAAGTCTTTGAGCTACAGCGCAGTGTGCAACTTTTGTGTTTAACTCTAACACAGTGGACCCGAGTGGCAGGCCTCTCTTCTACGCCTCGCTTTGATGCAGTTTCTGAAAGTAACTGAAGTATATCTCGCTTCAGGAGCCTTAACATCAAGAGCAACCACAATGCTAATATCAAAACACCGACGACAAACCGAGGCAGATAGGGAAAGACAGGAGAGACAATCACAACCAGGATACCATCATTCCTCTGCAAGGGGGAGTATTCGTCGGGATAGGAAATCAGATGCTGTCTCCTAAAAAGGCGCGACATTGACTCCATTTTTTACCTTCCTTGTTTTGTCTTGATACGATCTCGTTAGAGACTCACAAGCACTTTGAAACAACAGGGTACATTGTCAAAGACCTACGGGAGCATGACAGGATTGCCTCTCGGTATTAAAGGCATAGAACGCACATTTAAGCCATCAACAGAAGAACTAAGGGAGCTTTATACATCACTACTTCAAGACCAAGGTAATGGATGGTATACATGTTGATTGCAGCTTCGCTCACGAACAAAAATCACCAAGGCGATAACCCACATTTGCACTTTAGTGGCTCTCACTCATTTTCGACTTGTGAAACGTGTATTTAATCGCTGTTAGATCTAGACCCAAAGATCAAGCAGGTCCTCACAGAGCAATCTTTCGTTGTATCCAATTTCACGTCGAGCCTCTCAGAGTGTTTGGAACTCAAATACGTTCATCCCGACACCAAGGATCCTTTAACCGAACTGGAACCCTGTCTCTGTGGAATGGTTCACACATACGACGGCGAGAGCTGTGACGAGCAGGAGGACGGGCAAGAATTTGGACAGGATTACGAGCAAAACAGTGATCAGGAAGGAGAAGGCATTGACGTTTACGACGAGGGAACATCCGTAAATGCCGAAGCCCTGGACACGATGGACGACTTTGACTCGGGCGAGAGCTACGACGAGGACGATTTTGATGAGGATGATGAAGATGATGAAGATGATGAGGACGATGAGGACGACGAGGACGATGAGGATGATGAGGACGATAACTCGGATTTCCATGACGAGGTAACGGAACTGGACGAAGTCAGTGACGTAGATGATTCTGACCTGGACAGGTCTACACGAGATGTCGTCGACGGATATTCGCATCACTACGGTCAAAGCAAAGCGACGCAGGCAATGCTGGAAGAGGAGCGTCGCAGGTTTGCAGCCATCTACAGTATCAGGGGCGACGACACGAAGCTTCAGGAGGAGTTCCGGAAACGAAAGGTTTTGGAAGAACAGAAGAGGAAGCAAGAAGAAGGTAACCATTGGAAATGGAGGTACCCTTTCGTCTGTAGTTGCATTTGTTGGCGTCATCGTGCCCACGCCGCTAAATGTCGCCGTCGTTATATTTTTTCGACCATAGAACGCATCCAAATTCTTCAAAAACTGCGACTCGAGGATGAAGAGCGTCGCAAGAAAGAATTGCAGGAGAAACAACGGAAAGAGAAATTGGATCAGGAACTGCGCAAGAAGCGTGAAGCTGGTATGCGCATGTTTTCCTCCTGTTGATTTGCAATGATATTACTCCATTGCTTGCGTTTTTACCTCTTAGTAACTTACTAGTATTTTATTTGTCTGTAGCCGAGGCGGATCAACGGGCGCGATCGTTCTTGTTTGAATGTGCCAGGAAGAAAGATCTTACGACTATCAAGATCATGTTGGAAGGCGACTCTGCCAACCCAGGCGGAAAACTGAACATCCCTTCCTTTGGAACAGGGCCACCAACGCGTTTGAATGGTTGGGAGTACGTGACGACAGTGGAAGGAGCTGGCGAAGTCAGCGAAGAGAAGGGCGCTCAGGAGACTCTTTTGCACGTTGCTGTCCAATCTGGGTCTCTCGAACTGGTTACATACCTGATTGGACTTGGTGAGTGAGCACATGATTCGCTCAGATCCCACCATGTCACCAGACCTTGAGTGAAACAACAGCGTCCTAATATGCTCCTCTTTTATCTTTATTAGGCGCGCCAATGGATGCACTGGATTGCGCTGGGCGTACACCGTTCCATTCGGCTGTGGAGAATGGTTGTCCGATCAACATCAGCAAACTCTTGCTGAAGAAGGCGCCCCATCATGTTGACCGGCCCAGCGCTATAGCAGGAAAGACGGCGTTGCACTATGCAGCAGAGAATGGTGACGCAGAGCTGGTGGCCTTGCTTATTCAACATCACGCTCGAGTCACTGTCACGGATGCCAACGGCAACACCCCTGAGATGCTTGCCAGGGGTGTTTTGAACCGCGACAAACCCTCAAAGTCCAAAGCGCAGAAATACAAAGCCGCGATTCAACATATTCAAAAAGCAATTGCCGTAATTCAGGAGGCTCAGAGGGCGAAGGATGCAATCCTTGAGGAGCAGAGGAAGAAGGAGGCAGAGATGGCGCGCGAAGAGGCCGAAAAGGACAGGGCGGCGCGCAGGAAGCAGGAAGAAAAATTGGAAGCAGCCCAGCGGAGACGTGAGGAAGAAGAAAGGGAGCTGGCCCGTCTCAAGGCTTTGGCCGCTGATCCTCACGGACACAATGGCGGTGGCGGAGGAGGAAACAAAAAGAAGAAGAAAAAGAAGGGCAAGGGTGCTCAGGATATTCAACCTGCTTCCAAGGAACCGACAGTGCCCAAAGCTGCCGTCAATCACCTTCTGGACAGTCCTGTCCTCGTCAATGCACCTTCACCTCTTGGATCACCAGCACCATCTCGATCTTCATCGACTGCTTCGCCTGTGCCACCTGCACTGTCTCCCGTGGTCTCTCAAGCTACTCCTCCGAAATCTACACCTGCTGGACCAACTAACGGACTTATTACCAGCACGACATCTGCAGTCATTTTTCAACCCAAGACCCGTTCTCAATCTCCTGCGCCGGTTGCTGCACCTAAGCCGACTGTGATCATGCCTTCACCTGTTCCAAAGAAAGCAACCCAACCAACAGCCACTTCATCCCCAACCATTCGATCTCGACCTGTCAGGACATCGTATCGACCATCTCAACTTGTCGTGACTCGAATGGCTGATATGGGCTTCCCGGAACGGGAAGCACGGAAGGCGCTTATGCAGACGGAAGGCAAGTTTGAGGAAGCGATCGAATTGTTGACCAGTGGTGCGGAACTCGTCGACGATTCCGAGGACGAAGCTGAGATTGTCGCTCAGGAGGCAGCTAAACAAGCAGCACGAGAGGCTACTCAAGAAGCTGAGAAGGAAGCTGCGCGCTTGGTAGCCCAGCAAGCAGCCCAGCAAGCAGCGCGAGAAGCCGCTTTGGAATCATCACGGCTGAAGGCGAAGGCTGCTACATTTGTTCCGTCAACACCAACACTTGCCAAGCAGAAAGCTGTGCCCGCTACTTCGCCAACTAATACAGCTCCAGTGAAGACCGCTGCAAGGCTAGGAGCTGGAGATGCCAAACCATCAAACACTCCACAATCTGGATCCTCCCAGAAGCAAGGCCATGTTTCTGCTCAAAAGGGAGTTGTTCAACACCCTGTCCAGATCCTGCAGCGAAACCACTCTGTCGACCCTCAGGCCCAGATGCGATCTGTTCCCACTCAGGTTCTGCAACGACCTTACCCTCATACCCACGCCCGCAGCCCACCGATCACCAACGTCCCCAAGGGCTTCACTCCCGGCCAGGTGTCTCCGGCGCCTCTCCAAGGCTCTATGCCAATTCCAATCCCAGTCAACACAACACCATTTCTGCCCGCGCGCACTCAGCCACCTCAACCACCAACACGAGCCCCTTACTCTTATGGATCTGCCGCTGTTCAAGCGCAGTCTCAGCCAACACCCACCCCTGCACCGACAGCTACCGTCGACGCACCAACATCAGTCGTCCAGACTGGCGAAAACATTCAAAAAATTTCATCGATTCAGTCGACACCGAATATTGTGATCGGAGCAGAATATCAGCGGCGAGAAAGCGCGGGCAGTCTTGGAGGAATGCAGCAGCACTCGATGATTGGATCCATCGTATCAGAAGGGTCTATTACAGGCACATGGGATATTCAGCTGAGCATCCAGGACATGCCGCCAAATGTTCATCAGGATCAGTTCCGGTCCGACACACCTGGTGCACCATCGGCTACTCAGAGTAATCTTTGGGGAGCAAGCCCTCTTCTTCCTTCGTCTATGGGATCGATCGCCGCCCGCAGCCCTAATGCATTCCAGTCGCCACTCTTAGCCATCGCGGCCACTACCAACCAACAACATGCCGATTTCGAATACCGACGAGTACCACCCGCGCTCTTGGCGGCCAGTATGGACGAAATGCTTCGTCAGAGCCAAATGGACATGGATCTTGGAAATGCAGATGGAGACATGGTGAAGGATATTCTGGCTATGACCGGCGCCATTGATCCCGATGACCTTGTCGACAGCCTTGCAGGTTACGGTGGCATCAATCCTGGCTGGTCCGACAACAAGCCAAACGTCGCCCCTTCGTTGCCTGCTGTGGGTGAGGGAAGGGCTTCAGCGGCACCTGCTGGTTCCAAAAATCCCGTCGCCAGTCTGTGGGGCTATGGTGCGTTCACTCAGGATATTGTCCCTGCCGACAAGTCATGGTCGTCAACCCCCTCACAGAGAGCAGAGCAGCAAGCAGGAATGAACCCAATTGTCTCCAATGGCTTTACCTCTTTGATGTCCTCGTCTTCGTTGGACTATCCCCATCAATGGAACTCGGGATCGGCGTTTCACCCTATGGAAGTAGGCTCTGCAGCTTCGACGTCGTCGTTGTACCAACAGCATAGCCATCTCTCGCCCTCTTTGTCAATACTTCCCGAGAACAGACGGGATGCTCAAATGGCTTCATTTATCGACAACCTGTTTGGGTCTGCTGGGCTGGTCCACGCCCCTGCTTCGCACCCTCCTGGAATCGGGGCGCATTCAAGACCAGGAATGACTCCAACCGCTTCGAATAGCAACATATCCTCCAACGCCTATCACCGAGGATCAGTCCACAACTCCTTTTCAAGGTATCCTTCCAACGCTGCCATTTTTGGCAACAACGCCATTGATGGGGGCAGTAACACAGGGAGTGGAGGCTATTTGAACAGCAATAACACCAGCAATGACTATGGAATGAATGCTGTTCAGGCGTCGGTCAACTCCTTGAGCAGTACTTCGAGATCACTTTTGAACTCGCTGGGAGATGAAAGTTACAATAGCTCCCTTGATGGTGTCTCTCAGGTTCCCTCCAGTGAGCCTTCCTACCCCAACAGCATGTTCTCGCCTACTAGTTCTAGTATGAACTCCACCAACAACAGCAGCAACGGCTACTTGGCCTTCTCGTCGGCTTCTAATTTCTCGAGCCACCAGACACCGTCACACTCTTTGGACTCTATGCATCCGGGCGCGATTGGAGGTGGACTTGGATCGATCTCAAACAGTAGCGACAACAATGACATGGGCGTTGGTGTCGGCGTTAGTGCGATCGGATCTGAGAGCGGTTTTACGAACAAACGGCTTTCTTCGGACATGTCGTCGACTGAATCGCCCGGGATCCAGGCTTTGAATCAGGCGCTCGCCTTTTCTCGATACCCAAAACTGAACACCCCTGGCGGCGGTAGTGGCAACGGATCTACCTCTGGAACCGGAGTCGCTGGCGCTGATGGCGGTGGTGGTGGTGGTCATGACCATGGCCATGGTGTGACAACAACCACAACAACACAGGCTCCTAATGGTGCCTGGTGCCGTCAATAGAAAACGACCTAGTGTGATGAACGACAACCGTATGTATGGCACCTTCCATCCTCTTTTTTTTTATTCACCTTCTGGAGACATGACCATTAAACATTTTGATGACAGAAATGACATACAAAGATGTGAGCAAATACGATCTTTTTATGAAATGGCTACACAGGGACAGATAAGAGAGGTGTGAATTCTCCTATGGCCTGTTGACGATGGCTCGTCTCCTGCAGGACCGGTATTGGTATGGAGGGATGGAGAAGTGATGACTGCTGTGCAAGAAGTAATGGCTGCTGCTGCTGTTGTTGTTGTTGCAACTCTTGTTGACGAAGTGCACGTCGCTTCCTAATTTGAAATGCGTAGAAGAGACAGAGACCAAGGAGGATTAACTGGAGGAGGGCGGCGATGGCGTAAGAGATCCAGGTTGTCCAGTTGGCGCCTGGACGGAGTGCGAGTGAGACTGTTATCAGGATCGCGCCTGGAGTCTGGATCAGCATCATTGGGATACTTAGTGCCCCCATTGACTTTCGAGGAAGAAGGCGAAGAGGAAGGACGACAGAGGTGTTAATATTTAGTGGCGTATATCAAACAAAAAAAAAAAAAAAAAAAAAAAAAAATGCGAGCAAGTTAGTTGTGCCCCCCGCTGTGAATGCTGAAAGGTACCTTGCGGAGATAGGTCTCGATGATTTGGGGTATATATTGAATCATGGCCAAGAAAGCCGCAATGATGCCCAAAAGCCCAGCCCAGACCAACAACCACGCCCTACTCCTGGAATTCCCAGTCCCATCGTCATGGCTAATATCTTCACGACCGACAGCTGCAAGGAGGATGAAAGTGATGGCGGTGGAGATGAAGAAGTAGCCGAGGAGGATTTTTGTGGCGAGTATGGAAAGTGTCCAGGTGAAGGAACGGGCTGGGAGGCAGAAGAGGCGGCAGTGAAGGAGCTGGTGGCGGAGGAATGTTGAGACCTTTTTGTGGGGTGGGAAGTAGATCATGTACAGTATGAATCTATCACAAGGGGTGAGATAGTCGCGGCGTAAGTGTCTGAGAAAGTTGGAGTGGGAAGAGTAGATAGGTAGGTAGGACTTACATGAGGTTGAACATGACGAACTGGACGCCGAGTTGTGTGATCCCGAGGATGCTCTCCGTGCATGGACCAGGACCCTATTTTTGAAATGTTCAAATGCATATGAATATCTGCCTGCGTGCTTATCCACCATGATCCTCGAACCATGACAAGACACAAAGGACTTACGATGACACTACAACAGCGGATAACACCCCATTGAAGGACAAAGATGTTGAAGAACGAAGAGGTAGTCGAAAGTGAACCGAGGATCAGGAACCAGAGACTCAGACCGTCGCTACTCTTCTTTTGGAATATGCGATAGTACTAGTATATAGGTTGAAGTTGTTCTTTGTCAGTCTGTGGTGTTATTTCGTGATAGACACAGGTGTACTGGAGAGAAGAGGTGGAAGAAACAGGTTGTACCTGGGGCAGGTAGGAGACGATGATATAGATGAGGACGAGTATGGAGAGGGTGAGCTCTGGCTTGTTGTGTCGAGGTGTACATGCTCCTGTTGCTGTGCTTTGTATATCTGATGGTGCCTGCAGGAAGAGAGGTATCCAGCTTGTGTCGTCTGATGTGAGTTGTTGTTGTGAAGGATAGAAGAGCAAGTGTGATGATGCAGGGACCAGCATCTTGATGATATTTAGAAGGATGTGTTGGAGGGAGGAGTGTGGAACAGACGAAGGAAGGAGAAAAGGAAAGAACGAAAGACAAGGAAAGGCAAACTTGTGGGTTGTTGGGACCTCGGGTTAATATTCGATTCTCTCTTTTTTTTTCAATGTGTGTCCGTGACCAACGACTGCCCAACTTTACCCCTGACAAAAAATTATATCTTTTAGACGTGGCCACGGCGTGTGACCGACAGACAGGCTGGCTGGGCGCACACGGCCATTGCCTGGCTACTTCTACTGCCTCATTAGTAGAGACCCTCATTTTTCTTCGCAGTAGATACGAGATAAGCATGTATACATAAAGTGCCAGATAGGATACCTTTATCCGATGCGTTGCTCAAGACCGTTTCCTAGCGAACACTATCGTCTCTGATCTCAAAAAATCGCGTTCTCCACGCGTGAAGGTGGCAGCGGCCGTTAACAATATGTCGAATGTGTGACCTTCTTTTTTCTCCAGTAAACAAATCTTTCAAGGCAAAGTCAGAGTATACAAAAAGAGCTCAAGTTTCTTTTTTGCCTTTCTTTTCCATCAACCAATAGACATACAAACAGACGCAGCATGTCCGACGAGTCAGGAAATCAGCGCCCTGCAGCATCAGCATCAGCATCAGGAAGCATCGGATCCCTGCATACTCCAACCGCAACCCCCGCTGGACGACTCACCTCTCTGCGTGGAGGCCGTGGTGGCGCAGGTGCCTCGACCGCCTCCACACGTGGTGGCGCCTCCAAGGTACCCAACTACCCACCACCACCATGACCAATATTACACCCTCTTACCAAACTACAGCTGAACTGCGTTGCCAGTGACTATCCAACGAGAAGAAAATACCCAAGGATGATTTTTTGCTGACCGGCTGCATCGATGTTGTTAACCACTTTCGTCATATAGCTGAAGTTCGCTCCCACAGTGCCCTCGAAGCGTAACAAGAAGGATGCGTAAGTCGTGTTGACGGAAATATAACTCAGTACTCGGCAAGGAACACATCAGCAACTACGCTCAGCAAGCAACCACTCACTCATTGTGTTTGTTCGTCTGCACACTTCATCAAAATAGCTC
Source organism: Linnemannia schmuckeri (assembly GCA_029449235.1). NCBI lineage: Eukaryota > Fungi > Mortierellomycota > Mortierellomycetes > Mortierellales > Mortierellaceae > Linnemannia > Linnemannia schmuckeri. Next base: position 531,247 of record JANATG010000012.1, on the reverse strand, counting down.
TCTTTCTTTGCTGGAGGAGGCCAAGGCTGGATCGGGATTAGAAGAGCGTGGAGCTGTAAGTTGTTCACGCTACCAAACCTTTGTTTCGACATGCGCCGCAGTATCATATAAGTGGAGCAAGAGAAGCCAATGATTGACCATCCCATCATCTCTCACGCTATCAACAGGGTCGAGGACGTGGAGACCGCGGAGAGCGAGGAATGAGAGGTGGACGTGGCCGTGGACGTGGTCGTGGTCGCCCGGATGATGTTGCCCCCACTGCCTCTGGACCCTTCTCGCTTGGACCAGCAGCACAAGGTACATACAAAGACCAAGACTTGCATGACGTTTCCGATATGTTTTTTACAACCCAATTGCTGTCCGCTAACATCAATTTCCGATGTTCAAATTCTCCAACTAGCCCGCTCAAGAGCAATCGCTACGGGAGGTAGTGCTAGTGGAGCACATTCAAGCTATACAGGATCCCGGGAAGTTAAATATGAAGGCGAAGGAGGAGAAGGATCGGATTATGGCGCTTCAGTCGACATGAAGTTTGGATCGACTGTGACCGATGCTTCAGTACCAACAGGATTGGAGAAGCCTAACGACGATACTAAGGTTGCCGGTTCCTCGATCAAAGACGAAAAGATGAGAGAGCAGGATCTGGACGAAGATACTGACGTGGCTGGGTCCGAGCATGCCGCTGGTAAATGACAGAGGAGAGTTCTTATATGTTGAAGAGCGCTTTGAGTTTCTGAAGGCGAAAAACGAGTTATTGACATTTTTTTTTCTTCATGTACATCATATCATCTAGACGAAGCTGATATCAAACCCAAGGTGGAAGGACCCGCACAGGACCTCTTACCTGAAGTAAGTCGACCAAATAGCCGCAAATACAAAGAGTATACTGTTACGGCTCATGAAGGAGACCCTTTGGTTAACCGACATACTTTGATCTTTTAAAAAGTGGGATTATGATCAGATGTTTTTTTTCCAGTTCCCAAGCGTCATGCCTACATTCAGACCAAGACCTGTGGCAACAGCACCCATGTCGTCGATCGGCTCAACAGCTGTCTCGTCTCCCAACGTCTCTTCATTGTATAGTACACCAGACGGCACAGACAAGACAGAGGACTCCGAGGACGGATTGTTGGCGATCAAGCCAGAACCCATGGATCAGGATCGTCCCATCATGATTCCCGACAACGACCTCGTCCCCGTCAAATCGGAACAACAGGATGTTAAGCTCGGCTTGAGCCTAGCTGACGGCACTCCAGGATCATCCGCACCTGTTGGACAGCGTGCCAAGCCCAAAGCCCCTGGAGCAGCTGCTGTCAAGACGACAGAGAAGGAGGAAGAGACGGAAGATAGCCATTTGCAACAGGAGGGCAAGATTGGACGGTTACTGATCTACAAATCTGGCAAGGTCAAAATGAAGGTTGGCGATATTTTGATGGACGTCTCGTCGGGATCCGAGTGCTCGTTCTTGCAGGATTTGGTTGTTGTGGATTCGAATAACAAGCAGGCCTTTGTCATGGGATCTGTCCAGAAGCGCATGGTCTGTGTTCCTAACTTGACTGAGCTCCTTAGCGGACTTGAGGGTCTTGACATCTAAACCAGTTGGTTGGTTGTTTTTTCTTTTTTCCTCACACACTCATTCACTCACATACTCAGCATCATCTCAGCAGCAAAATAAACAGTTTAAAAGGGCCAAAGCGTTTGTCGTGTGTCGAGAGTATATTTTACTCGTGCAACGTGGGGAACATTGGAAAGAAAGGAAAGAATAATGATGAAAGATAGTGCCACTAGCGCCATGAAGAATCACGGGAAGTAGCAAGTCCTGCAAGCCCCACAGTCAAGCCCTTATCCAGCTCCAGCGACCCCTCATCTCCTACTGCACTCTGCGTACGTGCCATGCTGCCAGTCAGCGATAGTTACACACTCTTCTGTCTGCCTCTCTCTTTCCATCCGCCCTTTCCTCCCCTCAACCCTCCGTCTAAGATTCCATCTGTTCCGACAACTTTTTCTCCTCCTTTCCTGATCCTGCTCTCTCTGATAAAGATCTCGTTAGACGTTGTCGCTGAATCTCAACCCAAAGTTGATCAAGATGGCGGCCAAGATAAAGACACACAGAACCGTAGGTCCAAAACGATCGTCATAGGGGCCGGGTAACCTCTTCCGGATACGATCGGCTCTCCAGTGGAAGGTGGCCAAAGCATACATCATGACAACCAAGGCCACGAACGTGAAAACACCAGCCGAAATACGTCCAATACGATCACCAAAGTTCAAGAGACCGATGGCGAGCGATCCGAGGAGGACTGTAAAATTGAGCCAAGAGAGGAAGGTACGTTCGTTGGCAAAGAAGACTTTGGGCTCGACGCGAATGGGAAGGGCGATGCGTTTGCCGGGGGTTGCTTGGAGGAGGGGTTGGGTTGCCGACGGTGTTGGCATCGTTGTGGTATGGATGTGCTCTGGCCTTGAGTTTGAGCTCGACATCTTTGTTGTTGGCGGTTGGTTGTGTTGGTGTTTTGTTGAGTAGTGTTTTGTAGCGTGTATGAGGTGGAGTGTTGTTTCCTGGTTCCGTTCGTTCGTTCGTTCGTGATGTTCTAAGAAAAGAAAAAAAAAGAATGCATACCAAGTGAAGCGATCACGACTTGGTTAGTTAAAGTAGGTTGATGTCCATTCGTCCTCATGTTCTCATGTGGACGCTGTGAATTAAGGTGAGAGCTTTTGGGAACGTCCTGTCTGTCTGTCTTCCGCTCTGAAGCAAACAATGTGCACCAAAGACAAAAACCATATGTTCTTAATTTATGAGAAAAAATAGATGCCGATCACAATGAAGACACTTCAAGAGAACCGAATGAGATGTTGTTTTCGACCTACAAAGAGGGGATGTGTTTCAAAGACGAATGCAAGAAAGGGTTCTTGTACAAGGGGGAAGGAGAAAAAAGAAGAGAGTGTACCGCGAAGGAGTAAAGAAGCAGAAAAAAAGAAAAGGAAAAAGAGAAGACGCAGTTGCACAGACAAGCGAAAAAAAAAAAAAAAAAAAATATCGTTGAACGGCGGAAGAAAAAAAAAAAAAAAAACGTGACCATGACAGATAATGATGATTCCGGATTCCAATGACCAACCGACAACCTTGCTGGGCTCCCCTTGCATTGGGATACAGTCTCTTTTATGGAGTCTGGCTCTTGGAGCCTCTATTCTATTGTGTGACGATGACCACAAAGGCACATTTCGACGATCGAGAGTGCTTTTGGTTCTGACTCCAGTCTCTTAAAAACACGCGTGCTGATAGGACAGTGATTGATGTGTATAGCAAACAACGACAGTAGCGACCACTATCATCATCATATCTCTCGATTTCTAGTCTGCCGTGTACCCATGGTCCCATGCGATAAGAAAGAACGGACCACACGTGTACTTCACCATCTTGTTTTGATGCCACATGCTCCCCGTCGTCGATCACTCAAGAAGGATGCAGAGAATGCATAAGCATATCTTTTCTGTCGTTTCTTCTTCCTCTCCTTTTCTTCCACAGCCCGCAAAAACATCTCCAATCCTTCTCTTCGTGTTTTTCACTGTGGATTTGCTTCCCGACTTTGAAAAAGTGAAATCTATGTTCACTGAACGTCGTCAATAATCAGTAGCTACCAGACCAGATCTGGCAATTAGAACTGGTAAAGAATATCGTCCTCGTTCGACATTTCAACATATCGCCTTCGCCAAATCGTCCTATATTTCGGCATCGACCAGACCCTTTTTTTTAGGTTATTCAAAAAACTGTCGAATATTTAAAATATATCCTGGGCATCGCTGCCTCAGTTCGACTCACCCGATTCTCCTGCTCAAAGCATATTGGCATCCCTAGCCCTCTGGTCATAGACATGCCGAAATCCGACTACTCAGCATGAATGACCCTGTCAGTGCTCCACCATCATACGCAAAATACATCCGAGCCTGTGGCGTTTTACAAAACGATGTGCCCGAAGGATCAAAGAAGCCCTTTCCAGAGACATTGCGAGAACTTATCCGGGTTGCAAGTTCATTCTTTCGATTTTTTTGATTTAACAAGCCCAACCTAGCTGCAAGTTGAATATCCATTCTCAACCTGACCATGTCCATCATATCCATCGTCATCATCACCATCACCATTTCTATCATTCAACAATTGAGACACATATATCGACACGAATTTTTTTTTGTTGCTTTGTTGGCGTGATCACATAGAATCGAGGACGCAACAAACCGGTTGTCAAGGTTATTACCCAATTCATCAAGAAGACTGTTTTAAATAGAGTAATCTCGAGACATTTATTAGTTTATCTGATTGACTATTGTACAAAGTGTGTGTATGTATATATATATATATATATGTGTGTGCGTGTGTGTGTGTGTGTGGGTGGGTGAAGGATGTGTGTAATGTGTAAAAAGAGAGTCTATGTCGACAAAACAAACCACAAAAAATGAATGCTTTTTGGTTGAAAACGATAATTAGGTGAGAGATTATGAAGAGTGTGTAGGTAGAGGGGGAAGAAAGTGAAAAGCGTGTCTGTCCTGTTGGGAGGGTGTTGTCTCGCTGGAATGCAAATAGGAATAAAAAAAAATAACAGCGCAGATATCCTGAATTTTAGAGGACATGGGTGTTTGGCTCGCCGTGCTATGGGTAATGAACAAGAACGAAAACAGAGTTAGGGTTAGCTTCCAAGTGCAAATACCAACGATGCTAGCCATCAATTATACACAAAAAAAGAACCGGAGACACTTACGAAAGGATGGCGCCAGCCGCATTGAAAGTCCTTGGGGCTGTACTCTCCTCCACTGGTCGAGGCATTATGCCCAAGATGTCCCTGGAGAAGCGTCTTACTGATCACCATAGTCCCCGCACAGCCCGAGCAGTAATCGTGCTGGCCCAACATGCAGTTCTGAAGTGCCTGATCGGGTGCAGGAACTGCCATCCCGCGCTGCTTCGCCAACTCGTCCTGCTCCAGAACAAACGAGGCCGTCAAGGCCACCGACCGCTTGAAGATCAGACCACTGCCTCCAGTGGTAATAAAGACGCCACAATGGTTCTTGACCTGTCGATCGGCCTCGTAAATTGTGTTCAGCATGGTTTGAAAGCCTCCTTCGCAGAAAGGGAAATCGTCCTCCATGATGCCCAGATAGACCGAATCCTCTGAGGTGCCAATCTTGCGAATTGCGCTGATAAGATGCTTGCGCTGGCTCTTCTCTGCCCCATCCTCGCGGATCCATTTGACATGCCTGCGTGCCTTGGGGTTTGTCTCAAAGAAGGTCCTAGCCTCGTCAAATGCTGGATGGTCCGTGACATGAGTGTAGACAATAACCTGGATCCGGGAGTAGAGTGGGTGCGCTGGCTGATCCACGTCCGGGAAGGCGTCGAGGTACGATGACAGGGTCTGCTTGATAAATGCCATACCGTCCCGTCTGGGTGCCGTCATCATAACGAGAGTCAGCAGGAAGGGCGAGGTGGGCTCGATTGAGTTGTTCAACACGTCATTCGAGACGTTGGGCCTGTACTTGTGCAGCTGGTTTGTGGCGACCAAGATAAAGAAAAGGATCGAGATCATGGGCAAGACGTATCCTCCGAGTCGTCTGACAATGTACGAAGTAGTCCTCTCCTTTATGTATTCTGGTACTGCCGAAAAGTTTGTTGTTGGCAGAACTGGTGATGACGCTGCTGTTGATTCCAAAGACATACGAGCGTCCGAGTCCGAATCTGAATCGTCGCTGGTTTCCTTGCTGTCGTTGCTGACCATGGAGGTCATAGAGAAGTCCTGGCCGTCGGTGATGCCCAATCCAACAAGGGCACTTTGATCCTGCCAAAGCTGCTGTTCCTGCGCCGCATCCTTGTACTTAGAATGCTTTTCATAGAGGGTGATCCTGACTTTTCCGCCCCATCGACCCATCCTGCGCTGGTAAGCAACACCAAGCGAGACGACGAATCCGACAATAAGACCCGATCCTGCCCACCAGACGATTGCCTTGGGAATGACGTTGAAGAGACACAGTATGATTTGGACGTAGATGCGACGGAAGGCAAAGATCGATGTCGATGTTGTCGATGTTGTCAATGATAGCCTTGGATCGGGGTCATCGGGCAAGAAAGCTTGGATAACCAAGAGAGCAAAGAGGAATGGAGCAAGACCTAGCATTGAAGTAGACATGACATAAGAGGCCAAAAAAAAGGATTAGTAACTAGTAAAAACGTTATCTCATTGTAGGTTCCTGAATTCAAAAAAAAAAAAAAAAAAAAAAAAAAAAAAAAAAACATATTTCCTCTTTTTGTATGACATAACGAACAAAGAACACACAACAAACTACCCCTGGACAGCCTAGACTGGGTGACCCAGGCAATGACAAGCAACAAAGGGAGGGCTGCTGTCAATTGCAACATATGTGCGCACAGGCTATCTAGGCTATCTCTCGCTTTCCCTCTGTCCCAGGATATAAATAACTAAGGTATTGGAATGTCTGTGGACGAGGTTGGAGGCAAGATGAGGCGAGGTGTGAGGCGAGGGGGAGGGGAGGGAGTAGTAAAAAAGGGAAACACAGGAGAAAGAAAAAAGTCGTCATCGCCCAACGACCGGGCGATGCAAAAAGGTCCTGATTCAGCCCCGATCATCTCTCATCCGTCATCGCCTCCTCTTGTCCTTCCCTCATTCATTCACAAAGTGGAAAACGAAAAGTAAAAAGTAGGTCTTCTGTCCGCTCGTTTATGCAAAACGCTCATCCTGAAAGGGCTGGCAAAGACGGGAAAAACGGTGAAAAGAAGGAGGGAAAATAGCAGAGTCTGTGAAAAAGCACCGCCATCGCCGTGTTTACACCTCGCTCGAACAGTAAAGGTTGGCTCATCAAAGCTCAGCTCTGAAAATCCTTATTCTTTTGCTGGAGTCATTGTCCCCTGCAATTTCATGCGATATAAACCTACCGAGATTGCATTCGATGACAGATTCACTGAAGAACAGAGATGGGTATGCCCACCCCAGAGCTCGATTGAAGATGAATCCAAGCAATTGGCGAAGACCCATGACAAGGACAACAATGACCAAGACCAGGTTGCGAAAGATCCGTGTGCTGTTACGGTTGATGCTGATGTTGCTCCGTTTAGTTCTGTTGCCGCGGAACACAGTCGTCAATCGCTTCTCGAACAGCCCGAAACTGATGAGGTTCGAGATCGCCAGCATGACGGCAATGACAGGCGTCTGGTGAGCAGACTTTAACAACGTCGGAGTTAATGGCACAACAAATGGCGAGATCAAGAGTCCTAGATATTCGCCTCCGTAAAGTGTGTATGATGGTGCCGAGCAGTGCTCTGGGAACTTGCCTCCCAATCCCAAAAGACTCTGTAGTACTGTCAGCACAACGACTATCCGCGTAATGGGCTGGTAAAAGAGTAGCGATGTGATCGTGCTGAGTGAAAACAGGTTTGGGCTGTTGGCGGAAATATCTGGAGGTAGTGACGACGATGAATTGGCGGACTGTTGCTGCTGATGTTCAAACTGGGTAACTATTGACACGATTGTGTTCATCTTGCTGCTGCTGGCACTACTGTTGCTGGTTCCTGAGGTTGTTGGCGAAGATGCACTGGACGGAGGGCTGTTGATGTTCATTGTTTTTGAGTGGAACGATACGGGGGAATGAGGAGGTGAGGGGGCAGGGGTAGTCGAGGCGAGGAGGATGGAAGCGGGCGAAGAGGGTCTTGATACGGATGCAGATGAGATGGATGATGCATAGGATGAGTGTTGTTGAGGGGAAAGGTATTGTGAGGACATGGGAGTAGGACTTCTGTGTTGTGATAGTGAAGAAGACATTATATGTTGTTGGTTGTTTGTCTGTCTGCCGTTATTGTTGATGACGATCGTGCAAGTGTAAGGGAGGAAATGAGTGAGAGGAAGAAAAAGGTTAAAAATACCAGACGTAGGTTGAGAATGAAAATGATAAAACTCTGATATGGATCGAGGGTGAGGATGAAGAAAAAGAAGAGAAGAGAGGAGAGAAGAGAAAAGAGGGAGAGAAGGAGAAAGAAGAAGAGAAAAGAAAAAAGGAAGAACTTTTAAAGCGAAAGAGAGAGTGTACGGCGAGGGCGATGACAAAGAGACAGGGAAGGAGGAAGCGCTGGAATGAGAAAAGTAAAAACACTAAAAAAGAGGACTAAAAAGCGGCTGTAGGATGATTTTCTAACAAAAAATAAAAATAAAGGACGGGGGGGATCAGGGCTGTGTTCACTCTTCGAGGGCACAAAGAATCCAAGAGCAAAATGACCTTTAAGGAAGAGGCGAGAAACAAGGAAGAGCTAGGACCCTTCGCCTGTATATAGGCAGTGCCGCAGAAACCAACAGGATGAATGAATGGATGAATGAATGGATGACTGAGTGAGTGAGCGAGTGAGCGAGTGAGTGAGTAGTGAATGAGGAAGTGGAAGATGACAATGAAGACGAGAAAATGAAAAGAAAAGAGAAAAGGACCTGGCATCTGGCGAGAAGAGAGAAATATATAAAGAGCGACAGAGACAACAGGAAGAAAGATACATTGCGTTGTTGCAAGAGCAGGGCTGTTCTCGTTTCTTGGTTGTGGTCTCTGACTGGGGACGGTACCGACGACATCCTTGTCTTTATCCTCTGTCACGTCTCACGCTGTAAAAACTACTCACTTATTCAGGCACGCAAACATTACCATTGCGAAACTCATTTCTCCCTCTTCTACAATCCAACATAGAGGGCAGGAAATGTATGTCTGTCGTTGATGATGTTGTGTTGATACTGTTCTACTGAGCCGTTTCACCACTCTCTTTCAACGTAAATAGGGTTCTCCGTGCCAAGCGGATGCTGATCAGCCTTGAAAAAAGCTTAAAAATTCTTTACCCTTGCTCTTGTTGTCCGTTTTGATTTTTTCTCCGCCGTCTTTGCCTCTCTTTCAGCAATCATGTTGTTATTTATGCATGCATGTGTCCTATGTTTTTCTGTCGATTCTTTGGCTCCCATTTTTCTTTCTTTTTTTTTCTTTTTCTCTCCTGCAGTCCAAGTATTTGTTTTTTTTTCTTTTTTTTTTTTTTTTTTTTTTTTTTTCGAACGCCCGGCTTCTCTTTGGCTCACTCCCTCGCTGTTACCGTTAAATCTGGCGCCGCCAATAAAACATGCCTTTGAAATCAGTTCATTTGGTCGAATTCAGGCACCATCACTCATCGTCGAATTGTCTTACACATTCCAGTCATCCGTCGATCATTCCTACTTTTATCAATTTTGTTTTTCCACCCATTTTCTTGCCGATACTTTACAATACAAAATAACAATACTACTACTAGTTTCAGAGACTTCTCTGCCCAACGCGTTCTTCTTTCAATGTGTAGCTCAGGAACACAGTCCAGCCCTGTAACCTACCGTTTGCTCGCCAAGTTTATCGACATGAACATAATCACAACAACTTCATTGCACCAAGATGAGCATCCCTCTCTTTGTATATTTGGGGATAAATAGCGCAACGACAAAAAAATAAACACAGGCATCGGTAGCAATAATAACAACAGCAACAACAACAACAGTAACAACAACAACAGTAACAACAACAACAGTAACAACAACAACAGTAACAACAACAACAGTAATAACAACAACAGTAGCAACAACAACAGCAGCAGCAGTAAAACACAATTGGCGTGAGAAAAGAAATCGTGTCTAGATAAAGGGGGAATCTTGTACCGCTGAATTCAATGACTTCGTGCATTCATTTGTCGTGCGCTGCTCTCCCCTCTTCTGTACTCTGCTTCATTTGTTCATGAACCTTGAAGTAATGCTACACGTGACCACTACAGCTAACCTTCCATTCACCTTTGCTCGCGCCCAGTCTCTCTTCTTGTTTTTTGTCCCTCTCTTCTTCTCCACAAAACCCCCATTGGACCCCATCACTTTCGGAATTCATCTTCACGACACACTCTCCCACCCTCATTCTCCTTTGTCAACGCTTCTTCTCCCTTTCCATTCATGGTCCGCTCATCTCTCTTCCTTACAGTCGGCATCCTTTTGGCCTCGTCCTCTTCCTGGGTTCAACAAGCCGACGCCCAGCAGCAGTGCAATGGCTACGCGGAGTTGTGTTCGAGGACCTACGACAAGGTCTCCTACCCTACTGCACACAACGCCTACGCCTTCAATCCTCCTAATGGACTCGCCACCAACCAAATCAACAACATCCCTACCCAGCTCAAAGATGGCATTCGTGCATTCATGCTCGATGCCTACGCTGCTCCATCCGGCAACTCTAATGAGATTCAACTCTGTCACACCATGTGTAAGGAACTTTTTCTTCGCGACCTCCAACCAAACCCAACCTCGGCAAAACAAACCTATGCTCGATAACTGACATGCTTTACCATCAATTGTTCATGCATCAATGCTGCATTGATACTTTCATCATTTGGATTTAGGCAATGTGTTGGATGGAGGTCCCCTCTCGGCTACACTCGCTCAGATCAAGACATTCATGGACGCCAACCCCAACGAGGTTCGTTTTAACTGATATAACCATCCGGTCTATACAAAGATCATGGTCAGCAATCGTCATGTTCCTACAAGAACTAGCAAAAGAAGCACCACCTCCTTCATTTTTGTGTCTCCTTCCGTCATTAATTTGCCACGGATGCCATTTTGGTACAATCTTCGCCGGGACTAACCTTGCATGTCTTCTCCTGCTTTTCAAAACACGTATGAATGAACAGGTCATCACCATTCTTTGGGAGAACGCTGCCAATCTGAAGCCAGCTCAATTCCAGGTAAATAGAACAATCAAAAGCCCAGCTACACGCCAAAAATATCACAGCCTCTATTTTTCGTCTCGTATAAATAATCAAATACAAAACCTCTCAGCTCACTCACTCATCTCGCACGAAACAAAAATTTTTGATCTAGGCTGTCTATGCTGCCGCTGGATTGAGCCCATATCTTCACGCCCAGGCCAAAGGAGCTACTGCATGGCCCACTCTTGCACAGATGATTTCCAGCAAGAAGCGTCTTGTGAACTTTATTGACAGCGGCGCCGATGCAACCGTCCCATGGTAAGGCAGCAAGCTCAAATTGTTCCTGCTAAGAATATAAGGAAGGATGTGAGGAGTAAGAGACGCGAAAAAGAGTAGGCGTAATGCTAGTACGGAAGGTTGATGAAGGCTGGAGATGTAATTGAGGACTAGTCATTAGAATCGACTCTCATTCTGCAATATGCACATTCGCGTGTGATAGGTTAATGTCAGAATACGATTTCGTCTTTGAGACCCCTTACAATATTCCCAAGGGCACTGCCTATCCCTGCACCATCGACCGTCCCAAGGATCAGCGCAAGCAGGTACTTCTTGTCTTTCGTTTCTCTTAACTGACAAACACTGCGCAAGGTACCATGTAACTCATACAATTATAACCACGACGCGTAACTAATTGTATATATGCAATATGTTTTCGTAAATTTTTTCGTAGATGTATGTCTTGAACCATTTTATTTCAGGAGTCTTCACTCTGCAAGGAGACACAATCTCGATCCCCCAACCAGACGCTGCCGATCAAACCAACGGCCCCGACCTGATTTCGCACATCAACTCATGTCAGACCACCTTCAAGCAGATCCCCAGCTTTGTTGCCGTTGATTTCTACCAGAAGGGGTCCTTGACCGAGACGGTGGCCAAGGTCAACAAGGTCACCTGGAACGGAATTGCGGCCACTGGAGCCACTTCTGGAAAGAACGGTACTACCAATGGAGGTTCTGGAAATAGCGATGGCAGCAGCAAAGGAGCCAATGCTGCTGCGGGTTCATTGCTGACTGGAAAGTCTGTTGCTGCTGGGTTCTTGGCAACCGCCGCTGGGGCCATCGTTCTCTTGTTGTAGGTCTATTAGAGTTGCTCTTGTCTTTTTTCGCCTTTCTACAATAAAACTACATACACTAGCACCATTTTGTCCTGCACTCTACTACACGGCACCACGCGCACCGATGTAATCTACCTGTACACTGCCAAAACTACCTAAAAAAATTAAAAATGCAAAAAGAAAGTCGATCGACAGATGTGGGTCTAGTTTGTAACAAACAAACAATGACAAGGTTGTCGTGTTGGTGAATTGTCCAGTTGACCCAAATGATAAAAATGAGTAACACACGGAAAAAAAAGGGCTGGACTGGGCTGGACCGGACAGAGAGAAAGAGAAAAAGAGAAAGAGAGAGGGAAAGAGTGAAGATGGTCCCTGACCTTTATTATTCCTGAAGAAGGTTTTTGTAATGAGTCAATACCGCCGTAGTAAACAATGTCCCCCTCGGATTCACTCCCTTCTAGATCCTTTCCACCTTCTCTCTGTTGCCCGTGTTATTGGCTGCTTATGTCAAAGACGAAAGGAGGGAGGGCTTTGCCTTCGATCCTCTGAAAGGGTCTCGAATTGCTCAGAAAACTGTGCCAGAATAGGAAATGTTCGCTTTTTCCCACCTCTGTGTACTAGTAACCAGTCCTAGTACAGGACCATGACGGCATTACTCATTCTCTTCCATGCACCTCTTAGGCTACTCCACTTTTTCTCTTCTCTCTCTCTCCCTGTCTTTTTTTCTCCTTCACTTTTTCGTTGTCTGTATACTTCGCCTTCGTTGATAGTTACACACATCATCATTTCTTCTTTTTTCCTCTTCACCCCACAATTTTCTAATCGATCCACCCAAAAGGGAAGAAAAAATAGAGTAGCGAAGGCAAGGGAAGGGAAGGGAGAGTAAGAAAAAAGAGTACGAAGTGCCAAAAGGGCCAAAAGAGTCAAAGGGCCAATTAGGGCGCGGCGTCTGTTCTGTTCTGTTTTGTCTGTCGGATTCAGGCTGTCCAGTCCAGTCCAGTCCCTGTCCCTGAACAAAGGCGCGGAAATAACTTTCTACGCAGACGCAGGCAGAGAGAGAGTAGTGTGTGAGTGAGCATCATCATCATCATCATCGTACTTAGAAAGAGAAAGCAGCGCGGGGAAAGGAGGATCGGACTTTGAGGATTGGAATAAAAGGACCTTGATTGGATCCCTGTGGTTGACCCATCATGCGACACTCCTTACCTCCTCTCTTTCTTCTCTCGGCGGTCTCTCTTTTCTGTTGGCTTTATCTGAGAAAAGAGTGAAGGACGGCGGAGCGAAGCTGATACACCGATATGGATACTGACAGTTGATAATACAGTACGTACTTTAGAGCCGGATGGCTCAGATCAATGAACTCTTTAACAGAGAGTACGGCATGGGCAGTACTACACAGGCGTTCATCGAACGGCGTAGCCGTGCTACTGCTATAGAGCTAACTAATGAAGACGGTGTAACATTATTTTGTGTCAATGGGCATACATAAATGATCTTGTTCGTTCTTGTTCTTTCATACATATAAACTTGTGCTGCTCTTCTTAATGCTCTCTCGACCAGGCGGCGGTTTTTCGTACAGTTAGTCAAGCGCAGTTGAGTGGTATATTACTTGCACCCAAAGAAAACATGAAGAGGTGCCCTGTCTTGGCAATGAAGAAAAAGGAGCAAAAAAACACATCGAAGTCTTCAAGAACCGTTGCAACTACATGCGTTTGTTTACACTTTCAGCACCCCTTACCTCTGCCCCCTGCACCTACCTTCCCTCTGCTCTGCCCTCTGTTGCCTGTTTTCATTTGTCCAGCAATAAACAAAAAAAAAGGTTCATTTGCTAGCAAGCACAGGAAATGCCCTTTGTCTTAATAATTAACAACCTTTGTTTATCTCCGAGAATTGGGGTGAACTTGATCGTTCAACCAAGGCAGTTCGTCCAGTTTTGTTCGCCTTGACTCTTCTTCATCTCTTGCTTGAAAAATGCGTCTCTTCGTATAAAATCCCCTCCTCCCCCCCCCTTTTTTTTTTTTTTTTTTTTTTTTTTTTTTTTGAAAACGCACGTTTTTTGTTCTATTCGATGGATGTTTCTGCTGACTTTTTGTTTTTTTCTTTTCGTTCATTATCCGTTCTCATGGGTCGTCGCTGCTGATCAATCGATGATTGTGTATCTGTGTGGCCGGTTACTTTAAGAGAATGGAAGACACTATACCATTCGAGTCATCAGAATGAGACAGAATGGAATTGAGAAAAAACGAGTGTCGGTTGTTCAACTAACAACTGATACAGTAGCCCTATCAAATTCCTTTTACTCCTGTTAGGATCTCCCTTTTCTAACTCTCTCACGGTTAGTCTCTCGCTGTTAGAAAAAAATTTCAAAGCTGGCAATGGATAGAAAATCGACTCTCCCTGCTGAACGCTAAAAAAGAAAAGAGGGACATTGGGTTTGGTTGCCTAGACGCACTGGAGAGAGGGGACCATTGAATTTTTTAGCTTTTTTTTTTTACAACAAATTTTTTTTTTGCAGGTTTTTTTCTCCGACATATGAATTGAATAGACAATCGAGTACACAAAAACACAGCAAGGTTAGTCGTCAAAAAATAAGGGGGACTCGGTGGTGGCAAGAACTTGGTTGGTCGGTTGCTTATCCTCTTCTCTTGGACACTCGTGTGAGGAGTGTATGTGCCAAATGGGCTTTTTGATGCTGGTAATATACGTACGCTGCTCTCTGGTATTCAGTGCTGCCGAACACCCTGTTTTTCCTTCCTTCTCTTGTCTGCCGAGAGCACAGAAAACAAAAAAAAAAAAAAAAAAAAAAAAAAAAAAAAAAGATAGACATAAAAAGGGTTTCTTTCTGCTCTTCTTCCATCGCTCTCTTCTTCCTTTGTATTTCTTTTTCTCATTTCCCTTTTCTTTTTCTTTTTTTCTTTTCTCTTTTTTTCTGTTCTTTGTCTTTTGCCTGCGTCTGCATTATACCCTTCCTCATCGACTGTACCATTCTCTCTCTCTCCTCCTCTCCCTCACCTTTATCCTGAACCCTTGTTTCACTCACTCACTCACTCACTCACGCATTCACACTCTCTCACACTCATCTCCACAACCAATTCCTTCCATTCACTTACAACAACAACACAGCACACACACATACACACACAAACATATAATGACTAAAGACAAGATCGAGATGGACTCCTACAGCGAGTCGGGTGCTCCAGTAGCAGAAGGAATCGACCACAAAGGCCAACCCCTCTCCGACGACCTCGAAAACGCCACTCACACTCCCCAGATCGGCCAGGGTCTGCAGCGCAACCTCCAGGCTCGCCACTTGACCATGATCTCCCTTGGTAAGCATCTTTATTCCTCCTTCTCCTTCTCGCGATTCCTCATTTCCCATATCGACTCTCTTATGCTCATGCACTCCATACACATGGTCAAGCTTCCAGTTTGGCGATTCCTTGTTACTCTCCCACGCTCGCCTCCGTTTAATATCCCAACAAAAATAATACAAGTCATCTAAAGACACCAAGAAACCTCCTACCATTTCGTTCACACTCAATTCTCTCTACACACTTACACTTGCTCTCTCTCTGTCAACACCTACCCCAAAATCGACTTCTTCAATCATTCGCTTTCATTTTAACCCGCATGTGTTATGAATCGATAATATCGGGTGGATGAGGGGAATGTTCTTCATTTGTACACTTCAACGACCAAATCGGCAAATGGCAGGGCATACAGATCGCCGTTTTGAGGTTCATGTATTATTGGTCTGTACCACATTTTCTCTCTGACCCTCTCCGATACGCCCAACCCAAACACAATCAGCCCTGCATTCAAAACGGCCAAACACAAACAAACAAAAAAAAATTGAGCGGTTGCCTTCTTGCCTTCTTTGCCGCGCCTTGCATAGCATCGGCAGCAACATCAGCGAAAAAGAACCCACAGCAATGAAATGCAAGTGGGGAAAAGAGGAACACTACCAACTACAACATTCACAACGACCCGCATGTCCAAAAATGATCTCATAGCACGTTTGACTACGGCACCACATGTTTTTATTTTTCGACCTCCTCCTCAACCTTCCCTTGCCTTTCCCCATTGTTCAAACTCCATCCGACTAATCAACAACTGTATCCGTTTTACTCTCTCTCTTGTCCTGGAAATGCATGCACTTTTTCTTTTCCCGCTCTGCTCTTGCAGGAGGAACTATCGGTACGGGTCTGTTCTTGGCCTCTGGAGTGTCGATTAACGTTGCCGGCCCCGGATACTCGATGATTGCCTACTGTCTGATTGGAACCATGGTCTTCTGCTTCATGTCGTCTCTGGGTGAGATGGCCACCTACTTGCCCATTACTGGTTCGATCAATGCCTACGGAACCCGCTTCTTTGATCCTGCTCTCGGATTCATGCTCGGTATGTATCAATGTCGCTGCGTTGTATATTTATGTTGTCGCAGTTCACCCCGAGAAAGCAGATAAAAGATTTTCTTTCCTCCTCTTCTCGTGGTGGATCGGGCTGTACCCAAATGAAACCATGAGAGACCCGCCCTCTTATCGTGCCTTCGTTCCTGCTCCTTCCTTCCCCCCGCGGACGTCATTCAACGTGGCGACCTGGGGTACAGGGCGGAACTGGAACAACAGCACGTCCTATGTATGTGCTATTGCTAGCTACTAGCGTGTTGCTAGCATTGTCGCACATTCTCTTCATGCCACTAACAAATGAGTTATTTTCTATCTTAATCGCGCATATTTCAAAAAGGCTGGGTCTACTGGTTCTCTTGGTCCGTTACACTTGCTACTGAATTGGTCGCCGCTGGTTTGATTATCTCATACTGGATCCCAGTAGAAATTTGTCAGGGCTGGGTTTGGGCCCTTGTCTTCATTGTCGTCCTCACCTCGCTCAACCTGACCACTGTCAAGGCCTATGGTGAGACCGAGTACTGGCTCAGTTTGATCAAGGTCCTCGCCGTTATTGTCTTCATCATCGTCGGTTTTCTCTACATCGGTGGTGCTGTCGGTACCCGCATCGAGGGAGCCCCTAAGCCCGGTACTGGAGTCTTTAACATGGGACCCTTCCACGGCGGCTTCATTGGTCTGTTCTCGATCTTCTTGAACGCCGGCTTCTCGTTCCAGGGAGCTGAGCTGGTCGGAATCGCTGCCGGAGAGACAAAGAACCCCCGCAAGAACGTCCCTCGTGCTATCCGTCAGGTCTTCTGGCGCATCTTGATGTTCTACATCCTTACCATTTTGATTATTGGAATGACCATCCCCTACAATGACGATGCTCTTGCCAACACGGGAGGCAGCATCAAGTCCTCGCCCTTCACCCGTGTCTTTGTCCAGGCCGGTATCACCGTCGGAGGTGACATTATGAACGCTGTCATCTTGGTTGCTGTCCTCTCTGCCGGTAACTCGGGTCTTTACGCCTCCTCCCGTGCCCTCCACACCCTGTCCAAGGAGGGCAATGCCCCCAAGTTCCTTGGTTATGTCAACCGCTGGGGAGTCCCAGTCTACTGTGTCCTCGCTACGTCCTTGATCGGTTGCTTGGCCTTTATTGTCTCCCTCCCCCAGATCGGTCAGGGTCAGGCCTACAACTGGCTCTTGTCCTTGGCCTCGACCACCGGTTTCATTGCTTGGTTGGGTATTGCCTTCTCCCACATCCGCTTCCGCATGGCCTACAAGGCTCAGGGCCGTTCCCTCTCCGATTTGCCCTTCATCTCGAACTTGTACCCCTTTGGCCCCATCTACACGATTGTTGTCTGTGTGGTGATTCTGATCGGCCAGGGCTACACCGCCTTCTCACCCTTTGACCTCAAAGCGTTCTTGTCGGCCTACGTGACGCTGCCCTTTGTCTTTATCCTCTACTTTGGAAACAAGTTCTGGTCAAAGACCAAGATCCTCAAGCTGGTCGATGTCGATCTCGACACTGGACGTAGCTTCCTCGACACGGCCGTGCCTGTCATGGACAGCGAGTCGGAGAAGAACTTGAAGAAGCCTAGCGTTGTCAAGCGCGTCATGGCCAACGTCTTCTAAATTTGTAGTTGAGGCTATATAAACATTCTTAGATTCACCGCCTTGCATACCACTTCCACAAAAATACATAAAAACCCATTTTTTACGACTACTCACTATGAAAAGGACGCTAGGCGTTTGTTTAGCGTTGTTGTGTCTGTAACATTGGTCCCTCCTTAATTTACTAGAGGATGAGGGAGGAAGGACACAAGGGAGAGAGAGAGGGTGAGAGGGAGAGAGAAAAAAAAGAGGGAGAGGGAGAGAGAGGGAAAGAGTAGCAGCGTTTGAGCCCTTTCCATGTCTTGTTAATCCCGCCCGTTGTTATTTTTCCTTCGAGGCGCATTTTTTTCTTTTTTTGCTCGCGTGGTCTTAAAAACATGGCGAGGATTACTATGATCGAAGCAAACCTACATGCAACTCAACCACAAATGTTGGGTGTAAACAAGAACAGGGGTGAAATTGTCTGTGCACAGAAAGGGGATATTCCAGCCCATATGTCGAACCACCAACTTACCCCTTCGCATCGATTGTCGCTCCACTCATCTCTTCCTGATCGTTGTAGGTTAAATACATAAACTGGTGTTCCAAGTTTCGTCTCTAGTAAGAACTATAAGCACCCAGCAGGATTTCATGGAACAACATACATCCACATCCCGTCCCCGCCGCTGCCCCAGCCCTCGAAGCTCGATCTCGGGACATATGGATGTGCGACTTGAAAAAACGCATAAGGAGACGGTGTTGGATAGAATAGATTATGCTTCTCGACAACATCCGTATATTTGTTTCTGATGATAAATGAAAATACGAGGGGCGATAGAGGAGGAAGAGGAGGAATGGTTAAGGCTATAGTCAGCCAGCATGGATGAGGGAAGGTGGTGGATCATGTGTGATGTATGATGAAAAAATAAAGGGACCTTTTTTTCTTTGGACACTATGTATAATTAAGGAGAAATGAGGAAAGGAGGATTAATATTTTTAACGATCCGAAGAAGGAGAAGGAGAAGAATAGAAAGCCATGGACACCATCCATATAAACAAACACCTCCGTGTACTCCAAAAAGAGTCATAGACCATGAAGGTCCCAGACTTTTATTACGTGTTGAGCGATCGTGTTCCTAGTCTTTTTGCCTCCTTAATTTTACAACGTTCAAGGGATAAAACCCCGAGGTGTCCGAGAAACATTGCCTGTTTAGTACGTACGGAGGCTGCTGGCCATGAGCATTGTTGTATCGATTGCTCAACTTTCCGTATTTTTGTAACCTTTTGAGCGCGTTCAAATGTGAATGTACGACAAACAAGAGAGCGATGAGGAGGCGAGAGGCGCGTGCTGCACTTATTGCTATTTTGCCCGCACAGACAAAATGCAAACATGACACATTCCTCAGTTCTCAGAGGTTAGAGATATCAAGGCTCCCATGTTTGTGTTTTGTTCCTGGACTACTACTGCAAATGAGAGGAGGACGGCCAAGCATAGCATGAATGTCGTGCCTCATTGATGGGTCGCCGATTGTTATTTTTAAAGCTTGCATCTCTCCCTCTTTTTTCCCTTCTTTTTTGCCTTCTCACTCTTTCTGCTCCCTTTGACCACTCTAATACCTTTTTTTAACCATTCGCCTTGCATCTCTGTCCGGCTCCTGCTCTGGCTCTGGTACTGTTTGCTTCACCATTGCCTATCCTCAACCTGACACATTGCTTTAGAGAAGAGAACCAATGGTTGTCACCCATTGAGGAGGGATGCATGCCCTTTAGCGTCAAAGTACATTTTTAACAACAGAAAACGAAAGCCCCATCATCCTTTTGAACTATCACATAATTCCCTTCTCTTCTCTGTCATCCTTCATTCATGCTGTGTTTCTATTCTAGTAACGAACCCTTCTCCGTGGATTTGTTATTTATTAATTTTTTTCTTTTTTCCCTTCTTGCATTACAGCAAACAAGATTATTCTCCTTTGCATCCATCAATCTCCCTTTCTTTGTGCCACACGTCCTCCTCCTCCTTGTATCCCTCCTATTCCTCTCTACTGCCTCGTTGGCGTCCCTTTGTCTCCTATCCAATCCCTCTTCCCCTGAGCCCCAGTTTCTCAGTGTACGAGAATACGACGAGCAAGGAACTGAAAGAAATAAAAGGTCCCATCTCACCCATTTTTCTTTCTTTTCTTACTTTTCTTTCTTTCTATCCTCTTCATTCCTCCAGCCCTTCTCTATAGAAAAAAAAAGATCCTTCGGTATCTTACATAGCAACGACACACACAAAAAAAAGACACGAACCCCAAAAGCAATTCACTTTATTTTTTTTTCTTTTTCTCATTGTACACCACTCCCTCTCTCTTTCTGTGCCCTCTTTCTATCACATTCAGTCGCGACTGCCATTACTACCACCTTCACTAAGCCACCACACTACCCACCTCGTTACATTCACACTCAAATACCCTCTCAAAGATGATCTTCTCAACCACCTACACAACCATCCTGGCCACCGCCGCCTTAGCCCTCCTCACCCTCTCCTCGACCCCCAACACCGTGGTCGAAGCCCATTCCTGGGCAGAATGCATTGACTGGAAGTTCAAAAAGTCTGGCGGCAAGCAAGACTGGACCGACAAGGGCGGTTATTGCACCGGTTACGCCCGTCGCTTTCCTCTCGGCAAAAAATTCGCATCCCTCGACGAAGCCGATCCCTCGCGCCACTACCAACAAGCCGGAAACCCCAACACGGCCTTGCCATGCTCGGACCGCAAGCACGGTAGAGACGTTGGCTCGGATGAGACCCGTGCCAACCCACCCTCCAAGGCCTATGGTGGCAAGTACGGTCGAATGACGGTTACTACTGTAGGCGATACGCTGTGTGTGAGGTGGCCTGCCAAGAACCATGCCGAGAAAAATGAAGATAACACCAAGGTGCAGATTAACCTATCCAAGAACAAGGATGGGAAAGACCCCTCCCAGCAGGAACTGTTGAAGAACACGATTGCGTTGTTGCCATACAAGAACTGTAACTCGAACTCCGATTCGGATAAGCGGGCTTGCGGTGGATGCTTTAAAGTTCCTGTTCGTGCACAAGGTATCTATCTCCTTCAGTGGCGGTGGATGTTGAACAAGGGCGAGTGGTACACTTCCTGCGCTGTAAGTCATGTTCCTTTTCTGTTTGTTTTTGCTCTTGGCTATTTGCTCTATGTTCTGCCTTCTCCTTATGATAGGAACTTGATGACTAATTCCTTGCTCTTTTAATATTTTGCCCTATGCTGTGTAGGATATTCAAATTGGAGGTGGAAGCGTGACCGGATCAGTCTCCAAGATTGTTGGCACTATCGTCGGCAAGAACAAGAACAAGAACAAGAAGGGCAAGGCCAAGGGGAAGGGCAAGCACTAAAAGCCGTATCATGACCTTTCCCCTCACATAGCAACAACCAGCTTCATCCTCCTTCCCACTCTCACATACTACGATCCACTCCACGTTTAAAAAAATGTGCACAATTATCTAGAGCAGACAAATTCTGTCATTTATACCTCAAACTACATAAAGCATATCTCTTTTTCCTTTTGTCTCTTTTGATTGTTCAGAAAAGTGTCAATGTTCAGAGCGCGGCTTCTTTTGTGTAGCAGCAAACAAAAAAAAAATGCTCTTGTTCTCTCTTCTTTCCTGCTTGATACATACTAGCTACAAGAATCTTGTTCTTGTAAAGGAAGGATGTGAGAACAAGGAAATACGATGGACAAAAGTGTTATAGATTTTGTTTGTAAACTCATTGCAAGGCTCTATGGTTTCTCTCAATGCATCCCAGATGCAAAAAGCGCACGTTTGGATCTATGTAAACAGAATGAAAGACGCGTATAACCCTCGTCGCCTAGCTATACAGCTAGAATATGCATCCTAATAAAACATAATGTATTACTACCATGAGCTTTTTTTTTATGTTTGCATGTGGTGAGCGTCCCAGCGATCTGGCTCTAAGACTTGGTTTGTAAGAAAAAGAAAAAAAAAAAAGTGGTCTAGGCATCTAAAGTGTGAGAGGGGGGTACCGTCCAAGGTACATACATACATATGCGCGAACCTATCCATCCACCCTCCCAGTCAATCCCCTTAGAAGCCAACTCTTGTCCAGGTGCTCACCCTTATTAGATATATTTGGCTCGCAAAGACCTAAAATAAATTGAGCATGACCATAAGGAATTTTTTTTATTCCTTGCAATGTTCAAACCAAATTCTGCGTGAGCTAGGAAAAGGGTAAGATATGTGAATGTGTGTGAGAGAGAGAAGGGCGAGGGGTGAATGTTCGACCGCACTGGAGGGAATGAAGAACACCCTAGGAAGAGTACTCCCATGCTGGATATTATAATCTGAAGCCCGTGGATTGGTGGCGCCAGCACCAATGAGGACCCCGAAGGAAGCTTTGGGCACAGGGTAAAAGGAGGGCAAGGGAGCAAAACAATGCATGCTTGTGTGATTATTGGAATGGCTCAAGTAATTTTTTCAAGCCCCTTCGCTCTTTATTACGATGTTGTCTAAAATAAGAGCTTCCTCTACCGTTGCTTTGCATGTTGGATGTGTGGTGTGCCACCCCTGGGTCTGACTGAAAAAGGTAGTGAGTTGGATAATGTGGGCTTGATCAAAAATAGGTACGTATGTAGACAAAGAGGGACAGCGGCGGCGGAGGGCTGGAGGGAAATATGTGCAATAACTGTCCGCAGCGGAGGCTTCTCTCTTTTTTTTTTCTTTCTGGAAGGTATGTGTGTTTTTGATTCTCATTGAACTTGCAAAATTAAAGACAGGCATACCTGATATCATTGCCTCTGCACATATTGACAAATGATGGATCGATGAAGTGCAGATCTTTTTAGAGTGAAGTGATTGGAAAGTTCAAAGGAGGATGGGTTGTGTTTTGTGTTCCTGAGAGTTTTGATGAACCAAAATCCTTACACGAACGCGGTTTTAGATACCACTCTTTCTTTCAGAAACCACCCGTTTTTTTTTTGACTACTCGACTTGTCTGAGATGTAAAAAAGAAAATGAATGTGCTTGTCGACAAGAAAATAGACAGCGGTACATAGTTACGTGTCCATCAATATTGGATCCATCCTCGATTTGTCAAATTTGACCGGCAATGTTGATCTTTGTTGACACTGGACCTTTTTATCCACAGCTAGTGATAACAAGGAAGAGCTGTTGTTGACAAAACAAGCTCGACAATTGAAAAAATGTCCACAGGGACAACAACACGACTGGAATGTTTAGTGCGGGTTTTGGTGTCACCACAGAATGGACGAGGCCCACCGCGCAAGTGAGACTATGCCATATCTAGGAAAATGCAACGACATGCCCTGCACTAATAAAGAAACAAGATTACACCAACCCCAAGCATGGACAAACAAAGAACAAACCCGCACCAAGAAGAGAAGTTGCATTCCTTTTAGTGTTTTTATTTCTGGCAAAAGATTTAATTAGTTACGAACATCGGTCGATAATGAACGCTTTTTTTGAGGCGCAACTCAAAAAGTGGGAAGGAAACCAATTTATCTTGGCTCTCATCCAACAACTCTCGTTTTTGAGCCCTCGGTTTTTTTTATCAGCGAGACAGCAACAACGAATGACCCTAGATTGTCCTTGCTTGACATTGCTTGTCCTTGGTATTATGTTGTATGGACCACCTCGGGGACAAGCAACAGGGTAATAGAAAGAGAAAATAGAAAAAAGGTGTTATAATGTGAAATTTCTTGAATTCAAGAAAGAACAGCCCGCCATGCAAAGATGCGTGAATGAGGAACACATATGTGTTTAACATGAATGCCACCCCTTTTTTATTTTTAATTCATAAAACTGGCTGACTATTTTTTTTTCTTTTCCGCTCGATCACCTCTGCGAACGGGGGCGTAATGGAGCAGTTATGCACAATACACATACTGTGCTTGTTTGTTTGGAGCAACGAGCAAGCAGATGGCTCTGGTTTTCATTGCAAAGCAATGATGGTTGAAAATGAAATGAATTGGCTCCGCTTTTGGGATGTTGGTAACCTTCTTGCTATTTTGGATCGCCCACATCACTGTTTTGTCCCTCCCCTCCTCCCTTTATGGTGAGCATTTTTCTTTCATTTTTTGTACGCGTCAAAAGGCACAGAGGAGCACAAAAAAGTGAGAGGCGACCAATCAGGTCCTATCGCTTCATTCTAGCTTGTAAACCTTGACCCTGCTGGCTTCCATATGTTCATGTTCTTTCGTTGCGCCTTCTAGTCCGTTGGGTACCCCTCCCTTCTCTCCACCTCAATCATCCATGTTTCGACCTTCAACTCTCCCCCATGCGACTCCTTTTGAAAGAGGATGCTACTTTGTATAAATACCAGGGGGAAGTCCCGTCTTGTTGAAGGTTCCCTTGTCTCACTATACCCCCCATACCTCCCTTACCACCCTTCGCACTTACGCCCCTCCCGCTATACTTCCTAGCACCACTCATTAACCCTACCTTACCCTAAAAACCGTCTTCCTCCTCCAACCACCTCCATTTTATCAACCATGGTTCTCAAGTCTTCCTTCACCATGCTCGTCGTCGCCAC
The DNA here is from genome assembly GCA_029449235.1 of Linnemannia schmuckeri. Taxonomy (NCBI): domain Eukaryota; kingdom Fungi; phylum Mortierellomycota; class Mortierellomycetes; order Mortierellales; family Mortierellaceae; genus Linnemannia; species Linnemannia schmuckeri. The sequence goes on along the minus strand of JANATG010000012.1, from coordinate 506,863 downwards.
CTTGGCTGTCTTCGGCACCTACACCCCCCAGGCTGAGGCTCACTCCTGGGCCGACTGCATTGACTGGAAGTTCAACAAGTCCGGCGGCAAGCAGGACTGGTCCGACAAGGGAGGCAAGTGCGTTGGATATGCCCGTCGTTTCCCCCTCCACAAGACCTTCGGATCCCTCGACTCTGCCTGGCCCTCGCGCCACTACCAGCAGGTCCACAAGAACCCCAACTCTGCCCTTGCCTGCTCCAACGGTAAGGCCGGTGTCGAGCCCGGTTCGGATGAGACCCGTGCCAACCCCCCCTCCAAGGCCTATGGCGGCAAGTACGGTCAAATGACCGTCACCTCCGTCGGTGACACCCTCTGTGTCCGCTGGCCCGCCAAGAACCATGCCAAGAAGAACGAGCCCAACGGCATGGTCCAGATCAACTTGTCCAAGGCCAAGGACTCCAAGGATATCTCCCAGCAGGAGTTGCTTAAGAACACCATTGCCCGCTTGCCCTACAAGAACTGCAACTCCGGCTCCAACGAGGACCGTCGCGCCTGCGGTGGATGCTTCAAGGTCCCCGTCCGTGCCAAGGGTATCTACCTCCTCCAGTGGCGCTGGATGTTGAACAAGAACGAGTGGTACACTTCCTGCGCCGATATCCAGATCAAGTAAAGAAGTTTATCTACTCTTCTGGATTGAAGCGTTTCTTCGCTCCTTTCTTTCTTCCTTTTTTCCCTTCCTCAAAAGTCCTTTTTTTTCTTTAAAATAATAAAAAGTAGTCTTAAAAAGAATAAAAACTCGCAAGCATCTACAGCATTAGTGCATATTCTGTAGTGTGCGTTTTGTTTCTTTTTTTTCAGCAAAATTCAGCATCGTTGTCTATGGATCATGTTGTTTGCGGAAAGAAGAAAGGGCTACGCGAACGCGACAGAAGCAGCAGCATACTTGGACCCTTTTTGGGGACAGTGAATTCCATGAGCTTGATCTCTTCGTGTTTGTTTTTAGTGTGTTGTTGTTGACCAGGTTGATTCAGATAAACGCTGAGCTTTCGTTTGTGTTTACGCCTGATGGTGTACAAAAACTCCTCATTTGGTATGGCGTAAACCTAATAAGTAAAAGAGGCTTCAATTGGCAATTGGCATTTTTTATTGTGCATTCCAACTGGGCTAAAAGTGAGAGCATCCATCGCCTAAAGTCAACTGGCGCTTGTCTGCCCCGCTTTGCTCGTTCGCTTGCTCTTTACCCTGGCAAGGATAAGAGGCTCTACACGTGACTCAACGACCGCTTCCTAATAATTTTATGCCTGTTCCTGAATGTGCCTGAGAAAAAACAACGTAGGCGAGTCAATGGTCCCTCCGCTTCTCGCCCCCTCCTCGCCGCCTTGACCTCTCTGCAGTGGACGATAAAATGTCATTGATAAGTGGTACGATGATCTATTTCTGCTGGACCTACTGATTGGTGGGCAGAAACAATAACCCTCCGCAAGGGAAAGTGGATGAATGCGTAGTGAGAGAACATCGCGTGGGTGATAAGGAGAGAACAAGACCAAGAACAAAAACATACAATGCGAAACGGAATATCCATGCGAGAAGAGCAGAGGGAGAGTAGGGCTGTCAGCGAGGTCTCCTTTTAGTCGATTGTGATCATGCGGGCTACTGTGGGCCACATGAAGCGCGTCAACCTGAGACTGGGGTTCTTTTCTCATTGCCAGTTGTTTCGGGTAGTGAAAATAGAAAAAACAAAAAAAAGGAAGCCACACTATAGGCACAGGTCTTTGTGGCCCATGTGTTTTGTTCCTCTTCTGGTTCCTTGTATTCTATACTGACTGACAATACGGAACGCCCACCCGAGCAACTGCGCCTTGCCAATGCTCTCGTCTTTCACTTTTCCAATCTTCTTTTCTCGTTAGCTATACCCACACATTTCCTGGTTGAGTTTTCTGAAATTGTCGGCTTTTCTAAAGGGCGAAGGTTGGATGGACCTGGTAGAAAGAGAACGAAAATGAGAGAGCAAAAGAAAAGCCCAGCACTTCTTTTGAACTCGTTGCCTGGCAAATGTTGATTTGAAGAAGGGCGTCAAGCAATCATCCCAATGAGAGATTTTCATCGGGGAACAATGAGCGAGCGAAGATAGGCGCGGTGGTGAGGAAGTTGAGTGATAAGGATACGTTGAGTTGAAAATGAGAAAGAGACAGGATAAAGGGGAGTGAGCAAGCTCATTTCTGTTCGTACAACGCTGCTAAGATAAAAATACAGAAAGGCATGCCTTGTGTTTTTCATATGGCACCTCACCTTCTCTTTCCCGCATCCATTTGTACACTTACCTGGCATGATTTTTTTTTTTATTTTTTTATTTTCACAAACATTACATACGGCCGGCTGCAGACACCAAGACACAAGAAATACAGAAACATACACGCGTGCCCTCTTTTTTTTCCCTCAATGAGAACAGTAGCGGCTAATAATAATTGGGATGCATGAGGGTTATTCTTTTTAAAGCGGCCTCGTGTGCCAAACATGTTCCTCGATGGCCATACAGGGTTAACGGCGTCTCACTCGTTCCGTGCGAAGCAAGAGGAGACTAAGGAAAACCATGGCGAGACGAAGGTGAGAACGAATGACAAACAGGATTTTATTCGGTCTTTATCTCTCTGCTCGTTTATCGGTGTGCGTGTGTGGCTACAGCCTAGCTCTAATCTTGCTTCGTTTTGCTCTCAAGAAAAAATAAAAAGAAGGCAGGGAAGGGAAGGAAGGAAGACAAGACAAGGGAAAGGGAAGGGAAAAAATAATTTCGTGCTAATGAAAATGCAGGAACAGGAAGGGAGAGATAGATCCGGGTTCAGGAACCAAATAAGGGATCAGTGCTTGAACAAAAAGGGGAGTGACATTCGCTGAAAAACATCGACGCAACCACAGACGATGTCATTCTTTGAACCCTTGATCTCGCCATCAACCACTCACATTGACGACAAGAGGAGGAGAAGGGCGGTATACCTGAAAGAACATTGCGTGCCTGGGAATCTGATTGTGAGGTGAGTGTTTGTCTCTAAAAAATCGGTATATACAAACTCAAACATCATCATGACCGCATCTATTGTTTATTCCTTCGGTGATTGTCAACAATGAGCACAAGTAACATCCATACAAAGATCGGTATGAAAGAGAGAAATAGCTTCTTCCTCCTCACTTCGTCCTTCTGTTGTTGCTTTCATACTCCTTTTCTTCTGTTGAACGCTAATCAAAAACAACAACAAAAATGTGCACAGAGGCCCTATTACCTTTTTTTCTTCCGTTCTTTTAGTCTTCATTGAATTACGTGCATATCATAACGACATTTGTTGTTTATTCTTTTCATTGATGCAATCAAACTCCTGGCAAGGCATGGTATGGCCAGATTGGCCCATGCCCCTGTCCATGTTCATTACACTATTTGACGCGTTTCAATCACACACAACAAACAATGACAAGGCAAGGTTGAATGTGGACACATAGCAACGGCAGCATCAACAATACCTCAATGACGACAAGCTCGTACGAAGGCAATGTGGTGATAGATCCTTCCTCTTTTCTTTCAAGCTCGGTGACTGTGCCTGAACTTGTTTTGCAATGCGTTGGTTAACTTGGTGATGGCACCATATCATCTTCATTTCGTCAGAGTGTCTGTTTTTTTTTTTAATCAGCTTCTCAACTATCAGTGTGCAAAATCAAGCAATCACCAATGCGGCGATGGGATGAAGAATAAACCGCATCGATGGAATATCGATATATATCTCTTTCTTCTTCGATGGCAACAATAACATCGATGCCAATGGCAATGAACAAAAAGTCAAGTGCGGCTAATGGTTCCTTCTGCATGTCGGAGTGATCCATTTTGGTTGTGTGATAAATAAGATTAGAATGTGAAGTGAAAGAAAGAAAGAACGAGAGGAAGCAAAATGAATGCTCAATAGGTCGCCGAGGTCAATCAATATATTTTCTTGTTGACCAGTAGTCCAACCACAGCAGACACCCGGACAGCATGGGGTATAAAGTTATACATGCATATATATATGTTCTTCCCCTGTATTCACTTTTTTGCTTTCACTTTTCTCATTTTTCACACCTCTTTTCCTTCTCTCTTGTCTCTTTTTGTTAGTTTTTCCCTCCTCTTCTCTTCGTTTCTCGTATCCATCCTCATCTACTTATCATCCCTCCCTCTTAACTCTTTTTTCCTCTCTATCATTCGATAACGACTACTTTTGCTCCTCTGTGTATATCATTTTCCATCATTCATTTTTTTCTTCTTACTTTTTTACGCCCACTGTCCTCCTTCATCCGCACGAGCAATTTAATAATCTATTTGCCCCATTCCACACCGCCTTTTTCCTCGTCCGTTGCTCCTCTCTACTCTCTCAGTAGCAACAACAGACAACAACAATAATAATATTCATCATGGATCCCACAAACAACAACAGCAGCAGTAGGAGTAGCCATGATGGCCCTCGCTATATGAACCCTACTCGGTCACCAACACCACAACAACAGGCACAAAAACACCACAAGAATTCGACTTCTCCCTCCGAACTCTCAGTAGCTATCTTTCCAACTCAATCAGCAAGCATTGATGACGCCCCAGCTACCTCCACAGCATCATCCTCGCCAAACTCTCCCTTCTCTTCCACACAAAACCCATGGTCGCCAGACCCAGCTCTCCAAAACGCCTCTTCTTCTTCCTCTGCCTCTGCGCGTCTTTCACCTATGTCGCCCTTTGCACACCCTCTCGACTCTACCAGATCATATGCAACAAACCAAAACAATCACCCGTCGCCGTTGTACCGCAGTGGCAGTTTCCAGCGCCCTCTGCCGGGTCGCTTTGGATCGGGGATGCCCATGACCCCAGGCGAGGAAAAGATGGTTTTTGACAAGGGTCTCCTATTCAGTTCCCACCACCGTCCTTCAACTCGGTCTGACCCCACGAATGAGGTCTTTAGCGAACCCTTGCCCGAATTGCCGTCGATGGTGGTGGACAGGGCAAGCTCAGATCCAGAGATGGCCACCATTACCACAGCAGGAGAGCGCTACACTGGAGAGACGATATCGAATAGCCATCATCAGAGCAGTGATACGGACATTTCTGAGCGCGAGATTCGCTCAACGCCCATCCACATGCCTGTCATCCACCACCCCTCGCCAACAATGCCCGCTGCCTCGACCCGTTCTCCCTCCCAACGGTCGTTCACCCCTAGGACCCCTTCGCCTAACCCCTCAACTCTGATCGTTCAACAGCCATATTCAGCCCTGACCTCGACTAGTTCACTTCACCGTCCTCTTGGCGACAGCAATAACAACTTCGCCAGCAGCAACAGCATGCCATATTCTGCACCCTCTTCGTTACGTCCAGACTCTGTTGTTTCCTTCCCGGATTCTTCACCCCTCATGGCTCCTAATGTCCTGGCAGCAGTCGATGCTCGTTTGCGAGAGTCTAACCGTCAAAAGATCCTCGCCTCCTCTCAGTCGTCTGCTTCGTCTTTGACGCGTCCTGTTCACCCTCACCAACAACACTTTGGTAACTCCCAAGGAAGCAATAGCGGTAGTAATGCCTCTTCGTCATCTTCGTCTGCAGGACCCGTCTCGGAAGCTACCTCTCCCTCTGTTTCTCCATCGGTTATTACCCATCACGATGTCCTTCAGAGTTCTGAATTGATCTTGAGTCGCGAGCAGCTCTTTGACGCCCTGAATGGAGACGACGATGATGACGAGGAAGATGATGAGCAGCTGGCTCACCCAAAACCTGGCTTCGCCCGCAATCAACAACGCAGGGGTACCTCGCCTTCAAGGTCTTCTCTGTCTCGAAGCTCGGCCTCATCCTATAGGAGTGGCAGTGGAATCGAGCTCAACACAAAGATTCAGAAACCGGTCCCTGCCAAGTTTGCCGCCAGTAATATCGAATCTGGCAGGGGTCACAACGGCAAGGAGAGGGAATGGATCAGCGCAGCGATGGTGACTGAAGGGGCTGCTGATAGCAAAGAGAGATGTTCGACACTTGACTCGACCGCGGATCTTCCATCGACGTATCCTCAGACGAGCAGCTGGCTCGAGAGTAAGAGACGCACTAGCCGCAAGTGGCGCCGGACCTGTTGTGCGGTTGGGATACTAGTTTTTGTTGGCATTATTGCCGGTATCGCAATTGGATTCGTCTCCAGAAAGAACAAAATTGATGGGCTTGCTCCTCCAACGTCCGTGTACGTCTTCACAACTCCTTTTTTTTCGCGCTTTTCGGAGATAATCATGTTTAGTAGGTGTTCAAAAACGCGTTTCATATACTTACTACTCCAATGCTTTCCTTTCTTAACAATAGTGACCCAGAAAAGCCAACGACGGTGCCTGTAATTACTCAGTTCCTACCAAACCCGAACCTGCACAAGTCCTTTTACGGGCTCGACTACAACCCCGCCAAGACAATCATGCCCTGGTGCGGCGCCGGCATCCAGGACGTGATCAACGACATCAACGTCATCTCACAACTCACCAACCGCGTCCGCCTCTACGGAATGGACTGTGGACAGGCAGATCTCACTTTCCAGGCCATCAACCTCCTCAACCTCAACACGACCATGAAGGTTGTCCTCACCGTCTGGGTCGACAACAACGCTACCACCTACCAGCGCCAATACGATACCCTCTTCCGAGTCCTTGACACCTACGGAACCAACATGGTCCAAGGGATCAGTGTTGGAAACGAGGCCATCTTCCGCGGGGATGTCACGTTGGCAGATCTTGGTGCTCGTATGGCGACTGTCAAGAATGAGATCAAGAAACGTTACAACGCCAATATCCCGATTTTCACCTCGGAGATTGGCAACAATTTGAACTCTACTCTCGCGGACTTGTCGGATGAGCTCAGCGGCAACCTGCATCCCTTCTTTGCAGGAGTTGCAGTCGAAACTGCAGCACAGTGGACGTTCAGTCAATATAATATTACCATTGAAGACAACCCAACGCCAAGTAGACTTAAAGGAACCATTTCGGAAGTCGGCTGGCCTTCCGCTCCTGCCTCCGCCGTCAACAGTAAGCCTTCTTTTTCTTTCTTGCCTCATACTCGTTCTTGATTTGATGTTCTCCTTTTCTTTTATCGTTCCTCAGACAGCTAACCCTGTCATCCAATTTTTTTTGTTATAGAACCATCAGCGGTGCCTGGTGTGGCCAACTTACAAACGATGGTCGACACGTTCATCTGTCAGGCAAACGCGGCAAAAGTGCCTTATTACTGGTTCGAGTATAAGGATGAGCCCTGGAAGAACGATCCTAAAGTCCCTGTCGAGCCTAATTGGGGGCTTTTTGACAAGAGCGGAAACCTCAAAATCAAGATCCCAGATTGTCCCGCACCCTAATACTATTAGTTTACACTTTTTTTTTTTTTTTTTTTTTTTTTTTTTTTTTTCAATTCACCCTTCACTCATTCCTTGTACTGTACATACTAATTTGCAAACAATAATACTTTTTATTTCATTTCACATTTCTTTATCAAACTATGGGAGGAGGTAGGGTTTGATTGTTATGATGGTTATCGAAAATGACTCATGTCTTTGGCGTTTATGGGAGGATTGGACTTGAACCGGCTCTGGAACGAGAATCGCGTGGGTCCGAAGTGGAGGCCGAGTGTCGGAAGCGAGAGGATGTCGCTTGTTGTTATCAGTCCTGTTCCATTATCGCCTCCCACTTGTGCATCAGACTGGGAGAGGATAATGGGGATGGTGAAACGCGCCTTTTTGGGCACAGTAGACATCCATTGATCCAGTCTCTTCAGCCCATCCTCCTCCTGCTCTTGAGGATTCAGTTGCACACGACGTCGTATCATCTCAACATCCTTCGCATTTAACGGCCGGATCTGCACTTGCTTATTCGGTCCTGTCAGTGTTGAGCATGATAAAGATTCCCAGGTCCCGGTAATCCTAAGAAAGAAGCGCTGATCCCAGAGAACGTCCAGACCATTCTTGAGCGGAACAGATACAGTTGTCGAGAGTTGGTCGGCATGAGACATGGGCTGCCGACTGATCGTCCAATGCTCGGGCACACCCTTCGACTTTCGTGGTGGAGAGATCATAACGCCGGCTATGGTCAGTGGCGTCCTGACAAATGAGGTTGGCATTCCTGCCAACGTCGAAGATTCTGACTGTTTCTGCTTCTGTTGGTATGGCAGAGAAGCATCCGGTGTGCTTGGGAGACGTTTCAATACGCGCTGTTTCAACTTGCGATAAACCGTCGGGCTAGCACTGGTACTATAGCTACTGGAGCCAGCTTCATGTTGGGTAGCGCTGACTGGGGGCGCGTTGGTCGGTAGACCAAACCCCGGAGTCAAAAATTGTTGCTGTTGCAGGCGTAGATTCTGTTGAAGGGTCTGGATATCCTCCAAACGCGGGTTGTGATCCCTACAGTTCACCCATCGCACCAGGAATGACAGCAGTCGTGTTGACACATGGTTCTGTGATCCCTGTAGCCACTCTACGCTCGCGCTTCCTGTTCCTGCTGGAGTTGAGGTTGTACTTTGTTCAAGTTTGAGGTGGCAGGCGCCGTTGACATTGTCGAACCAAATATCCCTGATCCATGGATTGACTATACAAAAAATAAAAAGCGATTGTGAGTCGTCAGCTCGAGAATAAGTGACAGTCAATGCATAAACATTGATAATTCTTGGGGTATGGTAAGTACCTTGCTTCCAAGCTGCTTGTCTATGTCTGTCCATCCTGCCCCGAAAGGCGAGCATAGCAGTAGTCGAAAGTGGGTGTACCTCAGAACCATTAGAATCCTTGGTCACCCCAACGAGCGAGTCCTGGTGCTGCTGGTAGTGGCGGATCACATTTCGTTGATAATCTAACGACTTGTTCGAAGGGTCTTCTACCCACAGTGTCCCCGCTTCCTCGCATGTTGCCCGTAATCGGTCCTATAACCACGAACGAATAACAGTGAGTACATCGTACATGCTATAGAGGGAGTCACTCTCACTCCAGCCGTCGCCATGTAGACCAAGCCGTGACTTACCTTGGATACTTGAAGCAAGGGTCTGACAACACGGATATCAAGTGCTTCAGGAACAGCTAGAACACCCAATGGCGCAAGACCCTGGATCCCTGCAAGTCCATCAATCCCGCTCGCCCTCGAGAACCGGAAAAGAGTCGTCTCGACTTGATCGCCGGCATGATGGCCCACAAAGAGATCCTCGATCGAGAGTGCGTGACACTGTTGGGCAATAGCTTTGTATCGCCTCAGTCGCGCCTTTGTCTCGAGATGTATCTTGTCTGGTTTTTGAGATGTCTCGGTCAGTTGATTATCCTGGTTGTCGTTGTGGCTGTGGTTGTGGTTATGGTAGTCCAGTTCCAAGCTGTCGGGCGTTGACCAGTCCAAAGTGAGCACATGCGGAACGACATCTATTCAAGTGTAGTAGATAATCCGACAAAGGTGAAGCCTATTTATTAGACACATTTGCGTTCTACAGCGGACTTCTATCCATGGCACCTGTCGTATAGCTGAGGTAGTCATTATTCCATATTGTTCTTACTCAGTTTTTGAACTTGTTGAGCAACATAGTCCGCTTCCTCCGTGCTGTTGTCGCGCAACCTGTGGTTGACAATAAAGGCATGAAGTCTCGTCACCGTGCCATTGATACCGGGGCTCTGAGGGTAGTGACGAGCCAACAGGGTTGCTAGGGCCATGCTGTCAACGCCACCCGAGACAGCGATGCCTATGTTCCGCTCGGCGGCGTCCTTGTTCCCATTCTCACGCTGTTCCTGCCTGGGTGATTCATCAATCCTAGCAGGGTAGGAAGTGTCCTGGAGACGTTGGTGACGGTGGCGAAAGGTAGTTGCGTATGATGCTGTTGATTCGAGAGGGGCGATCCACTGTGCAAACTCCTTGACGGTAATGGCAGCAAGTCCTGTTATGCGGGTCTTCATGTCATTCTAGCTGATCCTTGAGCGTGTGTGTTCGCGACAAGGTGGCGGAAAGAAAGAGAAAAGGGGTCCATCTTTTTTTTCTGTTGACATGAAAGCGCAAAATGCTGCAGTCTGCCAAAAAGCCACTTTTTTTTTTGAATAAAATGGACTTTTGCTATCCCTTGTCTCATCATTTTCTTCCTCTCTTTTATCCTCGTTACTCTTCCCCTTTCCTTCCTCTTTCCTCTTCCTTCCTACTTTTTGTCTTCATCCCTCTTTCTTATTCCCAGTTCCCGTACTCTCTCGTTTCTTCATCCCTTCTTTTAGTTTTCTCCCTTTTTTGTCGATCGTTGCTCTCTGTGTTCCTACTCTTTTTCTTCTCGTTCAACGCCCCATACCCATAACAACGATAACATCAACAACACGCACGCGGATATGGTGGGAGTTGAGTGGCCCAAGTATAACAAGTCGAGCCTTGTGTTGGCGTTCGAGAAGGATAAGAGTGTTGTGTCGAGAGAAGCGGACATATCGGTTAGCAGGCTTGTTGTATAATTTTATCTAATGAAGTGCATGCTTTCATTTGATTGATATCTTTTTCGCGTACCAATGTGTCTGAGAGTGTGCATTTTTACTGGTTGTGTTATTCGATGTTGGTCCTGTTTGACGTAGTCGCGTTCAGTGTTTTAATCGCTAAAGTGCGCGCTATGTTACTTTGAGCTTTTGTCAAAAATGAGGTCGCGACGCGTATCATGTTCGAGGGCTGCAAAGAAGCCGGGGCCGGACACAACATGACCTACAGTTGCAGTCACTCAAGGTCGTTTCCTCCGCAGATCAATATTATCGCGTTCGATATCGATCAGCCTCACTCCAACTGGTCTCATCGCTAAAAGCTGTTTCGAATCTTCATCCAATCGTGCAAGCGTGTCCCTCAGATAGTCCTCAGCGCGTATGCGACGCATTCTTTGGTGACTCGCACTGTGTCCTTCTGCGCTGTTGCTACGTAAAGATGTGAGAACATGAATTGGAATTAGTTCCACTTGGACTCTACACACTACTAGTGAAAGTATAGCACCAGCTTTGATTACCTCATCTTTCTATCTTCGCATGTATGAAATGGTGCGGATGACGGGCTGTGGTGGGATGAAAGAGGCACCGTATCGGTTCTGTAAAGACTCCTCTCTGAGGGATTCCTCCTCTTTTGATCGGAAACAGCCACTTCATCGTCACTATGTGCGGTATATATGGCAGGTAAGCTGTTAACTATCTGTCACCTCCAACCTTGGTACAAGCTTAAATGCCATTTGGTCATCCAGTATGTACTTACGAAGAAGCAAAGACGCTGTCAGAGACCTGACTATCGTGAGTTCGAGCAGGTGGTCTAATAGTTATGTAAATTTGAGAAAGTTGTCCGACAGTTTCGTTAGCTTGAGGACGCAGTGCAACATTGTCGGTATGTCAATCAGCTGGACTCCACAAGTAAGCACAATCACCACTCCTCCACGAACTAAACATTTCTGACGACATACTTCTTGCCTTTAAGTATTGACGGTGGAAGCCGTCTCTTCTTTTTTGGCGTTTCCGGAATCACTTCTTGTAAAACTGATTGTGGTTCTGATGGATCAGAGTCGCCCACGGTCTCGATACTCTCCATAGTGTTTGTAGGAAGATCTGGTTTGGAAGGCTCATACTCTTCGTCACTCGATCGGAAAGCCTGCGTCAAAAACGCTTGAGTACCAACCGCCGATTCATTCTCCCGTTCATCTTTTCCTATAATCTCATCCTCTCCCTCCACTTCCTCATCGCCTGCCTTCTCAGGTTCCGACTTGGTCAACGTAATTGTTCGTACACTTCCTGCTGAAACTGAGTCAGAGCGACTCTGCTGAAAGAGTGATGAAATTCGCCTTCCTCCCACGCTACCCAGAGTCGGATGTGTTTTGTGAGAAGACGCACCGCCGCTGCTTGGTGTCACTGACAGATCCTGAATCTCGGGTTCTGGTTGATGAGGCTGCCATGACTTGTCCAGTGATATGACATTGGTGCTGTTGAATGCGGCCATCCCTACTGCCATATTGCCATGTTCCGTCGAGTCTAATCGTTTGGATGATGTAGTGTTAATGATTTGCGGAGCAAACTATCTGTTAACATCGCGTACTAAATAATCGTTTCAGAGCCAATGCGCGCGCATACCAAATCTCGACAAGCCGGGAAACACGCTCTTGTACCGCTTTAAAGAAAGCCGTTTCTGGCCACGGATGGAGTCTATTTGACATATTGGAGCGGAGCGTTAGTACTAGAGTTAGCACCTATCAACGTGCCTCTTGCTAGGATAGAGACAAGCGGATATACGGCTCATACCTTCGATCCAGTCCGGTCTCAGGATCTTCATCGTTGGCTTGTAACTACTATCAGGTGCCGAGATAAAGACTTGGTTAATGGAAAAGGTCATGCATCAAGTGGTAACGTCTTGTCTCTGTAGTTCTTGAGTATTTCATACTATTTCGTATCGTACCTCGATTCATCAGAGGATGTTTTGTCGGTGACAAAAGCTATGTCGGCCTCTGCAAGTTCCTTCACCGCACCGCCATGACTGACTACAAAATTGAATAGGAGAAAAAAAAGTATGGTTGTCGGTGAAAGTTTAGTCGCGCGGTCTGTTCACTTCCTAGAAGGTGATATGGAGGTAGACGTAAAGCTTACTCCAAGTCTGGTTGTATGAGCGCAACTCTGGTGCGAACCAGGCTGAGAATCCACTGAACATGGTGAGTTGAATGCTGTTGTGTTGTTGTTGGTAAATGAAGTGAAGGCAAAGGAAGTGTGTGCATTCGAAAAAAAAAGTCAAACATGCCGGTTTGGTGGCCACCAAAATGCGCTGATTGGTGACAGTCACCATTTTTGTCCTCAGCACGACAAACAAGACACGCTTGCGTTTTCAACACAACCATTCGTTCCTCTCTGTTCTTCACTCTTACTTCAACATTCATCAATGTCAAACGCTGTCGATCTCGGATTTTTCGACGCCATTCAGGCCTCCATGGAGAATGAAGCCGTAAGGACTTAAAAGTCTTACTTTTCTCGACAGGATACGTCGCTTACTTCTGTCTCCTTTCTAACTCTCGACGAGTTTTGCCTTCTTCTCGTTATCCCACAAAAGACCACCAAGGACAACATTCGCTCGGCTGTTCGTGAACTTGACAGGACCAACAGGAATATCACAGCTGTCTTGAACCGCGTTCATTCAAGCTCAAAGGATCAAGGTACACCTCGGTCAGCAGAGAGACCATCAGGCGCGGATATATCGTGACCCACTTGTTCACTAATGGCCAATTCTTGCGCTTTCAATTATTTAGTGCCGGCTCTTTGTGCCCAAGCTCGCATCTACTTTTCGGATATCCAGACTCACATCAGCGATTTGACAAAACTCGTACCGACCCACCAGTACTACAAATACAACGGACTTTGGTCAGGACCCATGCAGCAGGCGTGCTTCCTCGCGACGTTGACTATGTACCTGGAGCATGAGCGTCTGATCACAGTCGAGGAATTGGAGGGCTTTTTTGCAGGTGAGCTAGTACACGAGGGATGTGGAGTAACGGAGAATATGATATATTTTTATTAGACTTGCCTAACAATCACGTTTGGTATGTCTATCATGAAACTTATAGTCAAGGTTGATCTGGATAACAACATCACGGATTTTCAGATCTCGGTTGAGGAATTCTTGCATGGAGTCGTCTCTTTGACCAACGAGCTGGTACGTTTACTGTGATCCTTAGGAGCAAATTTAGACTCGACTGAATATTTATTGGTAAGTAACAACGACATGAAGCTAACCTTTTGACTCTTTCCCTCTTCAACTTTAGTCCCGATTGGCGGTTAATGCAGTGACATCAGGAGACTTTTCGCGCCCAGTCCGCATTGGCAAGTTCCTCAAAGAGCTCTACAGCGGATTTCAGCTTTTGAACTTGAAGAACGATTCCCTCCGCAAGCGCTTTGACGGAATCAAGGTAAAACTCATTTCTCAGGATCAGAGCCACAGCAAAAAGACCTTGGGGTCATTGGGCCTGCAAATTGCGCTTTTCAACTAATGTCTATTCAACTAATGTCTATTGTGTCTATGTTTATTGTGTCTATGCTGTGTTATCTATATAGTACGATATCAAGAAGGTGGAGGAGATCATTTACGACCTGACTGTGCGAAAGCTCATTGTGGCGAACACAGAACCAGGTCAGGACATCGCCAGTACTGGAGCAGAAGTACAAGTATGAGAGAATCGCAAACAAGATGGAGGAACTGGTATGAAAGAAAGGCTAGACCAAAACTATCGTCCTTGAAAGAGATATTACACACCCCCAACAATGTTATTGCCGTTTTTTCCTCTTTGTATTCAAGCCTCCCCATCGAGCTTCATCTCCTTGTTGGCCTTGTGGGCGAGTCTGACAAACTTTGTATGACGACCTAGGGCAACGACTTTGTCTCCAACGCTGATCTCGACCGTGGTGTAGGCAAGGGTTCCTCCGACCTTATCACAGCGGGAGTTCTATCGGTATAAGAGTGGATGGCTCTGTCAGTGATTTGTGCCAAGAGGACCATGGGCATTATAAATTGGGAGATATGTCAACCGGAAACTAACAATGGACAGCTTGTCACCGAGCTTGGCTCCGGAAACGAATGAAACATTAAGATCTGTAGAGACACCGGTAGCATGCATATCCTCGGCGGCAATGGCCAGTGATCCGCCGACATCAACGATGGTTGAGAGAAGACCTCCATGGCAACCTCCCAAACGGTTCTAAGAGCAATTTCATGTATTTCAGTTGAAGAGAAGCGAATGTCAGCCTCAGGCTTGTTTCCTTTTCAAGTACAAAGGAATGATTGAAGAAAAACGACTATCTTACTAAGTGCTGAGGTGCGACATCAAGTTCGCACAGGCAAGATCCCTTGGTGGCAGATACCAACTTGAGCTGTTTGTGGATGACGAAAAAGAAAAATCGGTCAATAATGGAAGTGTTACCAGTCTTAACTGAACCCTCCTTTTTTCCAGCTGAGTGTTGTGGAAAAGAAGAAAAAAAAAGAGTGAGACGTACGCCGGAGAGGGCATGAGCGTCGTATCCTCCCTGACTCAAGAAATTGGTCCAGACTCTCTTGACGTGTTGCAAAGCTGCCATTGTATAAAAAGATATGGATGAGGAGAAATGAATGAGTGAAGAGAAGGAATGGAATGGAGTGGAATTAGGAGAGAGAGAGAGAGAGAGAGAGAGTGGGGTAAAGAATGTGAGAGCTGATCAGTTTTTTTTGTCCGGGGATCAGCTTTTTTACTTTCTCAGGCACCTCTTTTTTCCCCAACGGACATCACGTGGACAAGTTTTGTGGTTTTCTTCCCACGATGGTACTCAGTATTAATGTACTTGCTACAGAGGTCTGAAGAGAACTGATGGAGGCTCTGATGGATTTATTCATAACTAGAAAACGCCAGTCGACTATGGTCTATGGGACACCCAAGGCGACTTACTATGCTGTAGTCGAACAGCCTTGATCGCTTGTGCTTGAAATTCGATCAGTTATTGTGCGACAGCAATGATAGTTGTTTGTTTTGTTTGGTTGTGCTAATTGTGTTTCTGCAGGCTTGTGAAAAGTGTGATTCACACAGGTTGTCCGCTACGCTGGGCAAACAATCGAGTGAGACAGCAATTATCTTCCTTCAATCCTTCCGCATTCGGTGCTGAGGACGTGAGGATCAGTCAGCACCAATGGATCTGGATTGAGAAGGGAATGTATCCGTCCCATATCCCAGGAATTTTTTATTTGTTTTTGGCTCTGCTTTGCTAATCGGTCACCTACTCCTCACTATCCCCTGCAGATTTTTCATTATGAGTAGACAATCGTCATCACTCAGTGGGCATGAAAGCTCATACTCTATATATGTTTGCGAGCACCGTTTTCTTCTTTTAGCCATTAGAAGAATAAAAAGGAACAGACATGACAACGGTGCAGGCTTGGGTTTACTGATCGCGCGATCGTACTTGTTATCATCACGCTAGCATAAGCTGTTAATAAAAGACGCCAAAAGTGAGAGGGACTGAAGTCCACTTGTGGCCGTGTCATGTCGTTGCGGTTGTAATTGCATTATTGTTTTGACTCGGATCAGTTTGCAAAGGGACACGCTACTTCATTCTTGGTTGGTGCAGACATTATCGTGATTTCAGGGGTAAGAAGCGGCTCTCTCCGTGAAGAATTGAGCTGAATGTGTTTGTGTGTATCGAGACATGCAGCCGAACTGGGACAGGACTGGTGATTTGGATATGTGGATCACACCAAAAAGATAGCCATCACTAATCACTAGCCCTCTCTCTCGAGGCAGGGAGGTAGCAGAGAGCGGGGTGCAGCATCGTCATCCTCATTGTTCACAATGAGGGGACCCCGTCAGTGTTTTAGGCGGGTGCTTTTTGTCACAAGGCTTGAAAAGGTTTTGTTGGCCCAGGCGAGCAAGTGTCATGAAAAACGAGTACCCAAACAGGTGCAGCATGTATTATTGGATTTTTGATTTTGTTAAACTTTGGCCTTGCAGGTGTCTTGTTCATTTTCCTTGTCTTTCTTGTCTTTTCCTGTCTTTTCCCTTTCTTTCTTCCTTTTCCCTCCCGCCACCAACCCCCCTCCTCACACCACCAACACCCACCACTTCCACTGTTGTTCTCTTCTTCTTCTTCTTCTTCTTCTTCCTCCTCACCGCTCATCACCCTCAAAAAAAATACCCATTCACACCCGCCTCAACCCGACCCTCCTCTCGGCCACCTCATCATCGGTACTAAACAATCACACTTTTGCATGCTTCACTCTCATTGTACCCCCTTCTCTTCCTCTACTCGCTCGCACTCGTAAATTGTTGCTGTTATTGTTGTTCATAGTCCGTATGGTCAGATGAACAACAGCTTCATACAAAAACAATACATACACATAACAACACGAGTGATAAAACCTCAACCCTGCCCCTGTCCTGACTCTCTCTTTGTCCCTTTTGTGTCTATTAGCCCTCACGGTCTATTCATAGCTCTTGTCTTTTTTACTTTTCATTCCTCATTGTTCAGCAGGACAGCATCATCCAACACAACAACCTCCTCACACCTCCGCCCCCTCGCCTTCAAAACACACCCCTTCCTTCGCCATGGCGGTAAGTTTCGTCTCTTGTTGTTTTCTTGGTTGCCAACACGGATGAGGCAGCAGAAAGAAAACAGCCCGCAACTTGATGCTTATTGAAAGATCCCTCTCTCTTTCTTTCAAAAGAAACTCGAAATGCTCATCTTTTGCGTTTGCTCCCTCTGGTGTTCCTTTTATTACCCGAGCATAGGATAGTTATCAGAGCCGCATTCAAGAGATTACTCGGAAACTGCAGACGGAGCAGCGTGTCAAGGATGCCACAACTGTGATGAGGACGCGGCATACCAACCCTGTAAGGACCTGAATCTATTACCTCATTTTCGAATCGTTTTCCTTGGCGTAAAAAAAAAGGCAGCCTAATTCGGTTCCTTTTGTGCCTGACCGTGTCGTCAAACTGATAATACTACAAAAAAAGGCGTTCGCTGGTTTATTTTTATACCTGCGCGTACAACAGAGTCGAGGTCCTAACTGTCGGCGTCGTACCTTCTATCATACGCTCTGCTTTCTGTTTTCCTAATTAATAGACGGCCATTGCTCAGTGCGAGATTACTCTGCAGGAATCCCAAAAGCGCATCGACTATCTGACAAAGGAAATCGAAAAGCTGCAAATCCGACAATCTCACCAGCAACAGCAGCAACGTATCCAACACCAACAGCAGCAGCAGCAGCAGCATCAACAACAACAACAGCAACAACAACAACAAAAGCCCAACAGCTTCCAGGGTCATGAATATCCCTCCGTGTCGGACTCGAGTATGGATCCCATTCTGACAGGCGAGGACGACTACAAAGACCGGGATCTGGTCTCAAACTCCGGTATTTACCTCGCTGGCGACTTTGGACCCGTTCCAGTCATCCAGCCGAGTTACTCATCTGTCACGGGGTCGACTGTCTCATTGGGCTCGGGCACCAACATGGACTCGCCTCACCTGGATCAAGCCCTGCTGGAATTACCCAAGCGACCAGCCTACACTAATCTCGGCAAGTGGAAAAATGCAAATTGCTCGATAATTGCGCTGGCTCAGAAAATGACGCCAATCCCACTCTACTGTCAATCTGCGCCTGTCAAATGTTTCGCGAAACGAAGGGCTAAAATGGACTAACCATATACCACCATGCCATGGGATGCTCTCTCCCCTTTCCTTCCATCCACTCTCATGATCTTTTTTGTTTGTTTTCGACTTGCCTTTGTTATTTTGTGGTGCAACTGATATAGATCTCCTGAAGTCCAGCACACCTATTACCACAGCAAAGATCTCCAACAAGCTGCGTGATCTGGCTTTCAAACTCGATGTGGAAAAGAAACTGAAGGCTGGTTCGGAGCGTCTCGCTGTGCTGTACAAGAATGATCCTTCGATGGGCGACAAAAAGAACAGGGCTGGTGTCCATGGGGAACTCTTAGAGAGTAACGAAAAGATTGTCTTGTTGAAGCGTGCCCTTCAAAAGTACCAGCAGCTCTTTGTTCCTGGCATGGAGGACGATGGTAAGCATCGAATTAGCTTGTCTTTGCAAGTTGGTCAGGTGAATATTTGAAACAATACGGTCGCTAACTTACTTTGACCCACTTTACATTGTGTCTTGGTAGATGAGGGAGAACCTGAAGTGACCAACAGAATTGGAGCGGGTCTACGCAAGCCCAATACTGGTACTTTGCACATCCGCGTCATTGCAGTGAAGCAGCAGAACAACGCGCCAACAAGGACATTGAAGGCGCCAGAAACATTGTGTATCATCAAGGTCGATGGCGTTCCTCGTGCCAAGACTCGCCCTGTTCGTTCGGGTACCCAGGGTGCTCGATGGAACGAGGACTTTGACATACCTGTGGAGAAGGCAAGCGAGGTTGAGCTGACACTGTACGACAAGCCAGACAACCATCTTATTCCTATCGGAAGTCTTTGGGTTAAGATCTCTGATATCACTGATGAATTGCGCCGAAAGAAGGTCGAGCTGGAGAGTGGCCCAGGATGGGCACCTGCTGGTGTGGCTGGCCAGATCTCACCGAATGAGAACGGACAATTTGATGGACAGGCAGCACCTGGAATTGCAGGCTATGGAGCAGGAGGATTCAACAACGGAAACGGCAACAATAGCCAAGCCGCCACAGTGGACGGAATTGAGAGTTGGTTTGACCTTGAACCTGTCGGTCAGGTCTGCATCAAGTTCAACTTTGGTATGTCGAGGATTTTTTGCAATCTGCGCACGAAGATGTCCTTGATTGCTTTAGAAATCTTTTAACACAAGTTCATTTCGTTTGTTAATAGTCAAGGATACCGTTGGAGTAAAGCGATACCCCTCAAGGCTTGGTCGTGCAGGAGCTGTCCGCAAGAGAAAGGGAGAAGTTAAGGAAGTTAACGGACATCAGTTTGTCGTCCAGCAGTTTTACCAGATCATGCGCTGCGCTCTTTGCTCTGATCTCTTCTCGGGAGCTGGCGCTCAATGTGAAGGTAATGACCAATGGTTCAATGATCGCGATCCAAAAAAAAGTCGCTTATCACCAAAAGACGAATGCATTTTCTTTACTGCATTGAAGAAATCTGTTTAACATCTCCTTCTCGTTCCATTTCTTTGATATTTAACGTTTCCCCTCCATAGACTGCAAGTATACCTGCCATCGCAAGTGCTTCGAAAAGGTTGTTACAAAGTGTATCTCCAAATCCAAGGCTGACGTGGATCCAGACGAGGAAAAGCTCAACCACAGGATTCCCCATCGATTCGAGGCATTCACCAACCTCTCTGCCTCCTGGTGCTGCCACTGCGGTTATATCCTTCCTCTTGGCAAAAAGGGCGCAAAGCGCTGCACAGGTAAACCAATGCTCTCAACTTAACACCAATGGTTTGAAAAATTGTTATCCATACTGCCAGGCACTAACAGCTATTTATTCGCATCTACTTTCCTTCTGTAGAGTGTGGCGTTACAAGTCACGCTGCTTGCTCCCATCTGGTTCCCGATTTCTGTGGCATGGATATGGAAAAGGCCAACATGATTCTGATGGAGATCAAGCGTGCGAAGAGAAACACAACCGACAACAGGATGAACTCGACATCGACTGCCAGCTCGCGTTATTCGGTTGCCCGCCCCACGCAGTCCGATTCTGGACTCTCGTCTCCGATCGACAACCGATTCCCGGCAGGTTCTCAGCGGATGGATTACAACCAGCGTCCTGATCCCGGTTCGCCCGACTCTCGTGGATCTTACAGACAGCCTGTTTCGCCTCAGTCACCACTTTCTGGCCACAGTTCTTCGATGAGCGGAAATCAGTCGCAGGCTCAGCCTCCGTCGCCTCGTCAGCCACCTCCAAAGTTGCAGATGCCACCTCATGCCAACTCAGGCAGCCCATACCTGAGTCAGGGAGCGATTCATGGATCGCCTGCTTCTATCAACCATAACTCGTTGTCGTTGAAGCAAGAGTATGAGGAGGAAGGACCTGATCAGTTGCAGCTTGAGATTGAGCAACAGCTGATGATGCAACAGCAACAACAGCAGCAGCAACAGCAGCAACAGCAGCAACAGCAGCAGCAACTCCATCAGCAGCAGCAGCGCCTTCACCAACAGGAGCTTCAGCAACAACAGGAGATGGCACATCAGCAGCGCCTCCAGCAGGAACATCAGATGCAGCTTCAACAACAGCAGCTTCAACAACAACAACAGCAGCAGCAGCAGCAAATGCAACAGCAGCAGCAACAGTATCAGCAGTACCAGCAACAACACCAGCAGCCTTCTTATGGTCAACAGAGACCCATGAGTCACGCCCAGCAACAGCAAAGGCCCATGCACAGCCAGCAGCAGCAACAGAACCAAGTCGCTGTATGTACCTTTTTAAACTTTTTTTTGATGCTTTTTGGATTGCACGAATGTGTTTCTCTCTGAAGCGAATAGACAATTAGCTGACAGCGTTTTATCATTTACTCTTTTAGAAGAAGCCATCGCAACAAGTGGGCCACCAGCCTCGCAAGGTTGGTCTTGAGGACTTTAACTTCTTGGCCGTCTTGGGCAAGGGTAACTTCGGAAAGGTGAGTATCAAAGGAAATTGAGTTAATTCAATTTAGTCACTATGAGACTTCTCATGTGAATATGGCCACGCCGGTAACTAATCGATGACTCCCCACCCCCCCACACACTTTTGACTTGTAGGTCATGTTGGCTGAGGACAAGGTGACAAAAGGACTCTACGCTATCAAGGTTTTAAAGAAGGAGTTCATTATTGAGCACGATGAAGTGGCCAGTACCCGTTCGGAGAAGCGTGTTTTCCAGGCAGCCAACAAGGAGCGTCATCCTTTCCTGGTTGGACTTCACTCTTGCTTCCAGACAGAGACTCGTATCTACTTTGTGATGGATTATGTCTCCGGAGGAGATCTGATGTTACACATTCAGCGTGAGCAGTTCTCGGAGCGCCAGGCTAAGTTTTACGCCTGCCAGGTCTTGTTGGCTCTTGAGTACTTCCACAAGAACAACATTATCTACCGGTAAGATTTCGAAATGTGCCAACACAAAAACCCGCTTAAAAAAACGATGCTTTCGTCAACTTGGTACTAACTGTTGTCTCTGTACTTTTTGTCTTTGTCTATGTTTCTAGTGATTTGAAGTTGGACAATATTTTGTTGACTTTGGATGGACATATCAAGATTGCCGATTATGGTCTGTGCAAGGAGGACATGTACTATGGATCGACCACCAACACTTTCTGCGGTACTCCC
Source organism: Linnemannia schmuckeri (assembly GCA_029449235.1). Lineage (NCBI taxonomy): Eukaryota > Fungi > Mortierellomycota > Mortierellomycetes > Mortierellales > Mortierellaceae > Linnemannia > Linnemannia schmuckeri. The sequence continues at coordinate 485,131 of JANATG010000012.1, read as the reverse complement.
GAATTCATGGCCCCCGAGATTCTTAGTGAACAAAAGTACGGCCGTGCCGTCGACTGGTGGGCGTTCGGTGTGTTGATTTACGAGATGTTACTTGGACAGTCGCCTTTCAAAGGAGACGACGAAGACGAGATCTTTGAGGCCATTTTGGAAGATGAGATTCTTTACCCCATCAACATGTCGCGAGACTCTGTCTCCATTCTTCAAAAGGTGCGTCTTCTGTCCCGTATCATTTTATTTCATTGTATTGCATTATTTGCGATAAATGCTAACCATACTTGCTTTCATTTGACATCTCTTCGTGTAATAGCTGTTGACTCGTGATCCTGAGAAGCGTCTTGGAAGTGGCAAGACAGATGCTGAGGAGATTAAGCGGCATCCCTTCTTTAAGGGTGTGAACTGGCAGGATATTCTGGATAAGAAGGTGCCTCCACCATTCTTCCCTAAGGTCCGCGGACCAACCGATACCTCCAACTTTGATCCTGAGTTTACTCGCGAGATCCCCGTGCTGACGCCTGTCCACAGCCATCTGACAGCCAACGACCAGGCCAACTTCCAGGGCTTCTCGTATGTTGCCGAATGGCTCTAATTTCTTTTTTAGCATTTTATTTTTTTTTTTCCTCTAAGGAAGAAAGACCTACCCGCCCCTGCACACATACATTAACCGAATCGGTCATAATAATAAAAATTTTCCCGTGCTTTGTACAGTAATGTTATCGTGTGAAAAAAGAAGGGTGTCGACAAAGGGGGTCCTCTCCGTTTCTTTTTTTTTCTTCTTTACCCTTCGCACGTCAATTTCTCCTTCCTATCTTTTCTTTTTTCTCTTTCTCTCCAAAAGCTATTTAACTCATTCACACACCATGGTGCTTCTAGAGGCAAGTCGATGGAGATGGAATGAGCTTCTTTTCCTTCAGTTAATGTTTAACTCTCCGCACGGACCAAGTTCAAACACCTTTTTTTTATGAATGAGATATCTCACCAAAAAGCATGCTTCTCTTGACATGAATAAAAAAATTCAGATCGCGAGCTTCTTCCTGGCACCGTTCATACGACTGATAGAACCATCTATTCGCCAGATCCGCGAGGCTGTCAACTCTCAAGCGCTTCGCCGAAAAGCCGTCCAGATCGCCATCGCGGGTGTGGTGTTGATCCTGTTGATTGGCGTATCACTGATCGCCTACTTGTTGTTCTATTGGGCCTACATCCCGCGACGTGGGCATACCGGACATGTCCATCTTCAGTATGATCGATTCAGGTAAACAAAGCCGATGGAGGGAGCTGCAGGAAAACGAAAAAAGTGAGGAGTGCAGATGTGGTATATGATGTTTCTGTTCGGTCTAGAACAAATGATGCTATTGTACTGAAACCATGCTCTTTTATTTTGTAGGTCAACAGGGCAGCATTCGGGACCATCGGCAATTGTTGACTTTACTAAGGGCGGGCGATATACTCAGGTAACATTAGGCAAACCCTGCAAGGTCAGTTACTAAAAATGATCAAATATCGACGTGTGCTCGCTCACCGAGTCAGTTTTGTGCTTTCATCTGATTGGATTTAGATCTTGCGCAGTGACCAGGCATATGATATTTCGATGAAGCTGGTGATGCCCACGTCGTCTTCCAACGTGGCACTGGGCAACTTTATGGTCATGGTCCAACTCCTTGGTGCCGACGGCAATGTTCTCGTCACCTCCAGTCGTCCCGTACGTCTTTACACGCTTTTTTTTTTCCTCCTCACCCTTTCTTCAGTGCTTACCATTTCACATGTGATAACACCTCCTAAATATTTATGCGCCCGTTCCACCTTCCTCGATTGCAAAACAAAAAAAAAACCTAAACCAACAATAGGCGATCATCACGTACGAATCATTACTCCTTCGACTTTTACGAACCATATGGCGAGCAATACCACTGGTGCTGCGATGGACACGCGAATCCCAAACGATCCGGTTACCTCTGATCGAGAACTTTGTCGAATCCTCGTCCAACCCTGTCACCAAGGCCCTGATCGAGATCTCAAACCCGAAACTCCAGATCTATCGGTCCACCCTCCACATTGACGCGCACTTCCAAGGCCTACGGTAACAAATCCCAAAATGATGAAAGCCGTACACACACTATCTCTCTTTGTCATACTAACTGTCTGCAACTACTATTTGCATTGATAGCTACTTTATGTATTACTACAGAGTGTCGACGGCACTGATCTTCATGGCAATTTTCGTATTCTGGGAAATCATATTCTGTATCCTGACCTGGCAGACCATCTCTTCATGGATTGTCGGTCCTGCCACCCAAGCGATAGCAACCGTCCCAAGACCTATTCTGTACAACAACTATGATACCTTACCGCCTATCCATCGGAATCAGCCTCAGCTCCAACAACATGTTCACTATCTTCAGAACACGAATGACGACGATGACGATGAGGACGACTACCTTGTTGTAAACAAGTCAAGTGACGAGGATGTCTGGGATACCGGGGACACTACTACTAGCACTGCTGCTGCTGCTACTTCGACCGCCGAACGAGCCACGGAGATGAACAACGAAGGCAATGGCAACAGCAATCGTACATCTCAACAACAGCCAACGACACAACGCAGGGAAGTCGAACAAGAAGACTCGGATTCGACAGCCTCTGACGCAGATTCGATATTCGATGCCATCGTCCCACAACAACCTGATGACGGCAACTCTTCAAGTATCGCACGTGTTCCTTCTGGACAACTCCGTTCAAGAAAGCCGTAAAAAATGGAAATAGACAAACCCCTTGACATACTCGTTTTGGCCGTTATCGTCGTGCGATTTTAATAAAGCGAAAGGTCGTAAGAGCAATAAGGATGTGAACAAAAAAAAAGCGTGAAATTCTGATGCCAGTGAAGGAGGAGGCACTGGACACTGCCTGCTGCTATTTACACTGCGGCGGTACCCTGCACAACAAAAAAAAGGATAGATGACATTAGTTTTCTGATTAGCGTTTGTCACTTATCAAAAGAAACATAATAACATTCAGCGTCAACAAGATACGAGACTTACATCGCCCATGTATGTGTCCATCTCGGCGTCAAGCTCCTCTGCAGTCTTGACATGGGGCTTCTTCTTCTCCCGGGGCTTTGAAGACTGCTGTTGCCTATTGTTGCTGTTTCGTCCACCGCTGTTGTTGCTGCTCTGGTTAGAAGCTCCCTGACCGCGTCCTCCTGTAGCTCCTGCAGGCTTGGGAAGAGGGTTCAACTTGCCCAACCTGGCAGCAATATCAGCCTCACTATTGTCATTTAAAGAGCGTGTTTTTGACATCAGTTAATATTAACGCCACCGAATGGACTGTTCCAGTGAGACTGCGATGGATGTAACTGAAGTCACTCTCACCTTGATCCAAGACGGGAAAAAACATCTCTCTTTCCAGCGTCTTTGGAAGGAGCAGGGCGTCTGTCCTGAGGACGGTTGTTCGAGGCAGGAGCAGAAGCAAACTTGATCTTCATGGGTTGACCTAAAACAATAATTAATACACGCAGTAAGTCAGTAAAAAAGTTTGGTTGAATGTGATCAACCTTGGAAACACAGGGTAGCATTGCTGCTTATTCTTTGGTAAATAACTCCTTTTTTGCATCTCCACATACCATCCAGTGCGATTCCGTGAAGCTTCTCGATAGCAGAAGCAGCGTCCTTTGACTCCTTGAAAGTGATGGTGGCAACACCGGTGGATCGTCCTGAAAGATCGTACTTGACTTCAGCAAACTATGTTGGAATGAAGCGACCAAAAGGTGACGTCTGATTTAGCTTTCGTTGTTTGCCTAAGTGGTATATTCCTAAAATACCGAAGTTTTCTCTTTGTGCAAGCCATTTTCTGTCCTTTATGTCCTTTTCTCTGTACCTTGACGGGGCCCGCATGGGTGGTAAAGAGTTCCTAATATGCAAAACGGCCATTATGGACCAGGTGAGTAAGTTCATGGTCTTTGTGGTCCATGTTTCAACTGTAGACCCCTTGATCTGCGGCATGTCCATCTATTCAGTCCACAAAGTTTGCGTGTTTGAAAGAAGTGTGGCATCGCTTTTCTTTCATACCTTGATATCCTCCAAGGTAACAGCATAGTGCAAGTTCTCAACAATAATCTTGTTTCCTCCTGTTGCTGCTCCTCCTCCGTTGTTGTTGTTGTTCTGTCCCCCGCGTCCTCCTGCAGCCCTTTCGTCAAACTTGTCATGAGTCCAACGATCCTCAGCCGTGTTGGTCGTGTTGTTGCGCTATATATACATGACCAAAGAAAAAGGGGGAGATGCGGATTAGCATCTCTTATTATTTCCTTACTTTCGTTCATGAGTCAGATTCCAACCTGACTGAGAAAGACGAACAAAAAGCCAAAATTGCTTTTTTTTCTTGTCATTCTGTTGGGATAGCATACACTGTAGGGAGAAGAGCGGTTAGAGCGGCTAGGGCTATCCCGTCCAGAGACAGCACCAGCGCCACCGAGACCGCCAGCACCACGGGCACCACCACGTCTGCTAGCGGGGCTCCTGTTGTTGGCAGCACGGGATTTGGCGACGTCATCCAAAGCCATGTCGAGGAATCTTGCAGCCATTGTTGTTGCTTGTTATTGTTTTCCTGGGAGAGAGAGGGTTGGTTTGTGGGGGGGATTGTAGGGTGAGTGATGTTGGAAGTGTGAAATGGATGAAAAAAGAAGAGAGGGAAATAGGGTGGAAAGGTGAGCGAGGGAGAGAGGGAGGAGAAAGAGGTGTCTGAGCCACCCGATCTGATTGGTCGTAGAGTGTCTTAAATCACATATACTTCAGTGCAGACGTAACTTCAAAGTTGCCACTTTGAACCTTGACCATTTGAACCACAGGATAAGAAAAACAAGAAGTGGTTGAAGGGGATAGGGGGCTAGGGGTGTGGAACGGGAAAAGGGGGGCCTTTCGTTGTGTACGGATAGATACTCGCCTAGGTGTAGCATTAGTATCGTAGTAAGAGGAAGCATAAGCTACAAGTGTATATCTCATGCATTGATGCGCACTGTCAATCAACTTTGATCACTTTGATGAATCTGCCTAATATGGCGACAAAGTAGTTTGATCACTCTGCCTAATATGGCGCCAAAAGTAACTTTCTCTCTCTCTCACGATCAATTACCAAAAGACTGAGCTAGCTGAAACGTTCTTTGCTTTCAACAAATCACAGCCTGCACACAGGTCGACGCCATTTGCGCCGGCGTCGTCCTTGGAGCAGTGGATCTATTTGCCAAGTTTACGATTTCTGGGTAAGGGAGCCCTTGGAGCGGACAAAACGACTTACCGGTCACACTCACGTCTGCATGCAGAAATAAAAAGAGAACTTTTTTTCTCGCTCTTCTCTCTTTCCTCACAAATTCGTCCCCCTTTCCTTCTTTTTCACAGCCAACGATAAACAGAGTACCCGCTTCCTATCAATAGCATACATACAATGAGCAACACCGCAATCGACGCCCACGAACAAAATCGTGCCTCATGGAACGAAGCCGTCGTCGCTCACAATAGCCACAAGGTCGACCAGGACGGCTTCTTCCGCAACAAAGGATCAACCCTCTACCCAGAGGAAATCGGTCTCCTGGGAAACCTTGCCGGTCTCACAGTGTGCCATCTCCAATGTAACGCTGGCCAAGACACACTCAGTCTTGTTACCCGTCTTGGTGCTGAGAACCCTACTGGAGTCGACATCAGTGACAACGCTATCGAGTTTGCGACAAAGTTGGCCAAGGACTCGGGCATTCAGGCCACCTTTGTCCGTGCCGATGTGTTTGAGTACTTTGATTCCACTGAGGCAAACCAGTTTGATATTGTCTTTGTCAGCTATGGAACCGTCAACTGGCTGGTTGACCTCGAGGTAATAGGACGTTTGACGCTGGCAACTACGAATACGCTTGTTGCAAAATAGCATCTCATACCTGTGCAACCGATATTAACTAGCTTTTTTTGCCCATCCTCTCTATGTGTCATTAGAGATGGGGAAGGGGCGTTCACAAAATCTTAAAGTCAGGCGGACGCATCGTCTTCATCGACTTCCATCCAGTGTGCTACATCTTCAACCAGGACATGGTCCACGAATACCCTTACAGTAGCGCCGGCGAACCCATCCACGAATCGAGTGGTGTCAGCGATTACGTCGCCTATTCCAACGCTGGCGGGGAAGTCATGCCAAACCTCAAGTACCAAGAAGGCGTTCAGGATTTCAGAAATCCCAACGCCAGTGTCGAGTTCTGTTGGGGACTTTCGGACACGATTGGATCGTTGGTCAAGGCCGGCATGCATTTGTCTCATTTCAAGGAGTACCCTTATTCCAACTTTTTCAGGCCTTATAAGGCCATGACTTCGGAACATGTTAAGGAAGGCCCTCGCTGGCGCTCGATGGGTCCCATGCTGCCCCTGATGTACTCTGTTTGCGCCTCCAAGCCGTAAAAGAGTAGTCTTTCTGCACTAGCTGACTATGCTTTTTGTAAATATATTCTGGCGGCGAATGCCATTTCGCGACCAAATCCACACTTGAAAACAAAAACATCCTGGAATTGTATTACATCCACCTTTTTTCGTATTTGTGCCTGTGTGTCCAGTAAGTAGTCCACAGTGGCCCGAGCTCGTGTTTTTCTCTGTCCAAAAAACTAACCAATTGGCACGACTGTGGGAACCCATCCCGAAACCCTCCTCTCCTACTCTGGCTGAACGCGCACCCTGGCCAAAGCGACCAGAAAACAAAAAACGTCAGAACAGGGGGAGGAGAAGTGAGAGTAGAAAAGAGTTTACTCTGATCGAGAAAGCAGGTGGTAGACGAGCGCGCGCTATCCTCGTTTTGTTTATTTGTTTGTCTGTTGTTTATTTTGCCACTTCCTACTGTTTTTTTAAAGAAAGAGTATTCTCTCTCTCGATTGCCCTTGCATTTTAAAAAGAAAACCGCCAGACTGACGCCGCGTTGCATACAGCTGCTCAGGTGTGCGCCCTTTTGTCGACTCTGTTTGTGTACATTCCCCTCTTCTCTTTTTCTTCTTCTATCTCTTCTTCCTCGTCTGCCCATCTCAGCTTTTTCTCTCCAGTCCATGACCTATTTGGAGACTTCTGGTAGTGGGTCAATGCAGTGCAGTGGGAAATACTGCGCCAATGAATAAAGGCATGCATGGAGGGCGAGGGAGTTGAGGGAGTGAGGGCTGCAGTCACTTGTGAGTCGGTTTGTTTTTTTTTATTTTTCGAGAAAGGAGAGAGGAGCGAGAGAGCAGAGTGGGTGAATGCGTGTCTTTGTTGTTGGTGCTCTCAAGTTCTCAAACCATACCTCTTGTTGATTTTTTCTTTCTCGTCTTTCTGTCTTTCTTTTTCTTGAGAGGGCGTCGTGTTTTGTGTTTTTGTGTTTTTGTATTTTTTGTTTCTTCTTCTTCAGCAAGTTCTTTCTGCTCATCCCCTTCCCCCTTGTCCTCTTCCATACCTTCTCCATCCACTTCCCCTCCACTCCTATTCACGTTCTTCCCATCCTTCTTTTTCATTCTCAACGTTTTGTCGTCGAGCGTTTCCTCCACGACATATCTTCACCCACCTCTTTTCACTTAATTCACCTATCTACGATAGGAAAAGGAGACCAGTAGAGCCGAGGAATTAGAGTTCTCCACACACACCACATTCATACACTGCCCATTCCATCTGAATCCAGGCACATCCGCGTCTGGTTCAAATTTCCTTTGCGCCAACCCCCAGGGACGAAAAAATAACGACACAAAAGATGCGCTCTACCAATACGACTGTACACGCCAACAGGGCATCAAGGATGTTACTGACATGGATGTCGATATTCCTCATCGCCACCACCAGCCTGTCAACGCTTCAACTCGTCAACGCTCAGTCAAAAGGACCCGGGCCCCGAGCGGGGCACTGTATAGTCGAACACAGTGGTGTGGTCTACATCCTTGGCGGCACTCCACCCCTCTCGTCCGAATACGCCAACTTCACGTCCCTCAAACTGCCCCAAAACAACTGGCAGGGTGCTCATCCGGATACCTTTCCCTGGGTCGACTTGCCGGCCCCTCCAGTCTCTGTCCACATCCCGGCCTTGACGATGACTTACGATAAGCTGACGCCTACTCTTACGCCTTCTTGGACAGACTGCTTTGCAACGGACGATGGTCGGATCGTGGTGGTCGGTGGCAGCGCACAATTATTAGTATATGATATTGGGTCGCAACAGTGGAGTCAAAATGCTGGGAGTATCAAGTTTGGACCCGCGGTTTCGACAGGTTTGTTTCTGAACCCTGTTTACATCCAATCCAGAATTTTGGGAGATGGAGTGACAGGTCTAGTAGTCTGCACGTTGAATTGGAACAGTCAACCTCAGCCATACTACCTCGACACCAAGACGTGGACGGTGACGCTTGCAATCGGAACTTCCCTGACTACACCGCCCTCTGCACCGGGTACAACGAACGGGTGGGGTGTTGTCCCCGGTGGGGGACCTCTGTTGCCACCAAACGGGTTCCGTCATTTTACGTTGGTTATCATGGGTAACACTGCCTACATCATGGGTGGGTATTCGACCTTGTTGACAGGTCAGATTAATGACTGGAACAGTATCACCAGCTTCCCCGTCCAGCAGGCGCCATCTTCGAGTAAGGTTTTTTTTGCTATGGATTTCATATGCTGCAGCATTCCATTCTGTTTCCCCCTTTACAGCCACACGCACACAAACAAACATGCACACAAAAAGAAAAATGCTCACTCGTTTTTTTGTCAAATGGGCGCACCCACCCTATGCATTTGTTCTTAATCATCATTCTCATAGCGGTGGTAATGTTTGGCAATGCTGGTACTCTGACCGTGACAACTCGCGGATCGGTCGCCTATTCAATCGCTGACTCGGCTATTCACATCTTCCCAGGAAACAGAGGCGGCAATAGCCAAAGTCTCCAACTCGTCCAAACCTTCGCCGCCAACCAGGCCACCGCCACCGCACTGGCATTGGCCGAGGGTGGACCCCGGAACAATGTTTTCCGAGGCGCGACTTTGATCGGGAAGGGCGGGAACCAGATCTTCATGCATGGTGGGCTCAAGTCTCTGGACTTCTTGACCCCTGCTGCAGTGCCACCCCAGGAGTACTTTGATAGTAGTGCAGCGGTCTGGAATGGCGTCTCACAGTCCTGGGGCAATTCGCTCGAGATCTATGTTCCACCCAAGAGCAAAGGGCTGATGATTGGGTTGATTGTTGGAGGCGTTGTTCTGCTGGGGCTTATTGGTCTCGGGATCTGGTACTACAAGCGACGACAGAGGCGCAGGATTCTGGAGGAGGAGGAGCGACAGGCCAAGGGTATGGTTCTCAAGAATGAGGATGTCCTGCAGAAGGAACATAAGCCTATCCGGAGCTTTGGCGAGAACAGCAGTGCGCGAACCACCCCCGCGATTGCATACTATGTCGCCACCCACCCGGATGGTGGAAGCGAGATTGGTGGCGCCTACCAGGCAATGCATCCGTCGAATGGTCAAGGATACGCAGAAGCTTATGCGACGGGACGTGGAGCCAGCTCCGACGCTATTCGTCAGAGTCCCTACCAGGAGCTTGGGCAGGTTACAATGGCCTATGCACAACCCGAGCTGATCGACGACGACTATGCGGTGCGGACGACAGACTCACCACGGTACCTCAACAGTCCTCAAGACTACTCTTCACTGGGCCTAGATGCTATGGACTCGAACAGCAGCCCGACCCTCATCAACGATGGACTCATCTCGCGCGCACCATCCAAATACCAAGCCGTCGTCAGTACTACAGGTCACCCAGTCTATGGTCACTCCGCTGACCAGATCTCAAAACGAGAATACCATGACGCTGCAACAGCAGCAGGAGCAGGAGCAGGAGCAGCATCAGCAGTCGGGGGTTCAGCAGTAGCAGTGGGGTACCCATACCAGACGACCACAACCGCAGGCGGCAGTCCCTATGTCCTCCCCAACCCAGCAGCCCAACGAAGCGAGACCTATTTTGTTCGTCCTTATTCACAGACTTCGACTTCTAACCTGTCGCCTAGCCCACTAGTGGCCGCCCGGTCACAAATGACCCCTGTCAGCCCGACCTTCTCGGCGACTTATTCGATGCCAGAGTCGTCCCATGGCGGTGGCAGCAGCAGCGATGGTGGAGTTGCAGTGGTCGGTGGTAGTGTCAACCCTCTGTTGCCACCAAATCAATCCACTGGGGAAATTCATGAACCACACCAATTTGGTGGCGGTCCCGTCTATGCCCATCAACAACAGTAGCGGCATCCGCCCGCCGTGAAAAACCAAGCTCGTCCTCCGTTTTAAGAGGCACCATATTACACTCTTTCCAATACCCCATAGTCTCAAACAATGGATTCTTCATAACAGTTTCTTCCCATCCTTTCTTTCTCACCTAATCTTTTTTTCATAAAAAAAAAACAGATGTGATCTCTAAAGAATCTGCAAAGACATGCTTTTATTTTACTGACGGTGGATATAATCCTGGTGATGAGAGGAAGGTGGCGGTGGAGGAGACGCAAGGTCGTCCGACGGCCTTGGGTAGGCATCGCTGTATCTCTTCAACTCTTCTTCCAATGAGAGAATGTATGCCGTGGCTTTTCTCAGGATGGTTGCTTTGGAATCCGTGTTTTGTGCACAGCTGTACGAAATGGACATAACATAATAAAGAAAGAGGCAAATGGGACAATAGTTAGTAACCCTGTATTGTGCGACGAAAAAAAAAAAAAAAAAAAAAAAAAAACAAACGAACACGAACACGAACACGAACACGAAAAACGCGATTGACTGAATGAGCCTAGCACACAAAAACAAAAAAAAAACACTTACTCGGGGATGACACTCTTGAGTTCATCAAAACCGCCATTAATCTTCTCCCGCCGTTTTTGTTCCGAGAGGATATGAGCCAACCGACGACTCTTGACACATCCAGGTTCGTGCGTCAGGACCTTGTGCATCGCTTTTTCTGCATGTGCTGCTGACGAGACTGGGCCTAGTACTCCTCGTACTCCTCGTACTCCTACTCCTATTGATGTTGTTCGGCGATGACCAACTCCGCCCGCGGGGTGACGTTGTTGTTGACCTTGATAATGTTGATGGTGTGGGTGGTGGCCTTGGAGAGGTGGAGAACTGTCGTGCTTGCGGGGCGAGGGGGTCAGAGGAGGAGTCTGAGGGGATCTAGATGATGATGAAGACGATGCAGGTCCCAAGAAGGCCGAGGAGGAATTCGAGGCCGATGATGATAAAGGGTGATGGTGGTGTGACGACGACGACGAAGGGAAGAGGAGTGAGGGCGAATGTGGAGAAGGAGGGGAGTGGCGTGACTGGAAAAGGGACGAAGTCGCTGCTGTGTTATGGTTGGAGGAGGAATTAAAAGTAGGAGGAGAAGAAGAAGAGGAGGAGGTTGATGTTGGTGGGTGGTCATGTAGATGGAGGTGAGCGATGGTTACAGAGGCGGCAGCAGCTGCTGTTGCACTGGCCGAGCTCGACTGACGCGAGTGGATGGGTTGAGATGATGACCCGAAGGAGATACCTTGGTGGTCGTCGTGATCGGGCATATTTCCTCCGAAGACTCCATCCCCGTTCTTAGAGGCTTGTCTTGGCGAAGAAGACATCAACTGGGGGAGTGAAGTGTCTCTATGGGGTTGTTGCTGTTGATGACTGTTGTTGTAGTGTTGGTGTTGGTTTAGAGAGTAGAGAGCAAATGGTTCGGCTGGTAATTGAGGCAGCAGGTGGCTCGAGGGTGATTGTGCATCGTTATTATTGTTGCTATTATTGACATGAGCTTGATAGATGTGCTGCGAATGATTCCGCTGGTATCCATAAGCAGCGGGCTCTGAAGTCTTTGGTTGCTCGTGATAAAAGTGAGGATGATGGTGGTCGTGACGCTCAGAATACGAAGTGGAGGAGGACGACGCCGATGTGGTGGACGAAAAAGAAGAAGATCGGCTCTGCGGCTGGTTGTTGTGCGACGATGGATCCGAGACGAGGCTGGGGAGGAAAGTACTACCGTTGGCATTGTTTTCCGAATAAAAGGCGGGATCTCTGGAGTTCTGTCGTGAGTGTTGTGGACGATACGATGAAAAAGAGGAAGAGGTTGGCGAAGTCGAGTAGTGGACACGTTGTGTTGCTTCGAACACCGACGACGATGCCGCCTCGCATGATGACGACGAATCAGGCCCGAATAGAGCTGAGTTTGTTGAGGTGGACATGTGGGGTTGATGTTGGTGCAGAGATGATAAGTAAGATCGTTGTTTATGCTGTTGCTGTTGTTGATTTTGATATTTTATGTCGAGCAATGTTGATTGGGGGGATATAACCAAAGACTTGGATCGGAAAAAAAACGAAGGTGAGAAGAGAGTGAGATTGAGAAAGTAATTAAAATGAAGCGGAAAATAATGTATGGGTGATGGAATAACCCTGAAAAAATGCCTGGTAGGAAGAAGAGGAACTTGTAAGAAGAAATGAAGCAGTAATATTGGTGGAGAAAGTGGCGTGATGATGGTCTGTGTTATTTTTTTGTTGAGGAGAGATGATTGAGAAGGGAAGGAGGCTATGTGTGTATGATCTTTGGGAGTGAATGGACGAGTGAGTGAAGAGTAAGGTGAAAAAGGGGTGAAAAATAACCGTCTAGGGGGATGAGAAGCAATGAACAAGGAAAGGGAAGCAAGTGGGAATGGGTGGTCAATGAGATCCCTTTTTATATCTTTGAGGCAGACAAGAGATCCGATTCGCATGCTCCTGCAGAAGTCAAAAACGAAAAAGAACGAGATTCTGACAGGAGGAAGACAAAGCCTTGTGGGGTTGAAGATAACTTTGTTGGCTATCACGGGCAACCAGCAGGCAGGTGTACAATGGCCACTTTCCTTCCCTTCTGCAAGTGAACAACCAACCAAGGATAAGTAAGTGCGTTGAAAGTGAACAAATGAATAAATAAAAGAGCGGGCCATGCTTAATTGCTGACAGAGGAATGAATACATACAGGCACAAGCACAAACAACAACGTCGTTCTCCTGGTCGATCCCGAAAGAATACATACACAGAAGGAATGAAGAGAGAGAACAATAATGCTGATGAATAAAATTGAATAAAATGACATATCAAACAAGTGAGCCCTTTCCTCGTAAGAATCATGAGGGTGACGAAGCATTAAAGCACAAATAAGTTATCAACGTGAATACGAGTGGGCACTGACATGGACAATGTGGAGGAGGTTAAGTGAAGAGAAGGAACCGACTAATCCCCTAAAGACACAATCCACAAACAAACCAACCAACCGTGCCTCACTCTGAATCAATTTTCACACTCACTCTCATGCTCATGTTCACGCTCTTATTGACCCATGTGTACAAGTAACGTTGTCTGCATCCCACTAGCATGCTATCAAACATATATTCAGAGACGGACGTTGAATGATGATACCGACGGGATGGATGCGAAGGTGATGCTGTTGATAGTGGAAAAAGGGAGTATCATCACTCAGGTACCGATGTATTCCATCGGGCAGTGCGTTCTTTCGCTCTGGTTGTAAAAAGCGTGACTTTAGAATGCTGGGAGGAAGAAAGTACTACTTTGTTTCTAATAGACACAACGACTGAGCCCGTTGTTGATGTGTTTTTTTTGTAATCGAGAATCCCCCCCGGTGCCTTCTGTCCCCCAACGCAATAAAATATTGATTAAGGCCGATAAATATTTTAATTTTTTTTATTATGGAGCACGCAGCTCATGCCAGGGCTCGCGAGGGCACATGGTGCCGCACCTCAAACTTTTTTTTTTTTTTTTTTTTATTTTCTTTTATTCCCTCTCCACCTTTCGTCTCTCTCTTTTTTTCTCTCTCTTTTCGCTCTCGCTTTTTCTACAATAAGCTGCTCCTTGCACTTAGTCCGACATCTACTCTCTTTTGTTCATCAAAGTAGTTGAAAGCGAGAGCAATTCAGTGATCTGTGCTGCCTTGTGTGCCCCATTGTTTTTTTTGCGGGTTGATATCGTTGCACTATGGTTGCCTTTTCTGTTCAGCACGTCGACACCGATTCCCCTGATGCATGTGAAGCATACCTCTCTTTGATCGGTGATGGTCCTTACTATTCGTAAAAAACCGTACTACACCTCGCTTCACACTCACACTTTCACACTCTTCTATTCTCATGCGCATGCGCAAAAGTCGCATCATTCCCAACAGGGACCCAAGTCCGTCAGTTAGCTGGCTTCTGTTTTGTCTCATGTTTTCCCTCTTCATGTCCCTCTACATCGGCATGCCAATGCCTCCTTCTCGATCATAAAAAACAAATTAAAATGCTCAACAGTCAAAGGTAAATCATGGTACCTTGTCTTCCTGGTATGTGAATATGTTTGTTCACATTAGAAGCTCAGATCCTCCGTTCCCTCCTGCTCGATCCCCCCTACTCCTACCTACCTACTTACAATCACCCCTACCACCAACTTCTCCACGTTTTCACATTTTGTAACTACTCAAAGAGTTCACACGTGTCAGGTGCAAAATAGGGGTGCGTGTGCTTGTGTCTTAGTGTTAGGAGACCACTCCAAAGCCACTCACATGTGAGTAGGCACACCTATACGCACACGCCCGCTCTTCTCGTTCTTTGTAGTTGTTGTTTCTCCTCTCTGGGTGCACGAACCATACGGGAACACACATACCCGCAAAATAGGAGACAAAAATCCAATTTTATCAGGCCATTTTTGCACCGCGTGCTGACACATCGATTTCAGTCCCTGTGATTTCTTGTCCCACCCAACGTGAAAAAAAGTGTAAACGAATTGGCAATCGAAATCCGTTGGGAGAAACAAGACAGAACGGGAGGGAAAGGGAAAGAAGAATGGAAAGGAACAGTAAGAGAAGGAAAAAGTGTACAGGCTGGTCAGTTGTTCTTACTCACAAGCCACAGCCTGGTTGCACCTTTTTTTTGTTTTTTTTTTTGTTTTCAACTTTTTCTTGTCCTTGCTTATGCTTGTGCTTATGTTTGTGCGAGTGCGTGTACGTGTGCATGTGTTGCTTAATATCTTCTTTTTATTCTCTTTTTATTCAGAGCGTCCATTTTCTTTCTCCCTCTGCCTCTTTCCAAACAACAAGAGAGCAGCAGGTGGCAAATGTGCTCAATGCCGATAACGATACTAATTGCTTGCCCTAATGTCTAATATCAACCGGCAGTGCACACACGCTCGCACACACTCGCGCGCGCATATCTGCCCGAATCCGTAAAATATTTGCTGGGAGCATTAATCTTGGGGCTTGATGTCGGGGACAGAAGCAAGATAGGTAGTGTCAAAGTATCTAAAACGACAAACTACGATCGATCATAGACCGGTAGAGGGATAAAAGATGTCTATGCATTTTCATAGGACAGACGCGTTGTGCCCACCTTTGTAGCCGTATATTTCGTACAAACCAAACTACAGTCATCTAGGGAAACAAGATGGAGTAAATAGGTTCACGGTAGAAAAATGAAAGTATAGCTGGACCTCGTGTATCATTCTAGTGGATGTCACTTTCAGCTAACAAAGCACCTACCTATACACTACTATATACCTATCACAGTTCTGTCCGCCACATCAAGAGAGGGTTTGTGTGTATATGTGTTGTCTGTGTGCGTCTGAAGATTGCGGTCGGGGTTGATGTGTTGTCTGTGATGTATTAGAAAAAGAAAAGCCAATTACGGATTTCGAAAAGATCATCGTACTAACGTAACGTGAAGGCTTTAGTGGCTAACAAAAAATAACAGCTACTTCCGTACAGTCCTCGTTTTTTACCAGCACAGGTTTGCCTGGAACTGCAAAAAAGGCGAAAGAAAAGGCGCGATAGGCATCGCAACATCAAGCGAAAATAAGAAAGCGATATTTGCTCAATCGATGACGTGCCATGTGCGCCAGTAAGTGGCCATAATAGCAACAGTTTTCCTTGGAGCCGAAAAAATGCGATCGTTAAGCTGCATGCAGAGTTTCTTTGTAGAGGTTACAACGGTCCAACAAATGGAATAACAGATTGAAAGAAGACGTATGTGGTACAAAATGCGGGTGTCGCAATATCTGTAACCGAACAGGAGGAGAAGAAGACGAAAAAGGCAGAGAGAGTATTACCCTGATTGACGGCAGTCCATGTGTGCTTGTAAGTGGATATCAAACATAAAAAAACGACATTGACCGGCCGTTTTATCTCCCGTTTTGTATCGTGCCGTTGTTGAACGTGGTGCGCGGAGGACAAAGACGGGGTGGGAAGGGAAGGAAAGGTGAGGATAAGGGAATGGAAGGGAGGGCTTGTATCGGCAAGATGCATCACACCAATTTGGCAGTTAAATCGCGATCGACGAAGGAGATAGAGGGTGAGAGAGAGCAAAGAGGGAGGAGGAAGAGAAGGGAAGAGTGGGTGAGAGAGTGCACGAGAGGGAGAGGGAGAAGGCGAGGGAGAAGAGACAGAGAGAAGAGACGATAACACATGGCACATGGCACATCTGTGCTCGAGAATTGCGAAAGAGAGAAGAGTACCAGCTTCCTAGTCGATTAGCCACCCGCAGCCATGTGTAGTCATGCGCTTCCATCTAGTGGACACCAACACAGAACCACAAACAAAACAAAAACTAAAAAAAAAAGAAAATACCGTTGAGATTTTTTAACGCCTCACCTTGAGCGGAGATGGCGATCAAACACACAAAAAAAATTTACCTCCTTGCATTGCAATGACAGGGTTCTCATTGCTGCATGTCGACAGTTGAGAAAATGAGCAGAGGAAAAGGAAGGGGAAAGGGGCAAGGGGAAAGAAGGAGCTCTAATTTTTTTTTTTCTTTTTTTTTTGCATGCATCCAATAACCAATACTCTCAGAGTTGTACACAGCCGACCCATTCCTTGTGTTTGTATTCGCGTCTTTTTTTTTTTTTTTTTTTTTTTTTTTTTTTTTTTTTTTCCCTTTTCACGCCCTTCGAACGATCGATGAGTGAATGAGGGAGCAAGGAGTTCTCTGGCCCCTTGCTTGAAACAAAGCAAGATTGATTAGGGCTTTGTTGAAATGCGGGAAGACAAAAAAAAATCAGGATCGTGCGTTTAGGCGTGCTTTTCTTCGTTCTGTGCATAGCAGTAATGGGCGCAGGGAATACTATCTCAGCGTAGTCGCCCTTTCTACTCTCGTTTTTTTTGTCTTATTTGAAAGGACACAGGCGTGCATGCCAGGATCAATTGGTTAAGAAAACACGGACACTAAGAAAATAATAAAGGATGCATAGGTAAACGGTATTAATGAGAAAGCAATGGACTACCTCTCTGCAGTTACCCTTCGTCTCTCCTCCAGTAAACACGTTTTGCAGACTATTAATTTTCGTGTTTGTGCATTGGTCCATTGAAATAAAATAAATCACCGATAAGAAAAGCTAAAGCTGGTTTGCAGTAGAATACAAAAACAATTGCTACATGCTGTTTTCTCCTCTTGCCTAATGATCCAGGGAGAGTGAAGGGACGAGAGAAACCACTGTCTGCTGTTTGCTTACTTATTTGTATGTTTTTTATTGTTTGTTGCGCTTTACTGGCGTGCCATATCGTAAAAGGATGAGAACAGTTGAAATTTTACCTTAACTTAGGCACACTTTCACTCTCTTACGACTTTTTTGGACCCTTACGGACATTTCGGAGAAGGGGTGAAGGGAACCGAATTGAAGTGCATGGTATCACGACAGATAAGGAAGAACAGTACTGTACATGGATTAGGAAGGGCAAAAAAAGGAGACCTATCGCCGTCTGTCTGCCGTTGGTGCAACGACAGTATCGAAACTGTTGACTGTGGTACTCGTGCTCACTAACCCCTTTTTTCTCTCTGTCTGTGTCTTGACAAGTGAAGTCCCAAGGGTGGACCAAAGGAGGAAATAGCAGTAACAGTGGCAACCATAGGTTAGTGTGGGAACAAAAGACCTCAAAAACATAGAAAAAAAAAAGGAGGAAGGGCAATGGTAGAGGCAGGGTCCCATCCTCTCCCGATTGCCCAATGCCCTCTCTGCTTTCTCCTTTCTTTCTCTTAGCATTAGGAGAAATGGCTGGTCAAATTTAGTCCGAGACTCTTGACAGCGCAGCGCTGCAACCGGTTTAGCCCAAAAACTATCTCATCCCATCCATTGCATTACTCTTATTGCAATTGATTGGGTACAGGAATTGCGTTTTTGTTGTCGACGTCCCCAAGGTCGTTGGGCGTCCATGGGTCTGTTTTTGTTTGTTTGAGTATGTTTACTGAGGTGCGATAAATACGTCCAAAACACTCTGAGACTGGATGGGCTTGTGTCCAGAAGAGAAGGAGAAGGAGAGGGCTAGAGGGATGGGAGCAAAGGGTACAAAAGGAATACAGTGAGAGTGAGCTATGGCCAGTGTATGTAGCGATGATGGGACGGCTGGGTGTGCTCAGGACCGGGTCTAATCGATGATGCATGAGCGGAACGCTGACCCACAAACAAAAGAAACGGAGGACGAAAAAAAGTTGACGCCCGTACGAAATAAAAATATAAACACCCGTCAATGCGAGGTAGGGTATTGTAACATGCATCTGTACTCAAAACGCATTGAATTCCCTCGATTGAATTCGAATGGTATTGAGAAGCTAACAAGCAAGTTGGTTATTACTATACTCGTGCATATGTAGAACGACAACAAAACAACAGCAACTACACGAACGACGACGACGAGCCGGTTATCACAAAAAAAAGACCATTACCTGTTCGCCCGTGAAAATGCATAAAAAAATGGAATGAGCGTTAACGGCAAATTGATGTGGAAGAAGGGAACAAGAAATGCAACCATAGCAAATCCCAATGTGGTCCCACCACCGCAGGCAGATAGAAAGAGATGGTCCTGGTCGTATTTTTTTACAAACTTTTTTTTTTTTTTTTTTTTTCTTTCAATCATTTCCGGCTTGAAAGGTGCTCTCAACCGTCTCAATGAAAAGACAGTTTTTTTTCTGTCGTTGCCGTTGAGATCGTTGATGCGATTGAGTTCCCTTGCCCTTGTACCTTGCACTTACAGTTGCTCTGCTGGGGCCTATTACAGGCGTTTGTCCAAGTGAGTTCCTTCTGCTTTCCTTTCCCTTTCGCCTTTCTCCCATAGGTTCTCGGTGTCGTCCCACTCGCCACCCCTTCTTTTTTTCTTTTGCTCACCATTTTTTTTTGTGTTTGCTCACTTTGTTTACTTCTTGCGCTACCTTTTTTTCTGTCATCAAGAACTTATGCAGTATTACGCGCTTGTCCTTGCTCGTCTTTTTTTCTTTTGTCACTGTTTGTTTTCTGTGCTATCCTTTCTTACAATTGGCCAGTTGGCGTGAGAACCCAACCCGATTTCTACATTTCTTTCACTCTTTCTTTTTCTTTCTTTGCATATGTTTCTCATCTCTATGACATCAAGTGTACAGTTCGTAGTACCGTTTACTGTATACTCATCCGACCAACAATACCAGCAACAAATAAAAGTACTGGACTCCGTCCCATCCCATCCCATCCCATGCTATCGGGACACGTTTCAAAAGGATACATTTGCTGCATATGCTTACGAGCACATTTTTTTTTATTCTTTTTCTTCTTACCAGAAGGAAGTTGGTGAGCTAAAAAGTTTTTCGTTGTTTTTATTTTTTTTTGCTTTCTTTTTTTTTGCGGGATGGGAACACAAACGTCAGGGTCCTTCTTGTGTTTTTTTTCTAATGACTTGCCACTCACCAGATCTCTGGCATTCTCATATATTCTTTTTCTTTAGGGTCCTAAAAAAAAAGAGAAAAAAGGTCGAAAAACCAGATGCCGTTTTTGTTGTTCAGTTGCTCTACTTTTACCATTTTTTACATGTAATATGTACACGCGAACACAGCAAGCATGGTGCTTGAAAGTACATACTCCTCTTTGTTTGGCAGTCCGCTCGCCCGCCTCTTTGTATGTATCTTAGAGCAAAAAAAAGGCGCAAATGTTTCTGTTCTACGGAGAAAGGTAAGGGCCACAAAAAATGAGGAACAGGCATACACTGCAACAGAATGGAAAGAGGAAAGTTAGGTAGAGTACGTGTTCTTAGACAGAGTGCTTTATTGCCTGCACAGTGTGGTTTGTTCTACATAGAAAAAAACGATAAAAGAGAAGAATAGATAGATGTCTAGAAAAGAAAATGAGTGAGAGTTTGCGTGCGAACCAACTCTATTTTTGGTTTCATAAGAGGTGTATATGTACAGGACATGTCGCCAAAACACCGATAAAAATTCACTAGCGTTTACTTCGAAAAAAAAATATCTACGAGGGGTTCTTATCGTCGCGTCTAGGGAAGGGAGAAAAGCAGGCAGGAGGGAAGGGTATCGAAAAAGGGCAATCATGCCTAATATGGCTTAGAATGCATATTCCACATTGCGTATGCTTTGTCTCTCTCCCACTTCAAGGTTCTAAAGAGTTTATCCCCGTTCCATATCTGGTTGACATGCTGATGTGCATGATCGTCCCATCATCCGTCGTTTTTGAGGAAGATAAACGGAGAAAAATTAAAGATAAATAGGTAGGATAGTGAGGCGAATGGATGGATCCTGAGGACGTTGGTAGGGTGTGCAAATTAAGTCTGGACCGTCGCTCCACAAGGTACCGACCCCATGTAATAAACAAAATGACACAAGGAAAACGTCTTTTACCATTTTAAAAGGTTTAACCGCTTTCTTGTTCTGTTGCAGATGTGGCCTAAGGTAAATCTCTCTTTGATCATCGCCCCACCTCATAGATGTTTTTTCCCCTGACCTTCTTTTCGTTGAGAGTGCAAATACGTCTCCATCGTCCCTCAACAAGGAACCAACTCCATGTCATGAACAAAATGACACAAGGCAAACGTCTTTCACCATTTTAAAAGGTTTAACCGCTTTCGTATCCTAGCGCTGATGTGGTCTGAAGTAAATCTTTCTTTGATCATCGCTCCACCTCGCGGATACTTTTTTTCTTGGCTTTTTTGTCCTGGGAAGGGCGTGCTAATAAAAGTCTGGATCGTCGCTCAACAAGGACCCTACCCCGTGTCATGAACAAATTAAAAGGAAAACGCCTTTATTCTATTCAAATAGGGTTAACCACTTTCGTGTGGTTTATGATAATCTTTCTTTGATCACCGGTCCACTCCTGAACAATTTTTTTCTTAGCCTTTTTTTCTGTACTATCTTCTTCCTCCATCGAGGTCCAACCAGAGTGCGAGTGTGCACCATTGAAGAAAGCGCTTTGACACTAACTGTTTGCGTGGTGCTGCATGAAAACCTTACTCTACTCCGGGATTTTGCCTTAGTTACTCTTCTTATTTAAGGCCGTACTCAAATCTCCATAAGTGCAAGGAGGAAGTTTTTTTTGCTTCCATGGCTGTCGGAGATTTCTCAGATCAGGGGGACGTTCTCAGAACAAGACGTTCATGGATAAAAAGTAATAAATTTAAAATGGGGTGCCCCTGACGATCTCTTCTCCCATCGCAGGTAGCTACTCCGACATGGGTCTATCACTCTCAGTCTTCCAATAAAAAAGTCGTGCCTTTCTTACTTCTTTCATCTCCAACTTCACCTGGTGTTATTTTACTCTCTTTGTAAACGAACATTGGGGAGAGAAAAAACGGGCAAAGGACAAGGCTTTAGGCATCGGCTCATCATGTTGCTGTCATTCTGACGTAGTGTGTGCATCGACTGTGGGCATTGATTGCAATGTTGTCAGTTTTATGTGGGAATGCACGTCTCCATAATTTTTTGTGTCACAGCGCGAATGTTTACTTTTGTCCTTTTTCCTCTAAATGCCTTTTGTTTAAGAGCGATTCTTGTGTAAAAACAAGGGTTTGCTACTGCTTTATGCCATGGTTTGATGGTAATATATGCTAGATGCTAGACTGAAGGGCAGGGCGAAGATTCCTGCCTTTTCGTGTCCTTCTCTTTATATTTCTAGGAAGGTCTTGTGATAGTACTAACCCTTAGATTTTTCAACATTGAGAACCAATATTTATGTTTGTTTACTTTGTAATATTGATTGTCCTTGCTTGGGTATGTCCTTTTTCTTTTCGCCGCTCTGACTTTTACCTCTCCTGTCGCGTGTGAACAAATTAGTATGCTAGCAATCCGGCGAAGAAAAGCCAAATCACCACGATCTCTGCGTGCTCCTATATCAATTGCTTGTTTACATTTTCAGTCAATTGAAAAATAGGAGAGAAGATGGATGGCGCGTGGGAGACCAAGTGACATTCAAATACACGTACTAAGGGCAAACCTAAAACATCAATGTTGCGAAGATTGATGAAATAAAAAGAAGCAGGAGGCCCATGCCTTCCGCCTTGCTTTCATCTCTTGTTAACACATGGTTTTTATGTCCCCTAAAAAGGAGCACCTCTATGCACAATTGCGAAAACAAACTCCCCTAGAAATGAAAAGAAAAGCAGGGTCGATGAACATGAAAGGCAAGGTTAATGAGAAAGGGACAGGAAAATACACAACCAAAAAAAGTAAACGTCATAAGAGAGGATTGTCGATGTAAAACTGCAACAATCACTTTGTGAAATAAATGATTGGCTCTTTTTTTTCTGGTTGCAATTTCGTTCATTGGAAAAAAAGAGTGGAAAAGGAGTAGTAGCCTTCACCACCCCTTTCTCTTCTATCCCCTTTTCTCCGAGGCAAGGTTGGAAGAGAGGGAAATAAAGGAGGACGAGAGAAAACATAAGGCTTGGAAGAACCAAATATCAACGGTGAGTCTTCCTTCAGCTCAAATTGACAAAAAAATATTTGACGAGGAAGGAAAACTCTAAGAGAACCATGGAACAGATCTGAGAACGTCAACCAATAGAGCAATTCCTTACTCAGTTTTGTCTCTCGCCCTTTTACAGAGAAGTGGATTATTTATCACACAGCTAACTCCTTTCCTTTTCTCTTGTTTCTCTGTGCTCCGATTCTGTCTACTTTCACAATATTGTTAGTTTTAGCACCCCCTTTTTTTATCACAATGCGTGGTCTTTGGTAAAACCAAAGAAAAAAAAAAAGAAAATCATAGGAAGGGAAAACCTACTTTCATGACAAAGAGGGGTTGTAGTTGAAGTGTTGGTGTGTTCGCTCAGCTTTATTTGCTTTTTACCTTTGTACTGGGCTGGAGTGGGGTGTTCGTGAGTGCTGCACTGGTGATAGTGTTGGTGTTGGTAGTGGTAATATTATTTTACTAACATGAGGATCTTTCCTACGTGAAAAGTACAAGTGATGGTTGTTTCCTTCGTTGCCGCCGTCGCCAAGCTCCTTTTCATTTCTTCATTTCCCTCTTCTCTATTACCCATCCTACCAGCCAATCAATTAGGCAAAAAATAAAATTGTTGTGTCCTCCCAGTTTTAATATTACCATTTTGGTCCAGTGGGATAGTCAATTTTTTTTATCAATGTAAGATGGACGGACAAAAATAAAATAAAGGGCCATGCACGGAAAAAGGGGAGCACCGGCCAGTCGGGCCTGCGTAGGAACAGCTGCGAGAAAAATGGACTACGCACTACGTACTACGTTCCGATAGAAGAATAAATGAATGAATGAACGAACGTGGTTATGGCAACAGTACGTGTTTTCCGAATGAGAAAAAAAAAGGAGGGGAAACGAAAGGGGAAGAGGTAAAAGGGAGGGGCAAGGCAACGACACACTTTATGTATCAAAACAGGAAGGCTTTTTTCATTTGCGAGGACAAACAAAAATGAGAACAGCAATAGTGTGGGATTTGGAGAGGGGGAAAGGAAGGAAAGACGGGAGATGATATGAATGTCCAAGATGTCGACAGCGCACGTCATCTTTCCTCTCCTCGTTTTTTTCCCGTTCGCTATTCACTGTCGGTCTCTCTCCATAACGTGCGCATCATCATTTGAAGAAGCACGGATTCATAATCTAGAGGCTGACAACCACTATGGGCTATACAAACACCTAAGGTAAATATGAAGATAGAGAGATGAAAGAGGAAAACTTGTGAACATGCAACATTCTCGAGCGGATCAAGTTCCAAGAAAATGGAAAAAGAGGGAAAAAAACAAGGTTCAGCCAAGCATCTCATGTCTTATTTAAAGAAAAAACACTGGGCTGGTCGTATTTTATGTACTGACAGGGCGAGGCGAGGCGGGGCGACGTGGACCTTAGTGGGCGGATGTGACAAGAAAACAAGAGGATCAGTTGAAAGCCGCACGATCGAAACAGAGAATGTGAGGAAATGGTGTTTTTGGGTACCGACGTTCGAAAACGCCAATGCTATTGAAGAGTTTCGATGGACTCAACTAAAAAACAACAAAACATGACAGCACAGGCGCCCTTCACCCTAATTTCGAAGACAAACATTTGTGAAAGACCAAATAAACATAATAGTAAAACTCGGCCAGAGTAACGAAACACGACCATGAGAATCTTTTTTTAAGTCTTCCAGAACAGAGTTTTTTTGTCAGTTAGTGATACTAGGGGTACTTACTCCCCACAAAGGTCTACAAATGGTTTTCATTTAGTGTATTCCAGAGAGTGCTGTTCAATGAAACGGGTATGCCCCATCATCTCCCCTTTTTCTTTTCGTTAGTTTTTCGTTCGTTCTTTCGCACATTTGTTACTATCTTTTGGTTCTCGATCCTCCCGCTTCTCAGAAGAGACGAGACAGTAACAAACACATGCGGTTGGTTCATTTCTGAACGAACACACAGCACCGAAAGAATTCAAAGAAGGCCGTTTTACTTTTTTCTCTCCTACCCGCTCGACTCTCTCCCTATTCTCTCAAACACAGTATAAAGAAAGGCTATTGATAATGCCTTGCATTTGAAGAATCAAGAAAGATCAAAAAAAAAGGTTCCAATGGGTGGAGAGAGCTGCATATGAGTATGCGCGATTGGATCGATAAGGGTCCTGTCTTCCGCTTCTCTCTGCTTCTTATCACACTCTTTTCTGTTTTCTTCACTCTCCCTTTCCTCTCTGTCTCTCCTCTATTCCTTTTCAATGACCCACCCAAAGCCTAGTCTTTTTCAATGAGACGTGCATGACATGGGCTTAATGCATCTTGTTGAGTGAGTGTGTATGCGTGTGTTGTTTCCTTTCAAGGGGTTATCGTATCCTTCTCGGAAGCAGCCAGTTATAATATTTTTTGTACGCTTTTTTGCTGTCCCGCAGTTAGTTATTGCAGCCATTTGGTTTATTTTTTGTTTGCTAATAAGGATATCGGCCCATTTTGTTGGTTGTTCCAGCATGAGGAGGACAGACGGGTGAAAATGCATTTGAATAATGCACAAGAAAAAAACACAACGCGCGGAGACTACATTTTGCATGGGTGAGAGCGAGCGAAGAGGAGGACTTTGGTATCATACAGTGTTCCCACCTTCGTCCTTTTCTCAGCGCCATTTCAACAAATAAAAAAGTCAGGTTGATTCACTTTCGCTCTCCTCTAGCCTTGGTCCATTCATCAGAACCTAAAGGGAACAAATTTGTTGCAGTAATGAGAAAAACAGAAAAAAACACGTTTTGTAGAAAAAACAATCGACAAGGGTGTCCTGCTGTTGCACATCCGATGGTCCGTGAGCGAAAAAGGTGAATATATAGTCAACACGACACAATGTACAGAATAAACAAGTAGCCATATCTCTCCCTTCACAAAAGAACGACGCAGAAAATACGCACCACTCTGACGATCCTGGTTCTCAATTACACGGGTGTCTCCATTTTTACTATAAAGATCATCCCGCTCCAGTTCCTGCCTCTGCCGAATGGCCAAAATCTCCTCCGGCTTGAGATTCAGTTGCGAGAGATTGGACTCGGAAAGACGGTGCAAGACCTATTTTGCGAGTAGATAGGAGACAGAAAGGGAGACAAGGCAACATTCTTGTTTTACCGTGAATAAAAATGTTACAAAAAATAAGGGTAAACAACAAAAAAAACATAAAGATACGGGCATCAATGTAGACAACAGTGAACAAAACGAATTACGCCGATTGTTCTTGACTGATTGTAGACTTGAGTGTAAGGTAGAGAAAGGAGCGTGCCGGATACATCTTTCTTTTTCTTTCTCTTCTATTTGCTTTTTTTTTTTTTTGCTGAGTACCCTCCTAGCCCCCAGACGAATAATTGGGAGCCTTGTCCAGTTTGCCGAAGGCAGAAAAAAAAATAGCAGCTCAGGCAGGTCAATTTCTGCAGGCTCTACGTTCCAGGCCACCAACAAAAATGGACAGTAAACACCGTCGCTCGCTCAACACTCATTGGAAGAGAAGCAAAAAGGCAGAAAGAAGGCACAGAGAAAGGAAGGAGAGAGAGAAGTAGAGTGGATGGGGCGAGGATCGAAGCAACAAAAAAAAACAATCTAGCCCCTGTCCCGTGTGCATGAATGCATACCTATCCCTTATTGACAATTGAATATTCAGGAAAAAAAATCCATCACAGATCCTCTTTACCTTTGCAAAGACTGGCTCGCGAATGGACCTTCTCCTCTTGACTACCACGGAGTCGTAATCAGTGGTGTATCTCCTTGTCACATCAACCACCTCCTCAGCTTGTTGTTGTGTTTATGCAAAAAAGCAACGATAATAGTACCAACAACAACAAGCAGAGACCAATGGCGACCGATTATCCCAGCGAAGTGAGAGAGGAGAGAGAAAGAGAGAGAGCGAGAACAAGAAAGAGAAAAGTGAAAAAAGAGAGAGTTTGAGAACCTTCATGGTAAGTATTCAGAGTCAGAGAGTAAAAAGCAAAAAGCGATACAAGGGTGAGTTGACTTCTACCCCAATACCTCTTAAGCCTTCATTAGTCGAGGATGAACAGCTTTATTTTCATTCTCCCTGTGATACTTTTTACCCCCGTTTGGCGTTTTTTCTCAACTTTTTTCCGAACCCCTTGTCTGTATGTCTGCCTATTCGCCGTCCTGAGTAGCCTTTCCACCTCAACCTGACGCAACCCTTCGTCGTTGACTTACCTGAAAATGACACGCAATAGCTTAGAGTTTTGCCCCATCCAGTCGTGTAGAGCAACGGTTGATCATACGCGGCCTCGCAAGAGTCGCAATGGATCCAGCGCTGTTTATGCTCACTCCAAACCTCGGTCCAAACATGGTCAGTAGTGTCATGCACAAAGCGCGCTTTGTAGCCTAATGCACGACAGCAAACCGTAAAGCACTAAATTGGGAAAGAGTGTGTAGGATATAAAATTTGGAGTGTGGTCGAAGCGGGACAGAGGGGTTAGGCACAGGATAGGAGACGTGAGGAAAGGAAGAAAGGAAAGAGGCGTGGAAGTTGAACACACAACGGTATACAAATGAGGGCGAGAGAAAAAAAGGCGTAGTCAGTCAGTCAGTCGGTTATGAATCATGCGACGGAGAAGAGCAAACTATTGTCCCGTTTCCTGACGACAATGACTGATAATTAGCATATTAACAACTAGGACGGCAAATTATCCAATTCGTCTCTGCAAACATAAGGATAGCTCAAAAAGGACAAATAAAAAACAGCAGGGCAACGCGAAGGCACCATAATACACAGCTCAACTACCAGGTAAAGATACAAACCCTGTAACGTTAGTGTAGGACAACAACATTGACAACAGACAACAAAACAACAAAGCTTACGTTTGCCCATTCCCCGCATCGGCCTCGACGCGTTTTAAAGAGGATCTTAGGCATCCCTCCGTATCTCGGAAAGCGAGTGATCTGGTGGCAATCTGGAGCAGTGCACTTGTAGGTTTCAACCACGCCTGCACCTTGCTGGCGTTCCTGAGCTGTAGGTGCGACGCCACCAATGGACGTTGTGCTAGACTGAGATATTTCAAAAGAGGTGGCGATCGCGAAGCCGGTCACCGTTAGCTTCTTTTAGGAGACAGATCTTACTATTATGTCAAAAGAAAAACTTGAACATGTACGCAGTCATTACTTGATTTCATGTTGACATTACCTCGCAGCGGGTACAAGGAGGCTGGTTAACCCAGGTGAAGAACTCATTCTTAAACCAATGCAAGAGTCGACTGAATGTAATTTGTACATGATTGAAGGCGAGCAAACAGAGCGAGATAAATTAGGGCAGGTATTATTTTGTGTTGATTGATGAAATTCTGTGTTGGTCTGCGATCAACAATGCATGTGGTGCAACGTAGTCCATAAGCACATACCGAATGACGATATCATCGAGGTTGTCGTCGGGAAATTCATCCGCCATCGCCTCAGCTTCCTCAAAGAATCGACCAATGGGCATCTGGTCACTCGCCAGATCCTACTCAAGGGAGATATGAAAAGGGGAAGCAGCCAAGAACATGCATCAGCACATGTAGGTGGTCTGTCTTTGGTACTACACTCTTTTTCAATATCTCTATTCTCAAATTGCTGGTTCTGTGCGTCAAACTCGATTTGCGTACGCTCTTGTTCTTACCAACAGCTCTCGATCCTCAAATTGAAGGACAGACGTGTTAATGCTCTTGAAAACGTTGACAAAGTCAGCTTCGTAAATGGAAGGGTCAGGTATTGAGTCAAAGTCGTGAGCAGCTAGACCAGCCACGTCAGTGGTTCCAGTGACTGGTGCTGCTGTTGATGATGTGGAGGAACCATTTTCCTCTCGAGTGAAAATATTCGTGACAGCTTCACGGGCATTCAAGAGACTGCCGAGCTGGCTGGCCAAGTGAGTGATGTCGCTGGCTCGGGCATTTGCGCTTCCATCGGTTGACTGCGATGGCGTAGTGCGATTGGTCCGTTGTTGTCTCATCGTCACAAACTGTCTCGCAAGTTGCTGAGCGAGGTCCTGAATTTGTTGCGGGTCCTGGTCCTGGGGATTCATTGCTATTTGTTCTGTGTTTGTGTTGCTTGTGATGCTGTGATGTTCGTTGTTTGTTCGTTGGGTGCAACGTTCGATGTGAAGTGAGAAGTGAGTGCGAAATGGCGACAATAAAAGGGACTTGCTTAGTACTTCTACAAAGGGCTGGGCACTGTTCGATTTCTGGTCATCGCTTTTGTCTCTCCGCCATAGTCCTTCCTCCATTCACCTACACCGAATTAATTATTCTGCACCAGTCCAAGGAATTTTCCATAACCACTCCTCGAAACACAAAAACGTTCTCACTTCCTCGTCACCCACCTCCTACTCCACACACTCCCTTACTTCAACTCATCACATCTTTTTTTCTTCTCAACTGCTAAAATCCTATCACAATCCACCACTCATCGTGTCTTAACCCGTTGACTTATTCATGTACTTTGAGAGACAACAAAGGTGCAGGTACATTGACGTTGGCTTTGTCAAGACTGGATCGCTTGAAGAGAACGGTTGTTACGGTGGTTTGACAGAGTCGATAAGTATGTCTTTTATTAACACCGAGAAGTCACGAGTAGGCCAGTGTAATTTTATGGGAGGGCCAATTGCAAAAAAACACCCACTGAGTTTTTGAAGGTCGTATTTACATCCATAGATAAAAGTGGGAAACTGCAATTGGACAAGTCAAAACGTGAATACAAAAAAAAAACGGGACAGCAACATGAAAGGAACGAAAGAGAACGAGCCAGATCTATGGTGAAACGTTCACGACCATTGTGTTTACCGTTACTCTGTGTACGCACAACCAATGACGACAGGGATACTTCCCCACTTTCGCCCTTTCCTCCCCACTTTTCGCTCAGTTTTCCTTCGTCCATCTTTCCGTTTCCAATGTGTTGTGTGTGGGATGAGTCAGTTGGGTTGATCTTTTGATGCGCCCAAACGATTCTTTGGTGGCTCGTTGTTTCTTCCTCTGGGGTCTTTTTCCTTTCCCAGCATTCTGTTTCGTATACCAGATTCTCCCTTTCCTGCATATGTTTTTCCCTATGTTTATTTCCCAAGTGCTTTGGAAAGAAAACTAGAATTTTGGAAGGTCTCATATGTCGTACCCTCGTTTAGAAGATGTTGAAGGGGTGACTTAACCCACAAGGGCTGACAATAGACATTGAAACATCGTGGCCAAAACAACAATGCCAAACCGCTTAAGCAATCGAGTATGTCAAGGGCAGATGCTTTTTACTTCCGGAGACTGTTGAGAAAGAGAAATAAGGAGAGAGCAAAGAGTTCAAACAACAAAAGGTAGAAAACACGCCAGCAATAATAGAAAAAAACACAGAGGGCCATCGTTGACCTTTTCTTTTGACACTCTTCGTCCAAAAAGACGAGAGTTGTGACCCAAAAAAAATCAAGCAAAATACCACAACAATTATACATCATCAGTAAACACCCTCCCCCTCCTTTCCTCAACCATTCGAGAGCGAAACTTAGAAAACAAATACAGAAAAGGAAAAGAAAAGCAAATCGTAATGTAAATAAAAACGGACAGTTCCTTATTCATTTCGAAGTACGACTGGCTGAATCGTTGTATTTTGACTGTTTCGTTTTTTGGCTTTAGCTTACACATAGATATTTTTACACTGTGAACGTTATTGTTGCTTTCTGGCCAAGTCTGACAAACGGAAAAAAATGGTATGAAAAACACCGCAATCCTTTTCTCAGCTCTCCGGGAGTGAATTTCGTCTTACCATAACGATGCGGAAGAAAATATTCAGAGCAGAATAGTATGGAGAAGCATCGATACAGTAGTTTCTATTTGTGTCGTATTTACCTTTTTTCTCTTCACGCCTTTGTCACTTTCTCTGGCGGATACCCGCTGATTGGGAGTAGTCGCCAAGCGCTGGTTAAAAAAAAGGAAGAGTAGCAGGGAAGACAATCCAATGAATGAACGGATGGATGAGACGAAATGTGAACTAACAAAGAAATCTGCTCTCAGAGCGCCCAATTGGGCCACCGGCCATGTGCGGAGAAAAATAACTCAACAGAAAGAGGGCGAGAGAGAGAACGGCAGGAAATAAAATGAAGAGCACACCTTCAGAACCTAGATCTCACCGTCGAAAAAAAGAGAGAGGAAGAGACAGAAGTGGTGGAACGAACTGAGTAGATAAGCGGCCAGAAAACCTCCTCGTCACTTGGTTCCGTCATTCCTCGGTTCTCTTCAACCCTCTCACTGGGATGGGTTTCGTCGGTTTTTTTTGATATTATTTGTTGATGAACAACGATCAGACAAACAAAGCTATGACACCAGTGACACTAGCCACAACACCTTTCTCGAAGGTTGAACAAGAGGCAACGGTAAGAACCAAAACACAAGAAATAGCACGAAACCAATTGAGCGTACACGCTCTTCCAAACACATACCATCTCTCTTTTGGTTTAGTTTGCCTTGTGATTACCTTGCTTGCTCGAAGTAACATCCAGAGGAACCGTTCCCTCTTTCTCTTCGCTCACTCTCACTCACGCACACTCACTCACACGTCTCTTCAACTCTTTCGCAGCGTCGCCTGCTCTCTCCTCGCTCTTGCTTTTTTCTCTCTCTCAAACAACCGCATACTCGCACTCCAATCCCAGCCCCTTTTGCATTTGTTTTCTTACTTTCTGCCATCTTAGTTTGTTATCACTCAACTTATGTCGCTGACTGCGATTGTTCCATATTTTCTTCTTGTTGACCATACGAAACCACGAAAGGAGAAAGGAGAACAATCGGCAAGATGGACAAATGAGTTAGAAAGGTACATGAATCGAAACCATAAAGAAAACAGAAGTAACAACAACCATATATTCCTTGCTCCAAGAGCGTTCAATGGTCCAAGCAAACATATACAAAAACGTCACAAGCAAGGATCTCCTTCTTTCCTTTATCGCACTTGTGTAGCACCCATCGGCAACCCAGTCTTTTTCTTCTTCGCCTCTCATTCCAACCTCCTCTCTCCCCTGTTTTTCCACACTTCTCTTTATTTTACCCTTGCGGTTCTTGTCCTCTCCTGTCTTGTTGCATTCTTATTTGTTACCAGTACCCTTGAATAAATAGTAAGAGGAGAAAAGATAAAACTCAAATTGATATATGCCGCATCTCAGAAACGGATACAGCGTTCAGTTCGTCATCGTATTGTTGTTGTTGTTATTGTTGTTTTTTGTTTGGGTCGCCCAGAGGGTATGGGAATAACTAGGTGCATTGGAGGAAAAAAATTGTCTTCACCTCTATCCACTAATGTACAAACAAACAAATAGCAAACAGAGCTCCCAAAAAAAAAGTTATAGTGCTCTTTTTCTCTTTCTCTCTCTCTATCTCTCTCCCCTCCACCCTCCTGCATCTAATGCAGTCTCTTCCTCAATTGTTTTTTTCGGGTTTCTATTTTATTTGCTCAAAGTTTTCCCCTTCCTTCCTTCCCCACCTTTCACCCTCCTTCTCTTTTTTTGTCGTATTGAAAACAACATCAACATGCAGATGCACACACACAAACAACACCGGCATCAATTTACTACTGCTTCCCCGTCCCAATCTCATGCTTGAAGTATTTTCATTCCTGCATTCCCTTTTTCGTGTCAAAGTGTCACCGACCACCCTTGAACCTAGGATGACTAGATATTGCAGTTAGAGAATAAAATAAGGGAGGGCGGAAGAACGCGAAGAAAGCAACAACAATAATAACAAAACAAATAACACAACAAACACAAAGAAAGAAGTGTGATGAAAAAAGAAGTACAGGGAGAAGAAGGGAAGGAAACATAAAGGCAAAACAACGGTCTGTTCTCCCAAATCTATTACAAAATAACGTGTACAGTTCTCGTAGCCTTTTTGCTCCGCACCTCTAAAAAACACATAGCCAGTGGTTTTGGAGGGGGTGGGGGGGATAACGATGAGCGCACAAAATGACGAAAACCATACTTTTTTGTTTATAAAAGACACCTTCAAGGTGACCTGGTTGATGTTTGTTATTTTTATTCCGTACAACCACAGGCTCGGTATGATTTTTATCTTCAAAAAAAAAAGCCCACCTGGATAAAAACATTTCGGAAGCGAATGTGAAAAGGGACAGAAAAGATGACTCGTCAGTCGGGGTGTTTATCGTTACATGAAAATAATGTCACTGGGTTTCGAGACTGGGAGAGGGCATGATTCATACGTAGTTATACGACCAACAAACTAACTATGCTGTACAGGATGTCGCATATGTAGCAAGCCATCCTTGTCTTTCTCATGCAATGGGGTTCGTAAATCTTTTGCCTGTGGTTTCTCAACTGGTCATATAAAATGAAGGCTCGGGAAGGGAGTTTTCAAAGGAGATAAAGGTTAGATACAGCAAAAAAGTATCAGGAGGATGAAATTCGCACGTGAGGATAGCGGCCAGCTTATTTGTTCTCTCGGCGACAACCTTAAACGAGTCAAAAAGCTTACTCCCGCCAGCGATGATCGTTTTTTCCCTTCTTTTTCTTTAACCGACGATCGAAGATCTTTCTTTTGTTTTTGTTTTTGTTTTTGTTTCACCGATACAAAATCTGACAAATCAAAAATCAACAGAAATAAAAAATATCAGCCACCGAACGAGTGACATAGACCTGATTAACGATCCCTCTTTAATCATCAATATTATCAAGTGAAAATATCAGCAGTGATGGGCGCAGACGTGCTTTATCGCGTCTTCCCATTCACATTATCGACATAGACTGATCAAATGAGAACAAAAAATCATTTACAGGTGGCGCATGAGAGTTCACCGCGTCTTTCTATACACTCCCTTTCCTGATCCACATCCGAAAAACAAACAGTAGGGTCATTTTGAAATCCTATTGCTCCAGTCTACTATTCTTTCCAGCTGCGCTAAGAACCTGATCTACGCGTTAAAACACAGTGTGCTCAGGATGACGGACCAAAATTGCCACCAATGGAGATGCGTAACTTATAGGGCGTCAAAGAGATTAGAGGAAAGGACGGGGAGGGAACTGAATCGAGAAGGGTTGGATGTAGACCATGTTAGGAAATGGATACGTTTTGACGGACAACTACGATATGTTCACTGCTATACCTCAATGCAAATCAACTTTTTTTTCGAATGAAAAGATACTGTCACGCACTAGTGTGGCGAGACCGGTACAGACAGAGAATGGATCGAAGAAGTAGAGAAGGAGAGAGAAGAGGGTGGGGGTGTGAAGGTATGTTGTGTTTGGAACTGTGGATCGAGGGTAAAGTATGAACATCTTTTTTCCAAGCTCTCCAAGTAAGGTATTCCGAACTCAAAAAAAAATAGGATACTGAAAAAGCTGAACTTTGAAAGGTGTATTCAAAAAACGTCAGCAAGAAGGAAAAGAAGGGGAGAAGGAGGTGATGGTAAATGGATAATGGGAGATAAGAATTGGGGAATAGTAAGGGCTTCTATTGCGTTGTTTCATTTGATGTTGGTGTTGCTGTTTGAAGTTGTTGTTCCCCAACTCTTTGCTGATTATCTATTTCTTGATTCATTCTTCCTCTCCTGTTTATTTAAATTTAAATGAAGTTTGTTATAAGCATTTGACAACAAAAGAATGCAAAAATAAGAAACAGAATATTAGAATGAAGAATAAAAGAAAAAAGTAGTGGATGGGGAGCTTTTTTTTGTGATCGTCCAAGATTGCAGGAGATTCAATGAAAAGATGACGGGAGGTTTCACTGCTCATTGTACGTCTTTCGTAGGCTTTACTACTTGATGTTGTTCTATTTCACTTATCACCCGCAAGCCTCAAGACATGGATCGTACTCAACAAAAAAGGTCTGGACAAAGGAGAAACAGATAGAGACGAGCTGGGAATTGTGACAAAAAAGTGACAAGAAGAGCCATTTTTTTTAGGCGGGTAGGCAAGGGAAAAAATATGATGTCTTTTCTTTCTTTCTGAAAAAGTTAAAGATAGAACAATAAAGAAAAATCACAAAGAAAAAAAATTCGAACGCTTGCCAAAAAAAAACGAGGAATGAGAAGTATGACTTGTTTGCTAATTACAACCGATTTTGTCGTTGGGCTATCGCGAAATGATCTCAACTTGCTCGCTTGTTGACCGCGAGAAAGAGGAGGTGGGAGAGATGGAGAACGGGGCAAGTCTAGATGGGTCCGCGGACAGTGATCCGAGAAACGCGAATGAGTGTCATCCCCGGACTTGCTATGGCTGTTGAGGTGTATCGTTTTTTGTTGCTGGCAGGCGATATCGCGTGCGTAGGTTAGAGCGCTTTCACTCAAAAGATATTTTTGCATTGCCCTCTAACGCGCTTCACTGTTCTTACAAAACAATGAACACAGAGATAGCTGGGAATAAAAGGGGATGGAAATACTTTTGAAAGAAAAAAGCGCACCATAGGAAAAAATATGTCTTACCGTTCCACACCGTCCAGTCTTTGGACATCTTCCTTCATGAGATGTATCTCTATCCACCCTATGAGATTATGCCCAACACCGCGGTTGAGGGTGAACATAGAAGAGAAAGCAAAAAAAGGAAGTATAGATCGAGTAAACAGACACTCAGAGAAAGATGTTCACAAGCTACATGTTCCGCTTGTCGCGCTTGATCCATTTTCGCATTTTTCTTTTTCTATTAAACTTTTTTTTCTTCTATTCATTTTGAAGGAAGATAAAAAGGGGATGAAAAGAAGGAGAAGAGAAAGAGGAGAGAGGTACAGGGAGACTTACAAGAGAACTAAAAGCAAAGGCTCCAAGAAGGTAAAATGGAAAAAGAACTTCAACCCAATGAACCTCCCGCTACCATTGATAAACAGACAAAACAGTCAACAAGAAAAAAACGTATAGATTTGTTAACCTAATAATCTTCTTCCTTTTTCAACCCTTCTTCCACCACCATTATCACAGCCACACCTCCTCTTTTTGTTTGCACTCACCTCACCATCTATCATCTTGCTCACTCATTCATTCATTTATTCTCAAGGTTGAAAGATTCATGGGTCTCATCGCTTAATTATGAAATACCTTCAACGTTTTCAGTTGTAAGCTGACACGGCTGGAATGGAGGGTGCTCAGAATACAAGAAAAAGAGCCCTTCTCTATTTTTTTTGACGTGATTCATGGAGTAGATAGAACCGAAAGAAGATAGATCTTGGACAATAGTGTTCCTGTGCGTAGGAGGGTGGCTCAGAAAAAGGTGAAAAGAAGGAGACTTTGTCATAATGATATGAATGAAAATCCAAGGAGAAAGAGAGGCAAGAACAGAAATTGGCGGGACGAAGGTGGAGTAGATGAATTTTATAGCACGCAAATGAAAGGCGCTAGAGTAATTCCTACACATCAGTGGCTCATTTTCAATTAGCACATTTCATTTGAGAGCCTTTTTTTTTTTTTTTTTTTTTTCCTAAAATCTTGCCGAGATGGGACGATCATTGAAGATCATCTCGTTTTTTTCAGAATGTAAGTCAAATTGGATAAGTTTCACTCACTAAATATCTCGCAAAGGAACTTGTAAGTCTATTTCCAATCAAGAGGCGCATACTTTTCAACCTATAACTATCCCGTCCTAGTTTCTTGAGTGAGAAAAGAACACGTACCCAATGGCGGTAAAATTGGCCAAAAAGGAAGGAGAGGAAATGGTTTTCTACGCGGGATGTTTCATTACCGTTGATAGGTAAGTTTTACGTTCTGGGAGGGCGCATATTGTACAGATGGGAATGCACCAACGGGGGTTCGGCGCTCTTTTCCCTTTTCCTCCCTTCTGCCTTCTCTCCATCCCTTCTCGACCCCTACTTTCTCGTCTCTCGTGGATAAAAGCGTGCAGTAGACCGACCATGCAAACAAGCACAATGCACAATCCGCTTAACCCGCCAAGGCTACTTTCTGTCGGACAAAAGCACTATATTTCTTCACTTACCTGAACGCAATAAATGCAATCATGGTGCCAGCATATCAAAAAAAATGCGCTCTTGTACAAGAAAAAGCAAACTCAGGTTGACCATGAGTCACAACTTAATTTCGAGCGTTGTAGCATTTTTACATTAAAAAATACGTGCAAAAGGTGTCTTTGTTTTTTCCTCGTGGCTATTGCTAACGCTAAGTTATCTTTTGAGCCGCAAAACAATAAAAAAAGGGAAGAAAGGTAAGTAGCATGTATGCAACCATTGACTGTTAGCAAAGGTTTACAAAAACTAGGAGCTTCTGTGAAATAACAAAAGCACCGACAGGAGAATAGCCATTGCGGATCTGTTAAGCAACCCCTTTCCTTCCATCCTCAGCTGTTGTATATTTCGTATATTCTCTCTCTTGTCGACGGATCATTGGGCGACATTGTGAGACACACGGCAGGGGGAGGTATGGAGGTAGTGATGATTTACTCATAGTCAGAATGCAAACTACGAAAACGAAGATGTCTGTGACAAGAAATGTGGAGCCGAGGCTGTTTGTCGTTTTCCCGCCTTCTTTGAGCTTTCGTGCCTTTGTACCTTGTCCTGAAAATAAATCCTTGTCCATTTTAATCTCTTTTGTCTCGTTTCCTTTTTTTTTTTTTTTTTTTTTTTTTTTTTTTTTTGCTGGACCAGATGGTCAAGAGTTATCTATCATCGATCGTTTTAGCTTCTAAAGAAAATGAATTAATATACTTCTACTAACGTTACCTTTTCTTCTAAATATCCGAAAACTAAGCAAACTAGCGAAAAAGGTTATGGCATAGTAAGTCATCAGCATCCTTACTGACGGTGTAGAAGAGCACGCATATTCAACGAAATAATTAAATACAATATATGCAATCGATTCTCACCCCCTCGATTTCCTGTGTGGTGCCTGGAAGTCGCAAAGAAGGGTCCTCAAGGACCTTATCGTCTAATATCACACATGCACATACATCACACCCACCCCTCCAACCTCCCGCATACCGTAAACCTTTTTTTTTAGCTCTTTTTCTCTATCCTTTACACACACCGTCTCTTCCACCTCTCATCTCACTCCGTTTATTCGGTTTAGACCATGTCGGACTCCAGAACCACCTCTGACCGAGTTCAAACAAGACATTCTCCCAACCAAACTTCGTTATTTTTGTTCCGTTGTCCACTTCAAGAGCAGCTGGCCAGTGCTTGAGATACAATTCAAGCGCACACGCGCTATTATCCTTTTCTCTTTTTTACCTTTCTCGTTATGGTTCCTAGGTTTGCGCTGTATATTGCTCCGTGATGAAACGGGAGTTTTTTGATGTTCTTTCGTAATGTTCTTATTTTTTCCGCGACAAACAATGGCCAACTATTCCCTGGTAACCCCTGCCCTGCCTTATACGTTGTTTATTTTGTATGTGTGTATAGAGTGTGTGCAGAGGCGTACTCATCCCGAACCTGACAAATACGAGCAAAGCATAAACAATAACAACAAACAAAAATGACGATCAGCTCCGATTTGCCAAGGAACCGTATCTACAAAAAGGTACAGAGAAACCCCCAACGAAAAAGCTCGGAGCAAAAAAAGGCGGACCGACCATGCCATTCATATTTTCTTCGGTCGCATTCATACTCACTTCCCTTTGCAAGAAATAAACAATAAATTTTGCGAACGAAAGGATGGGCAGAGTGCTATTGCTTGAATATCGACCGGAGAGAAATAAGCAACAACAGAAACAACACCCTCCGTCCGTCACTCCCCATCCCCCTTCTTTCAGTATTTCCCCCCTCCCCCTGAACACGTTCAAACGCCCAAGAAAAAAATTAACTCAAGGGCGAAAAGAACTATGAGGAAGAAGAATAAGAGTAAAAAAGAACACGAAGGAAGAAAAATGAGACGTAAGGGACAAAGAAAGGAGACAGAGAAGGAAAAAAAAAAGGAAGTCGAGTTGCGTGGATTATTTTATGATTACGATCTCTGTCGCATGGCGTGCACTTAGGGAGAGATGAAAGTGCTCGATAATTTAACAACAATCAAATCCTTAAAAAATTAAGCACTTTTCGAACCTCTACTCAACTCACTATAGCGGAACCCTGTCGAAGGTACTGCCAAATGCACTGGAACGCAACGCACCCACTCAAAATACCCGCAGTATCGCATACACGCATTATACGACACCCACTAAGGAGTTGCTGGTGTGTGAGAGTGAGAGTGAAAGATAAGAACAAGACGAAAAGAAGGGGTTGGTGTTTTTTGAAGAACCAATACCGTTACGAAAAAGACGGTGTTTTTTCAGTTAAAAGTTTTCATAAATGGATGCTATTTCAAGAAGAGGACACAAAGAGGAGAGGAGGTACAGGAGCGGATGTGAGGGTAGAGATCTGATGGAGTAGGATGGGCGGTACTGGTGTTGTTGATGACGATGTTGCCGGTGTTGTTGTGGGATGTATGCATTAGCTTGTCTGGGTACTAATGCAAGGAGAGGTGCAGTTTCCATTGTGCGTAAGCCAATGATGGGCCAGGCTCAAAAAAAAAAAGGAAAAAAGCGCACCAGTGTTTCTTTTCGTACACTCTCTCCACACCTATAGCACTGTCCTATTCTTTTTCTTCTTGAGCAGTTATCGGACCATCGGGCAGACTCTTTGAAAGAATAACACTCTTTGTGGAGGAAGGGAAGAGCAAGACACCCACTGTTTGTTCTTTTTGGTAGTGGAAGAGGAGGAGATGATGGTGGTAGTGTTGATGTTGATTTGCCGCCGGTGCTTAGACTGCATGTTGGTACTATCGTAACAAGAGGACCTTCCGCTTGTTATTGTTGTCGTTGTTTGCCGCTTTCTCTCTGTTTGAATATATCATAAATGAATTGAAAGATCTAATCAATAACGCACCCACCCGTACAACAACAACGCATCCAACCATTCAATTCTTTCCAGTAGTAATCGAATTAAGGTTCGCCTTCATTGGCACGATGTATGTCAAAATGCAAACGCAGAGGCACTCTTGTTTTTTTGTTGCTTGTGCACAAAGGGATTCCCATTTTCTTATTTAATGACATTCAGTGGTGTGAGTGTGTGTTTTGGGACAATTGGGCCAGGGCAGGGACACAGAACAGAAAGTGACAGGGCAGGGTGAAAAGGGGGAAAAAAAGTAAAAAATGAGAGCAAGAGAGTGCAAGAAAGAAAAAAATACAAGAACGAGACGCAAGGGGGGAGAAAGGAAGGAAATGGAAGTGGAAGTGGATGGGACAAACAAACAGTATCGACAACGGTTCGCTCCCTTTACACACTCTCTCATCTTTAGTTTTGTCCTTAATATTTTTCTTAATAGAATATTGAGGAACAATACAATCGGAGAGAACAATACATCCAAAGGTCGACTCTCTCTTCTCTTAACACACTTTCTCACTCATCCACTCGCCCCCTTCTTAGAGGTATCATCGGTACCATATCGTCCAAACAGCTGTAACTAAACAAACAGCATGCACATATCCATGAGTAACTAGGTACTACCTGAGATTCAATGCAAAAAAAAAAAAAAAAAAAAAATATATGGACAACTAGACCCTTTTAACAAACACAAACAAAAAAGACCCCATAGCATCTGTCTCATTTTTTCTGTTTGACATAAATACCCATCAACCTTCCACCTCTTTAACCATCTTTCCTTTCTTTGCCATCCTTTCTCTCTATCCATCCTTTTCTCCTTCATCATACGCTCTTTTCATATCGAGTATTTTTATCCATCCCTCTGGTGTTTTCAGCAAGCCCACCCTCAGTCTTCTTCCCATCTCACTTCCTCCTCGTTCCTTCACAATCACCGAGACCACCATTTTCCACTGATATTAATTTGAGACTGGTTGTTTTTATCACTCAGCTCTGCCTTCCATCCCATCATCCTCTTTCTCTCGTTCCCTTTCTCTTTTTGTTCTTTCTTGGTCTTCCTTCTTGGTTCTTCTTTTGTGTCTATTCCTCTCACCCCCCTCTCCTCTTCTCTTCCTCCCATTTGCAACAGTAATTATCGTCCCCTTCTCTCCTCCCTCTTCGCTCCTTTCTCCTTTTCTTTCTTTGGTATCATTGCTCTTGTATTTACACATCTCTATCCATCGAATTCGAAGCCAGCTTGCTACCACCACCTAAACAAGAATCAAAAAAACAAGCGACCGTTATCAATTGACCTGCGCTACACACAAACAACAACACCTCGCACACACCTCGCTCCACACGTACACACATACACGCCATGTCCCTCCTCGACCACAGCGGCTCGCAACAACACCACATGGCGACTTCAGCAATGTCAGCAGCAGCAGTCGTAGCAGCCGCCTCCGCCGCCGCCTCATCCTCCACAGGCCCCGTTCCCTTGTTTGCTCGCTCTCTCTCAGCTCCCCATATGCAATTCTCGGATTTCAGCGACACATACATGTACGGTCGTTCTATCCAGACCATCAACGATCAATTGATTTTCCAACAACAACAACAGCAGCAGCAACAGCAACTTCAACAAGCAGAGGCAGCATTTCGTAGCGGCTACCAAGAATCTCTCCAGCAGTTCGCCTCTCACTTACTCGATCAGCCCTCGTTGCCCCAGCTGACCTCCTCATTGCCCCACCCTCTTCAGTACACAAGCGGCCCTTCCGGTTATACCACCGCAAGCTTGCATCAACAACAGTCCATGTTTGCCCACGATTCGAACACTGACTTTCATAGCCTACCACCGACCTCTTCGTCGTCCTCTGGCTCGGTGCACCCCTTCCAGATGGACCAATTGACATCATCCATCAACAACCTCGAGGCTGCAACCGGTTCTAGGATGGTCAAGTTTGGATACAGCGGTATGAGCGACGGCTCTCCTTCGTCCTCGTCTTCGTCCTCTCTCTCCTCATCGTCGACGCCGGCCCATGGCTTTCAGCCCTTGGATCGCAGCCAGTCCACGTCGATCCTCGACACGTCTGACTTTGCACAGTTCGAGGTGTCCGATGAGTACCCGTCTTATTTGATTCCCCGCCACGGCTCCCTCGGCTCCCTCTACCCCATCACACAGTCACACGAGCTTCTTGAGCCCCTGCAACTCCCTCGATCTCGTCTGAGCAGCGTTGGCGGAGCAGCCATGGTTCCCTCCCTGTCATCGACATCGATCTCGTCTGAGACGTCGTCCTCGGCTTTCTCTTCACCAAGCCTTGCGACCAAGTCGCGCACACGTCGTGCCTCGTTGAGCCCTGATGGCACCACTCGGGTGTTTACCTGTATGATTGATGCTTGTGGCAAGCAATTTAAGCGTTCTGAGCACCTGAAGCGGCATGTACGCTCAGTACATACACTGGAGAAACGTAAGTTTGCCTTGTCTTGTTCGCTTTGTTGCTATATATTTTTTTTTCACTTCCCAAAAGATTAATCAAAAGGCGCAGAAGGACAGAAAGTGAGCAGGGACGGAAGAAGAGAAGAGGGGGCCTGGACAAAGCCCAATTAGAAGTGGAGAACATTGTCTGTGTTATGTGTGTGTGTGTGTGCTGCAAACTAATTGCCTTTATTTTTCTTTCTTGCTTTTTCTTTGGACCCTTCCAGCCTTTGGATGCCCCTATGAGAACTGCCCAAAACGGTTCTCGCGAAGCGACAATCTGAACCAGCACGTCCGGATCCATCGCCACGAGAAGGAGAAGGTTTTGCCAAAGCCATTTACCTGCTTTACACCCTTCAGCCCTCACCAATAGCACACATGGATCTTCATCTGAAGCGTTGCTGTGTCGTGTTTTAGCGTTTGTTTCCTTTGTGTCTTTTCTCTCGTGCTCGTGTACTTTGCTCTCGCCTTTTCTTTTGCTTCTATCATCCATACCATTTTGTTTTTTTCGCGTTTTGTTTTCTGTACTTATAACTGTCGTTTTTCTCCTTGCACTCTCATATCGTCGTTCTCATTGCTTCTTTTTTTCTTGTCAATCAAGCCCTTAGTCGTTTCGTGTCTGTCTATCTGTAAAAATAAAAAATTCTTAGGCCATTTTTTTTAACACTGGTATGGTCATGTGTGTGGTGTGGCGTAGGTGTGGGGGTCATTTCTTTTGGGGTGGTAGCGCACGTGACCTAAACACAAATCGAACCACAAACCACCTATTAAGACCCGATGCCCCGGTCTTGGCAGCAGACGTGCATGATCTTGTTGTACAAGAAGGGGAATGCGGCAGACCTCGGGAACTGGCGCCCGCTTTCGCTTATCAACACAGACGCCAAACTATTCACCAAAATCATTACAATACGCCTACGAAGCCCATTGGACCGCCTGATCACTCCTCTCCAGACGGGTTTCGTCCCTGACCGTCACATCTCAGACAATGGTCTCGTTATGGCAGCCTTTCGGGAACACTGCGAGAGGAACAAGATCGGGGGAGCTGGAATTTTAT
The DNA here is from genome assembly GCA_029449235.1 of Linnemannia schmuckeri. NCBI lineage: Eukaryota > Fungi > Mortierellomycota > Mortierellomycetes > Mortierellales > Mortierellaceae > Linnemannia > Linnemannia schmuckeri. The sequence goes on along the minus strand of JANATG010000012.1, from coordinate 442,164 downwards.
TTGACCAGGAAAAGGCGTATGACAGAGTCCACCCAGAGTACTTGCGGGCTGTTATGGAAAAGATGAACTTCCCCGCCCCCCTCATCAACTCGATCTTCACCCTCTTCTTCGGCACTCAGATCAATCTCAACATCAATGGATACCTCGCTTCTCCTTTCCCACAACGCCGTGGCCTACGACAAGGGGATCCTCTATCACCTCACCTCTACAACATTGCATTTGAGCCTCTCCTCCACACCATCCTCAAAAGTCCCGGCATCACTGGATTCAAACTCAACGACCACCCAATGTCGAGACCGTTGAAGTTGATGGCATATGCGGACGATCTTACTACCTTTATCAAGTCAATAGAGGAGTGGACTTGTCTGAAGGAGATCATGGACACATTTGGACGAGCCTCGAACGCACGACTCAACTTGAAGAAGACGGTGGCCTTTCCACTGTTTGGGAACATCGGGACTCTCTCGCAGGCTCTTCAGCGGGATCACGTCCACATCCATTCCAGGCGAGTGGAAGATGCCCTGGTCTATTTGGGATACCCCATTGCACTCACACGGACACAGCGAGACGCCTTCTTTAACAACATACACAAAAAAATCAATCATCATATCAACCTACAACACGGTCGCCAGCTCTCGATCCTGGGACGCAGCGTCATCGCCAACTCCCTTTTGCTTTCCCGTCTCTGGCATGTCATCGCCGTCCACCCGCCAACGCGTCAATGGACGAAGAAAGTTCAAGGCTCGATCCGCAAATTCACCGTTCCTTTCTTTCCCTCTCCATCCTGGAACCATCTCTGCCTCCGGCGGTCTCAGGGAGGGCTTGGTCTAGTCGACATTGGCTCCCAGACTGTCGCATTCCAGCTGCGAGCGGTTCAGAGAATTTGCTCCGACACCACCTCCTTCATGGTATCCTTCTTCAAAGATCTTCTACGATCAGCAACCGAATCCGAGTTTCCGTTGGCCCCTTTCGTGAGCCCCACTTTCTTTCTCACGTCAAGGAAGAAATATTTTCGCCCACACACGATCCTCAAGGGGTTGGTGCAGGCGGTCGAACGTATCTCTCGTTTGTCCTGGGATCAGGAAACGGCGGACTCACTGAAGGTCGGAACCATGATGGCAACACTCCTTCCACAATGGCTCGAGCCCGATGGTGTTCCCGAGCCTCATCCTCCCAACTGGCGTATGGATCGTGTCTTCAGACCTGTATGGACAGACGAGACCAAGACAGAAGGTAGACTGGAGTTCATTCCATCGGACGAGCGCTCCATCGGCCATCGCACCCATTCAAGGTTGGAGGAGAACACCAGAGGAGGTCATTTCAAGGTTCACCCAGCCCTGAGACGCGCCTTGGATAACGATGGACCTTTCGATCTGGTAGACGACCTAGCGGAACGCCTAAACGGGATCGTTATCAACAAGTCTGAGAATGGTTCCTTCGAACTAGCCAGTACCCGCTCGTTTCGTCAGGCGTTGTTCTCCAAGACCTACCGCCCTCCAACCCCAGCACCACATCATCCACCCATGGTGGCGCCACATCCACCATTCACTGCTGCTTTCTGGACGTCTTTCTGGAAAAACAAGATCCCGCACAATGCGCGCAATGTCTGGTGGCGGCTTCTAATCAACAAACTTCCCTCTGCACTCCATCTCCACTCCATTATTCCTGATATGACCGGACCCTTCTGCCGTATCTGTGGAGCGGAGCCGGAGACAAGTCAACACCTCCTTTTCAGCTGCACCAAGAAGCTGGAAGTATGGCAAGGCGCGCTTTCGAAGTATGTGGAGGAGCGAGCCTGGACTGCGGATTACATCTGCTCCCTTTTCTATCCTGACCCGGACCCTGTCGAGCCCCTTCACGGCATTCCTATCTTCATCTTGATCGGTACCATCCTTGCCTCCATCTGGAGATACCATCACGCCTTTGTCCGCGAGGACCAAGCCTTTGAACCTCGCATGGTCCTGGCCGCGGTGGATTTGGCTATCAACCAAGTTCGTGCTCAGCTGGCCGAGAAGAAGCGCCAGAGTGAAGAGCGTGAACCCCCACCCGCAGTCGAGCTCCCTCTTGTCGACAACAACTTTCCAACATAACTGTATTCTATTTTATTTTCTTACTCTCTGTATTTATTTTGTCTGGTCTCCCTGTTTTATCTGTTAATTATTTTTTCCCAGTTTAGATGTAACCTTTGTACTTTTTTCGAAAGTATTTATTTTTATATCCTTTGAATGGCGGTGACTCCTGTAGGTGAGGAGTATTAGTTTACTGCACGCACTCCCACGACGCAATAAATTTCTTATAAACAAAAAAAAACCACCTATTAAGACCCAAACGTGTCCACAGATACCACATTGACCCCACAAACCTTTTTGTTCGTTCGTTCAATTTCCATTTGCTCACTCTCCTCGTTATTTCTTCTCTTGACCTTTTTTTTTTTTATTTTTTTTTTTTCTCTTCTTTCTTTCATCTTTTCTTCCCATCAACTCTTCTCTTCATATTACCACTTCTCACCACTCTTACTTTTTCTTCCTCACTCTCATTATCTACTCTCTCCTTCGTTCCACTCTTCTTCTCTCCCTGTGAAGGCCGGTTTAATTCCTCGTCTTCATAGTCTCAAAAGCACAGCTGCCACCGCACCCCTTGCCTTCTGTAACACACTCTAAATTTCTTGTTTCCTTTCATCACTCCTCCTTCTCTCTCCCTTTGTTTTACCTGATCAACCAACAACATTCAAACTAAGAACGCAAATGCTGGTGAACACGACCACGTTTCTCGCTTCTCAGATCCGTAACTCTCTCTCGGCGGCCGCCCAATCCACCAACACCTTCTACGTCTCCCTCAAGTCCACACTTGGCCTCGTCACTTTCTCTTCCTCCCCTACCTCTCAATCGCGTTCAGCTCAGTATACCGATCATAGCCAGGAAGTTGATTCAGAACACGGACATGAGCAGGAATGGCCGCAGAGTCAGAGTCAAAGTCGACATGCACAGTACCCTTCGCTGCAATCGCCCTGGAAGGGCCTGCTGGAAAATCGGCTAAAACAAAGTTACGAATATGCCATGCCTGTTGTTAGTTCTTGTTATTCTGCACCACGACATCCCATCGTGCTCTGTCATGGTAAGCAACAAGCGACTTGCAACTGCACATGCAACGAAAAAAAAGGAAGAAAAAAAAGCAGAACCTTTGTCGTTTCTCTCCATGCGTGTGGAATCTGACCGGTTTGGCTGATCATTGACTGTGTCTCGGATTCATTTTCATGCGTGTGTATTTAATTTAGGCTTGTTTGGGTTCGATAAGATGGGACCTGAAGCGATCCCGCATTTGCAGATCCATTACTGGAAGGGTATCCAGAAGGCGTTGACAAAGTTGGGTGCCAAGGTTGTTGTTGCCAGCGTGCCCAAGTAAGTGCCTTCTTTCATCTTTTACTGCCTCCCCCACTATTTTTTTTGTTGTGTGCGTGATATGTGTCGTTGTTGTCATGCAATTGAAACGGAAAGAAGGCATGTTTGTTAGAAAACCAAAAGAGTCAAAAGTGATGGGGAAATAATAGAAAGACCTTGTGACTGAGTGTTGACACAAGTAAATGTACCTATACCTGTACTACTGCGTGACCATGGTGATCACAAACAAATGCAAACAGGAATGCTCCTGTGTGTGGAACAGAACATAAATTTTTTGTTGGGCGAAGTTTGTGGGGGGATTAGTTTGACCAATAAATGCGCGCCAAACATTAACATAAACTACTCTTTGCTTTTTTTATCAACTTTGTTATTAGGACAGGATCTATCAAGAAGCGAGCAGAGGCACTCCACAGGATGCTAACAAATACCGTCGAAGGCATGCACGTCAACTTTCTCGCTCACTCCATGGTAATTCGACACAGCAGCTACGACAATGGATAAGCTATGACTCGCTCAATCTTTTGTTGTCCTTGCTTTGGGGTGCGAGTTTTTTTTTACTAATTCTCATCTTGGAATTTATTACCAAACATAGGGCGGATTGGACTGCAGATACCTGATCAGCCACATCCGCGACAAGAGCTACGACGTCAAATCCCTCACTACACTCTCAACACCCCATCGAGGCAGTCCTGTCATGGACTGGTTCAGAGACAGCATCGGAGTTGGACACCTACAGCACGCTGAGGAAGAGGCCATGCGAAAACTGGGCGAGGCTGCGCGGCTGTCCAAGGCAGCGGCTCTAGATCTTCAGGAAGCCTTGCGAGCATACCAAACAGCAGGAGAAGCCAACACTGTTTCTGATACGACAACGATAATACCTCCGTCTTTCTCCTACTCCAATCAATACACGTCCACAGGATCCTTCGCAGGCCCTCCACCACCTCCACCTTCCCAATCCACCGGCAACCCGATCATCGGCCCATTGCTGAACCGCCTGATTCCATTCCTGGACACCCCAGCCTACGCCAATCTGACGACAGACTACTGCCAGAACGTCTTCAACCCCAACACACCCGACGACCCTCGCGTTTCTTATTACTCCTATGGTGCCGCCGTCAAACAGATCCCTGTCTGGGCACCTCTGGGGATCCCCTGGGAGATCATCAAGGCGAGGGAGGGTGAGAATGATGGTCTGGTGTCGACTCATAGTGCGCGGTGGGGCCATTATGTGGGGACTGAGGACGCAGACCATTGGGATCTGAATAATCGGTATCGGTTGAAGATTGGGTATGACCAGAAGCCCTTTGATGCGATTGATTTCTATATGAACGTTGCGACTCTTATGTATAAGGAGGGTCATTAGACACACTGTAAAAGAAAAAAACGACTTGGACAAGAATAACCACTATTACCCTCAAAACTAATACCACTACTACTTCCCTTAATGATAATAAACGCAGGCCTTTTTTCCAGTTCATTTTACATTGTTTATGCAGTAGTCTGCCCATATATTAGTTTATTGTGTGCTGTAAACGGTTTCCATCATGGCAAAGACTTGGTCCTTGGTGTAGCCAGCCCGAGTAAAGTCTGCCACCAGCGATCGCATAGAGTCCATTAGTTTCAACTGCGAGCCTTCACTGCCAACATGATGTGAAGTGTTATCCTTCTGCGAGAGACTTGCTGAAAGCAAAGGTGATGCAGAGTCTAATCCCGACGTATCATCAGGGAGGTTGATAGCCGCACGATGTTGTTGATGTTGTTGATGTTGTGGTGGTGGTGGTTGTGCAAGAGGATCCTGCTGCTGGTCCGGTTCCGGGAAAGAGATAGGGTACATCTGCTGAACACTCTCCATGACCAAAGACTGAAGCAAGGACGACAACATGTTGGGGTCGACTTGTCCGGGGAGCGGGGTTGGAGCCTTGGAAAACTCCTGAGAACTAAGATGGTGAAGTCCTGCAATAGCTGCTGCTGACGGATGCTCTAGTGACTGGTGTTGTTGATGTAGTTCTTGCATCTTCTTTTTCCGTTCGAGTTCGTCCTGTTCCTCCTGCTGCTCATTATACTTGCGCCAGTAGAGTTCCTCCTCGACGTCCTCGTCCAGGGGTATCTCGCTGGTGGCGCCTGAGGGGTCCTGGTTATGTTTGGACTCGCCGTTACTTTCGTCCGCTGCCGTTTCGTCCGCTACATCTCCGTACTGGCCCCAGTAGTCGTCGTCCGAGTTGTCCTCGCCGTCATCCTGGCCCTCCTTCTCTTCATCTCCATCGAATTGTCTACGAGTCTCTGGTTCCTGGGGTTGCTTATACTCTGGTAAGAGAATAGTCCAGCCATTCTGCTCCCAGTCGGTCTCATTTACTGCGACCATGTCGTGATATCTCCAGACAGTCTCCTCTCCACCTATTTTCTGTCCTTCCTTGGAAGAATCCTTGTACTGATCTCCTGAATCCAGTTCAGCTGTCAGGACAACCAACAGCGTGACCTCATCCTCGCTCTTGCTATCCCGCTGAACTCCGATTGGGACTATAGCCTGGACAGTTTCCTGGTCAAGCTCTTTGAAATACACTTCAACAGCCTCCCAGGAGTTGCAATTATTAGGTGGGTGCAAAGGAAACTGATCGGCTGACCAATGTTGATGGATATAGTCCCGAATCTGGCTTGGAGTCCAGCGCGGAGAAGCGCTTTGTCCGAGGGAGCGAATGGAAAGAGGTGTATCCCAGATGAAGAGATCCTTAAGATTTGACCCGTCGGGCTTTGCCATAAAGTGGACGCGTTGCTTGAGAGATTCAGATGCGTAAGTAGCGAGGTCATGATGTCGATCGCATAGGTATGCTAGCAAAATAGCTTGAATCTGAGAGTGAAAAATTATCAAAAAAAATGTTGTGTTAGGGAAAGGCTGACTGACAGATATAAAGATTTTTTTTTAGACCCATGGACCATTCGGACCATGAGATTGGATATATAATTTTTTGTTATGGACCCTTTTGTATATGTGGGTTTTTGAGTGTATTAGCAAATCCAAAAAAAAAGAGTTTCTGTTCGATAGCATAGACACCTCGCAGGTGACGGGATGACTAGTTGTTGTCATTTTTTGTCGTCTAACGACAACATAAAAAACAAAGAATGACAGCGTACAAAAACACAAGCGATGAAACTTTTGCAGGGGTGAGAACACCCTCATCACCCCTCCCTCTCCCTCTCCCTTCTCTCACTCCCAAAGCCAAATTGCAAAGGGAAAGGAAAAGGCAAGTGCGGGAGTTGAATCGAGTCATTTTTTCATGCCTAGGCCAGCCAAGAGGGGGAGGGGGGGGAAGGGAAGGAACTCTTTTCCTCTCCAGCTTCCAGCTGGCAATGCGGGTTTCTTTTTTGTTATTGGGACGGAATAAAAAATGAAAGCTGGAAAAGCGGGTTTCCGTATGTGCTTGTGATAAAAGTGACGAGAAAAAGGAATCTGATCGGCCTTACCGATGCTCTTGCCGCTTCTGGTGATGGGATCCGCATGTGTCACAAGGTTTCCTGGGAGAAGAGGAAAAAGATGGGACTGTGGCGATGGCGGGCGGGTGAGGTCGTGGTGAGATCCTGGCGACGAAAGGTGCGACTGGAGGTGTGATGAGGAGAGAAAAGAAAAGGGAGCGCTCAGCAGAGATGACGAGTACTACAGAAGAGGCAGCGAGACTGAGCCAGACCTAGAGGCAGAAAAAGTCTACATCAGATACCACCTTGCTCTCTGGGGACGAGGTGGCCAAGCCGAAGGAAAGAAGCTTTATTTTTCTTCTTTCTCTTACTCTTGTGCATCATTACTCTCCATGGCCGCTTTTTCACCCTCTTTCCCTCTTGTTTTCCATTCTTTTTTTCATTGCTTGTACCTTTCTTTTCCTTCTTTTTATTTGTCCCTGTCCCTTTGCATTCCTTTCCCTTTTCTCCCTTTAACTTGTCTTTTTTTGCTCTTAGTTGTTTTTTGCTTGTCTTTTTTTTTTTTTTTTTTTTTTTTTTTTTTTGCTCTTTCCTCGTTTGCTCATTCTCTTAACTTCGTCGTTGTTATTTTTTTGCTTGCTCTTGCTTTTTCTCCCTTGTTCGTATCCCCTTCTCCTACTGCCACCGCCAACACCACCACCACCGAGAAAGAGCAACCGTGTGTGCACCCGTGCCCTATTTCCCTTTCCACCCCCTTCCTTTCCTTCCTTTCCTTAACCCCCCTTTCCCTTCCCATTCCCCTTCGCAACAACAACACCCTCCTACACCTACTGCCAATATAATAATCACCGCCAGCGACATCCCCTCCAAATCCATTGCTCAAAGAATTGGAATATACACAACCATAAAGGCTGCTGGAATCACACAACCCTCATAGAGGCCTCTCTTTTTTCTTTTGCCACCAATGCACCACGATCCTACCTCAGCCTCAACTTCAACCTCAACTTCCTCCGCATCTCCTGCCACCTCGTCCTCAAATCCTCTTCCCGTTGCCTCTGCAACGAACTCGGTCTCCTCAACTTCCTCGACCTCTGCAGCCGTCTCTTCTCACTCCCTCCCTTACCGCTCCATCTCCGTCTCGACCTCGGTGTCTCCAGCGTTGGCTCCCCCTTCTCAACCCCACAATTCATCCTCTGCTCCTGTGCGCCACCATCCTCGGCGGGGGACCATAGGCGCCTCAACTGTCTCGGTCCCCTGCCTCACCTCGTCCCATATCCGACCCAACATCAACCGACATGCCGACGTTCTCGCTATCCACCAGAGCTTTGACCTGTCCAAGCCCTTTGACCCATCCTCTCCTTCTCCTTCTCCCCCTCCTTCGCCAACAACTTCGACAATACCTACTCACTCTTTGACCCACCATCAGCTATCACCATCAATTGACCCCCAACCAGCGAGGTCCGTCTCTCTAGCCCAGCTATTGACTGCCTCGGTACAGGAACAACATCTGTCCTCGAGGGGTCAGCCACAACCACAAGAGAAGAGGAAACCTCAAAGTGGCAGTCCATCATCCCCCTCACTGTCACGGCAAGAGAAATTTGACAACAACAAAAACAAACACAACAACAAAACAAATAACCACCTTACCAACGATAACAACAGCAGCATATGCGACAGAAGTGGTCTGGGTATACAAATTATAGTCAATCAGGATCATGCCGTCGTGGTGGATCACGTTGTGGACCAAGACAGCGTCTTGTCGAGCCCAGAGGCAGATATCCAAGCCAACAGCTCGAGTCGAGAAGAACACAGGAGATGCAAGCGGAGAAAATCAAGCTCTTCTCGGTCAAGCCGCCACCAAATATTGAGCAACAGCAGCTCATCCTCCTCGCGGTCTCGCTCAAGGCACAGTAGGTCCAGGCGGCGTGACAAACACCAGATATCCAACAATGACAGTGGCGGCGACAACCAAGGAGGCTGGAAGTCGAGCCGGACATCTGTTGAGCACATTCATGTTTCTGAAGAATGTTGCGCCGAACAAGGTAATAATTTTTTTCTTCTTGCTTTGGTCCAAACACGGTTGCTATGACAACGTTGAATACGTATGAGCAAGCGGGACGACAGGAAGTCATGACACAAGAGTAGAAATGGGTAGTGATGGATTATGGGTGATGGATAAGTTGAAGCAATTGAAAAAACAATGCGGGAGCCAAGAAAAGGTTGTAGCGAGAAGAGGTGTGCAAGAGAACGACATAGAAAACAACTGTGGGCCGCTGTGTAAAATAGAAAAAAAAAAAGTGCTGTGGTAGCTATGGTTAATAGCGTTGCGTCTGGTCGATTCGTTTCATCCCGTCCATGTGTGTTCACCTTCAATCCTCTTGCCTTCCAGGCCAAATAATCCCTTCCTTCCTCCTCGTTTGTTCGATTCCACGTTTTTTTTTCTTCTTTCGCATTTTACATTTCTCTTTCCCTCTGCCTCTCCTCTTTCCTGCTCTTCACAGCCTTTTCATCTTCCTTCCCCTCATTCTCGTTTCCGTCGCTCCTTTGTCAAAGCGTTTCGAAGAGGACTAAAAAAATATAAAAGGATTTCTCTCCTCACATGTCGATTTGCTCGTCGACGTATCATCCTTTGTTTTAAACAGTTATGAAAACGAGCATCCTTGGTATCCTGGACCAATTCTTTCACTCGACTCAGAAAACTTTGTGTGATAGGAACAATCCCTTTTCAGTTGCGTTCTTTGAGGTTCATCATTCCCCATCCATTATTTCTACGTCCTAACCCTTTTATCCCTTGAAATCCATCATCACATTTGTACGAAAAAAAAGTGAAAAAATAAGAGGAGACGGGGGAAGGAGGTGATGGTAAGAATTATGATGAACACTAGAGAAAAAAAACGAGGAGCCGCCTGGTCTTTTTTGGGTGTTTCCAGTCTTAAAGGAACCAAAACACAAAAAAGAACGCAAGAGAAACATGGCAAAAAAGATAAATAGCGGATGCTAGGATCGCATCTATGCTCACCAGATTCAACTTTTGTTCTCTCCTCGTTGCTCCTCCTGTCTCCTCACTTCTCCCTGTCCTTCTCCTGTTCATCCTCCTGACTCCTTCAACACGCATCTCTTACTCACTTACTCACTCTAACACTCCCACACTCACGCTTTTCTCACTCTCTCTCTCTCTCGCTCTCTGCTTTGTACTTGTCCTTTCTCGCCCTTCCTATACGCTCACTTAGCCATCTCATCTTCCTCCACAAACGAGGCTTCTGCTTTTTCAAAAATGTCTCCTAGCGACATCTCGTCTCTTTCATCCTCCTCTATCGCTCCTTCCTCACCAGGAACGACCTCAGCCTCTGCTACACCATCTCCTTCACCAACCTCTGGCCCCACTTGCATCTCCACTTCTTCCCTTCCTCCTTCTGTACATCCTCATTCTTTGTCTTCTTCATCCAAAGAAGAGACACTCGCCGCTGCAACCCAACCTTCAGACTCAAGTCGCAGCCCTTTTCCAACCGTCCCAGATACCCTCAGCGATACAAGCCCATCCACAACCCCCTACAGCGCGTCCTCACCATCACCTCCACCTTCTTCACCCGACCAAAACGAAGCTAGCAGCCAGCCAGCAAGGACGGGTATCTTCCTACCAAATTTCTTATCCAGCATTCGCATCTTTAACTCGCGCCCTCCAACATCTATACACCCCTCTCAAAGCCCCTCCAAGGCGGAAGTACAACATCTACCTCCATCCTCCTCTCCTTCAGCGACGATCAGCTCCAGTGCCACCAGGTCGAGCAGCAACGGCAAAAGTAGTAGTAATAGTAGCAGAAGTCGTCAGAAGGACACCACACGCGCGCACAGTGTCATTGTCACTGACGTTCGGAGTATCAATATCCGAGATATATCAACTGTACCTACGCTGACTTCGTTCAACCAGAAAAGGTCCAAAAGGCGTAGTTCTAGCGCGTCGCATCACTCGCCAGTGCCTTCGTCTTCCTGCACAAGTGCATCGTCGTCTTCCAGCATACAATTCACATCGACCTCTCGGCGGAAACGAATCAAAAAGTCCTCGCACTCATCTAGGGCACCGTGGAATCTCTGCACTAGTTCTTGTGGCTGTACACAACCTCAGAGCTCTTCAGCTGCAGAACCTCAAGTGGAATCCTTGACAGACCTGAAACATCAAGACCTAGTACCTGGCATTTCTCAATCGCATATGGAGTCAACTGGACGTATTCGAACGATATCCGAGTCTGAAGTGTCGGTATCGGACCGCACTCAATCATCACATAGGATTGTCCATCAACAACAGCAACAGCAGCACGAAAGAAGAAGCAGGCAGTCATCCTTACATCAATCTGGACAGGACCCAACTGCAGAGCTGACCTCTCACAGTCAGAGCCAGGAACCCTCTTCACAAACTGTCCCGTCGCTCCATATTCAACACCGACTTCCCCCACCTTCACCACAGCAGGCTCTCCATAGCCTTACTCACAATCACAATCAGACACAGCTTCGTTCAGCCCTGAACAACCCGCTACCACAGCGCATCCAAACTCACCAAGAGAGCGACCAGCAACATACCCCTCATCATAAGCGACAGAGAAGCCCTCAGCTTCAGCAAATGGCGTTTGAATTGCCTTCTCCTTCTACCTCTTCCTCTGCTTCTTCCGCTGCCTCGGGTATCAAGAACACGGAACGACTCAAGCGCGCCAGACATCAAAGTGGCGAACCCTATGAAAGTGTGTCCGACGACACGGCCCAAACGGAGTCTGCCCACACTATGGCATTGCAAGGCAAGGATAGCAGGGACCAGAACGATCACAGCAACAAGCAGGACTCATTTAATTTGCCTGACACCCACAAATTGTCGTACCCGATGCCCGCTCCTTCTCATACCGTTCAACACGACAGGATCGTTGTCCTGCAAGTCCGGCAACCATCGCGGATTCATCCATTCGACAGCGAGTCATCAGGATCCAACATGGCAGGAAAGTCTCAGGATGACCGTCATCACCCATTGGATGGCCCAGTGCTCGCGCCTTTACCCAACCCGCGGACTGACGTGGAGCCATCCATCCACCCATTGGAATCGGAGGCACGCAAGGATACCAAATCACAGCAAGGTTATCCTTCAGATGGCAGACATCTGGAAGCTTCCAACCGCGTTCAACCAGCTCCAGAATCGAGCTCCCATAAGTTGCCCATCGCCCCTCAGCATCAGGAAGTAATTCAACAACGGCCATCGACTGGAGCTACTGTTCAGCGGACTGGTGCTGTTCCTCCTAAGGTTGCATCTTCGCCTTCGTCTGCCGCGCGCTCTCAGCAGCAGCAGTCCTCATCTCATCAACCTTCTCGACCATCAGGAGCCAATACCGCGATACCTGTTGCCAAACCAAACCCTGCCACTCTGATGCTTCCCATCACCCGTGATACATTGCGGGAACTGGACTTGTTTGAGATTTTCAAGAACCCTCAACTTCGCCACGACATCGTATTTGATCCGCATCTTCAGTTCCGACCAAACTTTGACGGTGAGCGGGGGTTGACGAAGAGACGAGAGGCAGATCGATTCTGGCATGAAGTCGGTGCGGAACTTAATGCTCGCCGGGCGGTCCTGTCGGCTCGACGTGATGCGACGACCAAGATGCTTAACCTGGCGGGTCTTACTGCTTCCAGTCCTTCCAGTCGAATGATCCAACAGCAAGCCCAGCAGATGTGTCCTCTTCCTAAGGCATTCCTTTTGCCTCGACTTATTGACGAGCTGCGAGAGATTCTGTTATCTTTATTGCCGGCAGCACCCTCTAATCAGGATGGTTCCAAACCGTCACAGCAGGACGCTGCCCATCAAGAGAACTCAGAGAGGTCGTTGCTGACATCGACTCTGGATCCTGAATTGATTCTGCAAGAGCTTGACCATGGTGTTCTTGACGTACACGCATTGTTTCGGTACCTGGGAGATTCATTGAAAGGACACTGTGCACCCATGCGCGATACCCTTGTGGAGTCCATGGTGCACACTGTGGTGGACTTGGAGGAGATTGTGCGCGGCATTCGTATGTGCTTTGAGATTCTGGAATGGATGAAGCTGGTAGGTTTTTTTCAGTCTGAATGTGTTGAGGAACGTTAAATGCTCCTACCGAGTCGTTATTGAAAACCGCTGCTAATTCTGCTTGATCTATCACGATAGGACATTGCCAACCATCAACTGCGCACATTGAGACCGTGGTTGCTGGACAATTCGATCGATTTTGAGCAGAAGTACTTTACGGAGCACCTCGGACGTGGCGGATCTCTCCATCGGACCACGAGTTGGTTCAAGAAGTCGTGGCTCAATTGGGAATCGGTCAAGCAGTCGGTGATCGGCAAGGTATCTCCTCCTAATGTGGCCACAATCCCGTGTTCTCGTCGACCAAGTCTTGCTTCCTCTCCATCGACGGAACAGGACGGAAACCCGCAAGGATCGAGTCCAGCGGCATTGTCATCAGCCCAGGCAGCTATCAATTTCAAGCGACGGACGAGTGTAGTCAGCACTGACATTGGCGAAAACATTTTGGACGGTGTTGTGAACGAAGGTTCGTCATTTGCGCAGTCTATCACACGAATATTGTTGTTTTTATTTATTTGCTAACTTTATCTCCACTCCGTTATCTAGGTCTATTGGAGATGATACTGCGACCTCATGGATCGGTGAATACGATGCCGGAGACATTCGAGTTGGATCACTACCGTCTGTTGCTCTTCCACAACGATTTCCAAGACTTGACAATTCTCTGCATTCTACTGATTCTTTTCCGGCAATTGGCACAAAACTGCTGGACGCAGCAAGATCTTGTCGAGATTAAGAAAGTTGTGTGGCTGTTACTGACGGACGAAAATGCCAATTTCGGAGCCAACACGCAGACCGGAAAATCCGGTGGTGGGCAGCATGGATCGAATGCCAGCGGTGGAAACAGTGGAATGAAGGACATTGTGATCCAAATCGAGTTTGCCGCGCGCAAGGTTCGAGAGAGGAGCGTGAATGGAACTGCCGCCATCGCAGCAGCTGCGACAGCTGTGACTGGAAGTCGACGATCATCACTCTCGCCTGAAACTCCGATTCCGACGACAGTAGGTCTTCGACGTGGAAGTCCTGCCTCTTCTGTCCAGACGGTGTCGATGGCGACTGGTAGCAATCTTCTCCACCATCCTATGAAGAGCACGGTCACCATTCCGCGGCCCCCCTCTACAGCAGCCATGGTGTCACTAGCAGCAACCTCATCCAAAACCGGGGAGGTAGCTGCTCCGACAGTGCCTAGTCTGTCGGCATCAGATACGAACCTCTTGACAGCATGGCTGGACAATGCGCTGTGCAGAACGTCGACGTTGTACAAGTTGATTCAGAAGCGTTTGTTGATTCATTTCCGTCGCTGGCTCTACTTGCACTCGTGTTCATCGATGCTGGTTCTTTCGGCTTCTTGCGCTTCTCTTGCCTCGGCAATCTCCATGTCCTCCTCTCAGCGCCTCAACGGCGGTGAAGACCAGAGTAAGGGTGATGATGATGAGGAGGAGACAACGACGACGACGGTATTATCTGGAGGCCAGCTCATGGGCTCTTCAAGACAGGGCAATGGCGCCACGGCGACACCTCCGACCAAGAAATCCAACGCTGAGGCGGAAGGAGGGCAACCGAACACACCTATTCCTGCTGGTGTGGCGTCCCCGGTGTTATCGCCGGAAGAAGCCAACAAGGCTGCAGCAGAGGCATTGGCGGCCAAGCTCAGCTTCAACACGGCAGAGATGGAGGCCCATGGTTTGACAGGACTGGAGGACGAGATGATAGCGTTGTTGGAGAAGATCCGGGCAGTCAGCGAGTTTAACAAGAAGGTGTATGGATCGTGGTACCGAGATCTTGTCAAGCAAGGGCGTGCTGAGCGATGGTTGGAGACGACGACCAGCCCGGGTTCCGGCTCGCCTGCAGAGGACTCTGACTCTTCTGCGACCTCTATTGGGCCCAAGGCGGCACCATCCACGACATTATCTGCCTCAACTTCCAACTCGAATACTTCTGCCAAGACGATGGCGTAAAACGATAGACGAACACACTATAGAGATTTATCGTTTTTTTTTTTTGTCTTAGCTATTTTGCTTTCTGTTATTTTGTTTGTTTACCGAGCTGTAGCAACAGACAATTATTTTTTTCGCATGTTCCAGAACGACCACGCGCTTTGGAAGTTTTGTTTCGACTATTGATGTGAATGTTTTTATTTGTGTTGTGTTTATGCGATATGAGGCGGGATGGAAAGAGAAATGGAAAATGGAAAACTTTGTACAAGAAAGTGGGCGTGATGATGCCAATGAAAAAATGTGTTTGTTATGCAAAAAAGAATAGTGTTTGAGGAATGGGAAAAGTGACTTAGTACTTGTTTTCCTTTGTCCAGACCTTCTCAGCGTTCTGGGTGGGAACCATACCCTTTTCCTCCTGAAGTTTATGAATATCGACACGGAGGTCTTCCTGCTTGAGGGCGATGCGGTCCGAGAGATGGTGGTTGGTCAACATGTGGACGTTTTCGTCAAGACGGATCGCAAGACAGACGTCGCGGACGGTTGCGTTCTCTTCAAGGTTCCAGTAGTCGATTGCAATCTTGGGAGCGGGCCCGTTCTCGAGCACGCCGGCGTCGATCTCGTCCAGCATGTGTGTGTATGAAATCACTGCTTGTTCTTCCAAATATCCGCTATAATGAAGAGGCGCAGAGCGGAGTGTTAGTGTTGATTCGAACATTGTTGCTAATCATTTGTGCATGTGTCTGTGATGAAAAAACGAGAGAAGGGGGAGGACTTACACGACACGATGGGCGGTCCTATCAGAAATCATGTAAAGTGCAAAGAAGACATTGAAAAACACGCCCTGGACAGCGGTGACGAGGGCACGTTCAAAGAGGGTCGGTTGAGAGACCTTCATCCAGGTCAGGAGATGCATACGCTCGTTCTCGGCCTCATGCAACAGGTGGGAGATCCAGCCGCCGTCGTGGCTGCATCGACGGAGTGATCTCAAGTGACGGAGCATACCTGCTACCATGCCCGGCTATTTTGCGAGCAAGAGAAGTGGGAAGAGTGAGAGGATTTGTTAGTGTTTTGTATTTGGCTTGCTAGTTTGGACCACCTCTCCTTTGTTTTTTTTTCCCTTTTGGCATTGACCCATTCTGAAGGGAGCGTGGGAAGCGCAAGACGGAAAAATATTGAACAAAGGCGAGGAAATATAGTTCAAGATAATAAAAGGGCAAGGAAAAACGTACCACGGCAGCAACGGTCTCGAGGGCGACAACACGATGAATATACTTTGTTCTGAAGAAAATATCGGTAGGGATCCGCATGGCCTTCACAGTGTGGTAGGCGACCCAGTCTGAGACATTGGCGGGCTCACGATGGTACTGCAGATCGATCGGGATGGCCTCGAGATCCTTTGTCGAGAGACGCTTCTTGCCCATAAATTCATCTAGCATAGGCTTGGGGTGGGTTTCATGGAGGAGGGCTTCAGGGATGTCGTTCTGGACGGCTTTGGGGATCCGGGAGGCTTCTTCGGCTTTGGCGGCTGCCAATGTATCTGATGGGTTCTTTGTGAAGAGCGAGAAGGTACGCT
The DNA here is from genome assembly GCA_029449235.1 of Linnemannia schmuckeri. NCBI lineage: Eukaryota > Fungi > Mortierellomycota > Mortierellomycetes > Mortierellales > Mortierellaceae > Linnemannia > Linnemannia schmuckeri. The sequence continues at coordinate 425,748 of JANATG010000012.1, read as the reverse complement.
TTTGAGGCTGAGCGGGTGTGGTGGTTTCTTGGCGATAGCGGATGGTGGAGGCGGGGGTGATGATGGAGCAAGGTCTGGCGAAGGTAGCGAAAGAGGAAGTTGTAGTGGAAAGATAGCGCTGATTGCTTCCAGGTTGGAGGAAGAGGGACTTGACGGCCTTTGTTGCGGCTGCTGAGGGCTGCTGTGAGTGGGCCAAGGATGTTCTGAGAGTTGCAAACGAGCTCATTGTTATGTGAGTTGTTATTGTTTGTTGGTTGGTTGGTTGGTTGGATGCTTGGTTTGTTTGTTGGTTGGTTGATTGGTTTGTTGCTGTGGTGATGATTATGGAGGAAAGAAAAGATAAAGCAAGGGATGTCAACCTTTTTATATGACTTTGTCCATTGATTCGGACGTGCAGACAAATTTGTATATGAGGTTCGGGCGTGACGGGAGGAGATGTGAGAGCGGACGGACCCGCCGTGAAGTGCAGTGAGTGACGTACTTTTGAACACAAGGGTTGAACAGAGGGAAGAGAAAGTCCGAAAAATTCAAAAATATAATCGACAAGCGCCGCGTTTTTTTTTTTTTTTTTTATGAGTGAGAAACAGACATGGTACACATACAATGCACCTATCTATTCTTTTATGCATGATCGATCAATAGTAGCTCTCTTTTTCTTTTTTTTATTTCTTTCTTCCACTCTTTTCTTCAAACTTACTTGCAAAGAAAAAGGCGGCGCAAATGACTTCTCTTTTCAAGTGACTTCATGGGATTTCATTCTCCCTTGCAAAAGTTTTCCTTTACTTCCTTTTAGGCCTTGTTTACATGTTTACATGTAACAAGCAATTGGAGAGCTGGCGTACGCTCTTACTTTCTTTTAACCATTGGTAGAAAGAGTACTCTAAACACGGTTGACTTCCTGAATAAAATACCAAAAAAAAAAAAAAAAAAAAAAAAGGATTCTTCGGATGAAGCTTATCCCTGCTTGTCTTTTATCTGTGTTAAAGTATTCCCCCGGCCAACAACAACGCCACACACACCATGGTACGTGGAAACCCCTCCCCCCCCCCCCCCCCTTCCCCAGAGAACAAATACAACAAGGTGGATGGAAAGGAAGAAAGGCTGTGCGATTACGACTTCCTCCTTCAGTCAGACAAAGATAGAATACCAAAGAATAGAATGTGAAGGAGAAAACATAGGAGCGAAAAAATTCCGGAGGCTGCGCCGTGCGCCTGTTTCCGGGATAGCTCATCGAACCGTCGCCTTCCTTAATATGGTATTCGACAATTGCGACAATCTTAATCATATTTTGCTTCGCTGTTACTATTTGTTCCGTCCTCAAACTCCACCCACGTTCCCACCGTCCCCCGGCGCCCTGCTTTTTCTCAATGACACTCTCATAAGTCATGAGTATATTTGTTCTAGCCGTTCGCTCCTACCCCGCTCTGGGTTTCATAACCGAACAGAAAGAGTCAATAAAGATAGATAGATGATAGGCTAATTCAAAAGGCACAGCTCAAATTCTGTGTTGTACAACTGTGCAACAATTGAAGTTTTATTCATTCCTCCTCCATTTCAATATACTTTAATCATCAGCGTCCCATCCATCATCAGACTCACTACCAGCACCATCCTCATCCTCACTATAGGTCACCTTGGTCTGTCGTCGATGAAGAGCCGCAACCAGTGCCGAGACCAGATCGCCCTGGTTATTACCCGAATTCATCATCATCGAGGGCGAGCTTGGACGATTACCTCCTGGTCCGGTGACGGGGGGACGAGGAGGCGGTGATCGGAGGGCACCCGTCTTGCGCAGTCCTTGAAGTCCGCCCGATTCTCGGATGCTCGCCAATAGTGAACTCTCGACTGGGCTCTTGATCGCATTCGACGTGGCCGAGGATGAGGAAGAAGGAGAAGGAGATAGCGGGGCGGATGGTGGTCCTGAGGAATTCGATTGGTTGGTGTTGGTCATGATCGACAAAGATTGTTGTTGTTTTGGTTCTTGTTTTTGTAGCAGTTGTCCAGTGCCTACCATTGGTGGAGGAGGTGGGGGTGGGGGCGGAGGGACAGTTGGGGGCGATGCAATGGAATGACTGGTGTCCGACTCTCCTGCATCCTGTCGTGGTGACGGCGTCCGAGGTGAATGAGGACTTGTTGAAGAACTATTTCCATAGAAAGACGACGTCCCAAACGAAAGACTAGCCATCACCTGGGCGAGGGGTCTCGGTAGATATCCATGGTACGGTGCTGGCGACACCATCGGTGATGCTCCTCCTCCCTGATTCGGTGAATTGGTATTCACAGGTGGTGGAGGCGGCGGGGGTGGTCGTTTCTTGGACGATGGTTGTGGAGATTGTGCTCTCGCAGGTGGAGGAGAATCAATCCGCGAGAGATCCGATAGACTACTATTGCTTCCGTTGCTGGCTCCGTTGGGTTTGATTGGAGCGAGTCCTCCATGAGCATTGACGAAGTTAGTGATGAAGCCCGCGTTCTCGTTGATTTGCTGTCTGCTCACGCCGAATGTGTCCAGTTGGTCAAACAGTGTCCTCCACGCTGGATCAATATTCTGTGCCTATTATGTGGGAGGAGTGTCGGTACACAGGGATCAGTCGTTGGAGAGCATAGGTATACAGGTGCAAGTGTAATCGCAGATGGAGACGTTCTGTATCTCGAAAACGATGAGAATGTAGTGCACTGAGATTTGCTCTTTTTTTGTCTTTTGTCCTTCATCCTTTACTACTTGAGCATAGGACACCCCTATCCCTTCGTCTGTTTCGGAAGCTTTTTCGCTTCCAATTTTTGCGGGTGGGATATGTGACTCGCGACAGACGAAGGGATAAGGCCCGCATCCTTTTTTTGATTTGAAAAGAAGATACCAGGCACATGCAAGGTCAACACATGGTGCTTATTTGTCTCATGATCCCATGACATTCTCTACGCTACCCCTACCCAACCCTGCTCTTCATTCTTCCCTTGCAAAAACAAACACTCTCCCGCACACACACTCTCCCACACACACAAATAAAAAAATGTCGTTCAGCAGTACAGAGAGCGAAAGTTTACCTCAAAGCCAACGTCAGGATCCCAACCGATATGTCCGACATGGCGAAAGTCTGAGGGCATCCCAATCCGCGACTTGTCTAGTTTGCCATTGTGGAGTGGGAACTTGTTGCGCCCTTGTGCGCCGGCTGCCTTTGCGGATTTGGCGAGCGTCCCCGAGGAAGGAACTGGCTTGACTGCAGAAGTGTTTGTTTTGTTGTTGATCGTTTGTTGTTGTTGTTGTTGTTGTTGTTGTTGTTGTTGTTGAAGGGGGGTGGGTAAAGAATGGAGGAAAATAGGGGGAAGGAGAAAAAGGTACCACAACGACGAATAGGAGACCAGAAAGGACAGACAAAGGTACCCAGTGACAACACAAGAAAAAAAAAGGAAGCGTGGTCAGGGTTATGTTATGCAGGATATGTGTGACAACAGATTGACAGACAGAGAGATAGATAGACAGGATGGCATCACAGCAAAAGGGTTGGGGAAAAGGAAGCGGGAAACTCACATGGTCTTAGACGTGCTCGACCGTGGACTTTGCTGTAAAAGACGTCTGCCTCATGTTCATCCGCAAACGAGAATCCAGCAACGTAGCTCTAAAGACGAGAGGAAGGGTAAGTTGACAGAGAAAAATGTTAAAATTATGAGACGGACTAACGCGCAACGGTTGGAAAGGAAGACCCAAATATATATTCTTTCATGTATTTTGCATGCGTACATCGGCTTGGAAGGTGTGAAAGAAGGGCATGTCCTGGTGGTAGATGAACCCTTCATAGAGCTCTTGTTCCCAGACGATACCCTGTCCATGCTATTCAACACAACATAAGGCAGCAAAAAGAATTAGTTATCTATTGAAGAAAGCGCATTCAGGACAAAGATATTCAGGCGCGCTTTTTGAAAGTTGTACTTACAAGAAGGTCGACGATGCGGAGAAAGAAGGTATTGCTGGTTTGAATCAAAGCGACGGCGCCGAGGATACCGGCATATGTCCATTGGGAAGGATCTGGGTAGGCGATATAGAGTCTTGCGACGGTAGCGGTGATGATACGGGTGTGGGGCGAAGACAAGAACCGTTTGACGGTTGCCTTGTCCTCTGGGTTGTTGAGGGTGATGCTAGGCATCTTTTAATTGATAGTCTGGTTCCTGTGCGAGCTGACAGGACTTGAATAAAAAGGCAAAGCGTTTGAGCGGGAAAGGGATTGTGTGAGTGCGAGAATTGGGTGGAGTGAGGAGAGAAGCTGAAAGTGAAGAAGTAGGAATTGAAGAGAGAAAGACAGAGAGGGGGTCGGTCATACCGTCGTCTTCGTTTGTTTTGTTGCTGGTGCTCTGGGTCATCACGTTATCGAGGGTTGCAGGTCGAAAAAGGGGTTGGAAGTGTCCAGCAGATGACAGATCGAGGTAATAGAAATTGAGAGTGTGATCCAGGGCATGATCCTCATTGCGTGTATCATGTATCATGTACTATAGCTGATTCTCTTTTGACATGTCCGTTGCTGGTTTCCTGTAGTTGAGGATAAGTTGACAGCTGAGATTGAGCAATCGATCGCATTGTCATAGTGGGGCTGTCCTGTCTGTTCTGTGTGCTGGGGGAAAGAGAATGCTCTCGTTTGTTTGTTCGTTCGTTCGTTCGCTTCGTTTGGCACCTGTGCTCTCTTTCTATTCCCATACGTCTGTGTGTGTGTACCTGAAACTGAGTGCGTGTCTGTCTGCTTGTGAGGCATGTGTGAGAGCCGAGTGCTGGCTCAATTTGATTTGATTTCATCACTTGTCTCTTCTACTACCGTCTCCTATTCGGTCACTCTTCTTGCACTCTTATTAACTTTCTTTTTTCTGCGACCATCATCTTTCCTTCACTCACACCAACCACGACAACTTCAACTACAATGTCCATCGAACTCGATCCCTCCAGCCAGCTCTCCTTTCGCAGTAAGCAGCATGCACACTCACGCTCATCCTTGCTCACGCGTGTCCTCGACTACATACTCCTTTTGACTCCCGTTCCTGAATAGTCTTTTGTCGGCATATGCCAAGTCCAGCGCCATAACCCACTCATTTTACTCCTTTTGCTATTCTCAACCAACAGGGCCCTTGACCGAGGCCATTAAGGAGTCGCTGATCATCCGTAACCCTACTCAGCTCCCCATCGCCTTCAAGGTCAAGACTACAGCCCCCAAGCAGTACTGCGTCCGTCCCAACTCGGGTCGCATCGAGCCCGGTCAGGAGCTGGAGGTTCAAGGTAAAACAGAAAGCGAGCCACCAACAACAACAGCAAGCACGCCATCCGGTCCAGCAACAAGTACCAGGAGAAAACTACAACAACAGCAACAACAACAACGCAGACATCGAGCGCAAGGGAAAAACTTGTGACAGACTGAATGACAAATACTAGATGATCACAGCCATCGCTTGGACAAGAACAAACCGGTCGTACGAAACAAACACCACAGAATACAGGCTCGGTCGTTCATTTCATCTAACCTGCCTCTCGGCTCTCATCGCAATATTTTCTACTGGCTAGTTCAAATGCAGGCCATGAAGGAAGATCCTCCAGCAGACTTCAAGTGCAAGGACAAGTTCTTGGTTCAGAGTGTTGCCATCACTGCCGAACGCGAGCAGATCGCCCCTGCAGACTTGGTAAATACACACAGGACACTACTGTACTCGGCAGATAATACAAACGCGTCATTTTTATTCAATTTTCTTTACGTTCAAAGGATTTCAAGTTAACACCTGCCACCGTTTCCTATAATATGTTTCTATCGACTTCTCTAGTGGCCTACAATGGAGAGGGATGCCAAGGATCAGATCCGTGAAAAAAAAATTCGTTGCACCTTCTTGCCTCCTCTGGAGCACGCCATTACTCAGATTCAGGAAGAGGACGAGAGTGTATCACATACCACCGTCTCGACGCATCAGCAGAGCCCACAGGCTGTCGTGCCCCCCGTTACCACTGCTCACATCCCAACAACTTCATCGACCTCGGCGGCCCCTTCGCTCGTCAGCAGAGATAGCTACAACAGCACCACTTCCACCAGCACAGGCGCCGATGCCCAAAAGTTGAAGCGTGACCTCGACAATGCTCAGCACATTATCCAGAACCTCCAGAACTCTGTGAAGCAGCTCGAGGCCGAGACCAACACTGTAAGTGAGACAGTACCCCCATATTTGTTATCTAAGGAACCGTAGTAGCAAGTTGAGATCATAGCGACCGCATAACGCTTTTGTCTTCACCTCCTATCGCTATTACAACACGCATTAACTCATGCCTTCTCATTTTTTTCTGCTCCTGCATGTTATATAGCTTCGCCAGCGCAAGTCCGACTCTGCCTCGTCTCCTTCAGCACCGACCTTGACTGCCGTTCACGTTGCCCAGCCTCAGGGTTTCCCTGCCAGCTATGTCGCTGGAGCAGCCTTGATCGCCTTCATTTTCGCATACCTCTTCTTCTAGAGGACTCAAGTTTTATATCTCAGCACCTGTTGAGATTCTTTGACCACTTTCAATTAGCAACGAGGGCAGCATGGACAGGATGATACGATAGAAACGACGAAAAGATAATAAAAATTCACACATTCATTTTTTATTACTGTGTTACTCCTTTGTGCACTTCTGAATTTGTGGCTTGGCAGGCAGGCGAAGCAGCCCTTTTAGTTGGAGAGTGTTCGTTTGCCACCACCACGCACTCTTCTTTCACCTCCCTGTCACCTCTCTACTTCGCACACACGGGACCAACAGCTTCACATTCAAAAGTTTTTCCCACTCCTCGCAGAAGAACACATACACAACACCCATACCTCTCACGCCACGCCTTCAACCATGTCGGGCCAGATTTGCCAGTTCTTCCAGCGAGGAAACTGCAAATATGGCGATCGCTGCCGCAACGTCCATTCTCAGTTTGGCTCCTCAAGCTTTGGAGGCGGTGGAGGGATCTCTAACTCTAACTCTTTCAGCGGTAATGACTTTTTACCTTTACAATCGAATTCATTGAAGGGCACATTACGCGCTCATCTTTATTCAATCCGAAACGCGATCGTTTTTCCGCGGTCGAGAAAATTTTACGGACTGAATGTTTAACTGGCTTCTTTTATGTCAAATTAAAATGGATAGCGTTGAGCGGGAATAGTGGCAACAGTGCCTTTGGGGGTTCAGGATTTGGTGGATCGTCGTCAGGAGGAGGTGGAAACACCTTTGGTCAGCGAGGATTTGGAGGCGGTGGTGGATTTGGAAACAGCAACAATAATAGTAACAACAGCAACTCTGCATTCGGATCTGGTGGTGTTGGTGGTGCTGGTGGAGCAGCTGCGGCTCAGGGCGGGAAAAAGCTTGCATTCGAGTAAGTTTTTGTGATTTTCACTTTTTTTGTGGTTTGCTTTTTCATGAAAATAACGAAAATTGATGTAAACTCGTTATTATAACCTTCATATTAATTTCAAAATAGTGCCAATTCGATCGTGAACGATTTCACGGCAGAGAGGCCTCTTTACGAGTTGTCATCATATGGGCCAGGAAAAGAGGAACCAAACTTGATCAGGGGCAAGGACATACAACCGGAGGAACTTCGTCTGATGTACTACGAGGCTAAGGACCATACAATAACACAGTTCACAGGAGATTACGGAGGATTGGTCGCTGCTGCAACACAATCGGGACAAGGGCCAGCAGGGATGCAGAATGCGTTTATGCAGAAGGAACAACAGCTCCGGGCAGGTGTGAGTGCAGAGATCGATACATATGTAAACAATCGTACCGCTGGCTACAATGCGTACATGAACGTCATTCGACCTGCGGCAACAGGTGGCGCTGCAGCGGGTGGTACCGGACCAGGTGGCGCCGGTGCAGGAGGATTTGGAGGAACTGGATCTGGAACTGGATCGGCATTCGGACAACCATCGACGTTTGGTCAGAGCTCTACATTAGGTAGCGGAAGCGGAACCCAGGGCTCGGCATTCGGTCAACCCTCAGCATTTGGACAGTCCTCAGCATTCGGCGGGGGTGGAGCTCAGAACTCTGCATTTGGGCAACCCTCGGCCTTTGGACAGAGTTCGTCTTTGGGAGCAGGGGCACAAAACTCTGCGTTCGGACAGACATCGGCGTTTGGCGGGGCAGCAGCAGGAGGTGCGACCGGTCAGAGTGCATTCGGAACAGGAGGAAACTCGTTCGCAAGCGCAGGCGTGAACAGCGCTTTCGGTGCCCCTTCAACCACAAGTGCCTTTGGAAACCCAGCAGGAGGCACCACCTCTGCATTTGGTCAACCATCAACACTGGGAGGAGGCAGTGGCGCATTTGGGCAGCCCAGCGCCTTTGGACAGCCTAGTGCATTTGGACAACCAGCACAGCCACCCTCAACCAGCGCTTTTGGTGGCGCAGGTGCAGCAGGAACTGGAGGAAGTGCATTTGGACAGCCATCTGCATTTGGCAACAGTGCCGCATCATCGAGCGGAGGAGGCGGCAGTGCATTTGGAGGCGGTACTGCATTCGGAAATGGAGGTAATTCCGCATTTGGTGGTAGTGGTCAGGCTGCTAATCCCTTTGGGCAGTCAGGAGGAGGCAGCGGGACAGCATTTGGAGCTCCTGCACAGCCAAGTCCCTTTGGTGGTAACGTCAGTGCTTTTGGGGGAGGAGGGAACAGCAGTGCGGCTAACGGAAGCAGTATTAAGGATGCACCTACTGTCAACCAAGGGGCACGCGCGATGGTCAACGCAGCGACCATCAAGTTTTCGGCCAAGGGTGAGCCACTCACTGAGGACGAAATCGCGGCCTTTAGGGCGCAGACCTTTGAGCTCAAGTGCGTCCCTGAGCAAGAGCCTCCCATGGAGCTGCGGTGAAATACCTCTTTTCTTCAGTAGGGTTGATAGCTTTTCACTTAGCCCTGTACATACCACAGCAGCATAAACAAAAGAAAAAAATGGATTTAATTGCTTTCAAGGATGCAAGGTTCGTGATTAGTTCTCAAGTTTAGGGTCAAGTTCTGCGCCGACGACAAAAAAGTTGCCCTTGACGCGTTTAGGTCGTTCAAGAAGCATGTCGCGTCGTTCAGCTCCTTGGCGTTCCAGCTCCCTGTCACCACCTTCTGAAATTGCCTCCGTAATAAGAGTGGGACGCAAGCGAAGCCCCGCACCATCATCGACCAGGGATCTTAAATTCTCCAAAGGTTTTGTGCAATCCGCCGCAGAGGACAAGATCTGGGTGTCGCAGGACTGGATATAATCTAAGAAATTCCGCATTCGTCTGACGTCGCGTTCGAGGTCCTGGAGGATTTTGGGATCAGAGGGTTTGTGGAAGTGGGCGAGTTTGATAAGGTGGGCGATTGTTTCGGGAGTGATGTCGCCGTCTTGGCCTCTGTTAGGGATGGAGTCTCGGTGCTCCATGATTGAGCTTAGGGACCATGATGGCTTGTCGGGCTATGGGGGGGAGAGTTGTAGGTTGGTAGGTTAATATCGGAAGGCAAGGATTTGTGGTATTTGGTGGATAGGTGGATATGTGAATAAAGGCAGATGGGGAAATTCATGCACGTAATTAATTAAAGGATGTGCGGATAAATGGTGTTTTAGCTTACCAACTCTGGGCAGTCTGAGCAGGTGGTGTTTGTGTGTTTGTTCCTTGTGAGCGATGGGATTGATCTACTTGCTGAAACGGATAAAAGGGTGTATTGATCAATGAATCTGACTCGAACAATTTTTCCATGTCGTTGTGTTGTTGCTGCTGAAGTGTCAGTTGTTCTGTTGCTGAAGTGTCAGTTGTTCAAGTGAGAATGCTCACCTGTGTGGGCAGGGCGGATGAGACGCGTGATGAGTGCTGATCCATGGACGAGGGGTGTTCTTGCTGTAGCTGCCATGGCGGTATTGTGTGTGCGATCGTGTGAGATTAAAAAAACGTTCCTTGGGCAAAGTTGCCTTTCAAAGGTGTCCCGAGTGACCGTCTTTTCACATGATGCGGCTGGACATGATTAAAGTCTGTAACGGGCAAGAGGTGAGCCCTTTTTATTTCTCGAACATGGAAACAGTTCTCTTTAGAGTTGCTTTGTTCACTTTCTCCCCTCTCATCATCTTTTTCCTAACAACCCTCTCCCATTCCTGAATGCACCGACGGCAACTTGTCGACAACCAGCTGGAAGCCGATACTCCAGACCTGGGGCCAGCTCCCCTCCACTCAGCCACTTTAGCCTTACCACTAACAGCGACTTCCAGCTCCTCATATGCCCTCAATTTCATGCCGGGCTCAGACTCTGAGCCAGAATCAGATATCGACCTCGACCATCCTCACGATTATCTCATCAACGAACGAGAGGGACCCTCTCTCCTTGAACCACCACCCTCTTATGAACAATCCATCGCAGCCTCATCAACTTCCTCGTCCTCCTCCATTACCACTTCACGCCAACAACATCACAATTCTCGCTCCAATCTTTTCCTGCAGAGCATCAATAATGATGGCCGTACTTATGCGCAAGGTCTCCCCTCCTCGTCGTCGTCACACCAGCAGCACCATGGACAACAGCTCTCATCCTCTTCTTCGGGTCAGGAATTATTTGTGCCAAGAATCGCTCCTAGACACCCGCCTTCGGCTCCTCCCTTGAATCTCTTGGCATCCACTTCCTCTTCCAACAACAATAACAACCACCGCTTATCGTCGTCTCGTGGTGGTCCAAGCTTGCGCACGAGCCGCACTTTAGGTGATTTAAATTCGACAACATCCAACAGGAACGGCACCTTCCACAGCGACAGCAGCAACATCACTACTGCAACCGCCACCTATACAACCATCCACGAAAACGATAGTACTACTGGTGTAAGATCGTCAACTTCACGAGGCGAGCGACCTGTCAAGAATCGCCATAAAGTAACCAACAACGACAACGACTACAACAATAACAACGCTGACAACGACGTCGAGACCTTGGTCTTTGGAGTTCAACCAGCCATCTCTCCTTCTTACATGCATCCCTCTGCCACATCCTCTTCGACCTCGCTTGCATCCTCTCGGCAGCGAGATGACTACGACCATTATTTCAATCCTCAAAACGGCAGCGCTTCTACAGGGCAACTCCGCACAGCACGTCGTCTCCAACACAAGCAGGCCCATGCACGCCACGCTGCCTCTGCCCCTAACTTGTACCCACCGCAACCACAGCCGCACGAGGTCTCGGCCGCCAGAGCTGCCGCTGTAGTTGATGCCTTGCAAGCTCCCAGGGTCCCACTCTCCCAATCGGTGATTCCTGCACCACCGCCTCGTCTTCTCCAATTCCGGTCGCGCGAACCTAGCTCAGTGCCTGCCTGCCCTTTTCTACTCTGCCAGAAACCGATCGCCTACACAAAGACTCGTCGTGAACGAGGAGTGACCGTGTGGATTGTCTGCGGACTCTTGTTCCTCTGTAACACCTATTGGACCACACAGTCGTTAATCTCGTATTTCTCTCCCCCCAACCACAATCGAGTGTACTCGCAGGACACGACCAACACTTTTACCGACTCGAGGTTCTCGGCCAAAGGCGAAGCGAAACATTTGGTGAAGGGGTTCTTGGGATTCAAGACACATCGATACAAGGATCCTCAGTTTAAGAAGTACCAAAGACATCAATCGGCACTGAAGAGACCTACCATTGCGACCGTGGGTGTTATTCAGGACGATACGAGTGCACTCCGGGCAGTTCTGAGCTTTGCATTAATGACAGTGATGGCGATTGTAAGGTGGTGGATGTGTCTGATGCCGTTGTTGATCCGACCGTTGTTTGATACCGTCCATAGCTGTCCGCATCCACATCCGTACCCTTTTCCCGAGGAGCTGGAGCAGGAGCGGAGGGAGAAGGAGGAAGAAGAGCGCCGAGAGGAAGAAGAGTTTCAGAGGCAGTTGGCGCGGCAGCGCAGTTTGCAGGAGGGGTTGTCCTGGGCTAATTGGTATGGAGGGGATGAGAAGCAGCGATTGCGTGCCAGAGATGAAGCGGGGAGTGCAGCAGCAGCAGCAGCAACAGATACGAATACGCCGAGTAATGATTTCTTGCGCGACACCAAGGGCCAATCTGGACCTGATTACAACAGCAACAATCCATCGACAGGAGGTGAGAGTCAAGAGCCACCAACAACATCATCAACATCAGAAACAATGGTAGCAGAGGAGGATACGAACAAGAGCAAGGACAAGGATAAAAAATCGCAAAAGGGCGGTGGCCGATTCAAGTTCTGGAAACGATTCCGTGCGGTGCGACAGCAGCGACAAGAGCAAGGAAAGCAGGTCTTGGCGACGACTGTATTCCAGATCAAGAAGAAGCAGCTCTCCTGGCGGGCGCGGAGGGAGTTGACGAAGAAGGAGGAGAGACGGAAGGCGATCATTAAGGCGTCTCAGGATATTGGGCGGTTCAGCCTCTTGTTCCAGCTGGGATCGTTCTTTTTGCTGGACCGGTGGGACCAGTCGACGATTGTTGGTCCCGGCAAGCAGCACTAGGTTTTGAAGAATGGAGGGCTCTTTCTTTTGAATAAAAATGGATGGTGCCTGAAAAATAAAAATGAGACCCAGTTGCAGTGCGATTGGTTGTGTCTGAAAATAGGCTCGCCACTCCCTGATCCTCGGGTTGCTTTAATTTCTTTAATTTGTCTCGCAGGCAGTCAGGCAGGCAGTCAGGCAGTCAGTCAATCAGTCAGGCTGGCAACAAGTGTGCGGTTTTCATCTCTTTTTGTCTTTGTCTTTTGACCCATGACCCTTTCTCCTGGCTTCTTCACATCAACACATACTCTTCGTCTAATTCCTTCTTCACTCTACTCTGCTTCTTAATTCATTCATAACCTTGTAACAACAGTCTCTTACTCCCTTCCTTTTCACTTGTTTAATCCTCCACACTAATAATACCACAATGCACACAGGCTACTTCAACGCCTGGCCCCCACGGATATCCCACTCGCCAGGGTCCAACACCACCACTAACGTCCTCATCGAGCCCTTCGGAGACATGCATCACCTGCCACGCTCAACTCCACCATCGGCTGCTTCCACGCCCGTCTCACAGCACCCGCCCTCTTCTCACTCTACTCACACAACCACAACCATACAACAACAACAACAACAACAACAACAACAACAACAACAACAACAACAGCAACGGCATCAGCAACAGCAGCTTCCACACCATAGCAGTCAGAGCAATAACCATTACCGCCAACCGCTCTCTGCTCCGTCCAGTCCTCGCCTCGATGGGTCCTTATCACCACCACCACCATTCATGTCAAAGGTCCCAACCTCCACCGCCATTGATACGACGGATAAGAATCCAACTACTGCTACTTCTACTACTCTTAATACTAATAACGCTACCACAACGACTACTGCCTTCATCACACCAGCAAACACTCCCACCGCACCCGCTTTTACTTCTACAATCCCTTCGTCTACTTCTTCTCCTTCCTCTTCTTCTCCTCCCTCTTCTACCTTTACTGCTACTACAACAACGACAACCGCACCTGCTCCCTCAAAGACAACCGCACCTTCTTCTTCATCACCTTTTGTCCGCAAGCCAAGACCGCTCTCGACAAGTTTCCTCAACACTGACGCATTCTCCTTCAGAAAGAATTCTTCCAACTCTACCACCACCACTTCATCTTTCTCGTCTGGATTTCCTTTGGGATCGCCCTCTTCGACCCCTCCAGTCGCATACCCGCCCCATACTGTGACCTCGTCGTCCACCATCCCTTCCATGGCCCTACCGCTTTCACGAGGAGGCACAGGAGGAGATAGTGGAGCAGCGAGCCCTGCGGCGGCACACTTGTCGGATTCTGGGTCATCTTCAAGAGGCGTGCCTTTTGCCAGTACACATTACTTTGACCCCCGACCGAACTATGGTCCAATCAGTGCCCACAGCAACAACAGTACCAGTAGCGCCGCCAGCACTGCGACTACCACTGCAACGACTGCAAGTAACAACGACAAAAAGAAACAGGACAAGATACGGTCGTCAATTTATCATCAAATGGGTATTGGCGGCTTAACGCAGACCCCGCGATCGTTGCCATACTCTGATTTCCTTCTCCCGCAGAATCATCGCCTCGGGCCCTCGGCGACCGCCCCGCCACAGGCATCAACAGGAATATCATCGGATCAAAGTCAGGAGTGGTCAATGGCGGGAGCATCAGGACCTCTCCCGCCACCAGCACCATCATCTTCGTCTTCAAGCTTCCCATCGTTCCAACTTCGAAAGAGTCAAAGTGTGGGCAAGTCAAATGGGACAAAGAAAGGCATCAAGAGTCGGTTCAAGAAACTCCGGCAGAAACAAGGATCCACTTCTTCTACCTCCCGCGACCCACAACATGCGCTCGCCTTTATCACCAGTGCCAGTGGTGAGAGTGACTCTGAAGCCGGCAATGGTAAGACAAACGAGCAAAGAAAAAAAACTGGGTGATGTTACGAGGAGGGCCGAGCCAATTCTTTTTGTGAGATTTTGCGCAACAATGCGATAGAACGTATCGTGGGTATCATGATTTCATCATCTGACATAAATAATTCACCCTCACGTTCCTCTCATTCCTTGTGTTTGTGCCTGTTTGTTTATTCATAGACAACGAGCAGGAAACGTCAACGTTCAACGCAAGAGGGATGACGAGTCGGTTTGGAACAGGGATATCCGACAACGCCAACAACAGCGGCAGCAGTACGACAACAAAGTCGAAATCGCGACAAGCGGCTGCTCTCTTTGATACTGGACTGCCTCAGCATCCTTTCCGGAGTCTCTCTTTCAACTACAGCCATAATTCAGGAGGATCTGGAAGCAACAAGAGTGGAACCACAGGAGGAGGCGAAAACGGAGGATCAGGAGAAGGACAACAGCAGCATCAACAGCACAAAGAACCTTCAGCTGCTCGCTTTAAAGATCTTTTCAGGAACGTTGGCTCAGGTCTTGGACACCACCACAGTCATTCACAGTCCATGTCAGCAGCAGGATCCCCAACCATGCACCCAGCATCGTCACCATCGCCATCATGGGATCACTACTATCCCTCAGTAGGGGGAGCAGGAGGAGCACCCGTGGCTGGACTAATGAAATCTTTTCAAGCCCGGGGTACTCTCCCACGGTTCGGCGATTTCCTCTCGGGCGACGACCAGCCTTCTAGTACGCCTCGATTCCGGATCCCGGCACCAGGACGGCGGAAGAAGAAGTTTTCCAAGAAAGTCGGTTCAACAGGAGGCTATGCGCCTGCAGCAACGGATGACGAAGACTCTCCTGCCCCTGTTCGATCGGCAACAACAATGTTCTCAGGAGGTGGCGGTCGTCAAAGGCATCATACCCATCAGGAAGCGGTCGGTCCTCGGCGCCAACAACAACAACAGCGTCATCACCAAAATCACCGGTTCTTGCCTCACTTGCATTACCGACACCGGAGTCGGTCCTTTGATGAAGGAAGTCGTCGGGATGTTGAGATCACTTGGAGACTTCCAGCAACACCTGCAAGGTCAGACGAAGGACATTCAAACATCTCACCGGCTCTGCGGGAGGCGCAAAGAAAAAATCAGGATCCGGGCGTGCTATTAGTTGAACTGGAGCCTCTACCGACCAAAATCGTGCATGACCTCGCCGCCATCAAAACACACCATCACCATCACCAACATCATAACTCTTCTCCATCACAACAGATCAATGTTCAGTCACAGACTTCAAGTGGTCCTCTGAATAACTTTTTGACTACCTCGTCCACAATCGCCTCTGGATTCGGGTCAGCAACTTCAGGACCCACGACCCACAACAACAACTCTCAAAATTCGAGTTATTATAACCCACAAATGATGACCCCACTCTTAAAACTTCAACTTCAGGAACAGCAACAAAAACAACAACAACACCAGCAACAACAACAACAGCATAATCAACAGACACTCGTCCGATCAAAAGCAGATCCAGCCGCCATCTTTTGCACAAAATCATTCCTCTTCAAGTCATACCAGAACTCCAGGTTTAGAGGCCATTACGTCTTTCGGGTAGTAGGGGATCAGCTCGAATACAAGCGATTGCCTAACGCTCTAGAAGAGTCTTGTTCCCAGTATTTCCGGAAAGCTGATGTGACGTATCGATCTCTGGAACGAAAAGCCAAAGCTATTCGAGAAGAACGAGATGAGCGCAAGAAGCGAAACACTTCTCGGTCTCAGTCTCAACCCCAGCTCTTGCAACAACAACAACAACGACAACAACAACAACAACAATTGCAGCATCAGAATTCTCTTCCTCTGTCGGCCAGAATCGCGCGGACCAAGAGTCAAGAACTGGATGAATTTTATGGAACGTTTACTTCTGATCCGTCAGTGGCGACATTGTCAAGTTTTCTGAAGGAAGGCGGTGGCTTAAGTCAGGGTGACAGTGGTCGATTCTTGGGTGGTGGTGGTGCTGGATCTGACAAGCGACGGAGTTCTGGTGATGATATCTTGAGATCTTCTGTTGCTTGGGATTACTACAATCCTTCTTCGTCCTCTGCCGCCAGTACACCCATGCCCGCTGAAGTCTTGAGTGATAGTTCCATCAGCACCTCGACAAAATTCATAGGACGATCATCGCGTTCGTCACGTGGTGGTGGAACCTCCAGCTATGCAAACCAGCGGTACAACCCCGAGAACAGCAACAACACCCTTGTGAGGACGTTCCTCGGAGGACCAGGAACTGACCGGATTTTAAAGACAGACCCTCTGGTGGAGATGAACCCATATGCAGCAGCCGCAGGGGTTGTGTCCTTTCAGTCTCCGATGGCGACAGCTGTCATGGCTCGACCACCTTTGTCGCGGAACAAGAAGCGGTCATGGTCGAGTATCAAAGAGGAAAGAAGACGACAGGAGGAAGAAGAGGAGAACCGGTTCAAGGAGTCGGAACGCAAGTTTCGGGAGGAGTTGGAGCAGGCAATTTATGGACTGGAACTGTATCTGGCCGAGATTCTGAGAGGGCTTGAGTATGAGCGCTTTGATGCCGCGGCCGACGTCCGAGTCGTTAATGACAACCGTAAGATTTTTGACTTTATTCGTGGTCAGATCGTAAACAATCTCTTGATGCTTTGTCGACTACGGTCACTAACAAAGTACTTTCTTTGGTGTGTTTTTATTCCAATAGGCGACACCGCGATCTTCTCAATCTACAATGGCGACAGAACAAACATCATGTCTTTGGAATCCCCTGCGACCAAGCTTAAGTATGAGTTTATCAACCGCATCGCCATCAGTCTTATGGGCCACGAAGGTAAGTTAGAATTTTGCATGCTCAATAACAACATTCAAGCACATTTTTGTTCCAGTCGTCTAACGTTGTTTACTATCTCCTATTATTTCCATTTGCTAGAAGCAGAGCATAATGCCATTTCGGAAGAAAAGCCAAAGGATACGCACCGCCACAACGTCAACTCGTTCCTCAACATGTCGACAGGAACGTTGCATGACCGTTCCGAAGACAGCACCGAGTACGTACTGCCCTCTTATTGTTTGCTCCAATACTGTGCTTGAAATACTTTCAAGTGGACATTCTATTGACTTCCAGCTTGCAACGCGCCTCTTTATTTCTTGTTTTGGTGCTTTTTAGGGATGCGGACTTGTTGCTTGAGATGGTTGATATTCGGCTAAGACAACAGGAGGCAAAGCTTCGGTCTATGCGCGAGGTTATTCAGAGCACGATGACTGAGATTGACAGCTGCCTCTCGCAACTCGACCGCATCGATGAACGAGCCAAGGTAAGAAATAGACACCCACGAAAATACCAAAAATTTTTAACTCGAACTCATCGCACTGCCTTCCAAATTGGTGTAGAGACGTTAACGCCGCCAAAAAACTGCTATTTTTTTTATATTTCTTTCCAACGCTTGTAGAAAATGATGACGGCGATGATTACGGCGATTGATAGCCAAGAGATCCAGCTGTCGCTTCAACCTTCACCCTCGACGGGGTTGACACTGGCAGAGACTGTCGATGCTAAGCTGCGGGATGTCAATGAGCGGATCGTTATCTGCACTCGTATCATGGGTGCCGCTCGCCAGAACGTAAGTCTTTTTTCTCTCCACCTCTGAATTTCCTTCTTTAATGCGGCGTACCATACATACAGAAACAGCTATTCTGACACATTGGCCCTTTTCTTTTTTTCTTTTTACAAATTTCAAAATGATAGTTGAACCGTCTCAAGTACGAGATTGAACTGGAACAACGTTCTATCCGGCTATTCAGACAATACAAGATCATCATTGCCGTCATTTCAGGTTCTATCGTCTTCCTGGTCTGGTTCTTGTACCACGCTCGAGCATCCGCCCTGGCTCCTCAACCGGCCTCCCCACTCTTCTCGACACCCCCCAACCCCTTCGAAGAGATCTATAACTTCCATCATGGCGAACCGCCTATTTTGGCCTCACCGGCTTCGACGCTTGGGTTTACGTCGTCCAAGATTGTTGTGCCGCCTTCTACACCTACAGGTCGTTCTTCTTCGTCAACATCTTCAGTGTCTTCGTCAGTAGAGAAGAATGATGGTGGTGAGAGTACGGCGGCGGATATCGGTGCAGCAATGGATACTGACTGCGCTAGTCAAAATTCCTGTTTCCAAGCTGACAATGAGTCTGGCAGGAACAGCAACAGCAAGAACAAGAGTCCAGTCGACCTATTGCAGCAAGGCCATCATTTGGTAGATCTAGACCTTCAAGATGAATTCGAGACGGCCAGTACCATTCCCGATCACACCGAGCTCTGATAAAAAGGGGACATCGCTTGACTCGATAATCCTCCTTCCTTCTTCCCTTCATCCAGCATACAGCCTTTCCATCTTCCTACCCTTTTTTTGCTCTCTCACGCCCAACATCTCGCTCTCTCTCTTTCCCTCTGGTTCATTTCTTTCTCCTCGCTTTGCCTATCTCCAACATTTCCGCCGCCTCGCAATAGCCTAATCATAACGACCGCGTTAATTAAACGAAGGCCAAAAACAATACAACAAACGTTATTTCAAGCTAAATATTTCAGTCCACTTTTTTTTTTCTTTTTGTTCCGAAAATTCCCCGCCTGTCCACCATTCCCGCTTGCTTCTCCCCTCCAATCAGCCCTCCTCATCCTTTTCAAGGACGAAACACAAAAGAAAGTTCCCTCCCCAAGACGGCTCAAGCGACAAGCTCAAACAACGACCAACAACAAAACAGCCGCGAGAGCTTAAGCCTCTCTCTCTCTCTCTCTCTCTCTCTCTCTCTCTCTCTCACAACCATGTAGCCCCCTCCCTACATCCCTCCGCCCAAAAAGCAACCCACAGTTTTCTTCTAATTATCCTTTCATCCGCCATTTTCCCAATTAGCTATCTTGTTCTCCTCCCCAACCAAATAAACTTTCTGACCCACAAAAAAAAAACATAAAATTGCCGAGATACAGATACGCGAAGAGAGCTACAAGGTGGATGTGCTATGATACATTGCTTTTTTTTTTTTATTGTTAGACAACATGAAGGGATCCCCCACAAAAACTCTGGTGGGAGGAGCCATAAACGTTGACAGATACAAGAAAAAAAAAATGCGAAAAAGGAAGAGATTTAACGAACAAGAGAGTGAGAGTGAGAAAGAGATGGATGATGCGAGTGTAGATGTAATAATGCGCCAAATTGTAGGAGAAATGCTCAGATCAGGAAGCATAGCATAGGGAAGGGAGAGGTGCTATGATAGGATAGGTAAAAAGTTGCCGACGATCGCAAGAGGAATGTCAAAGATATCTCTCTTGATCGTAAAGCAAAACGTACAGGGCACAACACGGTTGGTCGGACTGAGCAAGATACACGTCGTCATCACTGTCTGTTCCGTGTTCTCAAACGCATGCGTCGAAAACTTTTCCCAGTACTCCACCGCCGACTGGTTGTCCATCAGCTCGTAGATATATGTCTTCTTACCCACAAGCTGATCTCGTCCCCATTGTGTCAGCAGTGAAAACTCCTTACCCACTAATGCTATCTCCCCTGTCCGACGCCATACAACCGTGGGTGTTCCTGAAAAGCTGATCAACTTTTCAAACTCCTAAAAATAACAAACAAAACAATAGGAGTCTGTCTATCAGGATCTGCACATAATCACGTAAGGCCTTACATGAAAACTGCAACTGAAACAGAAACTTGACGACAAACTTACGAGGATGGTGCGCTGAAAACATTTTTCCATAAAGATTAAGTCTTCTGGCGTCAAGTTCATGATCAGTGCAATAAAAGAAGGTCGGAACATGGCCATTGCCCTGCAAATACGCATCATCTCCTCTTTGTCCATTCTAAAAGAGCCAAGAAAATATAAGCTTATATTAGTTTCATCAATGCTCCATATCCAACAAACGTATCCTACGCACCACTCTTTATAAAAATGTTCAGTTTATGCTGGCTTACCGTTCCCGGACATATCGCAAGAGATAGTGAAAGCCGTCGGTATAATTGAAAGGTTGCTTGGTGTTGGCATAGACATTCTCTGGGGTGTTGCTTGGGAACTTGCGTTTGCTAACTCTGGCGACTCCTGGTGGGTGGAATCCAGTGGGTGCTGTGGCATTGTTCGCTGCTGGTACACCGGGGCCTAAAAGCCCCATCGTGGCGTTGTTGGCTGTTGAGCTGCTGGTATTGTTCGCGGTGTTGTTGGCACTATTGTTAATATTGTTGTGGCTGTTGTTGTTGGTACTAGTGCCGTTCGCATGATTTGTCGCCCCAGCGTTCGGCAACCCTGCGTTCGACCCAGAAGCGGCAGATCCTGGCCCTGGCCCAATAGACGCCGCTGCTGCAGCCGCGGCAGCTCCTTGAGCAGCAAGCGCCTTTTGTAATTGGTTGCTGTTAGCCAAGTTCGTCATCGCCTCCAGAGACCCCTGTCGTTGCCAATTCTCAACCATGGACAGGTCTGACATTGAGTTGAGCTCTGCTGTGGGTGACGACAGCATAGTTGAAATAATGGAGTATTCCAAGTTGACAGCCTCTGATCCAAAGCCATAGTCCGAATTCATTGGAAAGTTGAACAATGCATTCGCGTCCGTCAACGGTGATTCTATGAAATAAAAGAATAAGAGAAGCAAAACGTTAGTGAATGCGCACTTGACATTGAAAAATAAAGGTATGCAGGGTCAAAATTGCACTTCGCCCACGTTATTTTGAATGTGCAAAAAATTTACCTTCCATGCCACCTGGACCCTGCCGTTGCTGATCCTGATCAGAGAGCAAAGCTTTCTGGTCTATGCCCATGGCATTCATGTTTCCTCCTTGAGCTGCCTGCTCTGCAGCCACTTGCTGCGAGTCGTATGCATCCTGAAGATACTTTGCCTTTTTTCTAACGCCGTCAGCACAGGTCGATGCCAGATCTCTCTTTACGCACCGTTGACAGGGCCGAGCTAAGTATTAAGAACGATGGATGGAGTTAGCCATTCCTTCTTGAAAATCGCTCACTGCGGGTAAAAAGGATGGGCGAACGAAGTCGAGATATGGCTGCTGTGTTATAGATCGCCCTGTCTGTGTTGTTGCTACAAGAGTTTCGTAGTGGTTGTAATTGATGTTGCTGTGTATTGTTGTTGTGTTGCTTTGAGTGTTTTGCCCTTGATGTTTTTCTGCTGTAGAGCGCTAGACATGTGTCTCGGTGTGATGTTGATGTTGTTGTGTGGAGAAGTGGGATAAAGACCAGATGAGATCAAACCCACAGACGGGCTTTTCAGTCGTTGGTGCAAGGGTAAACACGATCAAGTCCTTTTTCCCTAATAGGGCCACTCCGAGAAAAGCACAGGGAGCCGCGCCCAATGCACACAGAAATATACTCCTTCCCCACCACCCTCATTTTATGTGTCTCTTCCCCCGCACTCTCCAGCCTTTTCTTCCTCCGCAATTGATTGACCGTTTGGGTGGCCCATGTCCTGTGATCTCGTGTGAGTCTAATATCACTTTGCTCCCTTTGTTTTTTGTTGTTGTTGCGTCGCAATGTTTTTTCTTTCATTCTCGACCTGCCAATTGCATACAGAACGCCGTTATCAGTTCGTCACTGAAGAATCGATCCTTTGTCCGCTCGTTCGCCCGTTTGCTGCTTTGGTGTGTTGAGAATGCTGTGGGAAAGATAAAAACGCCCAATCCTTACTATCGCCGTGAAACTCTCTCTCCTTTCACTTGCTCCAGTTTTCCTCGGTTGGGTTGGTGGGTGATGATCCATTATTTTTTTGAGTCACATCTATTTTTTTCCGCGCACATTGAGTGACAAAAAATACAGTTCAGCGTACTGCCTCACTCCTTCTCCACTTACAATCATCGCAGGTCAAGTGGGCCTTTTGACAATGGAAACAGCTATTGTTGGTAAAGACGACAAACAAAAAAGGCACAAGCAGGTTAGATAGGGCATTGGAGTTGACAAACAAAGTTTGAAAAACGACAGGTGAATGAAAGAAAAAGGTAGAGGATAGGTTGACTGATGGCGTCAAGAACGACGGCGAGGAAAGCGATGATGTTGGATATTGTAACACAATCCAAGAACGCAAGAAATAATAGAAGCGAGCAGCCGAGAATTCCAGCAGTAGAAGAAGAGAAAAAAAAACGAAGGATGTCCTGGGAGCAGGCGGCGGTGGTTGCGGCTGAACAAGTGTGACAAATAAAGATAAAGAGAGAGAACTTACGCTCGGCTGGCCTTCTTCCGCCGCTGGGGAGCGCTCTGTTGATCGGGTGGAGACCCTGCTCCTTGGTCATCGGATCGGTTGTTGTTATTAGTGTTGTTGTTTCCATTGCCATTGGAGGTAGTGTTGTTGTTGTTGTTGCTGTTGTTGTTGTTGTTGTTGGAATAGCTGTTGCCGTTAGTGTTATTAAGGTTGTTGTTGTTGTTATTATTGTTGTCAGAAGCGTGTCCGTTTCCGTTGGGATGAGTGTGATGTTTGCTGTCGTGGCCCTGGTGCAAGTGCTGCTGTGATTGGTGCTGTTGTTGTTGTTGTTGTTGGTGATGTGGGAGGGTATGCATGTTTTGTTGTCCGGCGCCGTTGGCGATGGCGGACCCGTTTGGTTGATGGTTCATGAGGTTGATGGTGTCGATTGTCTTTTCGAGGTTGTGCGGTATGTCAGCAATCAGCGGTGCTCGGCTGAGTGAAGTTCGATCGGAAGACGGCAAAAAGAAGGAGAAAGTGAGAAAGTGAGCAAGGTGCGTAAAAAAGCAAGAGGGAAAAGAGAAGAAAGAGTGAATACAAGAGAAATGAATATGTGAAATGAAGTCAGATATGTATGTGTAGTAGTACAGTGCAACGAGAGTGGCGTATGTTTGGATGCTAGAAGAGGAAAAGCCGAGTCGAATAATAATAATAAGAATGATTGATTGCAAAGTAAAGAGAATAGAGGGCAAGGAAGGGAGAAAGAAGAAAGGGACCAGCGGAGTTGGAGAAGGAGTGGAAAAGAAGAACAGAGAAAAAGAGAGAGAGAAAGAAGAAAAAGAAGCAAGGAACAAGGAAAATGAAGAGGAAAATGTGTGTGAAGAGGAAGGAAGGGAATACAGCCGGTGACACTAGCTTGTTGTTGTATGAGTGATAGTAGCGACAAGGGAAAGAGAAAAGTCAGGTGGTGTATGTGTATATGTCCGCCCTCTCTTTCTTTCTTTCTTTCTTTCTTTCTTTCTTTCTTTCTTGAATGGAGTAAAGAAGGTGATGATGGAGAAGTAGTGGAGACACACAGAGAGACAGAGAAAAGAGAGAAACGGACAAAGTGGAGCTGGAAAGAAAGAGTGGGGTCGAGGACAAAGAGTCAAAAAGGTCAAGGGACAGAGACGGGGTCGACAGGGACAGTGGGACAATGGGACAGAGACTGACTGGTGTGCAGGACTGGTTTTGGTGGCTGTTCGGGTGTTCGAGGAAGGTCGAGGGCAGCAACAAAATTCGCATCACTACCCAAGGGAGAACTCGGGCGGGATGGGTGGACAGAGGAAGACGAGAAAATGAAAAAGAACGTGACCTCTGTCCAATTTGTGCGCCCTTGCCAGCCAATTGGTCCGAGGCTGGTCTGTGTGGGGCACAACACACACAACAACAACACCCTTGTGCACCAACAAGAGGACGAAGCGATTCTTCTTCACCCACAAATCCAACAAAGCGCGTCTGTGGACAACAAAAAATTACAAACAGACGCGGGGAACCAAAAACTCGAATACAAACATGCACGCATCCACATCCAAACACAAAGAAAAAGAAGAAAAGGAAGAAGAGTCTAGCCCTTTCTCGCTGTCCTCTTTTTGCTCTTCTTTGAGCTCGTCTTTTTCATTTTGTTCTCAGTGGTTCATCAATGCTTCGCCCTTGGAGGCCGGAATATCATCCCACCGTCGGTCGCACATAAATCAATCAATGATTCTTTGACGCCCCAACTCAAAACCTTCGTATCCTCCAAAGAAAGAAAAAGGCAAAAAAACTTACCAAACAACAGTCTCAAGGGCACGTCGCATCTCAGCCAGCCGCGCACGAATACTCGGCGCATCTTCCATCATATCCAAATCCATCTCCATCTCCATCTCGGTATCCGATATTGACTGGTCAGAATCATCATACCGCTGCTCGAATCCTCCGCCTGTCCTCGCCCGGATTGGATCAAAAAAATCATGATATAGCTCTGGAAGTGATTGTGTCGGACTTGGTGTCAGGAAGCCGCTTGCGACGGTCGTGTTGGTATTTGATGCATGGACTTGTTGCTGTTGCTGATGTTGGTGAAGTAAGGCTTTGATTCCGGATGTGGATGAGGTGGGTATAACTGTTGTTATTGTGGTAGTAGAAATCGATGTTGCTGGTAACGTTGTGGATGCCAACACAGTCCCTGAAGCAGAGGTACTCATTGTAGGTGCGGATGTAGATGAAGCACAGATATCCTCCATCATGTCGTCAAAAAACGTCGTCGCCTCTCCAGCCATGGTCATCACAGCAGAACCAGAGGGTGAGTTACTCTGTGTCGAGGGTGTGGTCAAGATCGATTCAACCGTCAAAATGCTTGTTCGATCAATTGGGAGTACCAAGGATGTCGATTTGTTTGTACCACCACTACTGAGTGTTGGCGCTTGCTGTTGTTGTTCTTGATGAGATGTAGGGAGAATAGTTGATGTTGACGACGTGTTCACTGGTGCAGCAACGTTTTCGTAGAGGTTATTGCTGTTGATCGATGCAGTAGTAGTCTGGGCAAGATTAAGAGCTGTATCGCTTAAAGATCCTTCTTGCAGTTGTGATTGAGACTTAGCTGTGTTGATGAGACCGTTGCTGATTAAGAATGGTGTAGAGAGGTCGTCCAGGATCATTAGAAGCCGTGCTGTTCGAGTAAATAAGTCGAATGGTCTTCCAACGGCTGTATCGTCGTGTTCAAGGCCGAAATGTCTCTGAAAAAGAGAACAAACAAGAGCCAAACAAAGGATGTAAAAATAAAATAAAGCTGTAGCACCCTCGGCGAAGTAAAATGAAGAGGAGGACAACGAATCGTACAAAAAAAGGGAGTGGAGAATCAGGGGGTAGAGAAAAGGCAAATGGTTTCTAAAAAAAAAAAAAAAAAAAAAAAAGCAGGAACAGAAGCGAGTCTTTGACAAAAAAGGCGATTTTTTTTCTTTGCTTTCTCACTCGTAGTGATTTCAGAAGAAATTGTACGTGTCTAATAGAAGGCAGGTTGATTGAGACTCCAGGAGCAGTTGGCGTTTTGGCGATTGAGAGATTTGATCACACTAAACCGAACACCAGGGGACAAGTTATTTGACGCCTTGGTGAGTAAAAATGTCAAATGAGAAGAGTTTGTAAGAAGGAAAAGACGAGAAGAAAAGAAAGAAGAGAAAGAAGAGAAACGATGGAGAATAGAAAAAGAGAAGGAAAAGGTTGTGGAGAAAAGAATTGAGTTTGGACGAAGAATGACTAGAGAGGCAGAAAACGAAGGAGGCTGCAGCGTCGGGAAACGAAAAGTGTGTGGTTGTGTGCGGCACGAGCGCGATGAACAATGATGATTGTTAAGTGTATAGACGATTTGAACGAAAGAGAGAGAGAGAGAAAGAGTTAATGAGGGAGAGCGGCGATAGATTAAGACGGTGAAATGAGAACGAAGGAATGCAAGCAGAAGAAAAGGGCAAATTATGGAACAGGTTTGGAAAAAAAGAAACAAGGCCTTGCTGGACAAAATAATAAAATGAGAAAGAAGGCAAGAAAGAAGAAAAAGAGCTGAGAAGGTGGGGAGAAGGAGAACAGGCACGGACCAGTGATAAGGAGACACCATCCCTCCACTTTATATACCTTTTCTTGTTCTTTCATTTTTTTACTCTGCTTGTCGCTTTCTTAGTTTTGCAGGAGCAAGTGAGTGAATAAGTGCGAGAAGCCATTCATTCCTCTCATTTGTCACTTAAACTGTCAAATCACTACGTATTCCACTTCACTTGACACACCGCACTCTTCCCTCCGGAAATCCCGCCCGCCCGTCCATGCCAGTGGATGATCGATGAACGCAAATTCTTTGTGCTTTGCCCATTTCTTTGTGTTGGTGTTGTCCATTGCACATTCACACGGACAGTCGATGCGCAGCTTCCAAATCCTACATTTCACTATGATCGAACACGCCTCTGCACCCCGATTTACATTACCCGGCTCTTTCTTTCCTTTTTTTGGCCAACCTCTTTCCTTCTCTTCCATCCGACGGTAATAAAATAGACCTCCTGGCATCTATTTCCACAGCGCTTACTCCCTCGTGCGCTGCTGCAGGAAGAACAGACCTCCGTGATAAATTAGTGTCCAAGGAATTATTCCTTGTTGTTACTTCGCTCGAACTTCGCCCTGCAAAGACAGAGCAGCGTACCATTGATCGACCGCATTTCGGACTTGCTTACCTTTTTAGGCGTCTCCCGCTTCATCATTTCCTATCACTCCAATCTATCCCCAGACTGGCCTCTTTGCCCATTACTACAGCCAGAACCTCGTTATTCTTTCCACATGTTCTTCACACTCCTGGCTACTTCTCTACTCTCTCATCCCGATCTTCATCAGATGCCCATTCGGAAATTTTTTACAGAAAAACGTTCATCATTTGCGAAGATGAATCTGAGACCGGCAATCAATCACAGAAAAGAAACAAAAAAAAAGACCTATCTTCATAACAGAATAATGTAGGAGCATTGAAGCACATCCCCTGCAGAGAACCCCTTTGTCTTGCATGTGGCATTCCATACAACGCATACACTCACAAGCATTGAGACTCAAAAAGCAACGAGTACAGATGTATGCATTTTCTCTTGGTGTCGTTATAGGTGTGGTATTGTTAATGGAGCGAAATAACGGGAGAGGCCGGGACGAGAAGAGGATGAGAAGGGTACCGGAAGAGTAACCAATTGAATGCATCCGGATGGCTAGTTACACTACTCTTTAAGTCTCACAGGGACAGCAGTGCCGCTGCTGCGGGGTGTCGTCAGCGCACAGTCAAGAAAGTGCTTTTAGTGAATGAGTCTTTAAAACAATCTCCAAGGGAGATTAGCGAGCTTTGTTTATACAAAATATGGCTACAAAATTGCTATATAGATGGTGGTGTTTCGCGTTTCGCATCCCTTCTTCCTGCTGGTACCCGTGTAGTTGTTCTTGTTCCTGATTGTCATAGTTCGCAATTGGAGAGTGTCGTTCGTGTATCCTGATTTACATCACAATACAGCAAACAGAGCCTTTCTTCTGCTTCTTAGCCCCATCCTTCGCATCGACCTGGACTACCTGGTGTTGCTGCTCCTCGGATGGCTCGCTCTCCTTAAGTCCACTGCCCAATGTCGACATCTCCACCTGAACCATCTCCGGTCTCGGATGAGCGTTCTGTGCTCTGTCTTGTTGACCTTGGTAACTATGGTTTTGACCCACTGCTTGATTCTGGTAGTAGTCGTTGTCATTGTGGCTGCTGTACGATTGTTGCTGCCGGTACTGTTGCTGTGCCTGGTATTGTTGTTGTTGTTGTTGTTGTTGTTGTTGCTGCTGGCGGTTGTATGTGTCTTGTTGGTAGTAGGACTGGTCCTGTTGGCGACTCGAGTATTGGTCACCCTGCGATTGGTAGTTGTATTCTTGTCTCTGACTCTGTCCTCGGCTCTGTTCGTAGCCCTGTTCCCGCGAGTCCTGTCGTTGGTAGCCATCTGCTCCCGAGCTCTGGACCATCTCTTGACGAGTCGGCTTGGTAACTGGAGGAGCATAAGGATCCTGTCCTGCCCCATTGTTAAGATAAGGTCGATCCCAAGAAGGCTGCTGTGTTCTGTCGAGATATTCCTGTCGTGACTGAGGAGATTGTGGTGACTGAGGTGATTGGGGGGCGGGCTGGACCTCGTATTCACCATAGGTAGCGTAATGGTCATGCTGAGTCAACCTCTCAGTGTTTCTCCTGGCTCTCCGAGGTCGATCAGGTCGAGTTGCAACAGGAGAGCTGGCATTAGATGAAGATGGCTCGTTGGATGTCTGCTGGTGCTGTGATTGCTGAGACTCGAGTGTTTCCTTACGCTGTCGTTGCTTCCTTGCAGATTGTCCAGTTGACAAATCGGGCGATGTGTCGGATAATGGCGGTGAGACAGGCGGAACTGTATGTTCTGAAGATGTGCTCGCCCGATTATGATCTGCCCTTGTATCCTGATCCAAGTCTTGATCGTTTTCCGGTGACTGCTCGAACTTGCGGCTGTAGGCAGACGACGACGATCCAGGTGGATTAGAAAGATCTGCGCTCGATGCTGCCTTCATTCTGTCATAGCTCGCGAATGGGTTGCCGGCATTGGCTGGCGAGGAAGGAGCTTTGTAGAGAGGTGCGTCATAGTCGTCGCTGTAAGCAACAACATCATGGTCGTACAATCCTTGCTCCTTGATGCGCTTAGCCACCACTGGAAGAATCATGTCCTCGTGTCTTGGTCCTGGCAAAGACGAGACAGAAATGTCTCGAGATCGTGCAGCTGCTCCCATGAATGGCTTTGTGACGGAGGGCATTGGGGGAGCAGGGGTATCGGTGAATGTTGTTGTTGTTGCTGTTGTTGGTGTTGGTGTTGATTTGGGAATGGCTGTAGATGCACTGTTGAAGAGCGAGTCAGTCGTGATTGATGTAGCCTCTTCGGATGAACGTGATGCTAGGAATGACGTGGGCTCCATAGAGGGTGTAAAAGCCGAGGGGGTTGATGGGGCAAATGGATTGGCCATTGTATCATCAAAGGTATAAGAAGAAGCAGCTGATTTGAATTGAGGGATTGGTGTCCGTTTGTTGTTGTTGCTCTTGGGGATCGGCCGAGGCGCAGATGGTGTAGAGGCGAGTTTGGCGTATGAGGCTACTGCTGCAGCTGAAGCGGCCTTCTGTTTTGGATTTGGGCGGTTCACGCTCTCTGCGGTTGCTCTCCTTGTCTTTGGGATAGGGATGCGTGACTCGTAGCGCCTTTCTCGCTGCTACGAAGTGCACAATGCAAATGACGATCGATGGACGGAGCGAGAAAAAATGAAAAAGAGAAGAGCAGAGAAACGGGTGAGTATTGTATACGATGAATCGAAGTGAGGCCGCTGAACGGTGGACGATGCTCACAAGGAGGAAAGATGGATGACTAGCAATGAGAGGCTCCTTTTTCCAATCCTTTGTGGTTAGGTTTTTCTTCTGACCCGCCCTGCTCGACACATCAACAATCTACGGCGGTAGCGGGATGAACACATTGCTGATACACGTTTGATCCTTACAAAAACGTCTTGGCTGTCGGCCATTCCGGGGGTGCTCAGGACTTCCATGGTCTATATGGTTGGTTCAATGGCGCAGGTCCATTAAAAAAGGGACATATGCACATGCATACATGCACAAAGAAATACAGAGAAGGAAAAAGCAAAAAGGAAAAGGGACGAAGAAAAAGAAAAAAGGACAAAAGGAGAAAGGGAAAGGAGGGGACGAGAAAAAGAAAGAAGGGAAAGAAAGAAGGAAGAGAAATTTGGGTTAGTTGCATGTCTGACTTTGCCAATTGTTTCTGTCTGTCTGTATGTCTACAACACCCATCCATCCCCTTCAATTGCTGAGCTCAACCCCCAAAAATATCATTGTGGTGCTCCAAGTGGGCAAAGGCTCTCGTTCTGTTGGCTGTTTGTCTACCTATCTGTCTGTCAACCCATAGAGAAGGAAACAAAAAAAAGGTCGGTGGCTTCCTGCTCCATCGGGCTAATTTCTCTCACTCTCTCAATCGATGTTGATTTTGCATGTTGCACAATTAAATTGGCGGGAGAGAGCTGAAAAACAAAAAAAACCAAAAACACCTGTGAGAGCCTCCGTATTGAATCAGTGGTTTTCTTTGTTTAGTGGCGGGTAAGCAGAGGCAGGGGTAGCGCATCGAATCCCAAGAGCAAGAGCAGTATCAGACACCAAACATCTGGTATCTTCGAATCAAGTCAGGGGGAAACCACAACTCCAGCACACGCATTAGCTGTAGTTTTTTTTGTCGTTGTGTATGTTATATGTGTTTGAGTAAGCGAACAAGCGGGAGAAAGTATGTGTGAGAGTTTTCCGTGTATGCAAAAAAAATTGACTTGGAAAAAGGTGCTGGAAAAGAAGCTCCCGACTCGGACAGATTCCTAGGGTTGTTTGTTGCAGAGGTTGTTGTGTGTTTGATGTTGTGTGCTTGTTGATGTGTGCTTGTTGTTTACCTGGCTCATGTCTGAATCCTTGTAGTGAGGTTAGACCCCCTTGTTGACAGACGGGTTGAGTGGACAGAGTGAGTGCTGTTTTTTTAACTCTTCTGACTACGAGGGACAGGAGAACCGAGAACGATAAGTGTGGGTGTGGGTGTGTGCGTGAATGTGAGAGAAAGAGAGTTGAATGAGTGTCGTAGTAAGAATAAGAGGAGGAGGAGGAGGAATGGAGAGTGTGAAGTATGATTATAGAGAAGGGAACAATGAGAGAGCGAGGATGTGAAGAGAATGAAAGGTGAGAGAAAGAACGAGACTGGATTGCCAAGCTTGTTTTTGAAGGGAAGGGCAAAGAAGGGAATGGTGGCGATAGGAAAGACAGACTGGATTAGGCAGAAGGAAGGTGTCGAGTCGAGAGATAAAAGAAGTATGTCGAGGTGATATCGAAGCAGGTTGGTGATCGAAGGAAAGGGAAAAGGGAAAAGGAAAAAGAAAGGAAAGGGGGGTAGAGGGAAGAAGAAGTGTGTGTGAATGGTGTGAATGCAAAGTGAAAAGTGACAAAAAAGAAAAGCAAGCGAGCAAGAACGCAAGCACAAAAAAAAAAAAGCTATTTTTGCCCATGTCCAAATGCTTGACTCTTACTCTTGACTCTCATCCATCTCCCGCTTTGCTTCTGCTTCTGGCTCACAGGTATCAGTCAGCACTTCCTTGTCGCTACTTGCTTCTTCCATCGATGCATCTGTCAGCGAGTGCAGACTACTGTACAACTATCATCCTTGTTGTCATTGTTTAAAATTCTCGTAATATCCACGTCAACATGCCGTGCTCCTTCGTATCCTTTTGGAAGGATCCTTTATCAACGGTATAGACAGAGCACGCACGGTAAAAAAAAGTGATCAGCCATCAGTCCCTCACTTCAATTTGATCGCCAACGCTACTTAGACGATTTAGAATGATGGTAAAAGATTATTTGGACTGCATGTCATCCCAAATATCCTCGCCAGTCAGCGACGTCCTGGATTCCTCCTACTCCTCCACCTCCTGCTCTTTGGTTATGTCCCGGATGAATTGGCAACTAGGAACCCTTGATTATCACCTCCTCATCCTCAACGGTCCTGGCCAAGTCTAATCAGGGACTATCATAAAAATCACGAATTCTCCCAGGAGATTCCCTCACCTTTCCTAATCAAGGCAACTCTATTTCTCACTTGTTACGTTAACGCGTCTTTCACATTTTCTTTTTCTTTATATCTCGATGTTCCTTTTACTGGCTCCCCCCCCCCCCCCCTACTCTTCTCTCTACTACACCTACCAGCGCATAATGCCCTCCACTACTAGTATCTTACTACCTACAATCCTTTGTAACCGCGTTCAGATATAAGCTTGGTGGTTAAATGTCCGCTACTCTTTTTTTTTGTTCAGCATTGTCTACATGAAATACATAGCTCCTCTGAGTCCATTCCGCCTTCTTCCATGCCAAGCAGTGCGGCGTTGTATGTATGAATACATGTGTGTGTAAGCCTATCCATTCTTGGCAGGAACTGGACGAACGAGACTACGTCCTCCTTGAACATCGTCGGCGTGTCAGTTTGTTTACCTTGCTACCTTGCTTTCCATTTCTGGAGTCGAAAGAGTCAGAACGTATGGACCATTTTTGGGTCATTTCATGGCCAATTGAGAAGCAACCTTCCCTGGGGACGAAGCGAAAGGGACAAAAGGTGATAATCGAAAATAGCGATGCACAACCTCACTCATTAACATCGGCTATAAAAGTGCCGAGTGAAACGATGGCATCCTTTTCTTTTTCTTCTACTTCTTCTCCTCATCCACTCCTTTCGTCCTACTCCTTACTGCCTTTCTTCCTCACTACCCCTCTTCTCCGCATCTCTGCAACCACCACCACTACAGATACCTATATAGGATGACTGTCTTGAACGACACCAACCCGCACAACAGCGGCCACGGCCACGACCATAGCAAGGTCATCGACATTGGTGATGGGCTCATCATGCGCTGGTCCACCAAGGCCGATACCGACAATGTTGTCCAGCTCATCGGTGACAGCTTCAGAGTACGTTCTTCATCCTTCGCTGCGCACTTATTTTCGATGCCGCAGTTCTTTTTTTTTTACACTGTGTATTAACTCTTCTTGATTTCGTTTATACGCGCCTCGTCTAATGATTTAGTGGTTGCCATTGGGTGACCCTCTTCCAGAAGACGAGATTCCTGGACCCAGCGAACTCCTCAAGGCCGGTGCTGTAAGTCCTTTTTTTTGATGGTTCACATTTAGATAACGACCTATGCAATTGACCCTTTGTTGTTTTTGCTGAACGTTGTCTATTGATGCTTGTGAGCAAAATCAACCCATTAACCGACATGCCTTAACGGTTTTGTCACCATTTTGTTTTTTGTGTATATGTTGGTATGTAGAGACGATTGTTGTCGGGCAAGACGGCTGCGATGAGCGAGTACGACTTCGCATTGGTCGAGGATACTACTAACAAAGCCAAGGGCCTCAACCCGATCGTCGCCTGTGTCTCCCTCCACCAAGTCCCGGCCTACTATGGATCTATCAACCTTGTCTTTGGCAAGTCCGAATTGGTCGCCACCGAGCCCGTAAGTTTCTCTTCTCTTTTCTTGATTTATTTTTTTGTGTGCTCATTGTTAATTGATGTTGTTTGTTTGTGGTTATCAATCATGTGAAATGCGTGGTGAAATGGGAACACAAGAGAAAGAAAAATGTGAAAGTAGAGAAAAAGTAAGAGAGCGTGAGAAACACGACAGCGTAGCGGAACCATCCCTTTTTTTTTTTTTTTTTTTCCTTTGTATCTATTTTCTTATTTTGTCGTTGGATCGTGCATTGCTCGGCATGTCTATTGCACTTTGCTCAACTATGTTATTTATTTTTGGTTAATACAATACAGCACAAAACAATATAACATAACATAACATAATATAACGTAGATGTTAATCGTTAATCGTAATGTAACATAACAAAATAGTCGTACCGTAACAAGGGTCTGATCCGAAGACTGATGCACGAGATGATCCATCCTGCCTCAGAGGCCAGAGGTCATGCCCTCCAGTTCATTTTTGGCATTCCATACTTTTACCGGTAAGGCAGATGAACGGGCACTCGTTTTTGGATGTTGAAGGAGCGAGGAAGTATACCAATTTTTGCCTTTTCATTTTTTGAGAAGTCGAATAGCCGCATTGACATTTTGCAGAAGTCAAAATCGAGCTTTTTTTTCTTCTTCGATGGAGAGACCGAGTCGAAAAGCTCGTTATTCACACACGCAAACCCTAACTCGCACTCACACCTACTCCTACTGACTCGCTCCACTTCCCCTCTACTCTTCGTCCATCCTATAATAGCCAATTCGGCTACGAGTATGGCTTGAGCCCTCTCCCCGGTAGTAAGATCGACTCTCTCACCGACATCCCACCCCTCTCACCCACCAAGCAAGGCGAACCCTATCCCCTCCGCCTTGCGACACAAACCGATATCCCTTTCCTAACTCGCCTCTCCCAGACGCCTCACCAATATCTCCAACCCCGCGAAGTCGCCGTCGGTACCCGATACACTCCCGAGTACTGGCAGTACGCTGTGCATGATAGT
Organism: Linnemannia schmuckeri; assembly: GCA_029449235.1. Taxonomy (NCBI): domain Eukaryota; kingdom Fungi; phylum Mortierellomycota; class Mortierellomycetes; order Mortierellales; family Mortierellaceae; genus Linnemannia; species Linnemannia schmuckeri. The sequence continues at coordinate 391,588 of JANATG010000012.1, read as the reverse complement.
ATCCTTGATCGACAAAGTCGCTTTGATGCCGATCGACAGACTTTTGTTATTACCGATGGTGAAGGGAAGGCAGTAGGGTTTGTGAGCATGTCGCATATTTTTTTTGGCACGACGGTCGAGGCATTCGCGTTGGATGAGGCCGAGGGGGTATATTATGTCGATGTTGCATATTCGGCTTTGAGGCAGTTGTTTGGTTTTGCCAAGGAGCGTCAGGCCCAGAACACCAAAGCCTTTGAAGACTTCAAGAAGTCCGCTGCCAAGGCGAAAACGAACCAGACACCCGCCTCTGCAACAGAAGAAGCCCAAGCCGCCGCCGCAACCCTCGAAGTCGCATCGAAGCCCGCTCCATCCATCTCCCTAAACCTCGGCCTGCACAACAACCACCCCTTGGTTCAAATCCTTGGCACAAAAGCCAAACGCCTCCCTACGGGCGTCAACCTCCCCGGCTTCCGCGTCTACACCCGCATTAACAGCTACCCCCTCTTCCTCAAAACCGTTCGCCCCGAACTCGAACTCCGTCTCGCTCAAAACCCCGCCATCAAAGGCACCAGCTGCCGACTCCGCCTCGACTTTTTCCGCAAGGTCGAGGGCAACGCTGCTAAAGGCCTCGAAATTGTCATCGAAAAGGGCCAGTTGGTCAAAATCCACGACTGGGCCAAACCAAGTCCTGAAGACCTGTTCAACGAGAAGCAAGCCTGGAAGAGCGACGAGAAGAATGGAGGCAAGGCGCCGACGGTTTATTATGCGACCTTCTCGCCATTGACGTTCACGCAGTTGGTGACAGGGAAGCAGTCGTTGGAGGAGTTGATCTGGTCGTACGGTGAGAACTCGGTTAGGGAGGATGCCGCACGTTTGATCCTCAATACCTTGTTCCCGAAGGTTGAACACAGCATGGACCTTTTCGACTGGTAAAAAAACTGCTTTTTTTTCTCTCTCTTCGCGTATGTGTAGAGCAGAGAAATATAATAAATATTTGATCGACTATTTTACAGTTTTTATTTGGTTGAAATGAGTTTTTTTTATGGTTGTCGTGGTAGAGAAGGAATAGGGAGAATAATACGGAGAAAGAAAAAATGAAGGCATAATACATCTAAGTAATGAGGTGTTAACTCGACAAGAAGTGAAAAAAAAAGAATAACAGTAGAGAAACAAGAAAGAAAAAGGGCGTTGTCACACAGGGACAATGTGGTTTCCAAGCGATTTTCTCCCCTTCAAGATCGGACACGCTTGCGAGCTGGCTCTCCCTCCAGCTCGATGCTGTGATGATCGACTTCGGGAGACCGGGTATGGATCGGATCTTGCTGTACTGCTACAACGCCCGCGGCCTGTCCTGGCTGTTGCTGGCGTTGTTGTTGTTGTTGTTGTTGCTGCTGTTGTTGTTGTTGTTGTTGTTGTTGTTGTTGTTGTTGTTGTTGTTGCTGTTGTTGTTGCTGTGACAGCAACTGGAGTCGTTGTTGATGCTGATGTTGTTCCTGGAGCTGCTGAAGGAACTGTGAATCCTCCATGGGGTAGATCGAGAATGTGTGCGCACTAGAGACCGATCCAGCGGGGACAGAAGCGTTGCTCGTTCCAGACAATGATCCAGCGCCTGGACCAGCGTTCGGTCCATGGAGTCCGTTCATGCTCAACACCGCTGCAGTCACTGCTGCCTCGGTGTTGGCATCCACCTGCGCTTGTAAATGGGCAGCCTGGACTTGTGCTTGCGCCTGTGCCTGCGCTTGAGCTTGTGCTTGAGCCTGTGCCTGCGCATGGGCATGTGCTGCCTGAACCTGTGCGTGGGCGTGGGCTGCCTGTGCTTGAGCTTGGGCCTGTGCCTGTGCCTGAGCTTGTGCCTGTGCCTGTGCCTGAGCCTGGGTCAACAAGGGTGAAGACTCCATGCTACTGTGGTTGCTGTTAGTTGCACTGGGGGTATGACTAAGAGCCAGGATTGAACCATTAGCTTCTAGTGTCCGCATAGCTGCATTTCCCGCAATATTATTGACGTTGATCCCCGACCCACTGAGAGTTCGATGGTGATGGCCTCCTGATTGACTGGATTGCCGGCTGTGCTGAAGGAGGTTGTTTTGATGATGTTGGGGTCCGAGATCGCCAGCCGATGTCGTTGCCGAGTGCATGTGGGTCGCAGCCGCATGGCGGAGTGTCGGTACTGCTGTCACCAGTGGTGAAACATTCGTTGACGACATGGTAAGGGACGGTGTCGGTGTTGATACAGTGACATTCTCGGCTGTGGTGCCCGAGAGTGAAGATACAACTGAAAGGATACCGGTTGACTGACTGGGGTTGATAACCGTCGACGACCCGTCTACTCCTCCTCCCCCATTAACACCACCTCCAGTGGCTGTCATACCTCCTGCGTTCGAGTTCTGTCGACTGTGACCCTTTTCCCGGAGAGCTTCGGCGTCCGCGCGGTGGAGCTGCAAAAGATCAGAGGTGGGTGTTGTCCCCAAACTGTGGGAGATCCCCTCCATAGCCGAAGGTCCTGTACTAACTCCAGAAAGATTGTGGTGGCGTACAAATGCAGGTGCGGCATGCTGTTGAGCTTGCGGCTGTTGTGGCTGCTGAGCCTGTTGAGCCTGTTGAGGCTGTTGAATCTGAGCCTGGGGTTGAGGTTGAAGCTGAGGCTGTTGAACCTGCTGGTGTAATTGTTGAGCCTGACCGGTGTTTGTCGAATAATTAGCAGGCAAGTTTCCGACAACATCCGCTATTGCAGCCGCTGTTGCCGCCGCACTAGCCTCATCCGTATTCCTGTCGCCTCCGACCATCGGAACATGAAAGCTTTGCTGTGTGATGTGGAGAATTGTCATGAAAGCCTTCATGACATCCTGCTGAAGATCCCAAGGAATCTGGTCCATCTGCGCCTTTAGATCGTCCCATGTAATTTCCGTCCGCGATGACATGCCTTGCAGTGTTTGGTGAACATCGTGGTCAGCGCCACCAAGAGCCGACATCACCTCGCTCGAAAGGGAGCCCAACGACGGGTGTGAGGGTTGGAACCCTGATATCGACACAGGCGGCACTACTGATGTCCGAGATGAAGAAGTGATGGGTCCCTGGGCTAAAAAGTCGGGCATGCCGTAAGGACCCATAGACGCATCTGATTCCGGAGGGCCAGTCGGTGCAGATGGTCCAATGACATCCATTATACTTCTTGAAGTGGTATCGCTTTTGCTGATGTTTGCCCCGCCTGCTCCACTTGCGCGACGCCCGCTTGCTGTTGCCTTGGAAGAGCCCGCCGCTGCGTTGGCCGTTGAGGCTCTAGTTCTGGGTGTGTTGGTACTCCGAGAGGATGAGGACGCTACTCCTCCTGACTTGGACGATGATCCTGCTCCTGATTTGGACTCCTTGATGGTGAGCTTTGTAGAACTGCCGTCGACTTCGTCAGGGAGCGGTAGAAGCGGATGGTTATGAACAAGATGCACCTTGGTGAATCGACCGCGCTTTCCGTCCCGGTTTCCGCGCTTTTTAGAGAATCCAACAGAGATCATCCACGGACAGCCACAGCGCTTGGTTCGGACATTAGAATCTGGGGGCTTCTTGTCTGTACCCATATATGCTCCCTGTCTCTCACAAGCAAGATCTTTCTATATACGAGTATTTTGCAAAAAATATGAAAGTCGTGATCAGTCTCGATGTATAACACACAAAACCAAACTGTATAAATATGACTCGGATATGTTACCTGAACAACGGCTCCGTGCTTGTCCTTTGTTGTACGCTTCACGATCACGACAGTGTTCACGTCTCGTGCATATCTCTCCGCAAACTGCTGAGCCGCCTCCAAAGTATCAAACTCCATTGATCGGCTCGGAATAAGGCTTTCGTCCATTGCTGGATGATCCTGCAGCAGCAGAACTCCGTCTGGTAATTGCTGAGGCTGTGACTGAGGCTGCGACTGAGGCTGAGACTGCTGGTGGATTTGGGTCTGTTGCTGGGCTGGTTGGAGTTGCAGGACTTGCTGCTGTGGTTGAATTGACTGCGGCTGGGGTTGATGTTGTGTAGGTTGAGGTTGCTGTTGCTGTTGCTGCTGTTTGAGCACTTGCTGTTGTAAACGCCTTTGCTCCTTTCCTTGTTGTTGCTGCTGCTGAAGAAGCAATAGTTGTTGCTGCTGCTGTTGCTGCTGCTGCTGTAAAAGTTGACTGGTGGATGTCCCGTTCGTCAGCTGTCCCATACTGATGTCATATGGAGCAGCTGCAGGCAGCTTTTGAATCCCGTCTCCATTCACAACTGAAGACGCATCCGAGACGTGTCCTGAAGGCGCGATTCCTCCCATGACAGACGGCACTCCAGTCACAGCTGATCCTTGTGCCAACAACTGCTGCTGTTGCTGTTGCTGTTGCTGTTGTTGTTGTTGTTGAAGTTGTTGGTGATGTTGCTTGATAAGTTGCGCTGCAGTGGATACACTCGTGCTCGCAGAGGCAGGTGATGACGTCTGTAGAGGAGGTTGTGTGGATACAGATGTGGATGTTGACGGAGGAGCATGCATCATGGTCGCGGCCGGGTTGTGAGTCTGTTGTTGAATATCAATTGAGCCCTGCATGGGATCTGACGTCATGACGGGATTTGGATGTGATTTCATCGACCCTTCTGCTCCTTCTACTCCTGCTCCTGTTCTCGCTGCTCCTACTACTGCTGTATTTGTTGCTGTTGCTGTAGCCGACGAAGTTGTAGGTACCCCGACTCCAGTCCCCGTACCATTGACACCGCTGACACCCAGGCTGTTAACAACAGAGGCAAGCACGCCTGGGGTACCATTGGCATGACTGATACTAGCCAGGATGTGTGTGCTGTCGCTCATATCGTGATCAGCCATTGTGTATATGAATATATGTATGTGTGGGTCACTGGCTGTGGTCGTTTTCTTGACTGGATTTCCCCTCGGTTGTTGCTGTATAATGCAAAAGGCTGGATGCTATACTGCCTCGGTTGTCGCTTATCCGTCCGATCGCTCCTGTTTGTTGTCGATTCCGTCCTGAGGAAGTGTGTGAAGGTCGTGAATAAGAGTGCAATTGAAAATCTTGGGCGGGCTGTCAGAAAGAAGAAGAAAAGGGCAAGGTGTGGCGTCGAGTTCCTTTTGGGTCTACAGAAATACGAAATGATGACGGCGACAAGAGAGGATTAGTGAGAAGTTGGGAGCTGCTCAGCAAAGAGGTTGGATGCAAGGCAAACAAACTGTCATTGAACAGTATCCTCGATAAAAAGGATGAAATATGATAAACGCGTTGGCAGTGGAAAGTGTCATAGAATATTACTCGGCGGCCCGAGACAACACGATAGAGGACCCTATCCCTTCTCCCTCTCCCTCTCGCTTTCTGGTCGAGTGACATGTCTGTCCCTCCTTTGCGCGGCTCGAGCCGAAGGTAACATGGTGTCGGATTTAGGCATGCAGAGTGGCACATGCAAGGGTAGAGGATGTACCTTTTTGGAAGAGTAGAGCCGGTAGATCAGAGGAGGAGGGACGCTTTGTTCCTGGTAGTGCTGTTCTCCTGTCGTGGTCGAGTTGCCGCCCTAGGTACGCTGTTCAATGGTTTGTCTTTTAGGAGTTCTTTAGTTGGCAAAAGGGACGTACGGAAAGTTGAGAGTGAAAGGAAAAACCGTACGCAAAAATTCGCATGGCAGAATGCGCACAAAAGGACAAGCTTTTCTTTCCATCTAAGCCACATTCAGTGAGCTTTTTTTTATTTTTTTGAGAGGGACAAGGAACAAAATGACATGATGAAGGAACAACGACAAAAGGAACAAAAAACTAAAAGACGACGACGAGACAAGGTATGAGGGACACACTAGTCCTGATGAGTTGACTCGTAGCTCCACACACGCGCACGAGTATCGCCTGATCCAGTAGCAAAGTATGTTCCAGCAGGACTCATAGCAACCGAGATAACTAAACATGCACATAAAAAGGTGGAAAACAGAGTGGTTAAAAATCCATTTTGCAACCTGTCAATCATGCCCCGAAAAGGAGCAGTTGCAGAAAAACAATAGCGAGGCTCACCAGAGTTCTTGTGGCCTTGAAGCATAAACTGGACGTTTGCTGTGACGGGGTCCCAGAATTGGACACCGCGGTCTTTGGAGCCAGACACAACCCACTTGCCATCGGGTGACACTGCAACTGAGAGAACAAAGTCCTGTGAACATTTATCCATGAAAAACATAGGCGAAACAGAACGATGTAAGTCTCTTTTTCAGTATAGAATGATAGATAGTCGTCATATTCAAAAACAATATTTTTACCTTGTGTCCGTTAAACACTGTTTTGCAGGTGGTTCCACGAGATCCATGTCTGCCACTGAGGTCCAGCTCCCATGACCTCAATGTACGGTCCAAACTGCCAGAAACGAGGGTCTTTCCATCAGGGGCAAATGCCACACTGTAGACAGAATCTTTGTGACCCTCGAGCTTCTCAAGGAGTTGACCGGTCTGAGTATCCCAAACGCGAACCATACGGTCAAGCGATCCTGCTGCGACAAGACGACCATCCGGTGAAATGGCCACAGAAGTCACACCAGCATCTTTCATATCCACATCACCGACGGTTAGAACAAACAAACACTTGCCAGTTGCTGTGTCCCAAACACGAGCTGTCTGATCTCCTGATCCAGACACAATAATCCTTCCGTCCCTCGAAAAGTCCAAAGAGTAGATATCCTGTTCGTGTCCCTTCAACACCATACGAATCTTCTTGCGACCAATCTCCCAGATCTAAAATTATCATTAAAAAGGTGATAAGTATCCGATTCCAGTAGTGAAAAAAAGAACAACGATGCCAATGTGAGTTTGAGCATAACAGACGCGTAACATACTCTGATTTGCTTGTCCTCAGCACCAGTTGCAAGGTATTTGCCGTCAGGACTAAAGCAGACAGACCGGATGTAGAGATCATCCTTTCCTGCGGCATCATCGGCAAGAACGCTAGTAATATATATGACACATGCAAGAATTGTGTTATTTCGCTGATAAATCAAGAAGAATGATCAGAATCCACACGTTTCAGTTGGTAGAACAATCAATTCTTACCACACAGTCTGGCCCGTTTGAATGTCATAGATCTGGGCACTCCTATTGCATCCTGTGGCAAGGTATTTTCCTTCTGCGTCAAAGCGAACGCAGCAAACAACACTCGAGTGCTCCATTGTGTGCACAAGATCCACCTTCAGTATCTGTGCAACCTTAGGATTGGAACTATTTCGTCACATTCAAAATAGAGCGCAATAAGAAGTTAGGCTTTTGATTGTGATTGAAATGCGCATGACCAAGAGTCGACAAAAAACATGCAGGAAACTTACATAGCAAACCAGTCTGCACCCTCCCGCTTCAATTGAGGCGGCACATTGTCGGGATCGTCGCTCCAGTTTGATGAAGGGTTGTTGCCTGTCCTGGCTGTGCGAACCACTGCTGTAGGAGTTGAAGGCCCTTGGCCAGGCTTGCGCTTGTTAGACACAGGCGACGACTGAGATTCTTCCTTAGCCTGAATGTAAGGACCACCCTGTTTGATTTCAAAGATAAACAACGCTTCTTGTAAGTACAATGTATATGATCCTCTTTTCTCCATGGCAGATAGAATGCCAGCCGTGATGAACTGTTACCTTGCCAGACTTGGTTGATGGCTTCGAGTTGGATGGTGCAGGCGCATTGTACGAAGGTCCCATTCCTGGTGGTCCCTGTCCGTTTGAGTGAGGAGTGGGCGACATGTTATAACCGGGAGGTGGGATATCGCCCTCAGTCTTAAAACGGGGTCCTTCATTCTCAGTCTTGAAACGCTTTGGCTGAGGCTGACCCTGCTGAGGCGGCATTCCGTTGCCTCCATTCATGTATGGCGAGTGAGGGGCTGGGCCACCCTGGGGCATATTGGGGCCACCAGGGCCGCCGTAAGGGTGTTGCTGCTGCATATGCTGTGGGTGATGCTGCTGTTGCTGTTGTGGTTGCTGCATATGGTGCTGCGGGCCTCCCTGTTGCTGTGGGCCTCCTTGCTGCTGTGGGGGCTGCTGGGGAGGGTGCTGTTGACCATGAGGTGGCTGTTGCGATGGGTCGACCATCTGAGGGGGGGCAATCAAACCCGGGCCTCCAGGGCCTCCACTAATAATCCCGCCAAAAAGGTTCGAGTGTCCTTGTCCAATATTGGGAGGAGGAGGTTGGGCATGCTGGTGTGGGTGAGGGGGCTGCGCTGCACCTCCACGCTGTTCAACCTCCTGCCGTAACCTCGCAACTTCTTCTTCCCAGCTAGTAAAAGCGAAGCAACAAACAAAATCGATTAATTAGCGCTCTTCTTTTTTTTTTTTTTTTTTGTTTTTTCTCCTTGCTCCTTGTCTCCGTTGTTGAAATGAACAGTCCTCTAACATCTATCCTTAATTGCCTTACATGTGGCACTGGTTCTTCATGGACTCGTGCTTCCTTTCGAGGTCGTAGAGCGTTCTTTTGAAGGCATCCATTTCCTGAATCTGACTGTTGACTATTTTTTGAATGAACAAGAATAATTGTTAATACCATTATGATGCGTATTGATGGGTGGTCGGTATGATCAACGCTTTTAATTGATCGGTACGTACTCTTGTGCTCGCACTCATCGCGCTGGGCCTTGGCAACCATTGCCTCATGACTCAGGCTTTCGAACTCCTGTTTGATAAGATCGAGCCACTCGGGCAAGCCAGAGGTGCGACCGGGGACCATCGGGCGATGGTTATATATTCCTGACATTGGGGCGATACCTGAAGTACGTTCTATGAAAGAAGCAAAAAAAAGTGAGGATGTAAATTCGTTAGTTTTAGTTTTCTCCTTTCGTGTCAATGGACGGCGAGGTCGTGATCGTTTGGCGGCGCGGAAGGATCGTGGGTCCTAGAACGCGCAAAGGCGCACGCACGGGCAAAATTTTATCTCGGGATGACCATGATGTGATAGAGGAGGAGAACAAAGAAAAAGGCATCGAGGCGGTTGAATGGGGGCAGTGTATCCAAATGTCGCTGTAGCTGTTTGTATCTCAAGGGTCTGTGAGTATTGCTGCTTGTGCGTCCATCCGATCGGGGGAAAGAGAGAGAAACAAGAGGAAAAGATGGGGGGAAGGGGAGGACGAGGAAGAGGAGGGGAGGGAGGGGGAGGGAAAGGAAGGAAAAGGAAGGGAAGCAATATGCGGTATTGTGCTTTGTGAGATTGGGTTGTGAATACATCTGTGTGTGTGCGTGTGAGGAAAGAAGGACGGGACAAAGAAAGTACAGCTGTATGTTGTTGATAGTCAAGTGTGCACGACAGAATAGACTGGGTAGGACCCACACTACACACCAACACGCATATACAAAAAGGCTTAACCCCTGTTTTGTCTTTTTTGGATGTAGGTGCTGGCGTTGTATTTTTTCGCCGCCTTCCCCTCCTGTTGTAAGATGTCGAGGCAGGATCGAGATGAATCTACACTGGAGGAGGAAGGGTGTGTGCTATTATTATTAGTGTTATTGTTGTTGTTGTTATTGTGATGGCTTACCGGTTCCAGTTAAAAGCGGGTTATTTGTTACTTTGTTGATGGAGTGTTGGTTCCGAGTAAGGAACAATGCAATAAGTTAACACAAGGGTCGTGAAGGGTGTCGAACGGACAAGACCGAAAATGCTCACAAGTGACGATAAAGGCGTTGAAAAAGAAAGTCGAGTTTGTCAGGTAGCGATAGATGCTGTTTGGTGTTCGAATGACGAGTTGATCGAGGCGATCCCTTTTTTTCAGAAGAAAGGAGCGATGAGAAGGAAAGGAAAGAAAAAGAAAGGGGAGTGACGGAAGAAAGGAAAGGGGAGGATGACCGAAGGAAGGTTGATCAAGAGGTAGGAAAGGCGAAAAAAAAAAAAGAGAGAGAGAGAGAGATGAAAAAAAAAAGGGGGAAGAGATGATGGATGAAGAAGAAAGAAGAAAAAACAAATAAAAAATTCAGATGAACAAAACTCATTAAAAGGCGTTGCTGGGGTCAACACACAAAATTGCTCTCGACCGTCGATTTGATTTCGAAACGATGCGTGGCCTCGTAAAACCCCGAAAAACTGACAATGTCAAGCGCACAGCCAATCCAACAGGAGCATCATTGGATACATATCACTACTTCATTACCACGAAAATCAAGGGCAGCTCACACTCACCAAGTCAACCCAAAGCACCAATGTCGCAAATAGCTATTTCTTTTTTTTTTTTTTTTTTTTTTCTTTTTTTTAAAGCCTAATGTTACAAATGTACAAAGCGAGATAGCAACCTGGCTACCAGTAGATCCGCTGGCTGGACTCAATCTTGGTTGAACACACAACACATCGCTGGTACGTCTTGATGCAGTCGTCACACATCACCAAGTGGTAGCACGGAACATTCGCATGCAAAAACGTCCCCTTGCCACACACTCGGCATAACAACGTGCTATTGTCAAGCCCATCCTGGCACAGCTCCTTCACGTATGCTTCCAGTCTCTCAATTGACTCTTCCCAGTCCCTCAAACGCGTCTCCGACCGCTCCAGCATCTTCTCGCTCCTCTCCCGCTCAGTCGCCAGCATCTTTGAACCGCGCAGACGTTGTATCAGCGGGCTGTACTCCCTCGGCTTCTCCAAAGGAAGATACAGATCCCTCATCTGCGCAACTGAAAGGGACCGAACCCCGACCACAGACCGAGTTGGGGCTGATCGCATCGACCGCTCCGTCTCAGCGCTATCATCATAGGTCTTCCTCTGTTCATGCTGACTATAATCGCGCCTGTCGCCCCATTGATCATACAAATTCTTCCTCGCTTCCTCCTGGGGCATGCTCCGTTGACGCCCTTGCTGATTCCCCTTCCGATCGTTCATCTCCAAGAGGCAAGTCGGTATATGCAGCAACCGCATCTTGTGACGAGAAAAGGCGTTCAGACACCATTCTGTAGACCGACTCCAGTCAAGCTCTGATCCCTTATCGTCGTCCTTTCCTTCAGCCTCATTCTCGTCGACTTCAATCCCAGAATCCTGCCGACTGTCTCGCGACGTGTCATCAATAGCTGGCTTGTGGTCGAGTAGGGAAGCTGCGAGGGGTGCTGCTGATAATGCTTCCTGACTGCCGTTGTCGTCCTTTTCTGTCCCATGAGCCACTGTCAATCCAGTATCGTTAAGTCTCATTGGACCAGACTCGTCTCGTCTAGGTTGAATCTTTGTTGAAGGGAGCTTGACCTCCAACGACATGGGCTGGATAGGAACTGGCTTCTTCCGAACGGCCCACTTTGCCGAGCTCAGTACCCGACTGCAGCCACGCTGGACGTCCTGGAATCGCAACGCGCACACATAGTTCATCTGCGGTTCTTGTCCATTGTACAGGTACGACAGTCTCATTGGATACCCACAGAAACAATTAGGTACGGTCACTCCTGCCGACCTTGGTGGGTCTCGATCAACGATTCCCCGCTCCCAGGCGGTCCATTGCGCCACTGTCGTCATCTGGGCCTTGCACCCGTCCTTCCGAGCTTGTCGAATAAATCCGCCATGAAGATATGAGTGTCGGAGAATGAGCTGATGGTGTCCCTCCGCAAAGGCTTGATCCCGTTCCAAACCTTGAGTGCGGCTAAAAGGGCTTACTCCCCTTGCTCCACCTCCTGTCGCGCTCTCTGCATGGCAGAGTTGGACCTTGAAGTTTTCCCATGTGCTGGCGTGTACATGGAATCCACAGACGCCGATAGGCCCAATAGACCGTGCTTTAGGAAGAGGCGGAGGCGGCGCTGGGATTACAGGCTGTGATTGTTGCTGTGTTTGTTGTGGTTGTGGTTGCATGTTGATATTGTGATTCTTGCTGTTGCTGTCACTATTGTTGTTGACGTTGGTACTGTCCTTGGGACCGTGTTTGGACAAGCTTGGGGACCGGGGGCCAAGCGTCTTACCAAATGAGGTCAGGATGGAAGTGATGTCCTGAATGGCAGCCTTAGTCGCTGGAGGACGGTCGGGTGGTTTTGATTCCTTCCTCATGTCGGCAAGTCGGTGGAGCGAACCTGACTGTGTTGAGGCAAAGGCGAAATGGCTCTCGGCCAAGATTCGGCCACTGCTATCCTTGTCGTTAGCTGATTGTAAATTGTCGTGCGGTGGTTGTGGTGGGTTGATGAGGTTTGCTTGGCACTTATAGACGGCGCCCTGACATTCACGTTTGAGGAGCGTGGGGAGTGAGCAAAAGCAATGCGGAGGAGGCGGAGTATGACAAGATGCTTCTATTCTCATCTGTGTGCTGGCGTGTGTGATGTGATAGAGTATGAGATAACAAGAAAGAAAAACAACCAAGGTGTCAAGATTTTTTGGATTTTTTATTAAGTCTTGCTTAGGCTACGTAAACCTGTGGCTCGCGCTCGTCCTCTGTATATTCAGGCAGGTAACGGTATGCACGCCCACGGCGACTGCCCAGTAGACGCTCTTCATCATCCCCACTGTCCTCGTCTTCACTGTCCTCGCAGTCTTCACTATCATTGTTGTAGTCGTATGCGGAGTAATGGGGCAGGTCCTCGTCCTCCTCGCCTGCAAGCAACGGTACGCGTGAGTTTTCATACTCGAGCTGCTTTTCGCTCTTGAAGTAAGGTGATTCCTCGTCGATTTTGATGCTGTCTTCATCCTCCAAATCCTCCTGATCGAGCACTGCCAGGTGCTTGAACAGAACCGACAGTAAGAACACGCCCGTCAACTATTTGAGTTCAGTTTGGTTGGAGTGGGATCAGTGCCAATTGGGTTAGGCCCCTTCTTTTGCTTTGTTTGTTTTTATTCACTAACCCTCTCGACTCATCTCATCATGCGCACAAAAAAGCGCACGCAAATACAACAATAACAACAACCAACAAACACACACGACTCCAAAAAAAACCACTTGCCTGGATCATTCGAATACAAAGAATAAGGTATGCCATCCGCTGAAGTCGTTTTCCAAACCGAAGGTTCAAGATCTCGGCACAAGGAGCAAGGTAGTCTTCCATGCCTGGAGGCATTGCCACCGCCCTGTCGCCTCGACTGTAAAATCCTTGACAACGGGACTATTGACATGGAGATAGAACAATCCCAAGATTAGTGTCCATGTCAATTTTAAGAATCGCCTCCTTTTTTAAGCTTTTTTTTCGTTGCATACCTCGATTTGCAGGTCATGGATAAGGGACTTGTCAGTCAGATATGCCTTGTCCCAAGACTTTTCCAGCGCCTCGTGAACCCAGTGTGCTCCTGACATGAATCCCACGACCGCATATCCGACCTGAACAGCAATAAAGCACATTACAAGCCCAAAGTACTATTTCGCAAAATACAAAGGCAAAAAGAATGTTAGTCATGCATTTCTCGGGGATAAAAGGGGGGGGCCTCAAAAAACCACGTCTTCGTCATCGTTTTACCAAGTTCATAAGCCGCCTGCAACCTTTGGCAACACCAAGAAGGCCCATCACAGAAACGAGAACAACGCCAATACCCATGATATCGACGCCGATGGACAGCGTTGGCGTCAGTGTAATCCCGTAGCGCATCGAGTCTGGTTGTTGGTTTTGAGTCTTGAGGATCTGGATTAATAACACCGAGGCCGGAATCTAAAAATGAAAAAAACAGCGATCCGTCGGCGAAGCAAAAAAAAGATACAATGGAGAGAGGTTATTACGACGATGTTCTACACTAATACATCGGCTCTTTTTTTCTGTGTTTTCTATGAAGTAGGTGGGCTGTTTATCCGGCGTATGTACTTTTTTCGTTATTTTGTGGGGAGGTCTGAATGGGAAAGAGAGGACCAAAGGGATGAAGCAATGAGAAGAATGAGGGGAAGTAGAGAGAGAGTGTGGTTGTGTTTGTGGGGAGGAGTGGAACTGTGAAAAATGTGAGTTAGCGAGTGAGAGGGAAAAGGGGGGAGAGTTGTGAGAAGAGAAAGCGAGAGCGAGAACAAGGGAAAAGAGAAATAAAGGAGGAAACAGAAGGCACTCTATTGTTGTTATGTGTTGTCACTATGATCCCCTCTTTGCTTTTTTCTTTCTTTGGTACACTCCTGCCCTCTCGTTCTCGTCCCCTGTCTCTTGCCCTCGTCCAAATCTGAATGTGGTCCAAGCACGCGGACGCGCAAAGAAAGAGGCAAAGGAGGAGAGAAAAAAAAACAATATATCATCGCCTCCTTGATATGGTGGCCCCTCTTCTTGCCCTTAGTCAAGCTCTCCTTCACAAAAATAAAGATAAAAAGTTGCTCTGTGCCTATTCTTTGAACTCCTCATTGATACTGATAGCCCTCGCAACAATGGCTTGAAAGGAAATTGAGAAACATGGCTTCCGCACATCTCAGGTCCGACAGTACTAAAAGCGACTCCCTCTCAGTCTATGATACAGCACCCAGCATGAAGGCAAAAACGAGAGGTTGTTGATAAACTTGCCATGGTTGCGACAAAGATCAACGGGGCGAGGCACCACTGCAATGTCCGTGATGGTGAACTGTACAGCTCCTCCTGTCGTGCTCTCTCTGTCGTCTCGCTGGTGTATTCGAGCAACAGCGGTCGAGACTTTTCGCTCATTCCTTTGTGAGTCGTGGTTGTTGCTGCGGTTGGGGTGATGGTGGTATGCATAACGGACGTGAGTGAGTGAAAGTGTGTTGGATATTCAAAATTGGAAGAGATATCGAGGAGGGAAGGAGGGAGGACACTAGCCGATATAATGTCCGGTCTGTTTGATGGTCGAGAGCGCGGGGGTATAATGAGAAGAGAATGGCGAGTACAAATTGAACAGAGAGGAAGAGAAAAGAGAAAAAGAAGAAAAGAAGAAAAGTGGAAAAGAAGAAAAGAAGAAAAAAAAAAAAAAAAAAAAAAAAAAAAAGAAAGAAGGCCGATCATGGTCAACAGCGCATACTTTAAATACATGCAGTTCCACTGTAGAGCATAAAAAGTCAACAATTGGCGTATGATACGGTATGCAAGTGCTGAATAGGAGTAAAAACTCCCAGCAGCACCACCAGTCAAGTCGGGAATGGAATGGGTCAGAAAAGAAAATACAAGCAACAATAATGCGCCTTAAACAACACTTGCATAGTCCTCTTGGTGTAAAATTGATCGAGACAGCCTATTCAAAAGAGGGGATCCTGATTCCGGTCGGGTGCAACGCATAAAACGGGAGCCGGTATTGATCCTCACCGTCCTGAAGAGTAAGAAGAGAAAAAGGAACAGTGGACACTTAGTTTATTTTGTAGCAAAATATGAAAAGATGAATATTGACTCTTTCTCCTGGTCGAAATCGGAACGGGGACAAGGATGAACATTGAAAGTTCTTTTCGTTTGTTTGTTGGCCTGTGGAAGAAGATATCCATGGGATAGAATCGAATATCGGTCATTTGTCATTATTTGGGTCTGGAATGTCACTCTGCTCAAAAAACGTCTCCTTTCTCTTTCCCATGGCATTTGTAAAGGAAGAGAAATATGATAACACTCCGAGTGTTGTCTGTTTGCAGCATGCAAGGGGTTGAATGAAGAGCTGAGGATTTGGTGTTTTTTGGACAGAGAGTGTGCAGAGCAGGTAAGAAAAAAAAACCAGCTGTCTAATTAAAGTCCCAGTCGCCCTTGGGATGCACATTCTTGTGTTGAGCAATGAGCGAATTCGCTTTCTTGGAGACCTTGTCCATGACAACATACGAGTTGACTCGTTCTGTCTCGTCTTTCAGTAATGCCTCTATCTTCCAGCCACTCATACAGTTCCAAACCAGATCAACAGGCTCTTCAGGCGGTGACAGGTCGTCGACCGAGTCCAGTTCGAGTTCGTAGGTTAGACTCTTCTTCATCTCGTCGTTTCTGATGAGCAACTCGCGATTCGTCTGGTTCCCCCCTCCCGACATTCAGTATCCAAAGGACAGGTCCCTCATATCGTCGTTGTTCCTGTTCTTAACCAGTCCACTTTTCCACCAAAAAGGCTTACCCTGATAGTCCAAATGCATCTGGGCTCCACAACTGATTGATCGTCGTCGGGGTTTAGCTCTCCAATGACGCCACCATAATTGCGAACAAATGCATAAGGTTCATGGACTAGTTCGAATCCGATATAAACATCTTGTCGCTATAGGAGATCTGGTACACCGAAAGGTCTCGCTCCAAAAAGCTGTTCGTCTTGCACACTGAGAGCAGCCCCGGCAACTGCCTCTTCTTGCTGATTACCGCAACACCAGATTCTTGTTCGTAAACAGTCGTCCCTCGAAATGAGCGAGAGCTTTGGGGTATGCTGGATATGAAAGGCAGGTTTGCACAGATCCACTCTGATCCTTTACGCCAGTCTGGTAAAATTGTTCGGTTGTAAAAGAAGAGATTTCTTGTTGCCTCGTACCCAGCATCATCAATGAATGCCTCTGGAGTCTTTTTTCATGCGAAAATATTAACAGGAGCAGTAGGGTACGCACAGGTACGGTGGCGATGAGTCTGACTTCAACGTCTACCCTTAGGGTAAACATCTGCGTGGATGAAGATCGCCTCTTCAAACTTAGACGCAAGGCTTGCAAATGGCTTGATGGCCCAGCCTTTGAGCTTTAGGTAGCCGTTGTCCAGATGGTTTTTGCCTCCCCTTTTCACTGGAGAATGTCAAGTAAATGTTTATCCTTAGTTTCTTTAGCACTTGAGGTGAAGACTGGAAAGGACGGGCGACCATGCGCACAGACAAAGTCGAACCCGCGTATTTGCAAACCATTGTCATCCTAAGATCAGTGGCGGTGTTCCAATAACAGAGTGTCTTTTCAACCCCATGCAACAGCCGTGTACGCCCTGCACGCCTTTCCTATTCTTGTCTCCCTTTTTTCATTTCTCATCTGCCAACCCTCATTTCATACTTCATCGTCACTTGGAGTCTTCCCCCTTTCATGTTCAACAACCTCCTCAAAAAGGCGTCCGAATCCTCATTCGCTGCCTTGGCAAGCGAGGCCCTGGACTCTCGACCCGGATCGCCTGCCTCTGCCCGTCGTCCTCCAGGCTCTCCCCTCTCAGGACAACAACAGCAGCAGCAGCAACAAAACGGCGCCAGCAGTCCAGCTAGAAAGGCATGCTAGTTTTTTGACATCACCCTTTTCAATGCATCCAACCAGCCTTGACATACTCTTCGTTTCCGCCCATCACCTAACCTCACCAAACACGTCCTCCATCATTCCTTCTACTTTGTCACTATAGCCAAGAAACCCCAACCCTCGTAGCAACTCTGGTGGGGCTGCCAAGTAACGTTCTCTCTTTCTTTCTTTCTTTTTTTGTTTGCCTGGTTCGAAAAAAAAGTTACAAGCTTTACTGACGGTTGCGCCAAACGATCAATTAACTGACAGGAGTTATTATCTTTTTGTTTGCCCCTATAGCCCACACTCGACCAATGCCCAACTCGCGTCGCAACTTGATGAGGCTTACAACGATGTCGAGGCCCTTCAAAAGCTACTTCAGAAGGCGGCTCAGGAAAAGTCCGAAGTATGGCTGCCAGAAAAAACGCGAAAAGCAAGAACCACAATCACTTTGTTTACAACTACGTCAAAGCTGATCAAGAAAAATCCTTTTTGTCTAGATCGCAAGGAATGCCGATCTCCTCAAAGAGGACAAGGAGGCGTTGAACGAGGAACTTCAGGAAGCGAGGGCTGTGATCCAGGCGATGAGAGCTTCATTAGAGAACAAGGCGACGGACGAATTCCTATCACCAAAGTTGACGGCTCAGGATGGTGCATCCGAGACAAAAGGCGACCGCGTTTCCAGTATTGCAGCAACACTGGATGACCCATTAAGTGTATCATCAGGAGACAGTAAAGAGCCTACTGCAGAGACGTCTGACGACTCATCATCTTCGGTAGCAGCAGCAGTTAATGAGTCCGTATCAACAGTACCAGCATCAGCACCGGCGCCAGTATCATCAGCATCATCTACAGCAATTACGACCGCATTAGAAAACACGATCAAGGAGCTGAAGTCACAGCTTTCGGCAAAGTCTGAACAGTGTCAGTCATTGGAAGAAGCTCTTGCTCAGAAAGCCGGCGAGCTGACAAAACAGAAATCGGATCATGACGAGAAGATGAAGAAGATGAAAGCTATCTTTGCAGCTGCCAACAAAAACTTGAATGAGTACCGAACATCCATTGCGGCCAAGGACGAGGAGATTACAGAGTTGAAGGCTAAGCTGGAAAACCCTGAACCAACCGAGGAGCAAGCCAACGAACAGAACCGTACGTATCACTAGCGACTGTAGCGCAAGGAATCAGGATGACATCTTGAAAGGAGAAGTTTCACTTATTTCTCTCTTTTGTGCTTGTTTCTTAGAAATCGTTCAGGACCTGGAGGCTGAACTCAAGAGCCAGTCGGATGCCGCCGCCATAAAACTTCAGCAAATGGTGCGTTCTTTGTTCGATAGGACGAAGGGATGACTTCCGCCGCATACTTTTTTTTCACTTCAAATCATTAACCATAATAATTTTTTTATATATAGGAAGGAAAATACAAACAGTCGAACTCGCAGTTGGAAAAGCTTAAGGTGGAATACCAACAGTACAAGCAGCGTGCTAGTGCATTGCTTCAACAGCAGCGGGAAGCGGTTCAAGCGGACGATGACAGTCAACTGAAGGAACTTCAGAGCCAGTTACAGGATCTTGCGAGAGAAAACAAGTAAGAAACTTTGCTAGTGGCATGTGACATTCATGGCAACGCACTGTAACATGGACGTTGTATCAATATGATCCCTTCCTGTTTGTTCTATTTCATTAGAACTACTGCGAATGAGCTTCAAGAAGCTGAATTAAAGAGGACAACGCTGGAGGGTGAGCTTCAGTTGGCCATGGATCAGATTGCGAGCTTGGAGTCGAGTCACGAGATCAGCCGCCGTCAGGAACGGCAGCATGCTCGACAGCTCAAGGATCTGGAGCGATCAGTCAAGGATGCGCAACGTGACCGTGAGGCTGCCGAATCCCGCCTTGCCTCTCTTCAGGAGTTGCGAGCCGTGGAAGCACAGAGCCTGATGCAGGAGCTGGGCGGCAACACCAAGCACATCGAAGAGCGATTGGCCAAGAAGGAGGAAGAAAACGCAGAACTTCAAAAGATCTTGGATCGGTTGAGTGATGAATTGGCAGTAGCTAGGCAAGAGATCCAGAACTTGCGTGACCTTGTGAGTAGCTCAGAGTCCAATGTTGAGAGTGGCTCTTCTGCCATTGGAGGAGGAGCTATTAGTGCTGGCGCTTCACAGACGTTTGAACCAGAAAAAAACCATAGTCAACTCCATATCTCGACGACACTTGGACCTCGATCGTCGTTTTCCCCATTCGATCAAGAATCACCCATTTCTAGGACCTCATCATCCTTGTCTCTTCCAGCAGAGAGACCGCCTGTTTACTGTAAGTTGCAGCTTATTTCAGTGCATTATATTTTTCGGATACCTTTATGCGGACAGAAGCAAAAGCCGATCCACCCACGTTAATTTTTTACGCCCATTGTATTTCAAAACATATGTAGCCACACTGTCTGACCTTTTGGCAGCCAAACCGTTGGTGGAGCGGTCACCTTTTGGTGATGCACATGGTGGTCTCGGTACTCCAGCAGCAGCCGCAGCCCTGTCGTCAGCAAGAGAACGGGAATACCAAATCAAGCTTCAGCACTTGACTGAGCTCTTGAACGAGAGTGAAGCCAACCACCAACGCCTCCTCGATCAAGAAAAGGTATTATTCACCTTCTTGTTTGTGGTCAAATAGGTACCATGGGAAATCAAGTAGCATACGTTATGACAACATGGCCTGACCAATTTTTTTCCAATATGATGCTGATAGGTGCTGAAGGAGGAGATCCGCAATTTGGATCGCGCAGAGAGGCGACAGAATCTGAGTGTAGACTATCTCAAGAACATTGTCCTCAAATACCTCGAAACGACGGACAAGGAGCCATTACTCCCTGTCCTGACGACAGTACTGCAATTGTCGCCTGCAGAGGTGGCCTCTTTGCGGAAAAAGTCGGTCCCGCCGTCTGCATCCTCCATGGTTCTGGGCGGATTCTTTGGTGGTGGAGGTCATTAATTTCCTCTCGTTTTCTTTAACATAAAAATATCCAAGTAAAAAAACAAAAAAACGCGCATTTCGTGTTTGAACAAGAACGTACAATATATTGGCAATTGGAGAATGAGAGAGAGAAAGAGATAATGAATTTTTAATAGGCGTGTTGTGTATTAAGAAACAAACATAAGACAGTTTTGGAGTGAGGGGATTGTTGGTTATGAGAGGAGAGTGAGGATGGATATGGAAGTTAGGGCGGGTTTATTCCATATTTAAGCCTTGTTGGCCTTGAGGTTGAGGTAATAAGCCTCACGCTGGCTACGGTTTCCGAGAGCGATCTTGTGCCAGTAGGTGTAGGCAGCGGAACTAAAAGGGATAAGGACAAGGGAAAAACGCGCGTTAGTGTCAAGGCGTTTTTTTTTCTTTCTCTTCACGCTTTCATTCTGATACAAAGTGAAGAGAGTGCAAAGGCGCTTGGTGTAGGAAGAGGCTGGGAGATTTGAAAGGCGCGTTCCATGGTGCTGGGATATTTGGAGTCCTGTTCTCTCGAGAAAGAGATCAAGTAGCATGTAATGGTAGGGCGAATTGTGTCGTTTTTGATGATGGATGGTTGTTGCCGTAGGGAGATATTTCGTGGAATCGGAAAGGTCGGATCCATGGATGTTTGGTATTTTTGTTTCGCTGTGTTTTTCCGACGTGCTGCAACCGTGTAAGAAAATTCCGGTTTCTGGACTGTGTGCAAGTCCGAAGAGGAGGAGGAAAGGTGCGGAAAAAAAGAGAGAGGAAAGAGTGGAAAAGGGAGGGAAACGTACGTTCCGAGGGTCATGGCGATGCCGATGTGCATCAACATGGACTTGGAGAGCTGGTTCTGAACGGGGGCGATCATGGTGTTTGAGAATGGATGGTGTTGATGTTAGTGAAGAAAGGGAGAGGGAAATCGTCGGAAATCAATCATCAGAAAACCTATTCGGTCGGAGGAGGTGGTATGGTATGTAGTACATGCGATTTTTGTATCAACAGTGACGCTTTTTTTATAGATTCAATAATTTTAACTCATTGCTATGAGACGAGAAATTGCAGGCGAGGGAACCTGTCCTTGTCCAGACGATATCGAACCATCACCTGCCGTAGGTGAAGGCGACTTGCGGTCGCAGGGCACGGCAGCAAAGGTCTGAGCAGCAACAGCACGGCTATGGTCCGAGGGTATGGAAGCCATAGGTGGCTGTTTCTGAGAAGTCGCGTCGGCGCTAGGAGACATATCGATCTTTGTCTCGTTGCGTATTGCTCCTGCAGCACCGATTGGGCCTGCGGGACTGGTGGTACCGGCGGCACCAGGGGTGGTGGTTGGAAGGACGTCCTTGTTGGAAGAGCTGAAGGAAAGGGTTCTTGGGATCATACTCCGGGTGCGGGCAAAGACGTTTCGGCGAAGGGACTCTGGCAAGAAGGGACCTTGGGTCTTGTAGACGTGAATACGCCACGCGATGAAGGCTATAACGAGGATAAGAACGGGTATGAGCCAGGCGAGTAGGGTTGTAGTGGCAGACATGGTGGTGTTATTACGTGAGGAGTAGTGGTTGTTGTAGTTGAGGCGGAAGAAGAGAGTGAGAGGAGAGAGTATTTTTGTTGAAGAGGGCTGGAAAGAAATTGAGTTAAGCATGGATAGACTGCAATGGGACCGGTCTTATTTAAGGTCGTCAGAAAGAAAAAAAAAAAAAAAAAAAAAAAAAGAGGGCGCGAGGGGCGAGCGCCAGACTTGTCCTGCCCATGACGATAAAAGCAAAGGGAGAGGGGATTGTGTGGGGCGTATGCCCAGGGTATATCGCTTAACCTTTGCTGCTGTAGTGAGGTTTGCTCAACTCGCTTTTACTTGCATGTTTGCCCGGACCGATAGGACTAAAAAAATCCCTCACGAGATGAAAAACGAAGGGTAAGAAGGACAAGTAAAACAGCTACAAAGAAGATGGGGAACCCTGCTGGCCCATAGCCGAAAGCCTGCATCGATAAGAAAGCAACTAAGCGATGAAAGTAAAAAGGAATTGGGCGAAAGCCAAGTCGAATGGTCAAACTTCCATTCTTCTTTTTCTTTGGTTTGAGCAAACAACATAAAACAATAAAGAAAAAATCCCTCAAAGTCAAGTTATTCATTCACCTCACCATACACATTTGTATATGTGAGTGTGTATTGTATGTTTTCTATACGCTAGTCCTTGTTGAGCAGAGTCCGAACCCCCATCGTCAGGCTGCATTCGCGCACCGCAGGCAGGCACCACAAAAGAGGCAGGTGACCAACGCTCAGGAAACTGAGGAAAGCCATCTATCCTGCATGGATACGACCAAAATAGTCGTTGACACATAAAAAAACAACAAAATAAGCATGCTCTTGTGGAGAAACAAAAACAAACAGCGCTGGCAATTGACATGCGGGAAAGTAAGACGATTACCGAGGTTCGAGGATCAACCTTGACCCTGAGAAGCTCCTGTCTTTTCTCGACAGCACCTCCCTTCTCACCCCCTTCTTTTGACGCTTACTTTTCTGTTCTACCTACTGTGGCACTTCTGAGAGATACTGCCTCTGCCTATTCTATCCACCCTTTGGACCCGCTTTGGCGTAGATTTGGCAAACTTCAACTACCGCCCGCTTGCTCCTCTTTTTTGCCTCCCCTCTGTGATTACTTGAAAAGAAATCCCTCAAAAAAATCGTCTGTCCTTCCTCCGTTGGTCGCTAGAAAGGGGCGCCGTCGACACCTTTTTCCAAAGTTTCCATGAAACGCGTCTTTACTCGAAGACAGTAACCTCCTGCGACAGCAATAAATAGCATTGGAGAGACCACATCATTGAAAACGACAACGTGAAAGAAAAGACCCTTGAAAGTCCCTTCTTTCATGCAAACGGAAGGCAGCTTGTTTTGATTTGCCTACTATATCGATGCACAAGGATCGACTTTTTTTTTTTTTTTGTGCTGCCAACTTAAGGAGGTCACCAAACAAGCGAGCGAGCAAAAAACAAAAGGGACGAGATTCTTTGATGGCTCTTTCACTTTTTGCCGAATGACTTTTGTAGGCAGCGTTTAAATATGATCTTGATCTTTTCTTCTCTTCCTTCCTCTTTTCCCCTCAATCTTCAGCTTTGTCGCACTCGCCCAAGCACCAAGAAACAGACCATACTGCCATGCATTCCCCGCTCCGAACAAGAACAAGTCCCGCCGTTGCCTTCGCAGCCCCGCTACTGTTGGTGCTACTGTCCGTTGTCCCATGGCTCGACACTGTTGCTTCCATACCTGTTGAGACCTGTCAAACAGGCGGCCAGATCATCCGCGTCCCGGGCAGCTGCAGCGAGTATTTTATCTGCAACGAGGCCCGTGACCCTATCAGGTCCGGGTGTCTTGGTGGACTGCAGTACGATACACGCCGTGGATGTGTTACAGGAAAGACGGATTGTCCTTTCGGCTTATGAGTCGTGACTGTTGGTCGATCTAAGCAAGTGAGCCCCAACCCGCCCAGTCAAGCTTTTTTTAGCCCCGTCCAACGTGGCAAACATCATCTCCATCTCTTTCCATCCATTCACCCATCACCTTCACCTTCATCCTCGCCCTCACTTGCACCCACCACACATTACATTATATACTACCACCATGTCAGACGACTCGGACTACGAATCTGTGCTGCTCGTTATTCGAGAGTGCTATGGTACGCATATACAGCTAGCTAGATAATAATATAACAATTGACTTATTTTCTAACATACTTATTGCAAAACGCATGTTACACTACCACTCACAACCATATCCTTAATTACATCATAGTCTACAAAGTGCCACCACTGCAATCATCAAGTCGCGGCTACAGAGCCGCCGATTGGGGCAACGTCGACGAGCCCCTCTGGCGGGGCCGCCTTCGGATCATTGCCCAGGGCAAGAAATGTTTTATCCGCCTTGAGGACGGTCAAACAGGAGAACTCTTTGCCGTCTGCCCCTACGAAGAGAACAAAGGCTGTGTTGAAAGCGTCACTGACTCAAGTCGCTATTTTGTTGTCAGAATCGAAGACCAGGGCCGTCATGCCTTCATTGGGCTGGGGTTCCTCGACCGTAGCCATGCTTTTGATTTCAATGTGGCTCTGCAGGATCATTTCAAGTATGGCGGATAGCTATTGCGTTCTTTCTAATGGCGTTGGCTTTTTACGTTGGTTTTTTTTTTTTTTTTTTTTTTTTTTGTAATATCTGCTCTTTACCCTGACCATGTTTTTTTCTGCGTGGACATTGTTAGGCATTTGGCGGCAGAGGAACGATCGGCAGAACAGAAAAAAGCTGGCGTTCAACAACCCAAACTGGACTTTTCGCTCAAGGAGGGTCAGACTTTGAACCTGACCATTGCAGGCGGTGGCACTGGAGCTTCTACGCGCAGGAACCGCCCACCCCGACCCGCGACATCTGACGATGGAGGTAGTCACTCTTGCCGCTTTCCTCCTATGTTTTTTTTCAAGTGTTGGCTGAACTGCCGTATCTAATACATCGATATTACTCTTTTTCCCTAATAGTGCTTCCTGCGCTACTCCCTCCTCCCCCACCACCAGGGAAGAGAAAGTAGACAAAGTCAGTGACAGGAGATACCAATAAACTAGTACGCACGTCAATATATATCTTCCACTAGCGTTTTTAATACATTTTGACACGGAATTAATTGCATGTCCAGGGAACTTTTGTTTCAGCGTAGGAACTACTTAGAGCTTGGAAGCAATGGGAGCCTGGACAGTGGCTGTGTGAGAGGTACGGGCATCGGCCAGACCAAAGAGCATCAACTTGTCCTCATCATAACGGGTCTCGCTTCCCAAACTCTCAATTTGGAAAGACAGCTTCTTCTCCAGACCCTCACACCATCTCTGGGCAGAAATACGGTCGACAGTCGCCTCAGAGGCGATAACACTGTTGGATGGGTTGGCTTGAGCCTTGACTGTGGACCAGGCAGCGTGCTGGCAGAGCAAGGCGCCAGAAATCACTTCAGCCATCGCAAACGTGAGACCGCGAGCAGAGGCCTCCAAGAGGTTGCGAGTCTCGAGAGTTGCGTAGGTGGTGAAGTGGTGTGAGATCAGACCAAGACAGGCTTCGAGGCTCATGGCGGACTTACTCCAATGGTGCTGGTCCTTCAATGACGCCAAAATACCACGAACCGACTACTTGTTTTTAGCAGCAGATCAAAAAAAAAAAAAAAAAGTATGATGAGTCCATAAACATCGTAGTCAGATCAAACTCAAGACAGACATAAACATGAAATAATAAGGACACGATACCTCAGCAAAAAGGTCCAAAGCATCACCGCCAGTCTCGGCCATGACGCGGAGAACATCCAGCGACAGGACGTTAGTAGTACCCTCCCAGATGGTGTTGACTAAGACATCTCTCATAGCGCGACCCAGACCAGTCTCTTCCATGTATCCCTGTCCACCAAAGCACTCCATGGCCTCCTGCGACATTGCAAACGCATTCTTGGCAGACCAGACCTTCAAGATGGGGGTCAGAAGACGGAGAAGAGGGATGTCTTGATCCTTGACCTGAGGCAGGTTGTTGTCGAGAGACTCGATGCGACCCAGCATGGCGATACAGTAGAAAGTGAACTGGCTGGTGGCACGGTACTGGAGCTCCATGTTGGCGACGGTTGCCAAGTGAAGAGGCTGGTCTTTCAGCAATGCTCCAAACACCTATTATAAAATAATTTGGTCCGCATAGCGCAAGAACTTAGTAGGCGCGATATAACGCGCTGCATAAACCCATCATTGAGTATGGTTCAAATTATTAACTTACCTCACGACGGCGGGCATACTCCTTGACGCCAAGGATGAATCTCTGCATCGCAGCAGTACATCCCATCCCACAATAAACGCGCGTAATATTCAAGATTGCTGAAATATTCTTCACCCCTCTATAGTTATCCCCAACCTGCTGTGCAATCATCCCATCCAACTCCAACTCGGCAGTCGGCAAGGCCTTGGTCCCCACCTTATCCTTCAATCGATGGATCCGAACCCCGTTCAGTTTACCCTCCTCATCACGGACATTAGCCAAATATAGCGAAAGACCTTTACTGCCGTCGCGCATGGAGCCAGGGGCTGCTGAGGGGTTGGGGTCGTGGGTGCGTGCGAGCAGCATGGTCACGTCGGCGTCGGTAGCGCTCGAGAACCACTTGAAGCCAGAGATGGACCAGCACTTGCGGTTCTCGTCCCAGACGGCTTGGGTCTCGGTGCGACCGACGTCGGAGCCACCAGGGCGCTCTGTCATCCATTGACCACTGGTAATGAACTGTTTGGGATCGCGGCTATGCAAAGAAGGAGGAGAAAATGGCATTGGTTAGAAAGGGGCCAAACTAGTATGATACAGTAGTAGAGAAAGTGAAGGAAGTATACCTGATGAGGCGAGTGTAAACCGTGTCCTTCATTTCCTGGGTGCCATTGAGTTCTAGAACACGAGCACATCCATCTATCCAACACAAAAGAAAGGGTACCAACGTTAGTCAACTTATGATGCAACAATCCAGCGATGCGATCATAAGGTGGACATATGAACAGCATGATTACCGGTCATGGCAATGGGGCAGCTGTAAAGACCAGCACCCGAGGTCCAAAGCATCAACTTGGCCATCTGGTAGATACGCGAATATTCGCCATACTTGCGCTCATAGGCAATGGCAACAACTCCTTCGCGGGCCGCAATCTCCTTTTGCTTTTTCCAAGCTTCAGTCACTAAGAGCTCGTCAACGCGTCTATTATTTCGAATATGATATTGTCTTAGCATCACATATAAGTATAAACCAGGATGTCAGACCGAACTTCGAGACTACAAGCAACTTACCTGCACCAGGAGTCGTACTGGCGGAGTCGAGGCTGATCCTCCTCCATGCGAGCGGTCAGTGCCGCGCCCTCTAATTTAACGAGGGAAAAGAGGTCACGGGTAAAGTGTTACTTTAACGAGTTCGAACAGCCACGAGAAACATTACCGTGAAGCAAATTTGCCAGAGTTTGTATTCTTATGCACACACTCACCAGTGTTAGACCAGTCGCTGATCTGAATAAGATCACTACAGAACACATGGTATGCAAATGTTGACTGTCAGTCAGCTCTTCAAAAAAAACCGCGCGTACTTTAGTGGAAGGTGGGAACAAAAAGGGGAGGCAGTGCATGTGGGGGGGGGGGGGGGGGTGGAGGGCTTTCTGTGAGCCCGCCGTCGTTCCTCCCTCCTCCCATCTTCATTCCAGCTTCTTCTGGGAGGAGAGAGTGGTAAAAACTAAAAGGAAAGGACGGATTGGGTGACCACTTACGGCGAGATCTCGTTCAGGACCTTCTCTGGCAAGTATCTCTCCAGAATTGAGACCATAACAGGGTCTTCAAGAAAGACGTTCTGTTCCTGAGGAACGTCTTGTTTGAAACCAACGTTGGCGGTTGCGAAAACCATGAATGATAGATAGTTATCGAAAGTAAAAAGTATGAGACTGTGTTAAAGAGAAAAGGGCGGACGATCAGTTAAGAGGGAATGAACTGGTAAAGGAAGATGAGAAGGAGGTGATGAGCCTTTTGGATGGAAGTTGAATTTCAAAAAAAAAAAAAAAAAAAAAAAAAAAAAAAAGAAAAAAGAAAATAAAAAAGTGGCCTTGGAGGTCAAAAAAACGTCAGATCTAGGGTAGTCGATGAGGCAGATACTTCCGCTTTATGAACTCAGAGAGAAACGAGGGCAGCATACTTTTTTATTATTTCTTTTCGACCGAACCGATTTGTGCGCGGGCGTGCGTGTGCGGGAGCATTTTATCCTTTGTGTGAGATAAAACAAGGGATAGAATAAGCGTAAATTGGTGTCGAGGCGTGAAGTGTGGAGAGCGCATTTTAAATCTCCCTCAAAAGCGAGGGTTCATGTCGGCTGGATTGTTAGGGACTGCACATGTCCACGTTTTTTTGACGGACATAAACGACCTTGCATTGAGTGCCCTTCCCGAGGTATGTTGACAGCCATAAAGAGACCAATGGAGAGAGAGAGTACCCATCTCAAGTTCGATATCATTCAGCTATTGTCTCCTAGAAAAGTGGGAATAAAAAAAACGGATGTCGTGTGGTTTTGATCAAAAATTGAGGACGCGTGGTTTGAAAAACCTTTTTGGTCTCAGTAACCACAAAAGACATCGCCATCCCTCATAACATACAGGGGCATGAGAATGATAGTGATGTATTCGCATGGTGCTGTGGTTCTTCTTCTTTCGCCTTCCATCTTCTACTGTCGATTTGTCGTCTGCTTGCTTACTATTCCACTTGCATACCGTATATACCCTCGTTTCATTACCTGCGCTTCAATGAACTTACTCCTATAACCATTTTCGCAGAAACAGGAATAAAGCGACTTTCTTCCTCTCGCCTTCATCATTTTTTCCTCCTCTTTCTCCTCCTCTTCTTTACTCTCTCCAACTCCAGAATTTTATTACTGTGCTTACCAACAAAGAGACCCATCATTCCAGAGTCTTGGACGGTGTCTTAGGAATCCCTTAATGCCTCATCAAGACCCTTGTGAGCCCTTTCCGGGGTCGTGGAGATTCCCTCCTTCCCAACATATACTCCTCCTTCCTCCTCTCCCTCCTCTTCCTACTCCTCCTTTACCTCCTCGTCTTCTTCTAATTCTTCTTATTTGTATATTGTCTCGTTCCTCCTATAGCTCCTCTCGTCCATTTTCTCTTCTCCCTTTACCTTACTGTGATTTGTTCAACTCCTCATAATTTGGGCGGAGGTGGAAAAGGTGGACATGATCCCAGTGACAAAGCAAGCGAACGACAACCCGCCCCTTGATTTTCGAGCAAAGGCAAAAGAAAAAAATACACTCAACATGCATCACTCACACACAGCTGCAGGAATGTCCCAATGCCCCAGCTCGCAATTCTGCATGTCACCTCCAAGTTTGTTTTTTACTCTGCCTTGCCTTTTTATTTGCCTCGTTTGTCTGTGCCCGTGTAAAAGTTAATCCCTTTGCGTCGAGATGTAACGACAGGAGTGCTTTATGTTTCTTGAACAGACACCGTTCTTGGTGATATGTTGCGTTCTTTTTGTTGTACGCGGGAGGAGGAGGTCTTGGATAAATAAAGAAAGCAACCAAATTGCCGGAAAGGAGAAATGACAGGTCAAAGAATGAACATTAGGCCATGTCTTTGTCCCTCTATTTTTCTCCTTTTCTCTTTCTCCTCTCTTTCTTGTTCATTTTCTGTAAGTCTGTCTTGCTTCATATATTACCATTTCATCGATTACAGCGGCAGATCGTCTCAGAGGAGCTTCAGTCAGCTCCCTCATCAAGCCAGAAGAGTGCATCCCTTGGCTTCATACGCGATTTGCTCATCTTGCTCATTGTAGGAGAGAAGAGAGTTTAGTCGTACCGCCTGTACCATGGATACCGCAAATTGTGTTTGCCCATTCGTACTCTCCCGCTCATTGTATGGCTCTGTCTGTGTTTGAATGGTTCTCCCTCCCTCTCACTCTCCCTCTTTCTCTTTCTCTTTCTCTCTCTTTCTCTTTCCCTCTTTCTCTATCTCCCTCTATTTGTCTTTCTGTCGTTCTGTCGTTCTGTCGGTCTGTCTCCCTGAGTTTCCTCTTATGTTTTGATCCCTTCTTTGTACTCCACCAATCCAATCCAATCCTCAAAGCTCAAGGCCAATATTTGTTCAGGACAAAGCACTACCACGATTTACTGTCCACAGACCATCCATGCCTTTTTTCTTTCTTTTTCCTTTCTCTCCTTTCCTCCCCTTCTCTTATTTTCTTTCTTCTTTCTTTACACTTCACGCCTTCTTCTTTCATTATCTTCTTATTCTTCCACCTCCATCACTCCTCTCTTTCCCTCTGTACCCCAGCGTCATTCTCGCAGCGCCCTGGCGATATCATCGATACATCCCGATCTTCCCTTGAATCCCGAGCATTTATCACATTAATCCTCACTCCTACAAAGTATGCGTCAGTCCTTCCTCAACTCTTCATTCGACCTATCACAGGTCCATTGCGTCGTTTTCATTCCTTTCGCCTACATACCTCACCTGCACGCGACCCTCGCTTCTTTTAGTCAAAGGTGCTGCATCTCAATCCCCTCCCTCACTCTAATTCCACTTTTCGTGCTATGCTTCTCACTCAGTGCCGTCTTGTCCAGTGTCCTTTCTTTTTGAAAGGCATGAACAGACTGACCCTGCGTTGCGGACTGGCGAAGCACGAAATAGACCTCACAGCACATATAAAGACGATTGAATCACTCCCGACTGCAAGTTGAGCAACCACCCTTTCTTTTTCGCAACCTGTGGGCTCTCCCCTGTCTCTCTCCTCTCTCCTCTCTCCTCTCTTCTCTCTCCTCTCTTCTCTCTTCTCTCTCCTCTCTCTCTCCTCTCACACTCTATCGAAGAATGTGGAGGCAATTGAGCATCCGTGTTTTTTTTGTCTTCCCTTTTTTTCTCCCGCTCTATTGTATCCTCACCATTTGTCCTTGCACATTTTTTGTCACAAGTCGCGCCTGTTGCCTTGACACAAACGCTTCGATCTCGCTTTTGCTCATACCTTCCTCGCCCTCTGCCTCTTTCTTTTTCCTCTCTCTCTGTCTCTCTTGCTCTCTCTTGTTCTTGCTTAGAAAAACGCTCCAGCAGCAATAGATACAGAAAGGGTCGATCCTCGCCAAGTAAATACAGCAATCGACAACAACTACAACAACACGGACTCTTCAGCACACAACTCAACCATTGGACACTTTTGTATTTCGTCTGTGGCATGCCCCCTTTCTCTTAATACAGAGATCCTTCCCTTTTCATCCTTATTTTACGTCTCCTTTCTTCTCCTTCAATCGCACGACGAGCCCTCTCCCTTTATAATTCTTTTCGTTTTTGTTTGCTCTGTCTTTTTTGATCATCCCTCTTACCACTTCAATAAGTCCCTCATGAATACTATTCCGATTCACGATACCCAAGGGCATTCCAAGACGAGCTCTAATCAAAGCGGCACCTCGCCCACCAGTTTCAAACACCAGCAAGCACCCTGGCCAAAAACAGCATCCTCTAGAAAACTATCCACATCACGGCCGACATCACCCTACCCTCGCAAGGAGAACAACTTTCAAAACATGCTCTCGTCCTTCCCGACTCCCTCCCTCTATATCCGCGACCCAGGCCCAAACTCGGCATCGTCTGTCTCTTCCACGGGAACGCTTACTTTTCATCAGCAACAGCACATGTATCTCCAAGAAAAATACATGCAAGGACCACTTTCGGCAGATCATATGAGCGAGGGTGCAAAGATGAAGGCGGTTCTTTTAGGTAATGGAATGAACCCGCCAAGGACTCGTGTCCGTTCTGAGGACGGTCGTCAGCTCAACCATAACGAGACTAGTGGTCGCACGAACCACTCCTTCCCTTCTCCAACCTTTGCTACTTCTGGTGGTGCCACAAAGCCTCCCATGCTTCGAACGTCCGCCTCTGAGGCTAAACTCTCCCACCGTGCGTCTGGGCAGAACCAGGCTCTCAACAGACCAAGTCATTCTCAGCCCAGCCCTCTCCCAAGAGAGTCGCCAGCAACACCTTTCCCCGTCAATTACAGCACTGCTGGCGACCTGATGGACGTCCCGGGGCAGGAACCATGCTATTTCCAAGGATCAGGATCATTCGACACACAGATGCGCTCACCCTCCTCCAACAGCAATTCTCTCACTCCAGCCTCTGCAGAAACCAACCAATACGACAGCCAGCAGCAACAGCAATCGTCTCACGGTTACCAGGGCCAAGGAGGGAAATTCACAACGGCTACTGACAGAAAAAAGTCCGGAACTTCGCCCCTTCCCTCCCCAATCGGAAATCCGACGTTCCAGCAGGTTGGATTTGAGCACGAACCTCCAGTCGACACGCATCGTTGGGATAAGCGTCAACACCCCCAGCATCCCCCACTCACCCGACATGAGAACAACAGCAACAACAGCAATACCATTGAACACCAACAGCAGAAGCATCAACCGACATTTTACACTCCCCAGGGTCAGGGTCATCGTCAGGAGGATCACATGTTCTACAACCATGCACCATACCAACAATCTAATAATGTGCCTTATGGACCAATGGGACACCAGCCCTATGGAATGTACGAACAGGAGCCATACATGCAAAAATCGCATCCTTATCAGCATCAGCAGCAGCCACAACATCACCAACATCAGCAACAACAGCATAACGTCTACCAACACCATTCACCACCACCTCAGCAGCATCAACCATCACATCAATACTCGCAACAACAACACGGCTACTCAAACGGCTACTCGACTGCAAACAGTAACGCCGGCCGACAGTCCTCCTATTCTTCCAGGACGGTCTCGCCCCAGCCCTTCCAGTTTGAACAAAAACATTTTAATTTCCAAACCCAAGAGCTAATTGCAGTCAAACCAAGGCCCTTCCAGCTGTCGGACTTTACAATGAGCAGGACCATCGGAACAGGATCCTGCGGAAGGGTGCATCTGGTCCAGTCGATCTACAACTCTCGCTTCTACGCTCTCAAGGTCCTCAAGAAGAAACAGATTGTCCAGTCGAACCAGGTCGAGCACGTCAACGAGGAGAAGCGCATCCTGGAGCAGATTCGACACCCGTTCTTGGTCAAGACCTGGGGTACCTTCCAGGACCCTGCGAATTTGTATATCGTTATGGACTATGTTGTCGGAGGAGAATTGTTCAGCGTGCTACGTCGCATGCAGGTAAAAGAAAAGAAATGAGAGCAGAGCAAAGCATGAAAAAATATAAGACGCAACATAGAGCAACATACCATGGTGAGGCATAAAAAGAAGCATCCTCTGACTAACATCAACATTATATCACCATGTTTTTTCGCAACGAAATAGCGATTTTCGAATTCTGTCACCAAGTTCTACGCGTGTCAGGTACTGTTGGCATTGGAATACCTTCACGGTAACAACATCATCTACCGCGATCTCAAGCCCGAAAACATCCTGATCGACGCGCAGGGCAACATCAAGATCACTGACTTTGGCTTTGCCAAACATCTGGCCGACAACGAGACGGCATGGACATTCTGTGGAACGCCCGACTACCTCGCCCCAGAGGTGATCAAGTCCAAGGGCTACGGCAAGGCGGCCGACTGGTGGTCTTTTGGAATCTTTATTTTTGAGATGCTGGCAGGATACCCACCCTTCTACGACGACGATCTGTTCAAGATGTGTCAGAAGATTGTCGATGGGGAGATGCGGTACCCCAAGTACTTTGATGGGCTCGCCAAGGATTTGTTGAAGCGATTGTTGGTGGCGGACTTGACCAAGCGGTACGGAAACTTGAGGGATGGATGCCATGATATCAGGAATCATGCCTGGTTCGAGGGTGTTGACTGGTCCATGGTCCTGAGGAGAGAGATTGCCGCGCCTTTTGTTCCCGACGTTAAGTGGGATGGCGATGCCAGCTGTAAGCGATTCGATTCAATTAGCTTTTGCTTCTATTCATCATGTTTGCCACCATTATTTTATTTTTTTTGTTCTGCTGATCCAATCAATAACTGACACCCACACAAAAATGCTTATTTTTGTTTCATTTCTCTAGGCTTTGGATTCTATCCCGAAGAAGACGAGGACGACGAAGGCAAGGCACCAAAGGACAACAACAATAACAACAACAACAACAACAACAACAAGGTCAACTTGGGCTCTGCCGGCTCCAGCCCATCCTTGTCTGACAAGGATAATGATGAAGACATGGCACCAGACTACCATGATCTGTTCCCTGACTTTTGAAGACGAGCTAATAAAAATGAACGCTGTTCAGTCCAGTCCAGTCCAGTCCAGTCAGAGGGCTTCAAAAAAAATGGTGAAAAGGGTTACAAAAGTAAGGGAAGCATTTTTGACGAAAAGTCCATCCCTCAACTTTGTTTTTTTTGTCATGCCTATCTATCTCCTTTCACTCCTTCTCTCTTTCTTTGTTCCTTCCCATGTGCAAATGAACAAGTGAGTGAACAGTCTCCTTGCTTGTCCTTTATCAACCCAAACAAACGAAAATCGCCTGCTCACAGTGATCCTGTATGAAAATCAAGCACATGTGGAGCAAGAGAGAGAGGAGAACAAAAAGAGAACAAAGAGGTAGTTGGACAGAATTTTTCCCACCCCACAATAACTTCCCACCCAATTTTTTATGACCTAGCTGTCTTTTTCAATCGCGTGTTTCATTCCATCAATCCTGCAGCCTGCCCAGTTTGCCATCACATGCTGACTGTCGACAAAAAAAAAAAGAGGACGGGCACTTGGGTAGGTTACGTTTGTCAGTCTTCCTTTGTCTTCCTTCCTCTCTCCTATTCCTTTCACTGACAAATTGCGCGCTTACATGTGTGGAGAAGAAGCCGGAGAGGTCGGGAAACGGAAAGCCGATGAGAAAACGACAAAAACGCAAGGAGGAAGGTGGATAGGGTAGGATACATTCATGAAAAATATGTACTTTTGGTCAAGTTTGTTGTCTCTGACAACTTCGTCGAGCGTGCGACAGACAGGACGGACGCTCTCATGCTCTCACAATTAGTGGGGTAGAAAGAGACAGTTGAGTGTTTGTGCGTTTTTTCCCATAGTCGTGAGGGGGGCATACTTACTCACGCGTAGGTTACCTATTTGTCGTTGCCTTTTCTTTTCTTTTTTGTCGTTTTGCCTTTGTGTCCAAGTTCGGGAACAACGGTAAAAGGTATGATGGGAACGTCAAGGGAAGTACGTGGAATGAGGGTGGGGCAAGGGGAGGAAGGAGAACCCCTTTCCTGTTCTTTTCTGACTCTCCCTCTTCTCCTTCCCTCTCGTTTTGCTGTTGTTTTGTTGGCGCCAATTGCTCTTTTGGATAGCGATGGATAATGCAATTGTGTCTCTTCGGGAAAGTAAAGTGTGAGTAAAAAAAGACAGCCTTTTAGCGTCTCTTTATCCACGCCTTAGCGTGGCAGTTCAGGAACGCAAACCCTTTCGGCATTGTTGAATCAACATCCATCACTTGATGGGTTGAAAAAAAAAAGAAGCAGGGATACCAATTGGATAAACGAAAAGATCAAGCTCCCAGACTTTCGCCTCCATCCAAGCGACCGTCGCTCATCGGTGAGTAAGAATATACGCAAAACAGACCAACAATAGCCAAATAGTAACAAGGTAACAAACAAACAAAAAAAACACACCAACAGAGTGAAAACAAAAAAGAGCACAAGAAAACACAAAGGTAACAACAAACAAAACAATTCCTTCTACACGCGCGATATGAATATGGTTTCGCGTCTCTATTGCACTTTTCCTGTACCAGGCAGTCTTGGCCCGTCCACGCTCTCGAAGACGATGTTCCTACACGCACCAAACGATAAGGTGTCGTCCTTTCCTTTGCCTTTCCACATCATTTGCTCTCGAACCAACTCTGTTCTCATCTTAAAGATCCGCTTCCGAAAAGTGAGAATGGCCAACTGCCCAAATTCACTTTCAGTATTTTTTGAGTTTTTCCTATTAGTATTAGTCAAGAAAAACACAAGAAAACATCTTTAACCCTTCTTGCAACTTGTCACTTCTCCATCGCATGAGTTGTTTCCTGGCATGCGCCAGTAGCATGTGAAGTAGATGTGATGAATAGATGCATCAAGGACAAACATTATTTTTGTTCGATCTGTCGTCTTGTTCTCTTTCTTATGCCTTTCTCCTTCTTGATCTCGTTCGCCTCTCGGCTGGAAGAACGAAGGCCAGAGTCAGAGAAAAAAAGAGCTTAGAGCTTCATGATGACAAGAGGTGACACGCCCGGCAATGTTTTGCCCTGTTTTACTAGAGTTCAGTTTGATCATGTTGATAGGTTTTTGGTTGGTGGTGTGCGGTGGAATAGGGGATGGAGTGCTGTTAGTGCCAATTCAGTTTTTTTCAAGGGCACAGTGGTCTTTCAGCAAAGTTTTTTTTTTTTTTTTTTTTTTTTTTTGGCTGCTGCTGTTTTGTTATTATTCGTCAGTTGTTGGTCAATGGAGTTTTATTTAGGTCGAGTCAAGGAGGAAGAAAGAAAGAAAAGGAAGGTATACTCGTTTGTAATGCTGAGAATAAAGAACAAAGAACCAAAAAACAAAGAGTGCGAGGACCAGACCCTCAGACCACCTCCACCTCCCTCCACCCTATTCATCGACCGATAGGCTTTTATCCCCCTCGTTTTTTCTTCTTCTTTGTGCGCTATCATTCCGTACCTCGTGTTGTTGATGTCGCTGTTGTTGTTGTTGTTGTGTATTCATCCTCCTCACTCTTCATTTCTTCTCTTCTTCTCGTCTCGTCGCTTCTTTTCCCTCCCCCTCTTTTTCTTCGTCTTGCTTCATTGTTCTTGTGCATAACAGCTTTAACTTTGAAAAATAAAAAATGCTCGTTCGCGATTCATCTTCTGTCGTCCAATCAAGAGTTAATCACGCGCGCTCATTTTTTTTTTCTGTTCATTGCTTTGGACAATGCGTCCCGTTCATTCGTCGCGTCAATGAAAATCGTCCGTTGTCAGGGGTGTTGCTGTCGGCCAGCTATCAAAGAATAAAAAAAGGACAAAAATTAGCCTGGAAGAGAAAGAAAATATATTAATAAAGAACGGGGCCAAGAGGAGAAGACAAGCGAAACGAAACGAAAAACAGTTTGCTTTTGTCCGTTTTAACTGTTACGACACTCACTCGACTTCCTATCGTCCCCCCTGTCTGCCCTTTCTTTCCCTCTCTCATTCTCACTCTTTAATTCTGACAACACCACCAGCAACAACGACGATAACGGTAGCAAACAACACCCCTCCTTTGCACTTCCTTTGTTAATGCACTTTGCTCACGTAACGTAGACACACAATCGTACTGGTCAATCCTCACTTGGCGGATTTGTCAGAGGTTGTGTCCCTTCAGCTTATTCAGTGGCTTTTTCTTTCTCACCTCTCTGTTCGACATTCTTTATTGCAACTCCACGCCCTTGCTTTTTGTTAGCCTTTTTCTTCCGTCTTTCCTTCTGTTCACTTTTCGTCCTTTGGTGAAGCGAGTGGTGTTCTTTGTCTTTTGAATTTTTGCTTTGCGCTTCTTTCTTTCTTCTTTCTTATCTTGGCGTCTTCACCCACTTCCATTTACTCCTCCTCCCCTCTCCTCTTTTTCTTCTTTTCCCTGTCATATTCCCTTCTTTCTCCCTTTCCCCTTCCCTTTCCTTCCTTCGCGCACTTGCAGCAATTGGTTCATGTTTTAAAACACAGCAGCGGCAACAGGAACAACATTGGCCATACCTAATCCTCGGATACAAGTGTTCATATCTCTTTTTCCCTCTCTCTCTCTCTCACTAGCCCTGCCAGATTCATTCTGGTAAATTGAAAGACTGTTGTCTTATCGCGCCATGCTCTCAACCCTTGGACGTGAACATTGAGCATCGACATCGACATCGACAATTGACACTATTTGTTCTCTTCTAATGCTATCACATCAGAGAGATCTGATACATCGTTCTTTCTTGCCTCCCCTTCGTCCTCTTATTCTTTCTCCTCTTTCACCTCTTTGACCGACAGACCGACAATTGACAATCACATCGAAAATCTCGGACAATCCATCAATTCCTAGATTCTTCTCCTTCTCCTCACCCCTTTCAAATCGCTCCCACCACCTTTACCCTCACCACTCTTAGTCTCCTACCAGCGCTAGCTACGCCTCTCGCTACCTCCTTTCTGTTACTCCTTACAACCATCCGACAATTAATAACACCCACACTCCTCCCTGAACATCCTTCACAACGACTCATTGCCAAACGCACCCTAGGTAAATATCTTCGACACATACGCTATTGTATACTTCACCTTCCGTATCGCAAGGCTGTCACCCATACAATCTCATAATCGCGATCCATTGGACTCCGGCCATTCCTCGACATTTTGCGTTAAACGTCCGCTCATCGACCATGGACCACCCGATCTCCACAACAGTTCAACACACACTTTGCCCTATCCTTCTCTCCCTTCCTGCTTTCATTCCTTTCCCGGAGGAGCTATCGACCACCGTGTGAGTGATGGTGTGTTCGCTTACTCGGCCAATCTCGTGATAGATTTACCCGTTTTGAAGACCCTTTTCCATCGCCCTTTGCTGCCCACCTTCGCTCTCGTGCTCGAAAATGGATTGCTAAAGGGACTTATCTTCCGTCTCTTTCCTTCGTTTTTTTTTTCTCTTCCAGAAAATGACCGACGCTTGCTCTCTCGCCCTTATTATTTATTGCTCACGCCCCAGCACAACCCACATTTGTGTTCCCCTCCTTGCATGATCCCTCTCAGGGCCCATTTTTTTTCTTTTTTTTTTTTTTTTTTTTTCGTTTTCCTCCTTTTTTCTCACCTAAGAACGACCGTCAACAGAAATTTTGTGTCGCCAAAACAAAAATAATCTCTGTGGTCGCTGTTTTTGTTGTTGTTGTGGTGGTGATGGTATTGTTGTTTATTCTTGGTTGTTTTAACATTCACCCTTATACCCCCTTCCCTGTTGTTTGAACCTGAAGAGAAAGAAAACAGAAGAGTCGGAGAGTCAAAGGGTTTAATTGAATGAAAACAAAGAGGAAAGGAGACAGAGATCAAGGTAATTGGTTTGCCTGCACAGTACGTTATTTCTCACGAGCACCCCGATCATATCCAAAATCGCACCCAGGCAAAAGAAAAAACGATATGTTTGGTATCTGCGGACGGACTAGTCATTTTCTATTCTCTCCTCCTCCTTCTCTTACTCCTTCTTTTATCCCACTCCTTCTCTTACTCTTTCTTTTCTCCCTCCCTTGTTTTTTAATGTTCAAAGAGTGAAATGCTCTTTCGCGCTATACACACAACAACAAAGGGAGGAGGACGAGATTGATGGCAAGAAGTGGGCAAGTGGGAATGGAACGATACTGAGAGTTGTAACTGTCTCTCTTTTCTTCTCTCCTCGTTCTTTGTTTTCTCGTCTTCATTCACTTCCACCATCTCAATGTGCGCGTGTATACCTGTGTTCAAGTGAGAGTGAGGGAAGAAAGTATGAGTAAGGGTGCAAAATGAGCATGCTTTAGTTATCGACCGAGTACCGAATATGTTGTTTGTTGTTGGCTCTATTCGCCTTCATCTCATCCCATCCCATCTATCTCTTCTCTTTCCTCACCCACTTTCCCTGTGGCTCTCCCTGTGTCCTCTCTCCTTCCTGCCCTTCTCCATCCCTTCTTCCTCTTTTTTTTGTTGCACACCTTGACAAATGGACACCGTTCTGTTTTTTTTCCCTTCTTCTTCCCTCCTCAAACCCCTTACAAACCTTGTTTAATCTTTCTACTTCACATACCAATCATCTTCTGCTTGTCCTCGACTACTCTATAGACCATTAACCTCATCCATCTTGCAACTTACACCTTCCTTCTCCCTCCTCTCTGTTTCCTGACCTTCCTCCATCCATGCCTGCCTTCCTCTTCGGCCTGACTCTCCTCTATTTTGCAGCCTGACCACAAGCCAATCCACCACTCCTTATTCCTCGCCACCACTTTATCCTATTTAGTGGTTCGGATTGCGCCTACAAAAAAAAGTATTGGCTGTTATCAAGTCCAAAGCCGTCCTGTCGCCGCCGACTCTCTATTTCCGTTCACATAATTATTTAGTGGTGAGAATAGGAGAGGAGCAAATCTTTCTATCTCTTTTAC
The DNA here is from genome assembly GCA_029449235.1 of Linnemannia schmuckeri. NCBI lineage: Eukaryota > Fungi > Mortierellomycota > Mortierellomycetes > Mortierellales > Mortierellaceae > Linnemannia > Linnemannia schmuckeri. Next base: position 352,021 of record JANATG010000012.1, on the reverse strand, counting down.
TTTTCTTCGGTCCACAATGACAGAGTCATCCAACCTCGAACATCAATCCCCACACGGTGAACTACGGACAGCTTTTTACAATCCCTACGATATCAAGCGTCGTCGGCGAACCTCCCGCAGTCAGTTCAAGACCCTGGAAAAGGCTTTCATCGAAAACCCCAAGCCCAATGCCAGCACACGCCAACAGCTTGCCCAGCGACTATCGATGACCCCTCGCGGAATTCAAGTGTGGTTCCAGAATAGGCGAGCCAAGAACAAGCAGGCCAACACGGCCGTCCACCAAGCCAACTCTAACCCCAGCACGGATGAACAACAAATAGAGGACGATCTCGGGCCGGAGGGTGACCCACTTCTTGTCCCTGACGAGTCTGGGCCCATCGAAGGATATTCCTCTAGTTATGCTCCACCCTCTCTCACGGTCGAAAGTTCTAACGCTCTTAGTGAGCCACCAACAACAAAGAAGGCCCAGGCAACACGATCGGACAGCGTGATGTCCAACTTTTCTTCTTCATCCATCCTGTCTATTGAGTCGCTAGCTGTCGAGACAGACACGATTCAGTCTCAAGACCTTTCCGACAATAACAGATCCACGCTCGATGCGGAGACGTGGGGTCGTTCGCAGATATGGACTAGCGCGGGTACGCACAACCCATCGACCAATCTCCAGTCGCGCCCTGCTCCCTCTGTTGACCCATCCAGCCCACCTTCGCTCTCCAGCCTCGGACCAACTGCTCCACAGCTCATTGACCAAGCTAGATTTGTGGACACACCGGTTGTGACTCGACATGACTGGGCGCCTGGTACACCTCAGAAGAGTCAAGGTACGGTTTATAGTTTTCTCATGCCGCTTCGTCAAAGTTAAAGCCATTAGCCTTTACCATTTTTTTTGTTTGTTTGTTTGTTTGCTTGCATTCAATATCCTGCTCTTATCCATGGTCTTGGTCTGATGATTACTGTTCTTTTTCTTTCACTCAATACCTCACAATAGCAGACTCGCCAAGGAGGCGAAACTCAAAGACGATAGCCTTCCAAGGGTTACCACCAACCGTTCCGACGATACCAAATGTCCATCGGCGACTTTCCACTCTGAGTCTTTTGCGAAGAATGTCTATGCCGGCCACCATCCGAGCGAGCAGCGATCAAGAGAGAAGCATTTGGAGCGGCCAGCACCCAAGCCCATCTATGGACGACCTTCGGCAATCGTCACCCCATCAAAGACCACATCCATACTCAGTCAACAACGCCAACTCCAGCTCCATCACCAGCCACAATAACGCGCCACCATCTCCCTTTCACCCATCTCTTCCTCCTCAGTCTCTACTTTCAAGAACAACACCATCCATTATTGCCTCAACACCAACAACAATGGCGACAGCGGCAGCGACCACAGCAGCCATGGGCGGGACCCATCTATCACCAGCAGTGCAAGAGCAGATGGGGTTTGTGGGTGACACTCGTGGACATGCGCGCACCTACCCACTCTCGCGTAGGGTTTCAGTTCATGAGACTAGCTTCTCTTCGTCCCATCATGGTTCGAAGCACAAGGCTGTGCACTCATTGGATGGCCAGAACTCGACCTCGACTTTGGATGGAGTCAATCAGACAGAGTCTATCGTGCCACCAATAGAAGTTCAGAGTAAGAGGAGAAAAAGTGTTTGCAAACACTCTCGTCCCTCAGGAGGATCACCCATGACCGGCATCCATGTTTTCGATACCTCGGGAGGCATAGTTCATGGAGACACGCCATCGTCTTTTTCCGAGTCTCCAACATCTGTCAATGTTCCTTCGTTCACATTCTCGCCACCAGAACAACAGCCAAGGATTGCTGACAATCAGACTTCCGGACACACTACCTCGACGACGAATCCGCAAACCTTCATTGAGGGTCAAAAAGCTTTGGATTATGGAATCAGAGTTGCGCGGGTGGGAGGTGTTGGTGTGGCCCAGCATTTGCCGCTGAAAGTCCGCACAGTCAGCATAGCGGGGCCTTCTACGACAACCAACCATGGTGGCAACTTCAACGCCAGTGCTACATCATCTACACAACAAACATTGAGTCCAACCATAAGTTCTGCGGAAGGTCTTTCATTGGTTCAACAGTCACATATCGTGACTGGCCAAGGTATGACGCTGGCGCAGAGCTCTATGGTCATAACTGGCGAAGCGAGTCCCTTTGGGTCCTTGGATCCGAGGAAGGGCCGTAGACGATCGTCCTTGAAGACTACCCCCAAGAGCAAGAGTCAGTCGGGAGTACGTGTCCAATTTGACATTCAACATTCGCCGACAGGACCAAGCTTTTCGGCCTCCGGTAACCAGGATTCTTTGACGCCACCAATACAGCCGGGAAGCTACACGACCACAGAAAATGTCCATCAGGGCGCTTGGATAAATATGGCGATGCAACAGCAGCCACCGACAGGCGATATTTCAGTGGCGAAACTTGCAGAAAACCCTTCAATGGCTTTGCTCAACCCTGTAGTTCAGAAGCATTCATCGTCCCCTCACCCCCCGGATGCTTCTGGTCGCTCAGGACAGTCGACAGCTCTTCCAGCATCATCCTTGGCTTTGTCAGCCGAACCAGGATCCTCGAGCCAAGGCGGCGCTGTTTACTGGCCGATGGCGACAGACTTAAATCAAGCAGCGTGCTCAGGCCCAGACTCTCCCGCATTGGATTCAACACTCCTTCAGGATACCCAACAAGCTCGGCGTAACTCTTGCCCTCCTGGGTTTATTGAGTGTTTCAGCAAAGGACTCCAGATTATTCCCGATCCTCCATCTTTGAGCAGCCAACCTTCTGTTAACCAAGGTGACATTGCCGTTTTGCAACTTCAGCAAGAACTTGAGCACCGCTTGCAACTACAGCAACAACAGCAACAGTTTCAGCAGCAGCAATTTCAGCTTCAGCTCCAACACCAGCATCAGCAGCAACTACAACAACAACTTCAGCAGCAGCAGTATGAACAGCAGTTGTTCTTTCCTGTTCGAGAGTTCCAGGCTTCCACAACAGGATCATCTTCACCATCCACAGTCATGGTTCCTAAGACAGATGCGGATCCTTTCACTCGACGAGAGCAGCCTTTCGGGATTGTCTTTTCGGAAGGACACGTTGCAGAGCAGCGAGAGCAAGGCTTTGGTCTGTCACTGTCCACGGACTCTCTTGCCGCTCCTGATCACGAAACAAAAGCATCGGACATGGATGCTCAGGAGCTGAAAAGAGCACATCTATCGGCATCTGGACATCGCCATTCTCTCACGGACCCCTACCACCTCCCTCAGTTGCAGACTCCCAGGCTCTTAGCCCAGCAACAGCACCAGATTGGGCAAACGCCGTGGTCGCGCACACGAACAGCCTATAGTGTTCGGCCAGCGCGGTCGCGCCTGTCTCTTCCTGTAACACTGCAAGACGTATGTTTTAAGCTATTGCTGTGAGATAGGCAAATGTATACAATGAATGAAGGCATCAAAGACTAACAACCCAGCCTCTGTTCTTTTTTTCTTACCAGACCTTTGGAAGACGCTATTCTGAACCTTGCAGTATTTCCAAGGATCTCTCTGGCGCGTTAGCACAACAGAATGTTGTCCCTTTGTTTGATGGAAATGAACTGTCTTCCTCCTCTCCCAACGCCAGCCTGTACCACTGGCAATCTGACCATGAGGCAACTCTGGACGCTACCTTTGCAATCGACCCCAATCTGCCGCCCAAAGCTGAGGACATGCCTCTCTCAACATCACTCCATCCACTCGATGCCTTAGCGAGCAATGCCTCGGACCTTGACCAATCGTCTTTGCTTCTTCCAGCATATGCATCCTCTTCCCACATGACGACCGCACCAGCCTTTGGCCAACACATGCCACTCCATTCTATCCCAACTGCCATGACGGCCTCTCCCGCGTCCTCGATATCACCGTCTCCGTCTCCCTCTTCCTCGCCAGTCACAAGTAGAGACATCAGAGAGTTTCCTTTTGGGAATGCCACGTCGTCTTCTCCTATGAGCGACGGTGGATCAGCGACGTATGGTGGTCCGAGCCCTCCTGTGTGGGAAACACCTTCCACTGTAGCGATGGCCGTTACACTTGGCCCATCCATGGAGGCGCCGCTATTGATGCGTACCCACAGTTTGGACTCGCTGATGTTGCAACCAAACAGTATGCGCGAGAGTCCAGCTATGCTGATAGACCCAAACGCGTCGCTTGCCTCTCCTCGAAGGCACTCCCAAGGCCCGTCGTCGTCTTTATTAGCTGAACAAGGACCTCAGACGCACTCTTCGCTTGTCCCGCAACTCATTCGACAGGATTTTTTGCGAACACAACCATCCTACTTTCCGTCACCAGTTTTTCCTCCTCCTCCTTCACCTTCATCGCCAACCGCATTAGAAAATCCACTCAGCGTACATCCGCTTGAACAGCATGGTCAACAACACCAACTGCAACAACAACAACTTCGGCAACAGAGACAACAGCAACATCAGCAACAAAAGCACACCTTGCAGCAAGGCCAAGCCTGGAACGCGACACTCCCTATCATGTTTCAATCACCGCAGCCAGTGTCTCCTCACTCGATTCAGCGCCAGCAGAGCGACGTATTAAGCCATGGATCCCCCAAGATTGTAATGCCTTACGAGGAGCTGGAGCAAAACATCAACTGGGATCAGAGCCTTGCAGCGATGAGCCACTTTGCGATATTACAGCAGAAGTTACCCCTTGCCCGTCAGCAACAACAACAACAACAGCAGCAACAGCAACAGCAGCAACAACAAGGGACCCAACAGCCGCTTCATTCACAACCTCAATCGACGCAACAACAGCTGCACCTTCAACATCAACAGCAGCAGCAACAGCAGCAGCAACAGCAGCAGCAGCAACAACAACAGCAACTACAGCAACTACATCAGCACCATCAGTCGCAACAACAACAACAACAACTACTACTACAGCAACAACTTGAGCACCAGCAGCAAACACCACATCCACTTCCGCAATTGCAAGCACCACTATTGCAACAACACCAACATCAACAACCGCGACAAGTGAATCCTCCGTCAACCTTGCTACCACCACAACCCCTGACCCTGAACCCGCTTAGTGGGTCGCCAGCTCACTCTTCTGCGCCCGAATCAACGCCGACCTTGAGTTTCAAGGATGCCAGAGCATTTGAGGAGTACAAGCATCAGCAGTTTATTCTTGAGCATCAGCGTCTCCAGCAGCGACAAGAACTTGAGTTTCTGAATGACCAAAGGAAGGCCAAGTTAGACAAGGAGAACACGGGAAGTCAGGGTAGCATTGCAGCTCTTCAAGGTGAACTTCAACGGCAACCCAGCCGTTCCTTGGGTTTTGATGACAAGTCTATAAGCGTGGATCGAGTGAGTGACCATGTTGCGATTGCAGCTGCCCTAGTCCCTTCACCGTCGCCGTCACCATCTCCGTCAGCCTTGAGCGAGTTTTGAGACTGCCGAGTCCTTTTTTTTTTTTTTTTTTTTTTTTCTTTTCTTTTCTTTTTTTTTTTTTTCTTTCTTTTTTCGATTTTTTTTTCCAGGTCCGAAATAAAAGCACAAAAGCCGTTTGGACTGTTGAGGTCCCTATGGAGCTTCATTTTGACTCTTTTTTCATTTTTTCACAAAAATGCAGCAGTCGCGTTTATGGGGACGCGTTTGTTTTGAATGTGTATCAGCCAAGCCACATCTCACACATGTATTTAACTAACGCTCTTGAGAAAATTTTTTCCTCTTCCTTTAACCCTTTCCTTTCCTACACATTCCCACACATCGAATCTTTCCTACTCTCACGAATGGTAAGCAATCCAATCCAAACTCAATCCTTCCAACTGCAATCATCCCCACTCCTATCTCTCTCACACACTTGTTGGTTTCGTTTGTACGGATGATGTTTTTAAACAACGAATTTCTTCACCTGAAAGACCATGTTGAGTATTCTTCACAGAGCTTTTTAACCCTGACCCACATACAAACAAAAACAAGCATTTTAATGAGAGAGATCCACATCCCTCCCCATTTTGTATTGTAACCAATTCACTGCACTGTCGTTGGTGCATGTTTGAGAAAAAGTTCTAACGATTTTTTGTTATGTCCTTTCTCTATCTCTTTCAGGTTGATCTTGACTGTCTCTGTTGCTGAGGGGTCTTGTTGACTAGGACTGACGAACGAGGATGATTCCGGCAAGCAATTGCAGTTATATATATCAATGGTGAATCAATGGCGGGCGTTTGATGCTAAGAGGGTCTCAAGGGGTGCAATTTAGCCAAAAACAAAACGAGACGGTGGAAACAACGGCACGCCAACGACAATGAAGAGAAGAATCCCAAGATGATGTTACTCTTTTGCTATTCTGGCACCTCTTATCTCAAGGGCGACCCCGTTGAAGTTCACACTTCTTCCGCGTCGTTTCTAATGTTCACAACCTTGACTAACTGATTGGACATCATTCTCTTCATTTTCATTGTCGATGTGGTTTGGATTTTGTCGAAAATTCGCTTAGTTTTAACTGGTGAAAAAAGGGGGTGGGTGTAATTTTGCAAAAAAAATAAAGAACAATCGAACAAAAACTTCTCAAATTACTTTGTGAATGATGATCTTGGTCCCAGTATCCACGTTTGGTTTGTGAACCGAGAATATAGATGATTGGAAATCTTCTCGTGGCTGGGGTACCGATTTGGGATTTAATTACTTTTTCGTTGCAGTGTTATTCGATCCTCTGAAGTTTATCTCCTGGGTCTCTTGCCAATAGAATGCGGGTTTCGATACCCAAAGAACTCATTGAGGAACGGAGCGCAGATTACACTCTCTTTGATATTGATCTGCCACTCCCACATACCCGCTCCTTCCATCAAGAGCCTGCATTATGAAATTCATTTCTTTTCGGTTAAGCTAATCTGTGTCGCACAGCTCCTCGTCTATTCACACTCTTGTCGTCTTACTTTTTATGCACTTCATTTTTGTTTTTCTTTTCACCTTCATCTTTAATTGGCCTTCACTCAGGTGAAAACTACAAAATAAAAAAAAAATGAAAAAAATAAAATAAATAATTCATTCTGTTGGTGGTATCCATGCGCTCGAGCAAAGAAGTATGAGAGAGACACAAGAAAGCCATCGAAAAAATGGTTCCTGAATCTAGTTCAAGACGTTGTCAATTGCTGTGCCGTCCTTTTTTTTTTTTTTTTTTTTTCTTGAGGTTCACAAAGTCAAGTCTGTTGTTCCAGTAAAAAAACCATTAGCCTTTCATTTATGTTTATATTGATACATTGCGGCAAATTTGTACTACAGGTGGAGGGGCGAGCAGATGCGTTCGATAGTGCACATCACACTTTCTTTCATAAAAAAAAAAAGAAATAAAATAAAAAAATTGCGACATTGGCGTTTAGGATATGCTGGGTGATACGGATTAGGTCTCCACCCTGGCACACCTTACGGTCCTTGTTCCTATAGGTATTGGGCGCTCTTGACTTCAGTTATTTTTTCTTGGCTTTTCATACACCTCCTTGCCGTCTTCAGCTCGATTCACTGACAATAGACAACACACCGCCCGATTCGGTAGAAACTGAAAACGCGCCGCCCGATTTGGTGAAAGCAAAACATATAACACTTGGGCGTCAGCCTTTCGTCCACGCCCAATACAGTTGTACATCAAGCGTGCTCCCGTCTCGAGTGCTCTCTTCCGTGCCGTATGTTGCCCCTGATACGAGACCCGGATCCCGTTCCTGCATCGCCTATCATCATCGACGTCATAACTTGTGATAGGGGAGAAGGCATAAGATCTGGCGATATGACATGGGCGCTCCTGCGTTCTTTAAGTGTTGACGGATTCCCACAGGCTAACCATGAGTCGAATCGAGATACAGGCATCCTCGCAAGTCCGAGATGGGTTGGCGGGTTGTCTGCTTCCGTTCCGATATCAATGTCGGCCGATCGATCGGAGGCTAGGAACTAAAAAAAAAAAAAAAAAAAAAAAAAAAAAAAGATAGCAAAGAAATACGAGTTAGCAGGTTTTAGTTATATATCGTGCTTCTTCCAGAGGCATCAGAGAGCATTGATCAATAACTTGCCTCGATTCACCGTGAAGTCGCGCTACCGCACCAGGTCAACTCGAACAAGTCTCTGTGTCCACAACGCAGCCATCCTCTTGACCTTGATCCGCTTTATGAAGTGCTCGAAAGTCCAAATGAAGCCCAATTTTTTCTGCTCAGGGCATGAATTATGTCAATCTGTGCCATACTTGTAGCCATGTGGAGATATATTTGCGACACTTTCCGGAGGACTTTACGAATATGGCTGTTTCGCTCTCGGCGCAGAACTCATTCTGGGGAACGTGCCACCGTCCTGGCTCCGGAGGGTTCATACGACATAGAGGCAGCCACCACAAATGGCAGTCTCAGCTTTGCCACCATATCCTTTTTCTGGACACGTTCGCCGGGAGTGGGTTTGTTTGATTGTCACCCTCGTTTGTTGGGTCCTATTTTTAAGTAATTACATACTTTTATTAGTTGAGTGAACATGATCCACCGTAAGTCGCAACAACGCCTGATTGATTAATTTACGTTGAGTTGACATCTTGTATCAACTGATATACTACTCAACCTCGTCGAGCGGCAACGGCACCGTTATTGATAGTTTCTTGGCACCATAGTCCGTTCTGGCTATTACAATCTGGTGCATCATATCCCTTGGAAGACCGGAAATGCTAATGTTATTGGGGTAATCCTCTGCTGTACGAGAGGTCCAGGAAGGCTGTACTGGAACTGCTGTTGGCGAGCACTGCTGTTGGCGAGCACTGCTGTTCGTCAACGATCCCAGTAATACACTACTTGCCGAGCTTGCATGACTTGGACTTTCAGAGAAACTTTTTTGTTTTAACGCTTGAAGCTGGTGCCGCAGACTCTGACAGTGTAAATGGCCTATTGGAGAGGGTGAAGGTTCAACATGTCAAGGTCGTCAATGACATCTCGATCCTTGGCTTGGTCACAATCTTCATCGTTTTCCGGAGGCTCCTTGATTTTCCTGAGGAACTCTTTCTCCTTGTCGATAATATTCTTGGCCTCTTCCAACACCTTTTTCATCAATCATATCTTCATCCTGTTCCCGAACGAGACCCTCTCATACTCCTTGACTGTGGTCCCTGCAGCCTGAGCTTCCAAATCCACATCCATCTTCAGCGGGTATACCATCTCTCCTTCCCTTCCCCACCGGATCTGTCCTGGACGCTGAACTCTCGCCTTTCGCCTCGTCTCAAGTTTCCCTGCCACAGGATACCTCTCGGGTTCACCGATCCTTCTGCCCGTGATGTGAATAGTAAGGGATTTAATGCGCACCACTCTAGAGTACTTGACTGAAGAAAAAACGTACAGGTACATTTACGAAATAATCCTTCTTCAAAAGCAAGTGGAACGTAGTAAAAGAAATTTTTGCAAAAGTTACAACCGATTAATAATTACCTGGTGGCGAGCTGCATTCCGTGCGCCTTATAAAACTCAACAATCTTTGATGGATTTAAAAAGACTCTGATGACCTCTCGACGAGTGGTCACAGTTTGGGTGTGGGGCAGACGGGTCATGAGGGGCTTCCCATTTACCTGAGTAATCTGATATTTGCCAATCTCCACTCCGCACAGGACCCCGTAGTATTCCAACGCATTCAAAGGCGGGGAAGGGGGGAGGTATTTTCTGCCGAACGATGTGATGGGTGACAGGCGACATGTATGCATGTGATATCCCATTCCACGGAGCATCGTGTTAGGGAGGATGCAGAATGGTTCCAACATCGCCATGTGGCGGTATTGATCGTCTTGACGCGAACGACCCAGTTGCTCTTGCAAGTAGTGAGACCTCGGATTCGAATGGTGGACATCGCAATGCTCCCTTGCTCCTCAGTAAAATCAACATCTTGGGGATGCAGACTTACCCGCCTAGTTTCCGTTGACTCGCTTGTGCTTTCAGATTTTGGGGATAGTCCGAATCGAGTCGTCCGATTATAGCACGCAAGGCCATACCAGTTTTTTTAAACTTGGACTCGAAGATATTCTGAAAGGGGGAAGAAAAAGACACCAAATAATATATTTTTTTCGTCGGTTATTACCCATGGTTCTTTCGTTCCAATAAAAGGAATAAAAACAATGGCAGTTCGAAACCTAATTGCTTACCAACCCATTTGCCCGGATTCTTTTTCTGTCCAGCAGCTCGATCCTTTCCCTCTTTTAAAATAGCTGCGATTGGTGACTTTTCTTGCTCAACTTCCTCCGCTACCCGTGGATGATGGAGGAACCGTTAGATGGTCGAAGCTATTGATATCAACATGGTCCCATGAGTCGATTTGTTGAACTGATTTTTACGGTGCAGATCCTTTTCGGGGGCACATGGTCGTTTCGGGACGACCTCTTGACAATAAAACGGACATGACGATACACAGAGGGTCTCGGTTGTGAGGATTTGTTTTAGTGGGTATTTTGAAAGAGAACCTCCGAAGGATAGGACTTTTCAGATTTTACATATACGGATGTGGAATATGGCTTTTTAGCGATGTAGCCGGCGCTCAGCAATTGCTTACTTGAAAAAATTCGATAGAACGTTCAATGGCGAGGACGATTACGCATCATGGAGTTGCGTATCCGCGTTTGGTTGAAAGTACAAATTAGTTGGCGGTGAGGGTACTCAACTCGTTCGCATCGATCAGTTTCTCTACGCGTTTGTTGAATGGTTGGCGTTTGAAAGCTAAATCGCATGTTTAAGGTGTGTTGTCCTTTATTGGTGCTCCCTCATAGGCGCGGAGGATAACGAGCACGATCGGCGTCTCGTTCAAGGTCTAGAAAAATAGCCTTGAAAACCGCGGTTTCTGGAGTGTGAGAAACTTGCTACAGAGGCTGGTTATACGATCGCCATAGTGAGGGCTTTACTCCTTAGAGAACTTACGTCGCTTTGTGTAGCGACATTGTGGATGCGACTTTGGCGGTTTGAGCATTCAGGTGGAACGATGCACAACGTTAATGAGAAAGAGGAATGGGAGAACCATGCTCCTTACGCGTCCACGCGTGTTTTTGTGTCAATTAATGCCTCACAAAAAAAAAGGAATCTCACGGAATTCTAATTTTTTTAGCCAGACATACACATGCTGCATGCTATCGATTGAATTAAGGTAACTTTTTTATGTGCAAGGAACAAAATTCAATCAACTAAGCTCCTATTTGCGAGGGGCCTCCATATCCTCAACAATGGACCAGACCTCATCAATGATCTTCTTCTGTGCAGCAGCCGCGGCCTCGGGGGTGGTGCTGCCATCCTCACCGCAGCACCCACGGATTGTTAAGAAGCGACGCCCAGTCAAGAGCTGACCATCCGTGACCTGACGACCACATCCGTCCACCACCACTCCGCCCGCCTCACGCACAATAACGATTCCCGCGCACACGTCCCTATTATATAAGAAATAAAAATAGATTAGGGGTGATCGATTGACTTGAACAATTAATAACGCGAGAGCACGACGAAAGTAAATGGTTTACCATTCCCAGCAGCCGACTTCCCAGTAGACGTCGATCTGGCCCTGAGCAACAGCCATCATGTTCATGGCAGCACTTCCAAGACAACGGATACCGTGGGCATGACCGACAGCGCGACCGGGGGCCAAGGAGGAAGTGTCTCTGGCGGAGAGGTTGCGCATCGACTTGACCTTAGGATCAATCACTTCTGTCTTGCGGTCCGATCCGTATTCGCCAGCAACCAGAGCCATCGACAGCGAGGGCAGTGGGGGAGCAGGGTGAGGGTAAGACAGTGGCAGGCGTCTGCCCTGTTGTCTGGGATTCTCGTCAATCTTGGACAAGTATGCTCCCTGTCCCTTAACCGCCGTGAACAGCTATGTAAAGCGAGTTAGTCCAATTCGTTTAGTATTTTTTTTTTTTTTTTTTTTTTTTTAAAAAAAAAAAAAATGCCAGGTTGATAAGATGTGTTAAGAATACAAACAGAGTCAATAGGTTTAATCGCGATAAAGATAAAACAGAAATTAACCTGGTTCAAAATGGGGTTGTAAATAACTCCCACGACTGGCTCCTGGTTAATCGTGAGACCGATCGAAATAGCAACAAAGGGGAACCTGTAATCACGATAACATCAACAAGTAGGGCGAATTAGTTTTGGTTTGAACGCTGCTGTACTCCGTCGCAGCCAATGCCGATACAACGTGGACCGGATCATTCACTCTCTGTTCTTCGTTCCTTCGTCTATGCAATATTTTGTTGAGTGATGGACGATAAAGCAACGTACCCATGGACAAAGTTGGTAGTGCCATCAATGGGGTCGACGATCCAGGTAGGCGCATCTGTCAGTCCACACTCCTCTCCTCCAGCGACAGTCTCCTCTCCAATGAAACTATCCTCCGTGGCACACCAAGAAAAAAGCAGCAGGAAAGCCCTGTTAGTTCTTTTGACACGTCTATTATACATCGTAGATCGGCGTTCATTTTGCGGTCCTTCGAAATAGCGAGAACGTGAGAAAAAATAAAAGAGCAGCTTACGAGTGATCTTTCATCTTGTCGGCAATCTCGGCGCGGACCATCTTCTCGACCTTCTGGTCCCACTCAGTGACAAGGTCGGCGGTGTTGCCCTTCTTGACGAGGAGCGCGCTGCGTTCGGGCGAGAAGCGTGTATTAAAGCCCTCGAGGATGACGGGTCCTGCCAACTGGGCGAGATGGATGCCGAATTCGAGGTATGACTCAAGCTCCTGTGTCAAGTAATTGTATGCCATTCTTGTGTCTAGTTTGGAGGGTTGGAGGGTTAGAGGCGTTGATGAGAGAGGGAGGGAGTTTGAATGGAATGAAGAGAGGAATGTGACGGGGAGGTGTGTTAACTTCATTTTTTAAGTGCCAGTAGGAAGTTGGACAGAGGAGCATGAGTGGGACTGCGAAAATGATAGAGGAGAGGGGAGAAAAAAAGTCGATTGAACCACGAGGGAGAAAAGAAAAAATGAAAAAGGTAGCAACCTTCTTCTTTTAATTCCTTTTCTCTCATCAGAGAGACAAACAAAAACCATGAGTGAGAATCAACACTATTCTCTTTTAACAACAACCGTCAACGCTGCACACACGTTTAATTGAAAGTACTTTACTTTTTTTCTTCCGCGATTCTTTTATTTTGTTGCTCAATATGGTTTATACTTTAAACGCTTTGCTGATATCATCTTTCACAATAGCATCATACGCACATCGAAAACACTTCTGAATCTCAGCCACATGAGTAGCGCGACAGTTGCCTGTAACATTCCTGCCAGTGATAAACGGGTCCAAGACACACATCTGCCAATCCTTGGGTCGACTGTCCCTTCGACTGCGTGGTGGGGGTGAGACACTCCTGTTCCTGATCACACCTAGGCGCGGATTGACTTCCCAAATTGTGTAGTTGAATGTGTGCCCAAAGTACATGCAGAACTCTGTCAGCAGCTGTCCTGCCGATTCGGTGTTCTTGGCAGCCAATGCGGTATAGTTCCTTGGTTCTTTGTCGAAGGCGCAGTGGTAGCCGTCGATCGTGCGGGTGACCATCTTGTCCGCGCTTTGTTGCTGGAGCCGCGGGAGAACAGGAGGGGAAGTGATATCTTGAAGGAATACGATGAGCATCATGGTGAGCGCGTAGGACGACAGGTATCCCGTGCTGCCGCCCAAAATCCCATTCTTATCCGCTAAAGTGCGAAGGCCGAACCAGATGTCCAAAAACCGACTGTCGATTCTTTGGTAGGCATTGATGAGCTGAGAGTTGAAGACGCCCATGGGTTGGTTGATGCTCATATCACATCGGATCCCATGGCCGGTAAACGAGACGATGGGGACTCGGGCGTTGGCGATCGTCTTGATGGGACCCCAACCTGATGCTTGGAGGTTGCTGGCCAGCTCGTGGATGGGTTCTCTACCCAAGTCCCTAAAGTTGAGCACCGTAAAATCGGCGTCGCTGGTGAGCGTGCTCAGTCCTGACTCGAACGACCCGAACAGACAGACCTCGGCATGCGGTTGACGATGGTGACGGCGCAGAAGTGTCTCGAGGGCTTGACGGAGCGTTTCCACATTGCGCCGAGCACCTGCAGTCGCCGCTTGCAGCCTGAGTTGAGCCAGATACCGATCGATACTCCTGTACCGGATTTCGTCAGTGCGTTCCTGAATTCGCTGCATCCCGGCGAATTGTACATCCAGAAGACTCATTCCTCCCATCACCACCTGCAGATGCCCTAGCTCCCGTTCCTGTGTCTCCGCCTCTTGTTTCGCTTTCTTCTCCTTCTCCTTCTCCTGCTGCTGAAGTTGTCGAATCAGGGCCTTTTGTTGTTCCAACTCACGTGCTCGGGCCCGTGCCGTCTTTTGTCGCTTCTTGGCATTGTGCTCCTTCGAATACTTGGTCACGCCCAGGGACCCATCCGCCAGATAAGATGCGTATCCCCCCGAGCCTCGTCGGTTCGTCCAGCAATTTACCCTCAAGTAATAGATCACCGCCGCGATCTCATCCTGGTACTCGCTTGGGACGTCCTCGGCATACTTTTCCAAAAACTCGTTGATGTGACGACTGCCCAAGGGCGGTAGATAGATGTAGTCGTTGGTTCCAAGATAGTCGCCGGGCCGGGACTTGACTGGAGTCTTGTAAGGAAAGGAGGAGTCGTAGCAAAGGGCGGGCAAGCTGCGCTTGAGGCCTGTAGTGCTGTGCAGCCCATGTTTTTGAATGTAGGCTGCCATGTCGGAAAACTGGGAGTGAGGTTTGTTGAGAAACATTTGGCGGACATGAGCGAATGTTGTCGCGAGATCGTGAAGAAGGTAGTTGTAGTCTTGGGTGCCGCTTTTGCCTGCGACCTCAAATAAGATCGCGTCAAGCAAACTGTAAATGAAGGTTTCGCTGGTTGTCATGGGTGTTCCAATGAATGGGGGCAAAGAGAAAGGGTCGGGTATAGATTTCTTTTGGGCTGAATGCAGTTGTAGTGGTGAATAGGCGGCGAGGAGCGACAGTGTGAGGGCAAAAGTAAAGGCAAGGAAAAGGAAGGCACGAAATAACCATAAAAAGCAGGAGAAAAGTGTTAGAAGTTTACTGATTAATTAGCCCTGATTTTGATACATCAAACAACGTTCTATTTTGTTCCTGAATTTGGTCACACGTTAAACGTCTTGTTGATATCGTTCTCCTCCAGGGCTAGATATGCCGACTGGAAACACGCCTGAATCTTGGCCACATTCTCCTTACTACAGTTGCCCGCCACGTTCCTGTCCGTAATAAAGAAATCCGAAATACAGATCAGCCACTCTTTGGGTCGACTGTCCGTCCGACTGCGTGCTGATGGAGTGATGTTGCAATCCTGGATCTTACCGAGCGATGGGTGGACTCCTTGGGTAGCACAATTAAAGACGTATCCGTAAAAGTAAAAGAAGTCGATCAACAGTTGTCCTGAAGAGTGTCTGTTATCGGTGTCATAGCTTGTGTAGATGGTTTTGGAGTCGAATGAGCAGTCGTGTCCGTCGATGGTGTGTATGGTCACCATTGGGCTTTGTTGAAGTCGTGGGAGGATACTCGGGCTAGTCACATCCTCTAGAAAGATGATCAACATCATGGTAAGGGTGTAGGACGACAAGAATCCTGCGCTTGCAGAGATGATATCGTATTGCTTGCCGATTTGCTTGATGGAGAACCAGAGTGTCTTGAACCGGTCGTCAATGTTGAAGTAGGTCGAAATGAGTTTGGAGTTGTGAACGCCCATGGGTTGTTTCAAGTTTACGTCACACTGGATTCCGTACAGTTTTCAGGAGCCGATGGGAACTCAGGCACGGGGTATGGATGTCACGCGCTGGTAGCCAATGTGCCGAAGAACGGTGGCCAGCTCGACAATTGGTGGGCAATGTGGCGAAAATACACGGATTGTACACCGTCATCTCGGCATCACTGCTCATGCTGCAGAATCCCGAGGCAAAGGAACCGAAAAGATGTACCTCAATGCTGTAGTCGCGGAAGTGCTCCCGTATTCTCATATCCACAACTTGTCGGATAGCTTGCATCTCACTCTTCCTGTGGTGTCGCGGCTTGGGTGACCCGCAGCTTAAGATAGGCATGGTCGTTCTGGAACATCTCAGGGACTTTTTACGCGTAGTCATCGAGGAATTCTTGGGGCGAGGAGCTCTTGAAACCCGCCAAACCACAAAGTCGTCGACATAGGAGCAACCCCCATCCTGGTGGTGCTCATTCCAAGAGTCGTAGTCGACGAAATCCTCGTTGCAATTGCGATGCACGAAAAGTTTTATGATGTATGGATAGATCTTGAATGAGCCACACTCCAATGACTCGATATAGCTTCCGACGCACTAGGGGTCGTCTAGGTGGCGCTGTCGAATATAGATGTTCAAGGGTACATCCAGAAGGTCGTTGCGATCCTGTTCGTACATCTCGCGGACTCGTCGGAAGCAGCCTGCGAGATGAGCCTTCGTGAATCGCCGTATCCTGCCCGATGCAACTTGGCTCGAGCACTCGAAAAGAATCAAGTTGAAGAGATACTCGATAAAATGGGGTCGAGACATCCTGAAGATATGCTTGCTGGAGCGACTCGACCCGGTCGGGTCGGGGGAAGTTCTTGAAGGTCTTGAAGGAACCATAGGTCTGTCGCTGAGATAGACAATTTAACGCCACCAACCTTCGCGTTGATGACGCAAATGAAGGCAATTTCGATCGCAGGTGTTGCACATGACGCGTATCGTGCGCTTTGCGTGGACCTTTTTCTCTCACTGGTCCCTGATACGTCCTCCTTGTACGCACACACACGTCGATACACGGGTGGACTACTCTTCTCGCACACATTTGATAGTCCTTATTCTCGTCGCTTTTTCTTGCTTCTTCACTTACTTTCACGACCAGGCTACGACTCTCTCTTTCGCCAACTAAGGACCTCCACTTGCACCACCACCAGCACCATCACCAACACCAACACCAACCAAGCAACACAACACCAACACTACAACTAATAACCATCCCAACATGAGTTCCATCGGTACAGGGGTAAAGCCAACCAGTCAAGCCCTGCTCGGTCACATGGAACTACTTAATGCCACGGAGGTGGACTCTTTAGACATTGGGACAGTATGCTAATCGACGACTTCTTTTTTTTCTTTCTCGGCCTCGCCAATTTGGTTAATATAGTACGACGTTTCCGTATCAACATACTCGCCTGACGGCCGAGTCTTCCAGGTCGAATATGCCGGCAAGGCTGTCGAGAACAGTGGGTACGTTTTATCTCAAAGCGCGAGGCGTTACTTTCTCGGGATGGGCGCAATTGATACAGGGGCATTACTGGATTACACACGACACAGCGACAAGGGGAGACACGTCAATTGACACGGTTATCTCATTTTCGTATTAATTAGAACTGCCATCGGAATTCGCGTCAAGGATGGTGTGGTCTTGGCTGTCGAGAAGTTGATCCAATCCAAGCTTCTCGTTCCCGGTGCCAACCGCCGTATCCAGAATGTCGACCGTCACATCGGAATTGTACGTCTTTTTCAAGTGTTTATGCTGTACAGGAAGTCAAGGATTCGTCTGATTACAAAGAGGAAAATGTTGGCCATGAGACTAACGCCCGATATCTTTGTGAACATTAATGATGCGATATATAGGCCACCGCTGGATTGTTGGCAGATGGTCGCCATATTGTGAAGCGCGCCCGCGAGGAAGCACAGAGCTGGAGAGATGTCTATAGATTGCCCATTGACGGCAAGGTAACTATCACAAAGACGTGGCCATAGGACGCTTTGCACCTATTGCCTGTACTTCATCTGACGCCCAATCTCCTCTACATTGCCTTTCTCCTAAATCACAAACGTTTCCTTTTGGTTCATCGTAGAACATTGCGTCGCGTGTGGGCGATTATGTTGCGGCTTATACCTTATACTCGAGCGTGCGTCCCTTCGGAAGCAGCACGATCATTGCCGCTATGGACAGCACCGGCCCTAAACTCTATATGGTCGAGCCCTCTGGCTTGTACTGGGTACGCTATGCCAATACTGATGCAGCAAAAAAAGCGCGCATGGCAATAACTTACGTTACTGAACGACTTAACTGACCTCATTTTTCATTTTTCATTTTATTGGATTAGGGTTACCACGGAACTGCAATTGGAAAGGGACGTCAGGTGGCCAAGACCGAGATTGAGAAGTTGAACCTCGAGGAGATGACATGTCGCGAGGCAGTGAAGCACGCCGCTCGCATGTGAGTTTCGCATTTCTTATCTTTTCTTTTTTTCCACTTGACAAATCTTAAGCAAAGATGTGTGATTATTAACACTTTCCCTCCCGCTTTATGAACTAATCCAAAAAAAATAGTATCTACAATGTGCACGATGATGCCAAGGACAAGGAGTTTGAGCTGGAGTTGAGTTGGGTCTGCGAGGAGTCAAAGGGATTTCATCAGTTTGTTCCCAAGGAGATTGCAGATGAAGCAGAGGCTCTTGCAAAGGCTGCCTTGAACGACGACGATATGGACGATGATTAAACAACTCGTCATAACTTTTCACAAATCGCCCTTCAAGAATGAGGAGAAGGGAAGGGAAAGCTTGCAGGACTCCTGGACAAAAGCAAAAATGCAGGATAGCAACTTTCTCTGAATATCATCTGCCAAATAAAAAAAAAATGGGTGAAGTGAACATTACGATGATCTGGATCTAGGGCAGATATGTTTTTTTTTTTTTTTTTTTTTTTTTTTTTTTTTTTTTTTTTTTTTTTTAGTTTTGGTGTTTTTTTTGGTCTTTATTTTTGTTTTCAACAAAGAAAAAAAGATCTAAGGAATGTGTTTTGTTTTTTTTTTTCTCCGATTTATGTATGTTTTTAGGGAAGGGTTGATGTGTTGGTACAAGCAAAAAGCAAAAGAGAAAAAGAAAAAAGAAAACAGGAACGAAAACGAAAAGAAAGAAATCGAAAGAAAACAAAGGGTATGGTACAAGGTATTTGGTCGGAGAGAAGAGAGAATGAGTCTGTATGTGTATGTATTTGAGAGGCGGCGGCATCGATCAGCGACGAGACCAGAGGCCAGAGAGACGGTTCATGACACCGTTGCGGGACTTGCGACCAGAGACGGGGAAGTCCTTCTCAGAGAAATAGTGTCCATCGGTCATATCGCTCATCGTCCAGGGAGCCACCTCGCTACTGTTGTAACTGGTGACAGATCCCAAAGTCCCCGCAGAATTGTTCTTGGAATGAATGGCAGACGGCTCGGGACTCTCGCGTCCAGAGGTGTACGACCAGAATCGAGAGAATCGACCCGACACGGTCGCGCTTCCCGAAAAGGAGGCGCGGTGCCTCGTATAACTGCTGTTATTACTGCTGTTGTTGTCAAGCTTGTTCTGGAAAGACGAAGCAGAGATCAGTGGAGGCGAAAAAAAGGAAGCGTCCAGAGGCTCCTGCATGCTGCGACGGCGACGGGCTTTCATGTCCACGTCATGATGGCGTGAAGAGGTCATTGATCTCAGGTCAAGGGATGAACGAACGCCTGGCTCAGATGCTGAGGAGGCTCTACGCAAAGCAGCAAGAGACGAAGTAGAGGTTATATTCGCAGTAGGAGCCTTGATCTCGGATGACTCGACAAGGGTATCATCGGACGCGGGAAGAGAGGAGGACGACTGGATCTTGTCCAGCTGGGTCCCGCTGTCGTTGCCAGCCATAGCCATCATCGGGTGAACCAAGGTCGAGCAGGACGATTGACCGGATGACACAATCGTTTCTGATGTCGATGCATCTGAATCCCGTCGCGTCTTGTTGTCTGCGGTTGTCCTTCCTCCTGGAATGATTGCATCAAACACTGGAGGTGCAGCGCGCAACTGATCCAGCGATTTCCTCCTGTTGACAGCAAGTGCAGTCCTGGGAGACAAGGATCCTGTCCCAAGTAAGTCTACCGAGCGACGTCTTCCGCCAGGAGCTACAATAAGCGATTCTGTGGGATTGGGTGCTCCTGGAGTGTTGTCGGAAGGAAGCAACGCAGTCTGAGCAGCAACAGGTGGCTGAGTCTTGGTGAGAGAAAAGAGGTTGCTCAGCCTGGAGGGGGGCCCGAGAAGGTGAGAATCCGTCGACTTGTTCCGTGAGTGCAATGGCTCCGTCGACAGGGGAGGTCTTCCCAGATCGCATGATTGTCTAGGCAAATTGGACGCCACGGGTGAGGAAGGAGATTCGATGATACAGGGTAGACTCACACGACGTTGGTAGATGTTGCGAGATGTTGCTCCTGAGGGTGGTGGAGAAGAGACGTCGGTGCTGATGCGCGAGGGAAGTGGCCGAGAAGAAGATTCGAGTCCTGAGCGGGTGGGTGCCATGACAGCCGAGATCCTGCGACTAAAGTCACCACTACTCCTGGGACTTGTGAACGGATCACCGTTTCTCGAGTCACAGAAATCAAGATCAGGTGTGGTGACCTGCAGGCCACGTTGCATAGACAGATGCATGTGGAGCAAGGCAGCAACGTCTGGGTGATTCCTTGCTGTTGCAACAGTGTATGGAGTGGATCCGTACTATTGTAGTTATCGTAATCAAGCGTCATATGAGGGCGCATTGACCGGTTTGCCTGTGAGTTGATTATGAAATGAAAACTACAAAATGAACGCCAATCGTCATCCGATATCGCACTTTTTGTTTCTCTTCATCATTTTACCTTGTCGGCCAAATCAGGCGTTGCGCCGTGCCGCAGCAGGATCTCGACAATGGCGAGACAGCCATTCGCCGCTGCAAAGTGTAAAGGAGTTGATCCGGTGGTTCCTACTGTTTGACTAGAGTGGAGGCAAAAGAAACGAAGGAAAAGAAGAAAAAGAAGGAAAAGAAGGATTAGAAATCAATTCAGTCAAGTCCAGACCTTCCATGTCTCTCGTTATATCTTCTTTTGGACAAATTTGAGTGAACAAGAAGGGAAGGGAAGAGAGAGAGACAGTGAGTGAGCGCAGCGTGTCATGCGCATGAGATTGAAGCTGTATCGGGTCCATGTCATGTTGTGCGCATGCTGACCCTGTTCCCCCCGAGGAATACTCTGGGAAGAAACAAACACACAAACAAACCAAAAAAATCAGCCAAAACAAACAAATAAACAAACGCCGACAGAAAAGTGGTTTTTGTATAGAGTGGTTGAATCCCATCCCGCATGGACCAAGTCGCGCTTAGCAAAAGGGGTTCCAGGGGGTCAGGGGAGAGAAAGAACATTGGGGGGTGTAAATTTCAATCAATTATCGAATTCTCTTTGACAGAACAACTTACGCGCCGACGACTCTATCGCCACTGTACTTGCGAGGATACCGTCGAGAGTTAACATCAGCTCCGCGCTCGATCAGAAAGAGGACCACGGCCACATTCCCGTTGCTACAGCAGGCTGCATGAATTGGCAAGACCCCGTTGACTACAGAGTCGATCGGTTGTCCATTGTCCAGCGCAAATTTGACCAAGCCTAGGTGCAAAGGAAAAGTACACAGGAAGAACGTGAGAAGGATGTCGGTCAGTCAGTCCCTCAGTCAATCAATTAGGCAGGTTAGGGGTGCAATGTCGACTCGAAGGATTTTGGGGCTTTAGTTTTGCTTTTATTCTTCATCTCGAGGGAGGCCGGAGATGGATACTGTAGGTACGAGAGACAATGAAAGAATAGGACAGACAAGAAGAGAAGACAAAAAAAGGGTTCAAGAAAAATGAGTGGATTGAATGGGAAGGAGGGAAAGAAGGGTCAGAGGGAGAACAAAGGGAGCCAAGGAGAGACGGAGGCAGAGAAAGGGGGATCGAGGATTAGCGAGAATTTGACATATGCTAAGATTGGGATAGAAAGGGTTCATCTCTTCGTCCGATAGGAGCAAACTAGGATGCAACATAGGAACCCATCAATTTATTATCGATCGCCCTTGCGCATTTGATGTCATTGTCACCAAAATTGTCCGTCGCCACATCTGGGGTGCCAATGGGCTATTCAGCGTCATCGCCCCTCATTGTTGTTTGCGGGAGTAGAAAAGAAGCAGTAAAGAGTGTGTTATACTCATCATTCTTTTTGCTTTTTCCGATCCGGATTGTCTCAATGGGTGTTCGTATTGGAGTGGTGTAAGGTAATGGATTGGAGACCCAGTCCATACGGGAATGATCTGCGAAGAAGACAACAAGAATCAGCAAAACGGTCCTTTCTGCCTCGAAGAACTTGTGGGTGGATGGATTGTGCCTGTCTCTGAAAAGGGCAAGGGAAAAGGTCTCTTTTTTTCTTTTGTGCAACGATTGGAAGGCGTGGGTGGACGGAAACTGGGGCACGGGAAGGAAGGAAAGAAGTGGAAAAAAGGAAGGGGTAGTGGCACGGGTAACAAGGGGGGAGCTACAGTCTACTCCAGAAGCAACTCCAAGTTGTGCGGGGTACACCAACTGAGTAAAAAAAAAAAAAAAACTGTCTGCTTGAAAAGAGGGGTGGAAAGAAAGCTTCAAATCCATAAGAGAAAGAAGTTGGAGAAACGAACAAGTGTTAGAGGATTAGGGGGAAAGAGGGGGGGAGGGAATGGATTGAAGTGGTTGAAGAAGGGGGACATCTCTGCGTAATAGTAACATGCAAAAGGAAAAGAGACAGAAGGGGGATAAGGGACAGGAGGAAAAGACAAGTGCCCTTGATGCAGGATTTTTTCTTTTCTTTTTCTTTTCCTGTGGGCGCATAATTGGGCATAGCTGGGAAGACTGGGAAAAAAAACATGCACACACGCTTTTTTCTTTCTTTGTCGAAAAGGGAGTAGAAGCAAGCATGTGGGAATAAGGGTGAGAGAGGAGGAACAAGGGGGTGTATAGTGCACACCCCCTGGAGGGGATAAGAGGGAGAAGAGGACGAATGAGATACTAACCGAGGTTGCCGGAGGCCGCACCAGAGTGCAGCCCCAGGTTGAGGGGTTGCTTTTTGGAAGAGTTGGATGAGGTTGAGGTTATGGAAAGGGAGGAAGTGGTCAGTGCAGTCGTCATGGGTCGCGGTATAGTTGAGCAGTGCATCCCTGGTAATAGAAGATCAGAGTGTTGTGAGTGTGAATGAGGATATGAAGGTGAATCAGAGTTGTTGTGTTGTTGTTGTTGTGGAGATGAAGAAGAGGAAGAAGAGGGAGGAAAGGAAGAAGTTGTTGAAGAGGCAAAGAAGGAAGAAGCTGAAGCGCCTGGCCGGAGCTGAAGCATGGCTCTCAAAGTCGCCATGGGTGAAGAAGAAAAAGAAGCTGTGTCAGTCACTTTCTGCTGTTAGCAAATGTGTGTCAGAAGTAGGGAAGGGGAATAGAAGGTTAAAAAAAAAGGAGTGGGCGTGGGTTATTGTTGTCGCAGTGAGCTTGTTTGATGTTGTTGGTTGTAGTATGAAAAGAGTGTGAAAGAGAGGAGAGGCAAAAGGAGAAGGATCAATGATCTCGCGAGAAAGAAAAAAGAAGAGGAAAAAAGTGAATGGGCAAAGAGAAGAATGAAGAATGAATGAGAGAAAAAACAAAAAAAAGACAGCACAGGTGCCAAGAAGTAGTCGATATGCTTTTTTTAGACTCCCTCGGGCGCAATCGATGGTCTGTGAACATACATACACATACGAACACGTCGACTGACAAAAATTCACACAGCCCTGCTACTACTTTTGATCTCCTCGCTTGCCCTTGGTAAGAAAGAGAGAGCAATCGAAAATGACCGTGCTGTGGCGATGATGATGGAGATAATGCTAATGGCTATGGGCTTACTCGTAGGCTGATGTCATTGTCATTGGCCAACTGTCGATTCTCTAGAAGAGTCTCCCTTGACTTGGCGCAGTGCGGTTCTCTTTCTCCTCTTCTCTTCACCTCAATCAAAATAGGGCGTGATAAATACTTGATCAATGATTAATAGGGGGCTGAGGCGAGAGCAATGGTGGCTCATGTTATTAATGTACTGTACTGAAAAAAAAGGATGTGGTCGCTCCTTCAGTCTTCATCAGATAAATATCATTGCTATGTAGATAGGTTTTCTATGAGCGTACTCGCACCCCATCCCCCCCATTCTCATATCCTTAATATCACATCCACATCTACCACATCCACCACATACATACATATTTATCCATCCACAGGCACTCACATATCTATCTGTTCAGATACCAACTTGACAGACAGCCTACTCCTTCTCCCTTATCTCATATGTTAACATGTCCGATATGCATACTCTGAACCCAATAATGGTTAAAATGCTACATGTCTCTACATATACTTTTAATCCCTCAAGATGACTCTAGTATTATAAGCAATGGCATATGCCTGCCATCACATCTTTTTTTGTATGCAAAATGCATCCAGCAACAACCCACACTACTGCATCTATCCCTTGTCACTGTCCCTATCCCCTGTGAGCGTAGATATCTCAAATTCCGACGTCTACAGTCATCATCATCACCATCATCATCATCAGCAGCATTGTTGACACGCCATTTGACCCCGGTTGACATCAGCTTTTGTTGCTGTTTTCCAATTCGCCACGAGGTTGTCAAGGGTTCAATCCAGTCAAATATGAGTCCCGGATGATTCCCTTCTATTTGATATGCTCGCAGTGTTTCTTTTCTCTTGTCTGTACCTCGTGGCCCTTTTCCTTCTACTTTTCCCTTCCCGTCAATCTATCTGTTTTCTTTCGCTTCCGGGAAGGAATAAAAAAGGAGAGTAAAACAAGGAACGTGATCAAGCCAGCACCTTCATAGATATCTTTTCCTTCTTTCACGCTTGTCGCAAAAGGGGGAGATGAAGAGAAAAAGGCGTCGGCTTTTGAGGGGATTTTTGAGGGTGAGGGGGGTTCTTTTGTTGTCGCTGTTCCTGTAGCTGCTTTGCAATTGCGGATCAGTTTATATGCATTGTGCCTGTACTACTCTGTGCTTGTTGATCCAAGCCTCATCCACTGTGTACACGTGCCATTTTATAGCAGTACTCTCGTATTCCTCGAGCAGTAGTTGCTCGTATAGGTACAGGGATGACAAAGCCAAATGCATTCGCTGCACAGCGGGAGGACAGTTGACGTCGCTAAGGTACCTTCCTTCGGAACATGGCGTCACCCATGTGAACCGCTTTTCTTTTTGGGGTTCCTTCAATTGAACGTCGACGTCCGTGGTCCGATCAGTAGATGGAATAATGCGTTTTCTCGAGGCGATTGGTACCTATGAATGGTAAGAGGCGTATATCTAGGGTATTTGAAGATGTGATGCGCGTGTGGTCGATGTTAGAAGAAAAGTAGACAATGGATGCCAAGGCGAGCCCGTATTCTTTGTTAGTTTCACTCCGCGTGGTCACTCTTTGTCCCTGCGCAGGTATGTTTGTGTGTGCTCGTGCTCCATGAGTGCAGAGATCTTTCATGACTAGCTCGTTCATTTTGTTGCGCCTCGTGGAAAGTACAAGTTGCTTGAGCGCAATATCGATGTGAAAATATGGTGCCCCCCTACGTCTCCCCTCAGAGGAGTCCATTGCGGTCGACTTTTTATTATCTCTTCAGTTACTTGCGTTGCCAGTCCCCGATCACCTTTTTTCTTTTTTCATGAGTAAAGGAGCAAGTGAGTGGAGAGTATGTCATTTCTTATGCCATTCAAGAAACGCCCGTTCCCCTTTGTTTTTGGGGCAAATGCAGACTCAAGCACGCACCCTAGCCTGTGCCCCTCTTGCCTTAATCCTATTCGGGCAAATGTCTGTCCCAGTGGCCCATCCAAGTCCAGGAACAAAAGACCGTTAAAAGTAATAAAAATGGGCTGGCTCATCTGAATCGAATCTCTTCCTTTAACTTCTTTTCATTTCACTCATTTCGCTCGTCCACTCACTCAAGTCATTCATTGCAGAAACACTCTCCTCTCTTCACTCTCTCTACTCTCTTCACTCCCTCTATTTAATACTCGTCTTCTCTCTTTAATACTCAAACTCAATGCCCAAAATGGCTGCTACTACTACTGCTGTTGCTACTGCTGCTGCTTCGGTCTTGGCTCTCGTCGGGGTCAAAAAGGTTTATTCGGCCATCACCGCCGAACGTGGCTTGACACTGCCCAGTCTCCGTGCCGCCAATCTTCTCAAGTGCGCCTACCCTGAGGACTACTACCCTGGTACACACTTACACACATCCTTTCACACTAATTAGCACTTTTCACTTCACTCTTCGCTCTCGGCAATGCTTCCCTCAATCGCTGGTTTAATTGATGCACAAGCCATATTCTAACAACAGTGCTTATTGGCATCTGTGATGCGGGCGTCATGTAGGTGGAGAGTATGCCGAGTTGTCGTACGGAGAGACTCACTTTTTCTTGTTTGGACCAGAGGATGGCAAGAAGGTAAATTCACCCGCTTCTTTCCTTGTGCTCTATATTTCGATCGATCGATCATCCTTGAATGCCGTGCACTCATGTCCTATGTCAATAGACACTTACCATCATTTTGTGGAATGTGCACATACACTTACAACTCACGCTAGATCGTTTTTGTCCATGGACTCTCAACCCCAGCTTCCGTCTACAGCAATGTCGCCCGCCACATGGCCGCCAACGGCTGCCGTGTGCTTCTCTATGGTACGCACAACCACACATTACTTTCGCATATCCAAGGCTCATCTCCAATACCGTTCATGTTCAATCAAAACCTAATTCTTACTATTACAACTTAGATCTTTACTCCCGAGGATACTCGGTCGGTCCTGCTGTTGATCATGACCCTGTGTTCTATGTGACCCAGTTACATGAGCTGTTGAAGCATGTTGAATGGAGGCAATGCAACTTTGTTGGCTTGTCGCTTGGAGGAGGGATCATTGCTGCCTATGCTCACCGGTTCCCTGAGACTGTCTTGTCTTTGAACTTTATCGCTCCTGGCGGCCTTTTGTCCGTAAGTTCTTTTTATGTGAACTTGATCGGTCGATACGGATGAACCAAACCAAAGGGAAAACTTAATTTACAACTTCCTAAGACAACTAATTCAGATACAACGAACATTTTTCATTTGCCAAATAGCCAAAGGAAATCCCCTGGGTCGGCAAAATTTTTTTGCTGCCGTACAGCGAGGAGATCTTTTCCCATAAGTCCATCAAGGGCTACTTCTCTGGCAAGAATGTCGCGTCCATGCGCGCGGAATTCAAGGACCTCAAAGAGGTCCCGGCTTGCATCGAAGAGGCGGGTGAGATATTGAAGTTGCAGTTCGGCCACCATGCTGGATATGCACGTGGACTGATGTCGACATTGAAAATGTTCCCCTTGACCGCTTTGAGGGCCCAGTTTGCGACCGCCCAGGCTCACTCCTTCCCCGTCCAAATCGTCTGGGTGAGTGTTTTTTAGGACTGACTTTTGTGTGCATGATCTAGGTAGTGCACTGGTCCTAATCCAACATGCTTTTTTCAATTGGGCACGAGGGAATCAAATTAGGGCACAAAGGACACTGTCATTCCAGGCACTACGGTCGAGACCATTCAGGAATTGATTCCCAGGATCCGTGTCACCAAGGTCGAGGGAGCAACTCACAGCATTGTCATGACCCATCCTGAGGCGATCATCCGCAGGCTGGAGGATTATATCGTGTAATAAATGGGGCCAAGGCTGTTGTTATATAAGCTATGATCAAAAGCATGAGGCATCATTTGAAAAAAAAAATATATATATAATAAAAAAAGAGCAAATAAAAGAAAAGAAGGGCTTGTTCACTCCAAAGTCCAAACGAAAGCTCTTTCATTTTTCTTATGACAGTCCAAATGTCGTTCGATGCAGAGGTGTGTCGTGTCGCAAAATTAGCGAAGGAAATCGTTTCAGTTCCCTCTTTATCTTTCTGTCCGTCTGGTCTTCTTTCTTTCTTCTCACCCTCTCCCATCAGTTTTACACCCCACTCATCTAATTACTCGCCCATACACACCGACACACTATGCCCGCTACTCCCTCAACCCTCAGCACGCGTCTGCAGACCCTCGTCAAGGTATACACTTCCTTCTCATCCTCTCCTCTTGTTCATCCATACTTTTTCACATCACGCCTTTTTTTTTATTTCTTTCTCTCTCCAAAAAAGTAGTTTCAACACGAGAAAAAAAAGCGAAAGACACCGGCAGAAACGCGGACGTGTGAGAATGTACAGACGACGGAAAAAACGACAAGCAGGGAACAAAGGCGACCGCTAGCAGTTGGAGAAAAAGAAAGAAACGCCAAGACAGGACTACTACGCCTTCAACCTTTAAGCGACAAAAAAGGCGAACGTCAGATGGATGACCCTTTGAAAAAAAATGACTGATCAGAAATTCACAACAGCCAGAAACCAGGATGAGAAAAAAAAAAAAAAAAAAAAAAAAAAAAAAAAAAAAAGAATGCCGGATCAACTCTTCATCGAGAGAAAAAAAAGAGTCAATGCTAACGAAATGAATCCCTTTTTGTTATCTTTTCCTTCGAAACCTGTCTGTCGATGGATCAATAGGGTCCCCAATTCGTTTGGTGGTTGGGCCATCTTACGATGCTCGTCTGCACAGCTTTTTACATCCCTTACTGGGCGACTTTCAACTCCAAGGCCGGTGCCCACTGGTACGCGCGCGCCTTCCTTGGCGCCTTGGTCTCCTATGGTGTTGTTGTCTACAAATCCTTCCCTGTAAGTTTTTTTGTCCCTTGTCCACAAGAAGAAAAAGAAGGGGAAAAAAAGGCGAAAGAGCAACAGAGAGCGCTAAAGAGTGGATCATAATGATTTTGGGATGATGATAATGGTGGGTATGATGATGATGATGGTGGGTGTGTCGAGAGTGTGTTGTTGTGTGAATGATCCAAGCCCAAAGGATATGACAAAAAAAAAGTTATGGATTACTTGGTTCTGATCTATACATGTGTCTTTTTATTGTTCGTCTGTTCCTTTGTTGTTGTTACCAAATAGCAAATCAAATTCGAGGCCCAGTTCTTGCAGAGCATGCTCGTTGAGGAGAACGTCCAGTACTTTTTGATGGCGATCTTCTGGTGGAGATCGACCCCCATGATCGGTAAGGGCGCCAATTCCTGCCATTGTAGCAAAGATATTCTTGCAGGACAAGAAAGAAAATGATTTGACAACTGACGAATCTTCCATTTTGTATTTAGCTCCTCTGATCCCCTATGCCGTGTTTGCCTTCTTCAACGCCATCAACTATACCAGGACCAGCATCCTCCCCGCCATCTTCCCTGCCGGCAGCACCGATCCCAAGGCCTCCCATGCCGCCGGCCTCTCGCGCAAGATCCAGACCTGGAGCGAAAAGAACCATGGACCTGCCATGGCCCTTGTTGCCTATGTCGAGGTGATTGGCGTCATGGGCTCGTTGATCCTTGGAGCCATTACGTAAGTTTTGTGCATTCGAGCAAAATGCCGTTATGTGAATTTTTTTTGTCTTGAGGAGGACCAACGGGTTTATTTTACGTGTGCGGTTGGAAAGGCGGTCATTATGAGAAGGTTTCATTTTAGAGCCGTGGGATGACAGCATTCGACGCGACAGGCGGACTGGATTGGACTGGATTGGACTGAACCAACTGGGACTGGACTTGTGAAATTCACCCTCCTTTCTGATTTTTTTATAGTCGAGGAAATTTGACCTTTTTCGATGAATTGGATCTGGACCATTGGAGCAACTTGCACCGAATCTACACACTTTCACCTCATTTGGCAATATCCCACCACTCCTAACATGCCATTCCATTTGTATTACGCTCCACACCCTATAGTTTCCAATCGTCATTCTTGTCGCCTATTGTGTACGCCAACTTCTTGCGTTTCCGCTACTTCTTCTCGATCCACACCCGCAACGCTTTTGCTGTGATCCGTGCTCGTCTGGATGCCAAGGTCGTCGGTAACCCTAAGATCCACCCCCAGGTCCTCAAGGCCTACGAGATTGCCCGTGGCGCCATCACCCGCTTTGGAATGGCCGCCGTCCAGCAGCCCGCAACCCCTGCTCAGTAAAATCGATAGGAATCAATAGGAGTTCTAGGTTAGAGACGTGTCCTGCCTAGGATGTGATTCAACACTGAGCTGTTTTTTGTTTTTCTTCTGTCTTTTAAACTTTTACTGCTGTTATCAACCATCAACCCAACAACAAAGCAAGAATACAAGTTTCTTGGTTTTTTTTTCCTTCTTCCCTCTTACGCTTTCATCCAATCATCCTGCATAAATGCGATGTAATGTGGAGGGAAAATACATGTTATTTTTTTGTATTATGCTTGTCAATGAAAGGGAATGATGAAAATGATGAGTAAGAGTGAGAGAAAATAGAACAAAATGAGGAAAAAATGAGTGGACGTTGTACTGAAGAGCGAGGAGTACTTTTAAGCCTTGGCAGCCTCAGCAGCGGCCTCGGCAGCAGCAGCAGCAGCCTTAACGACATTAGCATCAGCAGTCTGAATCAAATTCATAATAAACTCCTGTTGCTTGGGCGTAGTCGCTTTGGTCAACTCGTTGTAAGAGGCCGGGTTATGCTGCTGGAGTCCTGTGAAGACGTCCCGGAAGATGACATAAGGGTCCAAGTCATCAAGGGGCGACTCGAAATAGATCTCCTCCTCCAAATCGTCATATTCGGACTCCTCATCGTCCTCTCGGTCGTCGGGCCGGGTCTTGGAGGCCTGCTGGGCC
Organism: Linnemannia schmuckeri; assembly: GCA_029449235.1. NCBI lineage: Eukaryota > Fungi > Mortierellomycota > Mortierellomycetes > Mortierellales > Mortierellaceae > Linnemannia > Linnemannia schmuckeri. Next base: position 321,495 of record JANATG010000012.1, on the reverse strand, counting down.
AGGTACTCGAGGTACTCGTGACCCTCGTCAAAGACATCCTCCTCGTCGTCGACCCATTCCTCCTCCACTCCGTCTTCGTCACCGGCCAAGGCGGCCTCCAAGGCAGTCTGGCCCTCGTCGTCCTCGTCGTCCTCGTCATCTTCATCGTCCGATCCAATGTTGTACATCTTTTCCATCTCCTTGCGCTCTATTTGAACAAAACATGAAAATGTCAATAAAATGCAATGATGAGTACAAGAATTTGAAGTTCAAAAATACAAATAGAGTTCCAACAGCATGCATGCATAATTGCATAAACAAAACAGCGAACAGCAAATGACACTTACTAGCCTGGGCAATGGGAAGTCCCTCAAAGTTGGACAAGATGCCGTCCAAGACCTGGGGCCAGTTGCTCTGGAGAGCAGGAGGTAACTGTTCCACAGGCACGCTCAAGATCGAGCATAGAGCAATGATTGACAACTTCTTATCATGGACACGCGAGAACTTATCCAAGCTAGTGAACCAGGCAGTCAAGAAGCGCTGGGTCCATCCGTTCTCCTCCAAAAGACGCAATGTCACGACGGCATTGTAGTAGAGAGCGTTCATCACAACCTCGATGGCTTGGACACGGAACTCGACAGTCTGAATACGGTCGGCGGGGGCCAAGTACTCAAAGATAAGACCCAAGATAGGAGCGACGTACTTGTCGACGTGGCCGCGGCAGTTCAACAACAACGACTCGGCCAACTTGCAGGCAGAGACACGGTCGTTCTCTCCCAAGCGATCGCTCTTCATAACAGTCTCAATGATGTCGTAGATCATGTGCTGAACGTTCTCATTGGTCGAAACAACCTCCTTTCCGTAGGCGACGTAGTTGTCGAGCGAAGGGAGCATCTCCTCCATGAAATCCAAAGCAGACTCCTTAAAGGTCTTGTAGATGAGCTCAAAGACGCCCCACATGTTGGGAGAGATAGCCTTGCCCGAAAACGTGCAGCTGTCGATGATTTCAAAGACACCGTCAAAGAGGTCAATGATAGCGTTCTGGAGGGTGAAGGTGATGACGGGCAAGAGGGCAATTTCAAGCTGGTTCAAAACCTCGGGAGTGCTCTCCAAGCTGAGAATCAAGGTACCCATGGTCTTCAAGACACCCATGGCAGCCATGGTCTTGTCTGAAGCCTCATCGATAGCGCTGTCCGAAACATCGTCCAATCCGTCGGTGCCCTTGGCCATATCCTCGCAGATGCGCAAGAAAGTGTCACGCAACTGCTCGCAAAGCTGAACGGCGAAAGGTGCCAAATCCTGAGCAAAGACCTCGACAAACTCGTCCATAACCTCGGCCAAAGTGTCGACGTCGATCTGGTTGGTCATTGCCAACAGCTCGTGCATGATGAACTGGAGGTGGGGCTTCATAGCCTCACAAATGGCCTCGTGGCGAATCATAGGGCGAAGAGCCAAGGCAGCGGTAACCTTGACGGGAAGCTCAGTATCGCGAAGGCTTTCCATCAAGCTGGTGAAAGCGATGGCAATGTTGTTGGGGTCCTCAAAGTCCAAGTCGCTGAACTGGTTGATCATCTCGCAAGCCTATGTGACACAAGCAAATTGTACATAAATGTTAGATTCATGACAAGTGCAGCAAGTCATTATTTTGTTTACAAGCACGCGTTTTGGTACTTACGCGTGCACGGAGGAAAGGGAACTGGCTCTTGAACTCGGGGAAGACGTGGTTGACAAAGAAGGGCTCCATCATGCTCGACAATGATTTCTACAACCACAAAAACATTGCTCAAACGGTTAGATTAATTTGTTCCGCATTAATCATCTTCATCACAGATAGTTTCAAACCAACACGAGTGTCCTGTTACCTTGCGGAGAATCAAGGGAGCCAAGCTGCCGACCATGACCAAAGCACCATCCTTCTCTCTGGGGTTCTTGGCCTCAGCAGGGGCGTCATTGTACTTTTGAAGGACAGTGTTGGCCAAAGCGAGGATCTGCATGAAGGCGTTCTGACGGTAGCGAGCCATGACGGTCATAAAGTTAACAGCGGCAGTCGAGGGGCTGGTGAAGTCCTCCAACATGTCAATTCTGGCGTGAACATACTCGACAGGATCATCCAACCAAAGGTTCTCATCCTCGGGAGTGAAGCAAAGCTGAGGGAAGACAAAGTGGGTAATCAAAGTCTCGGAATGGGGCTTCATGATCGACCAAATGCTCTTATCCTTGACACTATTTTTATAAAATTGAGATGCTTTGAGTGAGTCCTTGTAGAGGTCACCGTCAGGTCAAACATGTATGTATTCATCTTGATGCGTGGCAAAACGTTGCTTACCATTCCTCGAAAAAGTTGCCGACAAGGCAAAGAACACGGGGGCTCAACCAAGCCTGCTTGGCAACCCAGAGCTCAATCTGCTTCAAGTAGGCAGACAAGATGTTAGGAGCAAAATTGGCAACAAAGCCCTTGGCAAAGGCTTTGAATTTGGACTCGGAGGTCAATGCAGTAGGGTTTCCGTATCTGGTATAGAGACGGTTCAAGCACTGGTAAGCCCAACGCTTAGCCTTCCACCAGGGGTGCTTTGCCAACTCTTCCAAATCAGTAGGGAGGCCCTCGGTGGGAACGGGCTTTTCGACCATCTGTAAAAACAAAGTACCCCAAGGAATCAAAGAAGCGTTGTCTCTCTGGCGCTCCGAAAGGTCAATCTGGATGGTGTAGTGGTAGCATTTGAAGATGATCTTAAGCATCTCTGCAGCCTCGACGTTGTTGGCATTAATCAATCCAGCGCCGATCTGTTGAATAGCAGGGAAGAAGTTGGCGATAATCTCATCCACGGGCTCACGGTCCTCAATTTTGAACCTACGTTGAAAAGCATGGTCGTGGGTCAGTTCCTGAGCGAGGATCTCCTGTCAAACTTGTATTGTTGATCGCCAGTCGTGCTTACTTGTAGACACGGAGGACCTCCTTCAAGGCGATAAGTCCGACGAAGACAATCTTGGGGTCCTGAGACTGGAGCAAGGTTTGGACAGTGTTGAGATATCCGGGATACTTTGCAGGGAAGTCGTTCGACAAAATTGTTCCAAGAACGGTGATCAATTGAGTGCTACAACACAGGAGATCAAGATATTGTTAGCGAAAGATCTCTCATTCCTCTACAGGTGGATAAAAAGCTTATTGTCCTGCGTTATTTACCGAATTACAGCAGGAGCAGAAGCCAAGAGCTGGAGAATGTTGCTCTTGATGGCATCCTTGTCAGCCTCTGAAATCTTCAAATGGGCAGGGGTCGACTCGGTCTCGAACCAGTAACGTCTGACGGCGTTCTTGAAGTAGATGGACGCTAGTTATGAGACGATTCCACACAACAATATAGATTGAACCATATATCAGTCATGCTGTTGCTCCCTCTCTGTTGACTGCTTGTCTGCTTGTTTGTTTGCTGTTTGTTGTTCTTTGTTTGCTGTTTTGAGTTTTTGATTGTCTGCTCCTGTGTCAGTGTGTGTTGTCGTATTTTTTTGGTCGACTGTCGCCAGAAGTTTTAGGTCAGGTTGAAAAGTACGTCGGATTCAGCTCAAGTACCCGAAACAGTCCCAGTCCTTACCAGCCTGACGGACATGAACCTCAGACTCCTCAGCGCCAATGATCTGCATGGACTGGAGAAGAGTTCCCTGAGTGCCCTCCAGCTAATGAAAGACCATGAGAGAAGGGATCCGTATAAAGCCGATTAGCATAATATTTTATTTGGTGGCAAAAGTAAAGAAAAAAAAATAAAGGAGTTCCAGATAATAACAAGAAGAGAAAAAAAAGAAAAAGGTTTTTTAATACCTGCTTCAGCTTCAACTCTGCCTGGATGCGGACGTTGGGGTCAGGCTGGAAGGTGGCCTGGAAGAGCTGGTAGAGGCCTTGAATGTCCATGATGAGTTTGTGAATTAAGTCTCCTGGGGGATGAGAGGAGAAGAAGGAGGAGGGAAGAAGAGATCAATTCGAAAACGGCGCTGTAAAAAATTTTTATACTTTTTTTTTTACTTGGGTGGCAAAGCCAAGCTGCCCTCGTTACAAGTGTATGTGCGCCTCACATTCTCTCCTTCTCTCCCTTGCACTTTTTGCTCGTGCTCACTCTTCTTTCCCTCTGATTGATCTCGCTGTTGTTGTGCCTTTTTTTCTTCTCCGCCTCCTCCTCTTCCCTCTTCCCAACACGTTCACTCACTATTTCTTAATCCTTCGCACCTCACTCACACTGCACGCAAACACCGCACACAAACGCACACTCTGCACACAAACACACACTCTGCACGATATGCTGAGAAGAGACCCGACAAGGATAGAGCTAAGGGCAGAGGACCTGCTCGAATTTGACCGCGCAAGGGAAGAGTACCTCGACGCAACTGGAGTCAACGACAACTCAAACAAGAACAAACACAAGGCAACCACCGCAGGACCACCACCTACTCCCGCCAACCAAACAACAATAACCGGTGCAGGTCGCAAGCCAGACCCTTTCGAACTCGCAGAACGAGAGCGTAAAGGAAAGTCCGCCAGAGACAGAATCTTTGGCAACAACTAGACACCAACCACCCTCTCATTCTCGCCACTGCAGCCATGGATCATTCGTTCAGGAACAACACCATGGAGACACACCTTCGCTCCAGCTTGTCTCTGCTCAAGTCCTGCATTTTTTTCCTCCCAGTCATAGCATAGACCCTTAAGCGTACCAGCAACTCGTCTCTTCCCACTTTGTTCACACCCCACTCAACCCAAGGAGCTGTTTGCTTTCTCTCTCCACCTGACTCCTCTCGCATACTTCTCTTCATAACTTCCTGCATTCACTCAAATAAACCTCATTGCCTCTCATTACTCTAACAACACTCTATGGCAACTCGTCTTCAGTCTTCGCTTCGTCTTGTTGCCCGACAGACTGGCGCCACTCTCGCGAGAACCTCTGTCTGGAACAGACCTGTGGCCTGGGCCACCCGAGCCGCGTTCTCCACCAACGCTCCTCACCTCTTTGCTGCACCTCACGGAAAAGTTGCCTTCACGGCTGACAAGTACCCACACATGAGACGCAACAATGTCTTCAAAAAGGTAACAACTATCACATACACCACTGAGACACGGACCATGGTACCTGAAGGGATGGGATATCTGACCTTAAATTCAATGTATACTTCCAAAGCTTTCCGAGGAGGACGTTACCTATTTCAAATCGATCCTCGCGCCCTCAAGCATTACCCAAGCTAGTGATGATCTGGAGACGTTTAACATTGACTGGCTGAACAAATATCGCGGTCAGTCCAAGCTGGTCCTCAAGCCATCTTCCACGGAACAAGTCTCCAAAATCCTGAAATATTGCAATGACCACAAGTACGTTTTCCACCAGTGATGTTTATACTCGAATATCGGATCCAGTGAATGAACCATTGACCCTTTGAATTGCTTCTTGCCTAAATGTATAGACTGGCTGTTGTCCCTCAAGGAGGCAATACAGGCTTGGTTGGTACGTCCTAAAGAGTAATTGAAGCTTTTCTCGGAGGAGCCAAAATCGACATACTAATTAACCATACCATACAATCACATTGTAGGCGGAGGTGTGCCGGTCTTTGACGAGATTGTCGTGTCAATGTCCAACATGAACACTATCCGCACATTCGACAACGTCTCCGGTAAGCACCATTCACGACCCAATTTTTTTTCTCACGACTGGAGGTCATGCAGCCCAAGTCGCAAAAAGAGCTGACTCAACTGCCGTTTTGCTCGGAATGTATGATAGGCGCGCTTGTTTGTGACGCGGGATGTATCTTGGAGGTACTAGACAAGTACCTCGAGGAGCGTGGTTATCTTATGCCGCTTGACTTGGGCGCCAAGGGAAGGTAACGATGCATAAAGAAGCAGCTCTTTTTGTATTCACGAAACAGATAAGGCTAACATGTATTAACCTGTGAAACGAACCATAGCTGTCATATCGGAGGAAACGTTTCGACAAATGCTGGTGGTTTGCGGCTGCTCCGATATGGGTCTCTCCACGGAACCGTCCTTGGTCTGGAAGTGGTAAAGTTTTTACACGTCGACTTTTTGTATAATCCTCGTCTCGTTCGTGTTAATCGACGCAAGTTGAGCTCATTACGCTTTCTCGTTTAAATAGGTCTTGCCTGATGGTACTATCCTTGATAATCTCTCGACGCTGCGAAAGGATAACACAGGATACGACCTGAAGCAGCTTTTTATCGGCGCAGAAGGCACTCTAGGCATGGTCACTGGTGTCTCGATCCTGGCACCCAAGCGACCAAAGGCCATCAACGTGGCCTTGCTGGGCGTGGACACATTCGATCAGGTCCAGGCGGCGTACAAGCGATCCAAGAACGAACTCTCAGAAATTCTGTCAGCGTTCGAGTTCTGGGATCGAGCCGCCATCAAGTTGGTCAAGGAGCACCTTGTCGCAGGTGCGAACGATCCTCTCGAGTCGCTGCACAACTTTTATGTCCTGATCGAGACCAGTGGGAGTAACAAGGACCATGACGACGAAAAGCTGAACACCTATCTGGAAGGGTTGATGGGAGATGAGATTGTTCAGGATGGAGTGGTGGCCCAGGATACGACGCAAATTCAAAACTTGTGGGCTATTCGTGAGGGTATTCCTGAGGCATGCTCTAAAGCGGGAGCGGTCTACAAGTACGACATCTCGATGCCTGTACCAGTTCTGTATCAGGCTGTTGAGGACATGAGGGCCCGTCTTGTTCAGAGCGACGCTTTCGGAGATGGCAAACTGTTCACGTCTGTCATTGGCTATGGACATGTTGGCGACGGTAACTTGCATCTCAATGTTGCAGCTGAGAACTTTACCGCCGAGGCCACGGCTCTCATTGAGCCATATATCTTTGAATGGACCGGTACGTACTCTATATATTTGATTATTGTTAACGACAGTGTTTGCAACCAATACCTGACAATGTTCGTTTCGTTACCCTTGATAGCTGGACACTCTGGATCGATTTCGGCTGAGCATGGTCTTGGTATCTCCAAGAACAACTTTTTGCACTATTCAAAGTCCGCGTCGATGATTGAACTCATGAAGCAGTTCAAGAAGATGCTCGATCCCAACGGCATCATGAACCCTTACAAGTACCTGCCCGACAAGTAGTTATCCACGCAAGAACTATTAAAAAGTTGATATTGTTTCTGTGCAGCTGCGATGGTATTTATTCAAATGTCGTATTGGTGGCTGGTTCAAAAGTACTATCTCCAACCATCCGCACCAAGATCCCATTGCTGAAGAATCCTTGCTGGTCCCACGATTTCATATCTGCTCCCGAGAAAGGTCCAAAGACTTGATCCGCATCTTGACCTTCCTGAGGGTTGGCCCACTTGTACTCCCATTGAGTAGGAGCCGATGCCAGCAACGGATCGTTCTCCAGATCCAGGAGTACCGCGAGTCGCTCTCCAGGCTTCAGAACGGGTGTGCCAACCTCCCAGTCGTCCTCAATGATGTCGGCCCTCCGGAGTTTACGGACCACTTGTTCGTATGTTTCCTCATAGATGTCAAAGTGTCCCAAAGCCATCATTTTGTCGCAGAGATCGGTCAACTTCTCGATGGCCTGCCTCCGCTTGAGGTCGTCCTCGGTTTCTGCTGTGCCGGCGACATCTGTCTCCATGTCGGTACTGGTGGTAGTCTTGCTCTTTTGCCAACTCTTCTTCTTGACCTGCTTGGCTCCTCCTTTCTTTCCTCCGCCCAGACGCTGAAGCGCTTCGACGACACTTTCAGAAGGTCGAAGGATGTTGACGATTTCCACGTAGATGTCTGTCTCGGTCATGGCGCTCGCTGCAGCCTCCTTCTCTTCCATCCGCGCCTTCATTTCCTTGCGCTCATGGGCTCGGCGGGCAGACTCAATCTCGTTGCGCGAAAGACCCTCGAGCCAAGAGTCATGGAACCGCTCAGGGTCCAGCTTGCGTACAAAGTTTCCATTCTCGTCAATCTCATTTCCTTCCTCCAGCTCCTCGTTCATGTTGAAGGCCTCGATTTTCAGATTGCCCTCCTCGTCATAGTCGTCCTCGTCCAAATCTTCTTCAATCAGTTCCTCACCCTCAATCTCGGACCGGTCAAAACCCTTGCCAGTTGCCTTGCCCTTCTTCTTCTTCAAAAGTTGCTTCTTCTTCTCGAGTGACTCCTTCTCCTTTGCGATCCGCGCCTGTTTCTCTGGATCTACGTCGGCAAACATGTCATTTTCATCATCCCCCTCCTCGACCGCAGGTAAGAAACTAGCCTCGTCGTCTTCATCCTCCTCGTCGTTAACAGGGAGCTTCTTCTTTCTCCCGTCCTCCTCTTCGTCACTGCTCACTTCGCCATCCTGGTACTCGACGACTGTGACAGCTCCGCGTCGCGCTTTGCGTTGCTCCAGCATGTCGGAATCATCGACCTCGAGATCTTCCGGGTTGGGCCGTCCTCCTCCGAGCCGGACGCGTTTGGGCTTTGATGCGCCGCTGCTACCGGTAGTCCATTCCTCGCTTGTTGATCGTTTGTTGTTGGTTGCCATTGTTGGTGTGTCGTTGGCCTGGGAGGGGAGGAGGAGAGGAGGAGATCAGACTGTGGGAAAATGAGCGCGCGTGAATTTCATACTTGCCAAGCCACACCACCCCCAGCAGCGCCCACAGACCTAGTGAAGGTGATAGCAGCCGTTGGTCAACTCTCGCTCCTTTTTATTCTGTCAGTCTTTGCTCGCTTTCATCATCACCAACTAATCACCCTTGCAACCACTTTCATTCTCATCCCCGCACATACCTATCTCAACAACACTACCGCGGGGCGTCACACCAAGAGAAAAAAAACAAAGAACATCCCCCCTCTTTCCTGCTGCTATAAAAATGTACTGGGCGACAGGAAGCGCACGCGTTTTAGCGGTCGAGCCGTCACTGCTCAAGCCCAGCTCTGATGGCGAAGATGAAGAGCTGGAGCTGGTCCTTCCCGTCATCACCTCAGGACAGGACCATGGCACCGATATTGAGGCCAATTCCCAGAAGGGTATCATGTCCCGCGTTGTCAAGGGCGCCGGCAGTGGCATCGTCGACATGGCACGAAACGAACAGGGATCTCTCTGGGCGACCATCACGCGTGAGTCCATTCAACTATGGGTTCATAGGGTAATTATGAGTTTGTATAATGCAGATTTCAGGCGTACGATAGTGTGCCAATGGGTAGATATATTCAAGATAAAAAGAATGCATATTAATTATATATGTCTACGTTGCGGATGAATGTTAGCCTGTGGGCGTGATTGCCAAGGTTGTGAGGACACCAAAGTCGCTTCTGGATCATGGCGCCAACTTGAAGGTCATGTGGAAGCCAGACTCGACCATGCTAGTCGTCGTCGTAAGTCATACCTTGCTTGTCGGCAATGATTCGATTGATCCCTGTTGTGCAGTTGATATATCGTCTTTTTTTCGCAGAAACTGACCACAAACAGTGATTTGTGGAATGAGGATAGACCGAACAAAGCTTTCTGCACCTTTACAAGATTGCACCTCAAGGAAACGACGGCGCGAGCTATCAACTCACCAACAGCAAAAGCTATGCATTGGGGCCAGGAGAAGGCATTGGCTTCCCCGACCTCACTATCAAGTTCAAGATGACCATCAAAATGGACGCCGGAGTCTCCAGGTAATAATTAGCCCAATGGGTTTCATTTTCTCATGCCATGGCTTGCAGGATAATTGTCAAGAATCATGCTCAATTTCAGGACATTGATGCATTAAGGTTCACTGGATACCCCCATTAGCATGGTCGGATTGGATTCGGATATTGTGGTGGCAACAGTCAACCCACCAGCAGTACAACTCATCCCTTGGGTGGGCAAGGTCGATGTCAAGACATGTTTGATCCGCCATATGAGCTTTTTGCTGGACAAGTCTGTCATGATTGTCGCCATGAGCCGGTTCCCAAAGTCAACCACCCAGACATGGTGCATGTCCGACGGAAAAGCCTATATCGTATACTATACCCCCAACTCGTCCGATACAGCCTCTCCCAGTTCGGTATGTCTTGTGTTTGGTAGGAATGCTGATCGCTCTATGAAATCAAGCACTTTTATATCTAAATATTCCCATTCTTGGCCTCGAATGAATGATAGGTATCATCGAACGGTGAGAGCTGGTATGGATTCTGCTTTCATGGAAACCCCGAAGGATTCGACAGGCAAGACGCAGGCGTTGTTGCAGCGAGTAATCCGGAATACAGCCTCTTGGCTATAGGAACTCGAGGGTACGTCAAATTGAAATGGTCCGCACTATGAACTGGAATCAAAGGAGGACATAGTTAACATTTTGTTTTCATTTGTACACAGAGGTGACGTGCGTATCTTTAAGTCAGGGGAGCATGCAGGGCAATGGGTATTTTCTCACAAATTAGCGCTGAAGGAATCACAGAGCTATGTTGGCGGCCCCCCGGACAGAATTATCTCACTGGCATGGAACTCTGATGGAAGCGCACTTGCGGTTGGACAGGAGTCCCGTTGTCCGTCCATTTGGAGTGTCTATGGACGTCGCCTCTTCCCCTCCGGGTCACACGATATACCCAGCTTGTAAGAACCCGCGGTGTTGTCTTACTTTCTAGAGAATTCTCGTTATCACTGCCTTGTGGCTAAGCATTATAACCTCTATAACTCAATAGAAAAAAAGCTACGGAGGATCCGTATTTGCAAGGATCCAGAGCATTGGTAAGAAAAGGCTTTTAGATGTGATGTTACCTTTTTCGACTTCTTGCGGCTCAGCAGATAAACTACTTAATCTCGTTCTTCCTCTTTCGTGCATGTTAGTTCTGGAGCGCAGGAAACATGGATTTGATTGTTCTAAGCTCTGACGACTCAAGCTGTAAGTGACAGACTATGTCCTTAACAACAGGATAGAAGTAATGTATGGTATTCTCCAACCCACCGAACTCATCATTACTTCTCACTTTACTTTCTCTAGCAAACTTCTATGCAATTCCCTGTGCAAAAGCCTTATCGTCAGTACAGAACCAACTGGTAAGTCTCATTTCTGGCTAGACTTGAATAGATCCATACTTTGTGTGATTTTCCAGTTATTGACGTATATCCGTCGTCTCCATGTACATAGAGCTCTGCTCCTCAATGCTTACTGCACTTGAACGACCGCCTTTTGGTTTACAGTGAAGGACATCGTCAGGACGTGACTTCGACTATCAACCCCGATACCTTTGTCTGGAACAACGTCATGGTAAGTATCCTCAGGATCCGCCTTGCACCATGATGCTCATGAGATTCATGGCTAACCAAACTTTCGTCTGGCTCTTCTAGGTTCCGCCAGTTTACTTGAGCGATAACTGGCCAATTCGGTATTCTTGCCTGAGTCAGGATGGTCATTATTTAGCCATTGCAGGACGACGTGGACTGGCACATTATAACTTGCACTCATGCCGCTGGAGATTGTTTGGAAACTGGGCACAGGAGCAATCTTTCAGAGTTCAAGGCGGTCTGGCGTGGTTCAAAAACATTCTTATCGCTGGATGTGAGACGATACAAGAGCACAAGTTTGAGGTAAGCGCAGGGGGCTGAGGCAAGGACGCGTTTGGGGAGTTAGTGTCCACTGGAGCAGTCTGCACGGATCTAACGGTTACTTTTGTATTTCTGTCGTATAGCTGAGGTTGTACCAACGCGAGAATAATCTGGACAACAACGATATTTTGTTCACGGAGCAGTTTGAGTCGCGCATCATGCATATCTCTGTTTGGCGGTCATCTCTTCTTGTCTATACAGCCAACAACACCCTCTACTGTTACTCTCTTGGAACTGGTAAGAATTCTGTCGCTGTTCATCCTTGACCTTAATTGCGTCCACGATACAAGACTAATCCTTTTATCATCCATATTTCTTAGCCAAGCGGATCGATCTGCAGCTGGTATGGAAGACTTCATTGCAGGACATTGTAGAGTCGCCAACATTGCTCAAATCTGTGTCCATTTTGACCACGGAAGGCGCCAATGGTGATGTCGCAACACACATCACACTCCTTGTTGACGGCAAAATCTACTTTTTGCGTCCCGAGTTCTTGGTAAAAGTCGCTCGACTATCAATACCGTGATGATCTCAATAAGGATATATGTGTTTTCCAGAGCTTTTCTAACAATAGTGTGTTCTGTTGACATTAGGCTGACGGAAACGTGAGGCTGTCGTTTAGACAGATCACAGACAAGGTCGAATACTACTGGATTACGCGGTCAGCCCATGATGCAAACGACTTTTCTCTCTGGGCATTCAACGGCACTACGCTCAAGGTAACAATACAGGACGCTTTATCATGTCGTTTGCCAAGAGAACTCAGACGACATTGCGTTTACTAATTAGCTTCCTTCCCCGCTTTGAACTTGAAATTAGATGTGGTGGCATGTCTTTGGACCTGGAGGCAGTGAGAGGAGTCTGGCTGCGTTCGCAAAACATAACTTTTTGGAGATGGATATTGAATTTTATCCACTAGGTAACTATGCCCTTCTATTTGCACTGGATGTCATTGTCGTTCGATTGCCCTACGGAACCAGAGTTTAAGTTATTCATTGTTCTCCTGTAGCCATTTTGCCTGAACGTGGTATAGTTCTCGGTCTGGAGCCAGAGATCGCCATCCACAAACCCAAGTCCCTTGCCATGTTCAAAATGGCCACTAAGGTACAACAAGCTCCGATCGATCCTCAACTATCCCTTTCGCCATTTTGAACAAACAAACTGACCTTTCGTTATTTCTCATTTTGACTCTTAGACGCATCTTTTCCTTCAAACGATTCTGCGTCACTTGCTGACGCACAATGCTGATGGCGAGTGGGAAGCATATGAGTTTGCAAAGCATTATCAGGAGTTGGGATACTTTGGACATGCGCTAGAGATCCTGCTTCACAATGTTCTTGAAGATGAGGCCGAGTCCGACATTGGGTTTGAAGAAGGTATATTCTTTTTGTTTATTTCGGTTCTTTTGTAGCGTCAACCCTGAGATCTGGTGTGTGTGCGTACCATCTAAACACCTGCCGTACTTCTTTTCCATCGTAATAGGCGCAGTTCTGCCAAGAGTTGTTAGCTTCTTGCAGCAGTTCCCTCATTACTTGGATGTTATTGTGTCATGCGCACGCAAGACTGAGGTGGCTCTTTGGGAGTACCTCTTCACAATTGTAGGAGCACCCAAAGATCTCTTTGAGGTATGCCGCGGCGCGAATTTCAATCGTCTTTGTGCAAGTATTCTGCTGAGGTTTGAACGTAGCTGACCCTTAAATCATATCCCACTTCAACACCACTAGCAATGCTTGGCTGCGGATCAGCTGAAGACGGCAACCTCATATCTGCTCATCCTGCACACACTGGAGCCTTTGCAAACGACTAGCCAGGACACAGTGCGCCTGTTAGAGATGACTCTCCAAGCTCAAGATTTCGAGGTACCCCCTCATACCTGCTTTTTTCGCCACCTTGAAAAGGCTATCATTAACTGCGATATTAACGACTACTAATTTCATGCTGCACATATAGCTATGCAAGGAACTTGTCCGATTTTTGAACTCGATTGATTGTAAGTCGTGATCTTCTCATGCTTATAAAAATCATCCGAGATGGTGGCAAACGCCTTCAATTTCACTGACGCGTTTGCGCCTCCTTCTCGTACAATTAGCCACCGGAGCAACGCTTCAGCAAGCATTATCAATGGTCACTATATCGGGCGCCTAGATGAGGCATTGTCCGAAGCATTCACAGGTAAATTATCAAAAGTAACCAGTATATCCAAAAAGCAATGGCATCAAGGATGGATTGGGTAATGATCCTTATGATGAGTTATTGTGTAAAAGGTTTGAGAGATCTTTGAAGCTATCGGCTTTTTCTGTCGCGAAGGCCTCTTTTGGCTCTTTGGGTTGTTTGTATCTTTGCGCTCTTGTGTTGGATCTCTTCCGTACTTCCCATCTCGCAGTATTCTTTACCTTGTTTCTCTGTCTCCATTTCACCCGACATATCTCTCACTTTATTTCTTTCGGGGCGTTAAACTGCGCGTTGCTCCTCTCCACTTGGGCACCTCGTTTCTAGCATTGACAACGGACCCTGGCTACCAAGAGCATATATTATACCAAGCGATCTTTCAAGAGTCCTGGCTTCTATCATTGAGTTTGACGTATTTCATATACGTTTTTGGGATCAAAGGCAGATTGCTACATTAACCTGTTCGCTACAGCGTGGGGTCTTGGGGAGATGAATTGTGTAGATGGAGTTGAGAAAGGTTCTGGAGATTCGGGGCTTAGGATGGGAAAAGGGTAGCACGGGCTGTGTAGGTCTGCTGTGGGATGTAAGGATGTGAATAGCACAGAGGTGACTGGGGAAGGTCATTGGTTCTCGACGGAGACGATCGTAGCTTTGGAGACCTTGGAGGAGAACACTTTTGATTAACACTGAAGGATTTACTTCTTTTTCCTGATGTCCGTTGGTATTGTTTGCGCTTTTTGTGTACTTTGATTTAAGCTTGATGACTAACAAACGCTTCTTTGTTTTTCTTTTTTGTTTGGTCTTCTCCTTCTGCTGCACGTCTCGCCGTACTCATATTTCTCTGCACATTACGGATCACTCCAACCGCGGTCTGCTCTGAATACCTCGGCAATTGCTATATTAGCTTGCACAGAAAAATAGAGACTGCGAATGTGATTTTTTTTTTCTCCTATGGGGGGTCAGTTGAAAAAAAATGGGTGTCTCTTTTTATTCCTTCTTGTACGCATTACTGTTGTGTCATAAATCGGGTCAAAAGTAAGGTATGCCAAGTGCACAAAGATGCATCCATCATCGAAAACAGGAAAAATAGGTCATCTGGCTGAGCTTGCATAGTGAGGCGTGGAAGTGTTAAATTTTCTCTGGGTCGATACAAGGCAAGGATCCGATAAGAAGGACGTAAGTCGCGGCCACGTTGCACATGGAAAACTTCGTTTGACGGGCTTGCGTACACACGCAGGTGCAGAAGTGCAAAAGCAAGCAGAAAGAGGCTAAAGAAATCAGCGGACTCAACGGATCCATTGGACCAAACTATTCCGCAAAGACCAAGCGTCCTTGTTCTGCACGGGATCACGGACGACAAGGGTCGTTTCGCTATTGTTTTCTTTTTCTTTTTTTTTGTGGCGTTTCTTCCGATGTTAGCTGATTGTAACATTTGCCGGTCCGCCCTCGCCTCCTTCCCCCCCTTTTTTTTTTTACTTTTATCAATTGAAAGTCGTCTGGTGAGAATTTTTTTGAACGCGTTGACAATCGCCGCCACCAAAACGAGCAAGATAAAATAAGGTTATCCAAGGGTAATCGAAAGCTCAATTAAAGGCCTAGCGGGATGGATGAGGTACCCCGTCTGAAGGGTGTTCATTTAAGAAGGATAGCTTTGAAGGAAGAACAGAGAAGGTTGAGGGCACTTGGCGTAAGATCCGGTGCCAGTAAGATTGTGCGACTCGGAAAACATGGGAGATTTGATATCAATAAGATTCATTGTCATAGCTAGAATGCAGGGCTGCCCGCAGTTTTTTTTTACCTTCTTGGTGTTCAAGCAGAAGCATTAGTATAGTACTCTTAATGTCCATCAGACATTCGTGAATGGCAAAAAAAGAAATAGCAATGATAACTCTTCCTGGGAGTTGAGAGACGAGCGCTTACAAGCGTATTGGCGACCTTTCGACCCCTGTTGTCAGATGCGACACCAATTGTCCTATCAGAAACGACTCGTAACAACAACTGACATTTTACTTTGTAAGGCAGAAAAAGTAGCTGAGCTATTATTATTCTGTCCACTCGCTTTGCCCTCCCGAAGAACATGAGAAGAAAAAAAAAAGGTGGTCAAGTGAAAGTGGATGTGCTGCGGGATGATGTGATTGGCCAGGAGGGAGGGTAGAGGAGAAGTAAGAGGCGAGGAGGAAGGAAGGCAGAGAGAAAGGAAAGGAGAGGACATCGGAGCCCGAGTTGTTGTCTTGCTCGTTTTATTTTCGACAATCTAAGGTTTATGCTTTTTTGGTTGCTAAGTAGTTGTTTGTTGGCTTGGAAAAAATGAGAAAAGGAGATGAGACGGTGCTTTGACCTTTAAGCGACACAAGCCAACCAATGGAGGGAAAACAGGGGGAATGACGAATGGAAACAAAGAAAACAAAAAAGATAGAAGGAAAAAGTAGCGGCCAATAACATCAACCGGCGAGAGAACTGCAGGCATGCATGCAGCTCGGATATCATCCGCGTTTTTTTTTCTCTTCAAGAAAAAGGTCTCCTACGGTTAATGTGGGCGCAAAAAAGCGCACGCGCAATGTTGGACTGCACACCTTTGACTTTGTCTTTACATATACTCATAGCAAAAGAGCTTTCACAACAACCAAGAGGAATAAGGTTCGTCTTTTTTTCCCCAAAACAGGTGCGTGATGCCGACATAACAACTGTATTGTTGTTGGCATGTATACTCACGCCTTTGCGCATGCGTATGTGTGTATATGTGTACACATAGTTCACAGGAAGAAGTCTGAAAGTGCTCATCAAAACAAACCGGGCAAGAGAAGACCGATGAGAAGGGCTGGACCTCCTTTGTTTCCCATTCGTAAGCTGTTGTCTGTTGATTATCTTCTTTCTCGTGCCCTCATTTCTTTTTATTTAAAAGGACACCATCTGTCCTCTTCTTTTCACTTCTCCTTACCTTTCTTTTTCCCCTTTTTCTTCCTCACTTGTCCCTCCCTCCGCAGTCTTCTCTCCTCCTCTCTACTCTTCTTCCCTTCACTCCTCCTCCCTTCCTCTCTCCTTCACCTCTGCTCTGACAGTCTATGTCGCCTTTCGGTCCTCTCTTTCCTTTCCACCCTTCCATTCTTTGTTTGTTCATTTCACACTTTTCATAAATATCTGAGTGACGTTTTTTTTTCTTGAGCCTGTTCCGTCCTTCTTTGCCTTATCAAAAAACAAACACATTCGCCAAAGCAAATGAATGATTTTTTTGAGTAAGATACTTAACCTTCCTTGACCTTTTGCTTGTAGAAATGAACAATGGGAAAAGGGGTGCCATTTTTTTTTCAGTTGCATTTAACAATTGAACTCTCTTACCTTTATACTTTTTTTCTTTTCGTTTCTTTGCAAGCAGCGTCAGTACCGTTCAGGCGACGCTGCCGTTAGTGTACTCAATCGCCTCTGCTCTGACACTCGTCTACTTGTCAAGGAAGCGAGTTCACCTGAGCCAATATGAAGCATTGAGGGATAGTGAACAACGAGACGATGATGACAATGAGGTTGAAGAGGAAGAAGTCAACCAAACCGACTCTTCCGCTACGACCAACATTGCTCCTCCTTCCATTGATGTTCTTCAGGCACAATATCAGGCCCAACAGAACGCCGGCATCAGCATCAGCCTTGCCCGCCTCTGTCTCACCTTCACACAACTCGGTCTAGTTGTCTTTTCAACCGTCTTCACAACGACTCTTTTCCACAACAACAACAATAATACCCAGTACAGATACGTGACAAGATCCATTACTAGCTTCGGCTTCGAGGAGGGTATCCAGATCCTGAGCTGGACCTACATTCTCGCCTTGACGTTGGTCCATTTGATCCGGCCCAAGGTCTCGTACCAGTACTGGCTCCGTCCTCAGATGGATCTCTTCTACCTCCTTCAATGGATTCTCTCGACAGTCGGCCTTGTCCTGACCAAGGAGGTCCAAGAGATCCCTGCGAGTGGATGGTCTCTCGGCTTGCGACTCGGTGTGGTCGCGTGGTTGGTCAACCTGGCCTTGCTTTGGACCACCGTCATGACACGTCCCTATCAGCCATTGCCCTCTTCTCCGGAGTCTGATGCGAAGAAGCTGAAGGCTGGTGAGATTGCTCGATTGCCGTCATCTGAATACAACTCGTCGCTGTATGCTCGTTTGACATTCACCTGGGTGAATTCTTTGGTCTACTTGGGATTCAAGCGTACGCTCCAGGACAATGATCTGCCCAACCTGGAGGACTCTGACCGCGCGGACCACTCGATTCGCATCTATGGTGCCCAGACGTAAGTGTTGTTTTCCAATGTTCTTATCTATTCCGGCTATCTTCCTCTCTTTATCTATCCCTCTTTAGCCCAAAATAATTTCTCTCGCATCCCTCCCTCTCTTCCCACTCTTGTCTCTCTATCTCTCTTGTCTCTCCTCTCTCTCCACAACGATACGAATACAAATCAAACATGCTGATCCTAACTCGTCTATTCTCGCTCCTCTCTTTTCTTCTGTCTACTGCTCTTCCTTATTCTTGCTGTTGGTCTCTTCTGTCCCCTTTTCAAAACATTGACACTATATCATTAGTGGAAAGACGTTTACCCATCGTCTGTTGCTCGCACTCCGCTGGGAATTCTTCTGGCAGTTCACCTGGGCTATCCCATGGTGCGTCATGACCACTGCCTCACCCTATTGCCTTAACAAGATCATCCAATACATCGAGTGCAAGGACTGTGGCCCACCAACGGCCTCTCAATATATCTGGGTCTTTGCCCTCTTAGGTGCCTCGATCGTCGAATCTCTCTGCTTCCAGACCGCACTGCATTATGGTCGTCGAATCTTCGTCCACACAACCTCGATCTGTAACGCCGCCGTCTTTGCCAAGGCTCTGAAGCGCAAGGATATGGCCTCGCCTGTTGGGAAGTCTGACGAGGAAAAGGAGGAGGGTGATAAGAAAAAGGATGATGACGACAAAAAGAAGGATAGTAGTGCCAACATCTCCAGTAAGTTTTTGGTCAAACCATTATTTATTCTCTTTATTTCTTTGTCCAAGCCCAGTTTCTAACATTCTCTTCTCAACAAAATAGACTTGGTGGCGGTGGACATAAAGAAGCTGGAGCTGCCGTTCAGTTACTTCTTCCAGATGTACGCAACACCCGTCCAGTTCCTGGTCGCCGGAGTGCAGCTCTACATTCTACTCGGAAACGCCGCCCTAGTCGGAGTCGTCTTTATGATTGCCTCGTACCCTATCCCGGCCAAACTCTATGCCATGATCATGAAGCTTTTCAAGGACATTATGAACACCAAGGACGAGCGTATGGATGCCCTGAACGAAATGCTAGGTGCGATTCGGATTGTCAAGTTCTTTGGATGGGAGGCTCAGTTTGTCAAGAAGATCACCGCCGCGAGAGAAAAGGAGTTGAAGCGGACCAAGGATTCGTATGTCCAGATTGTCTTTGCCGATATCGTCTGGATGTTAACCCCGCTGCTAAACACAGTTGTGATTCTGTTGGCGTACACCAAGCTGTTTGGACATGAGATCACAGCCTCCAAGATCTTTACTACGCTCGCGTTGTTCAACATTATGCGACAGGTGCTCAACTCGCTCCCCTGGAACATCAAGTCGACCATGCAGGCTATTGTCAGTTTGAACCGTATCAACAAGTTCTTGAGTGATGAGGAGGTTGTTCTCGACACTACCGTGACCAAGCTCGACCCCAAGGCGCGCCTCTCGACTGCTACCCTCTCGTCTCACCTCTCTGCTGCTGGACTGTCAGGATTTGAAACCCACCATCCGACCATTGGATTTGTCAACGCCTCGTTCATCTGGCCCAACAAGGAGCACGACGCCGAGACCAAGGATGATGTCAAAAAGAAGCCTTCCTGGATTCAACGCGTCAAGTCCAAGTTCTCTAGAAAGTCTGCCACCACCAACGAGGAACCTGTTGTCGCCGAAGTCCCCGCTGTCAAGGAACGTTTCAAGCTCAAGAACATCACTGTGGATTTCCCTGTCGGTCAGTTGTCTTTGGTTGTCGGTCCTACTGGTTCTGGCAAGTCTGCTCTGTTGCTGGCGCTCTTGGGCGAGCTTGAGAAGTTGGAGGGACACATGTACCTCCCTCGTCTGGATTATCCTTCTGACCAGCTTGCGACCCCGTCTCGTCGTCATCATCGCACTGTTGGATCTGGAATCGCCTATGTCTCACAGACTGCCTGGCTACAGAACACGACTATCCGGGCCAACATTCTTTTCGGCAAGGAATTTGACCAGGATCGGTACGATGCTGTTATTGAGGGCTGTGCTTTGGTGACCGACTTCGAGATCCTGGAGTCAGGCGACAATACCGAGATTGGCGAGCAAGGCATTACGTTGTCGGGAGGCCAGAAGCAGCGCGTCTCGTTAGCGCGTGCGATATACTCGGATGCCGAAGTTTTGCTCCTGGATGACTGCCTCTCGGCTGTGGATTCTCATACTGGCAAACACCTATTCCAGACCCTGACCGGACCTTTGTTGGAGGGTCGTACTGTTGTGATGGCGACCCATCAGGTTCAATTGACTCTTGGCGCCGCAAGCACTGTTTTGGTTCTCAACAAGGGTGAGGTTCTGGGAGTCGGTACCCCCAAGGAGGCCATCCTCAAGGAGTGGATAGAGAATGTCACTTTGACATCGTCAGCCCAGGCGTCGGATGCCAGCAGCGAGATCAGCACCCTCAACGACGGCGAGTCCAAGACGAACAAGAAGGACGACGCGGACAGCAAGAAAAAGGAGAAGATTAGTGTCAAGTTGACCGAGGAGGAGAAGAAGCAGGAGGGCGCTGTCGCTTGGAGGGTCTACAGGACGTACCTGAACGCCTCGGGTGGTTGGCTCTTCTGGCTGGGACTCATCGGTATCTTCTTCCTCCGTGAGATTCTCGATATTGGGCAGAATGCTTGGTTGGCTGTTTGGGCCAACAAGATGGCGGAGAACACTGGTGCGTTTGTGATTAAGACCTTCAACACTGTAACGCCTGCACCCCTAACCCAGTCCTTCTATGCTGCGTTTGCGCCTCGCGACGGATCCGAGTACGGTCTCATGACGATGAATGTCTTTGGCAAGGGGACCCCCGAGACCGTCAGTGTTGATTACTACCTGGGCATCTATGTCCTCCTCAGCATCTGCGCCATGATCCTCGGTTCTTTAAACCTGTACTACGTCGTCATGGGTGGCCTGGCAGCCTCCCGCGTCCTGCACGAGCGTCTCCTCAAGAGTATCACTCGCGCTAAGATCCGCTTCTTTGACACGACCCCTATGGGCCGTATTGTCAACCGGTTCAGTTCTGACATCTCGACCATCGACGACGAAGTCAGTAACGGTATCCAGGGTCTCTTTGGGTGTGTCACCACCTTGACGGGCATTATTGTCATCATCTCAATTAACATGCCGATCTTCCTGGTCGCCGCTTTCTTTATTGTCATCGTCTACGGGGCCATCGGCGCCCTGTACGTCCCTATCTCGCGCGACTTGAAGCGTCTCAACTCCAACTCCAAGTCGCCGATCCTCAACCACTTCAACGAGTCTCTCAATGGTCTCGCGACCATCCGCGCCTATGGGTTCCAGAAGCGGTTCCTGTCCAAGAACTTGACCAACCTCGACGACAACAACCGGACGTTCTTCTTGCTCTGGTCGACCAACCGGTGGTTGCACTGGCGTGTCGATGTTGTTGGCGCCTCAGTCGCCTTTATCACGGGTATTCTGGTTCTCCAAAACTGGGGGCTAATTGAACCTGGTTGGGCTGCGCTGAGTTTGACGTACTCATTGATGTTTACGGGCAATGTTGTCTGGTTCATTCGTATGTATGCGATGAATGAGATGAACTTGAACTCTGTTGAGCGTGTCGTCGAGTATATGGACCTTGAGTCCGAGCCTGCACCCATTATTGAGGGTTCACGCCCTCCAGCCTCGTGGCCCCATGCAGGAGAGATCAAGATTGATCACCTCACCATGCGCTATGCGCCCGATACCCCCGAGGTCATCAAGGACATCTCGTTGACCATTCACCCTGGTGAGAAGGTCGGTGTTGTCGGCCGTACAGGATCCGGTAAATCGACTCTGGCGATCTCTCTGTTCCGATTCATGGACCCTGCCGGTGGTACGATTACCATCGATGGAATCGATATCTGCAAGATTGGACTTCAGGATCTGCGATCTAACTTGACCATCATCCCTCAGGATCCTATCCTGTTCAAAGGCACTCTGCGGTCGAATTTGGATCCCTTTGGAGAGCGTGAGGATCGGGAATTGTGGGAGGCCTTGAGGAGGAGTCATTTGATCCCGGCCGAGAGCAAGTCTGTCCTGGATTCTGCTGCTCTCAGCAAGCGCAACAGTCTTGAGGTTGCTTCTGGTCAGGCTGATGAACTTCTTTCAGTTCCTTCTGAGGCTGGTCCCTCGACTGGATCAAAGTCTCCCGCCTCATCGATCAAGCCCGCAGCTTCCGACAGTAGCAACAACCTCATCGAGACCATCGACTCTTCCAAGATCACGCTCGACACCCCCGTCAAAGAAAACGGATCCAATTTCTCCCAAGGCCAACGCCAGCTCATCGCCCTCGCCCGCGCACTTGTCCGTCAATCCAAGATTATCGTCATGGACGAAGCCACAGCCAGCGTCGATTTCGAGACCGATCTCAAGATCCAGCTCACCATTCGTGAAGAAATGGCCGATGCCACGATTCTAACCATTGCCCATCGTATCCGGACGATTGCGGATTTCGATAGGGTGCTTGTAATGAATGCTGGGGAGGTGGTTGAGTTCGATAGGCCGTATATTTTGATGCGGCAGGAGGATTCGTTGTTCCGATCCATGTGTGAGCGGTCGTCCGAGTTTGAGGCCCTGTTGGCTATTGCGGAGGAGAAGGAGAAACGCGATCGCGCTGCTGGACTTCTCGTCGATGTTTAAAAGATATTATCACCCTTTATATATATATTTTCATATAATTAAAGATGACCTACTTGCATGCTTTTTTCTATACTCACGCGACCTTGATATACGATGAGATGCTTTGATTATTTTTCTAAGGTCTTTGGTGGTTTCTATGAAAGCACTAACTTTCGTCTTTGGGTAACTTCCACAGCTTTGGGTTCAACGCTAAATTTCAATCAAGTTGTAAGCAAAAATATAAAGTCGAATTAGTATTGTACAAGTTGCCACCCAAATGCGCAAAAAAAAAAAAAAAAAAAAAAAATAGCGCGAGACTTACATTCGAGGTATCGAATAGTCGGCGCGATATAGGTGAACAGCAGCACGGCGCCGATGGTGACACACAAGGAGTTGACATAATAGTACCCATCCTGCTGCATCAGACACTCTCCGTGCACCTCCTGACATAACGACTTGCCCGGTTCTGACACGCACGAGAATTCTTTATCGTGATGTCATTGAAAAAATGAAAAAAAAAAAAAAATCGAGAAAGTCAGTGGTTAGTGGCTAGTGAAAATTTTCTGATTTTGATTGCCAATATATTATTCGCGTTTGATTTTTTTTCCCTGCTTTCGTTATACCTTCGTCGTCCGTGTTGAGGGCGGAGCATGTCGACACGGTATAAAAGTCTACGGCCTTGAGAACAAAGAACCGTGGCCAAGTGCCTCCAAAGTTGCTCAGCGTGTTCAACAGCTATATGAATAAAAAGCACACTACTGTTAGCTCAAATAATTGAATTTCCAAAATAATAATAATAAAAAAAAAAAATCGCTTACGGTCATGTAGGTGCCTCCGATGACGGGGTCCGCAATGACGGTCATGAACGCGCCCATGCTCACAAACGCCACTGTACTATTTTGACATCCAAAAAGCAACAAAAGAACATTAGAACTTCAACCTTATTTCATAACGAAAAAAAATGCGGAGCAAATTATCTCAAGAAGTACTTTTACCTTGTGAAGGAGGTAGTTACCGTGGTCGCGAGGACCATGTAAAAATAAGTTGGGGTCACGACGCCATCCTGAGGGAATCCTGACACGATCAGCATTGCGACAATGCAACACACAAGATGCGCACAGAACGCCCACAGCCACTATTTGAAAAAAAAAATAAGCGAGTTGATTAATATCTGGCATTGCTTATATCATACCACCGAGAATAAAAGAAAACCAAGGAGAACTTTACAGGCTTGAGGGGGCGGGCGCCAGAACTCCAGCGGACGGCATAATATCCAAAGATGATCTGGAACGGGAAATCGATCAACACTGCCAGCGCCAAATCCTCCTTACTAAACCCCTTCTCCAGCAACTTGAGCGCCGTCACTGCACTGTTGGCAATGAATCCAACCTTGGCCATCAACAGCACAAGCATGTAGGACTTCATATGCGGCAGCCGAATAATCTTAAGGATGATCTTGTAGACCGACTGAATATTGATATCGTTCTCTTCCAAATGCGACCGCTCTTCCTTCTTCAAAAAGACCAACCACAACGTGATCGCGAAATACATCATCGACCAGAACTTGAGATACCCTCCTAGGGGTACAAGTCCATACTCCTGAGGCTCCGATCGAAAGTACTTGTTACTGAACGCCGGAGAGTTGAAGGCCAAAAAGACTGTGAACGACAAAAAGTAGCCCGAGTTGAGCCCAATCGTCTGTGCAGTCGACGCGTATGAGACATTATCCTTCGACAACAGTGTCAACGCCCACCCATCGACTGCAATGTCCTGTGTGGCCGAAAAGAAAATCAGCACAAAGAACACAGCCGTCAGTGTCCCGATTGCAATTTGGTCCTGATTCATCCAGTCATCAATGTTGATCCCGAGCCAGAGGAACATAAATCCTGTCAGGAGCTGGATGGGGACGATCCATGACTTGCGCCGTCCAATCTCCTTGTTGTAGACAGTGTCGACAATAGGTGACCAGAGAAACTTCATACTGTATGGGTAATGTGCCAGCGAGAAGACTCCTATTTGTGTATAGCTCATTTTGGCCTTAAGCAGGAACGGAATACTGCCAAACGCCAGCCCGACAGGAACTCCTTGAAGAAGATCTGTCTCACCAGAAAGCGAAGACAAAGTAAAAGAATTAGAGTCCGGATCCGCAAATTACGAATAAGGAGACAACAATACGAGGCACTCGTACACACACATCACATCCGTGAAACAACGTCGTCCTTACATAATACAACCAAGAGCGCAAAGTTCCATGTATCCTTGACCGACATGGGCGTGGCCGGAGCGGCCGCAGTCTCCTTTTCGTCCATTGCCAGTGAAGCATGCAGTTCTGATCTGTCCTCAGGTGAAGGTGAAGGTGATCCACGCCTTGTCAACATCAACTCCTCGCGCTCGTCGTCTGCCAGCAGCGTGTCTCCTCTTGCCTTTCGTACCAACATCCTGTATTTGCTGCCTGTGAAATGTGTGTGCTATGCCGTGCCGCTTGTTTTTTGTTTGTTGCCCAGCTGAAGTGAATCTACGACCTAAAGTGAATCCTCGCCTGTCGGGTTGTTTATCCGACTTGCTGGGCTGGCTGTCTGATTGTCTCGTTGCTGCTGCTGTTGCTTGTTGCTGTTGTTAACTACTTGTTAATGATGAAATCTGATGTGATCTTCGTCTCCTCTCTGGTTTCGCAGCGTGATTTGGTTTATTTGTTGGTTTTCGAATACCGTCTTTTAACAATCCTCGGGCGTCCTGTTGTTGGAGCTGCTGCTTTTGTTCCTGCAGGGCTCCTTCCCGAGTATATGCAGAGTGTGTGTTTTCCGTATTCCGTGTGTGAGTGAGTGGTGTTTGGATAATACAAAAATTGGCCCAGATCCCTTCGTTCGAAGAAGAACAAGCAGCTATCTGACATTGAAATATACAAGGCAATTGAACAATGTGTTAACGTGGAAAAAGGAAGGACAACAACGGTGTGTATCAATTTGACTCCACCTTGCTGTTGCTGTGAATGTATCATTTTGTGTGTTGTATGTTGTCTAGACAGATGGAGTTGTCTTGGTGCTTCGTGTACCTTTTCATTGTTGTCCTGCTTCTTCCTTCTTCTTCTAGACATCGATTTTGTTATTTCAAGAGTCCCCTGGTGAGCTGTCTTTGACTGCGTGATGTCTCCAAGCGATTAGGATGAGCAATGTGAACAAATGAATTCGATGGCTGAACGTACAGAGGACTTGGGGTATAAATGTAACCCTTTGGGGACAAGATGTGAAAAGGCTCGATCGATCAGATCAGGTACGCGAGAAAAGTCTCTACGTTTGTATATGCTGGCGTGGGTGGATGTAAAGGATTGGGATTATTTTTCTACGTGTCTCCTTGCTGTGGATGAGGGTGAGGGTGAGGGTGAGGGCGATGGATGGACTGAAGTGAGGAAGGAGAAGCAAAAAATGAAAAGACAAAAAGGGGTTAAAATAGGAACATGGAGGCATACACACGAGAAAAGGAAAAGGGGTCAAAGAGCATCCTATCTTACCCATTCCAATCAAAGCGTTCAACGTCCATTATCCATCTCTATCTGATCAATAAACCTCTCACCTTTCTTTCCTCCCATCCTCCACCACTCCCGCTTTGTTGACTCGTGCAAAAACGATTAAAAACCCGCGGCGATGTCAAGAAAAAGAAAGTGTGGCTCACAATCAGCCCGGCACGTTCGTTCTTTACGCCCTGCCGTGTTCATAGCCCTCGATCAGTCTAGATGCCTCTCCGTTCTCCCTCGCCCTCGTCCCATATCATTCAACCCCTGCTTGTTGTTACACGTCTCTCACCCCTCACCTCCTTTTGTCCATTCTGTCCTTCTGTTCTCATGCTCACCTTCACTGGACGCCCATTTCGAGCCCACTCTTCCAGCTTTACTTCCTTCAATGGTCGCTCTGGAGGTCAAATTTCTTCTTTTTCTCATCCACAACAAAACCAAAACTGTGCAGCTGAAGGTTTTTTTCTTTTGCTATGAGCAATTGAGCAGCAGCTGGAAAGGAGAAGAATCTGCAACACGCGTAAATGGAAAAAAAAGTAAACGACAGACGCCTTGTCGATAACCATGCATACTGAGAACGAGTACGAGTACGTGGTTATGTTATGTGAATGCGATATGTTGGAGACTTTGTTAAAAAAAGACAAAATATGAACAAAAGGAAAAAAGGACTAAAGGAATAAACAAAAAGAACTGAACACAGCTCCTTAGAAGCCAGCGCTCTTCATAAGAGCAGCACCACTGGCTTTGGGCTTGGGAGGCTTCAACTTGGCAAGGACACCCTTCTTCTTCTCGTCCTGGTCACTCTTGGAACTCTTGACACTGTTGGCCTTGCTGCTGCTGCTCGACTTATGCGACGAAACCGTCTCGGTAATCGATTCGGCTCCGGAAGTCATCTGGCTCGCTGTATATCCACCTCCGCCACCAGCCTTGGACGACAATGAGGCGGAGCTGGCTGCACCGTGGAGGTATCGATGTTGTTGCTGCTGCTGCTGTTGTTGTTGTTGTTGCTGTTGGAGAATCAACTCGGCATCGCGAAGCTGTTGCTGTTCAACTAGATGCTGCTGTTGTTGATGCTGTTGGGCCGAGTATTCCTGACGCATACGGTATTGCTGCTGTTGCTCCATGTCATACTGCATCTGCATTTGTAGGCGGCGCTTGGCCTGCTGAGCCCTCAGATCACCCTGGCCCTGGTAGCCCGAGAACATCGATGAGCCGTCATCATTCTCCTCCTGACCATAGACACTAGGAGCTCCATCACTTCCAGATCCACCACGTATCGAAGGAGCATATCCTCCCTGCGGACTGAAGGCCGAGAACGAAGGCTGTGTCTGAAAGTTGGGTGAGAGTGGCGAAGGGTAGGCCTGCTGCTGGTATTGTTGCTGGTACTGTTGCTGCTGATGTTGTGGATTCCGAGGCAATCCAGGGGAGGCGAGAGGACTATCGTACATCGATCCACCCGAGCTGGTGCTCATGTAGGACATGGGGTGGTTCGAAGGAGTGTGCTGCATGTTGGGTGGCATAGGAGGCGACCGCATCTTGCGCGCTCTGGCGCCAGGTTCGGGTGAGGACAGGTACAAGGCGGGTTCGCCGCTTTCTGAGATCGATGGGGCCATCCGACCACCTGGAGGAGCGTTGTTGTTGTTGTATTGCTGCATGAGACCATCGCCTCCGAGGCCGCCATCCGTGCTGACACTGTCTCTCGAGTGGTGAGACGCTGCACGCCGACGCTCAGGTGGGAATGGAAGACAGCTTGAGGGTGGAGGCACACGGTTGCTGTAGTTTCTGCTCAGAGTGCTGTCCAGCAATGGGGGCTGGACTGATATCCTCCTGCGGGAGCCAGTCGATGGGAATGGAGACGATGCTCCATCCCGACCTCCTGGGGGAGCAACTGCCTTGTTGGCAGACGCGTTCATGGCCAACTCGACGGCTCTGGCCTGCAGTCCGAGTTCGCCAGCCATGAGGGCAGAGCTGTACACGCGAATAGGGTTGACAGTGACTGTCTGGTGCAGGATATCGACGGCCAAGGCATGAAGGCCGTTCAGCTGGTACCGCCTTGCCAGGATCAACAGGTAGTCGGCCACACCAGGGGTGACAATCGAGTTCAAGGGTAAGGCTCCAGTGTAGAGGTAGTACAAGAACATAGGCACAACCTCATCCGGGACAGGCAGCTCTAGAATCAAAGGAGTGACATAAGGTGGTGAGAGGAGCATGGTTGCAAACTCTGGCCAGCGTGCTGCAAGGATGGTCGAATTGGCGCCAAAGAGGGTTCCGTTGATGGAGGAAATCTCCATGTCGTTCAATCCTGGCTCTCTGAGCAAATCGTGACCCAGATCCTGAGCGGTTGGGAGGAAAGAAGGGATGGGGCGTTCGTAGAGACCATAGGCCTGCAAGTTGACCATCATGAGGTGGTTGTGGTGCTGGATCCGGTTAGAATAGTCCGAATCTGCGTTCGACTCGTAGTGACCAAAGATAAGCAAAGTGCCCGTTGCAGGGTGAAGAAGCGACCGGTTCCAGGATCCCTTGTCGAGTGTCGTGTCGGTGTCGAGTCGGTCCCACTTGTGCGTTGTCAAATTGAAGGCGTAGATGGCCAGAGTCGGTGCCTTGCCCGAGACGATCAATGTGCCAGTCAGGATAAGCTGGTTCTGATATACGTGACCCTGAGGGAACCGCAAGCCTGGGGGAAGGGGATGATCTTGTCCCAACCTCTCGATGGCCTCAGTTTTTTCAACTATCAAAAATGTGGGCACGGAAGCAGAAGGGTGGGTATACTGAGGCGTGATGATCTTGAGCTCACGGCGCAGGTTTTGGAAATTGTAGTTGGAGTAGAGGTAGATCGAGGGCAACTCGCTGCCGGCCTTAAAGGCAGGAGTCAGGTCACCACTCATCAGGCGCTCGGTCGCCTTCTTGTTGCCCTCAGTGTTGATGGTTGAAGAGTCGAGGTTTTTGGATGAGTGTTGAGATGAGGATGTTGAGCTGGGTGCCGAGATACGTCCGCTGAGGACTTGTGAGATGCTGGCCATGGCGTCAATCGGACCAGATTCAGTCGTTGGCCACGAGAGGTTGGAGGAGATCTGAGGAGAAAAGGCGTCGGCAGAGGGGAAGGAAGGCGTTGAAGGGGTGATTTCGGCGGTTGTCTGGAGGCTGGGTCCTGTCGCGGCGATTGTCCTGTAGGATCCGCACTGGCCAATGTTTTGGATCGATGCAACCCACTCCCAGGTATGCAGATCAAGTACACAGGCGTCCTCGACATAGTTCTTGTTGGTATCTGTGCCTCCGATGACGACCAAAAAGTGATCCAGGATCGTTGCCAAATGCGCCCAACGAGCTCTAGGCGTGTGCTGGTTGACTGTGGGCGTCTTGTGTTGCCACCGCTGTGTGATAATGTCGTAGACGTGCAGATCGGCAAGGGCTGCCAACTGATTCTGCTGGTTGTCGCCTTCGTTGTCACTGTCCTCGCCGCTCCTGTTGATGGGGACGGCACCCATGCCGCCAAAGAGGATGAGGGACGTCCCGTAGGCATTGACGGTGTGGAAGTAGCGAGGTTGGGGTGGGATCGAGAGGGTGTCGGATAAAGAACCGGAGCTGGTATTGACGGGATCGGTAGTCAAAGACAGTGAGAAGAGAGCCCTTGGGTCATTCGCGTTTCTATCAGCGTTGTTGTTGTTCATGGAGTCGGTTGTGGGTGCGGGGAGGATGGTCTGCCAGTAGCCCGTCTCTACATCGAGGACATAGTGGCAGTTGGTGAGCTCGCGATTATCGAGGCGGCCGCCAAAGCAGTGCAGAGCTGAATCGTTGACGAGGACAATGGCCGAGCCCATAAGTGGGGGAGGAGGTGAGCCCCGGGTGGCTCTAGATGTGATGGCCAGAGCTTTTTTCGATGGTTGCTGGCTCTGGGGTGGCGTTTCAGCTGAGCTTTGTTGTTGCTGTTGCTGTTGGAGGCCGAGGCCGGTATATTGTGGGTTGGCGGTGGTGGTGTTGCTGTTGTAGCGAGAATAGGGGTCGTTGTAGGCGCCTTGGGGATTCCTTGCTACTGCGGCCATGTTTATGATATCTGGGGGTGCTGTACTACCGTATTAAGTTGCTGGTATTGTTGTCTGTGCTATGAAGTCAAGAATAGGAGACGAGAGTGAGGGATGATGAGTGAGATGACGGAGGGTATAAGATGGGGATGAGGAAGGGAAGGGATGATGACGAGAGAAGAAGAAGGTAAAAAGAAGAGAAGGAGAGTAAAGTGAGGGTAGGATAAAGTGGACAAGGATGAGCAAGGGGGGAAGTGAGTGTATCAAAGTTGTTGAGTGGAGTGAAGAGTTACGCGGAAGGCTGAGGTTTGGTACAGGTACAGAGTGAGAGCGAGAGCAGAAAAAGAGGTGATCCAGGGACCAAACGGTCAAAGGAGAGCCAATCGATCGGTCTGCCCTTCGTTGACTGACTTGACTGACTAAATGAGTTGACTGACTGACTGGATGGATAATTTAATTTACGGAGAGAAGTGGAGAGAGAGAGGAGAGAAAAAGGAGAGAGGAGAGGAGAATGGAATTGGAAAGTAAAAGAGATGAAGGAAAGAGATACGATCTGGCGGATGTGGAGCGGGAGTTGGAAAACAGGGTTGCGTTGGGGATAAACAGGAAAAAGTTGCGATATATATATATAAAAAAAAAAAAAAAAAAAAAATATCGACACATCCAACTAGTTGTAGATGCAGGCGCAATGGGTGCAAGAGGAAGAGAGAAAAGAGGAGGCGCAAGACTATGGGCGTATGTTCATTCACTGTCACAAAGACATTGATTGACTGCATAGCTGTGGAATGGCATGCAATCAATGCACTTACCAATTGACTGACTGGAAAATAAAGGAATAGTACAATCGGTACACGCGTGAAGAAGGACGAAGAAGAGGATGGAAGGGAAGAAGGATTTAAGAATGGCGTGAAAAAAGGAGGATGATTGTTGTTGCGGAGTAGAGAGTGAAAACAAAAGGGAGGAGGAGGAAATAACGGAGCGAAGGCGTGAGTGAAGAGTGAGTGAAGGATGGTGATTGATGATCGAGAAGGAGAAGGATGAGAGGAGAGAAGAGTGAGTGAATGAATGGGTGAGTGGATGAGTGAGTGAGGAAGAGAAGGGGAAGGACGAGGAGGAAGGAAGGAGGAAAGGAGGAAAGGAGGAAAAGAGGAATGAAGGAATGAAGGATGCGTAAGGGTGAAGGAAGTAGAAAGGAGGAAAGGAAAAGAGAAGGGAAGGAAGGGAAGAGAAGGAAGGGAAGAGAAGGAAGAAGAAGGGAAGGGAAAGGAAATGAAAAGTATGAAAAAGTGTAAAAAGGGTCAAGCAATCAAACATACAAAACAAACGTTCAACAACAACAGCAACAAACGATCGCCCATTCAAACAAACACAGGGACTAAACAAGCAGCATCGTTATTGTCAACCGAGCGAAAAATGCACACAACGCACAACAAAAAAAATATTCTTTTTATCGGCAAATGCCAATGCCAAATGCTAATGGCATTGACATTGACATCACCATCGACAACGACATTCAGCAACCACGATCCTCATGAGAATAACAAGTACAAGTCAGTTGTTACATATAGAACAGGTATCCTCGAAGTTGGTACCTGAATCATCATCCTCACCAACAACATTTCCACATGAACAAATTGCTGAACTCTCTTTCTCCTTCCTCGTTGCTCCTTCCACATCCACTCTCCATTTCTCCATTTTTTTTTTTTTTTTTCCCTCTTTCCCTTTCCACCCTTTTGAACTTTGAATCACAGGAAATGAACCTTGGTTTTCTTTTTTCCATAGGTCATATTCAAACATTCATTCAATACTCCGGTTCGGATTCAATTCATATATTTTTTTATCTGCACCAACAAGGTTCATATGGATGTGGTTGCCAGAAAAACAACCAGTCGGTCACCTTGCCAGGCAGCTCTAACTCCCGCTCTTATGGTTTTTTTTTTTTTTTTTTTTTTTTTTTTTTTCATTGCCTGTTCTTTCCTTCCTTTCTTCTTTTTTGTGTTTGTGTAATCGTACGGCGCCTACGCCCTTCCTTTCTTTGCTCTCTTTCTAAGGCGGGTGGTGGTTACCAGCAGGGCAGCTCGACTCCGCGGTCATTATCCCCTGTACTATTCCCATACAACGCAACAAACAAACGCATGTTCTCGATCAACCAAGCTCTCTATTTTTTTTTTTTGTTGTGAACCATGCATTTCCCTCCACATGCACACAATCATGCACCCCTTCCTTCACCATACACGCACACTCTTTATCCCTCAAACGAAGAAACTGAACTGACTCAGCCGTATAATGAGAAACAACAAAATGCATGAACGACAACCATGGTGACAACAACAAACCTGCAAGTTCAATCCGTCCCCCATTGCCCTTGCCATCTCCCCCCTTTTTCATTCCGCAAAGCAGGTAGGGTAACCACTCCGTTTATCCACTCGTATATCCCTCACTTTCATTCATTTCACTAACTCTCCGCTCGTTATTACGCTAATCTAACAGAAATGAGAGAGGTACAGTAGTAATGCTCAACGCTATCTGCTACCCAACGATCTCTTCCGCAACGACCAGTTGGCCAATCCAGCGTGTCTGCAGGGCCTCCAGTTTTTTTTCGCTGCTGCTCACGTCCCGCAATTAAGTCAATTGCTGAGATGATGTCGTTGTTTCCCTTAGACTCCTTTTCCCAATTCATATCCGACAGAGACTGTATACAACCCATGCTGCTAGGCTAAGCCTTGATCCGGTTCCCTTTTGTTGGGTGCCCTCGTTTTTAAGAAAAGAGCGTTTTTTGGGACTACTGGACACGTTAGAGCTTCTTTCCTGCTAAGTGCTTGCAGACTAACTAACAGTGCCTCCGCACTTTCCGGTTCATTTCGGCGGCGAAGGCAGTGATAATCGAATGCAGTAATGATGGCTTAGGCTGAGATAGGTTAATAGGCAACGAATAAGAAGAGCGGCTGTTGGCTGGTTAGAGGGTGGTTCTTTTGGTTTGTTTGTTTTCTTTGTTTGTGTGTCTTTTCCATCTCTTCACAACGGAGACAGACAAAAGCAAAGACTTTTGTCTCCACAAGATAACCGAAACGAACTGTGTCAATACACACGGACGACAATGGCACTACAAATCAAAAGCGCGTGAAGAAAACGAAAAGCCTGTCGACGCACAACCCCTCTCCCTCCCTCCACCGCCCATCCGTCAATCATTGTCGAGCCCGAGGGCAGGGGCTACAGACGATGCTTTGGCCTGTCTTGGCCCTTGTTATGGAATATTTGTTTTGGCTTGGCCCCGGCTCCCTTCTCTTCATTTGTCCTTGCCTCCAACCTCACTCCTTTCCCTTTCCTTCGCCTCGCCTCACCTTTCTGGTGGCGAACAACCCTCAATCCTCATGTCAAAGCAACAATATGAAAGGCCTATGTACCACCACCAACATAACGCCCTACATTTTTTTTCTCCCTTGTGTTTTGTCTGTGCGACCATCCTGGCACAACAACAGCAACACTCCCATTGTAATTTTCTTGTTTGCTCTGGTGACTTACGAGAGCCTTCTTTACTATCCTTCTTAACTCACTCTCAATCTCTTGTTTTCACTCCGAGGCACATGTTATAAGTTTTTCTTGTTGATACTTTGGGGTGTATGGATCAGTCCAGGCTAGACTTTTCTTTAACGGACACATGAAATATGCGTAGCAGATACAAGCACAGGTTACAACAAATAAGCATACGCATACACACACACATACGGACATATACACTCAAGCACAAGTCGGCGCCATGCATGGGATGGCGGTCGCCATGTACTTGTATTTACATGCCGAATACAGAATGTGCAAGCAAGAAAAGAAGAGAGAAAAGAAGGATACGTAGTCTGTCGGTCTGTCTCCGTCGGAGTCTATCTATAAGCTCCCTTCCCGTATTAACCATAAATCGACGGTCCTTCCTCTCCCCTCAGCCCAGTTGCATCCATCCATGTTAATGTTGAATATAATCAATGCAGAACAGGACAAACAAAAACAAAGAGAAAAGTGTCTGGACTGTCCGATTTTCTGGCTCGGTCCTTGCTCCTTTATGAGCTATAATTCTTTGGACATATATCCTCTTACATTGATGCACCAAACATCCGAGATTCCGATGTTTTCGCATAATGGTTTTTTATCTCTCTCCTTCCATCAAATTAATCGACGGCCTGTTTGTTTTCCATAACATGTTTTAACTTTCCTTTTTAATCACGCTTACATTTTCCTTTCTTCTTTTGTGGGAAACAGCTGCCTAACTGTTTTCACTCTTTTCTTTTCCCATCTTCTTGGCTTAATTGATCAAAGGACTGAAGCCAATAAACTCCTTTCCTCTTCTCCACTCTCTCTCTTCTCATCACCTTTTCCTCCTTCTCCAGCCAATCTCCACGACTTTTACAGCCGCCTGATCATTAATTTTGGCCCTTTGCTTTGTCCGCATTGACATCCTTCTCTCACTTTCGCGTTATCTCCACGTTTTTTTTTTTTTTTTTTTTTTTTTCGGTACAACTCAATTGACGTGGTTTTGACAAGCGGAGACAAATACAAAAAAACAAAAAACAAAAAACAAAAAACAAAAAACAAAAAACAAAAAACAAAAAAAAAACCTGGGAAAACGAATAAATTTAACCAGCTAGGAAAGGGAGAGGAAGAAAGATGTGGTTAGCGGGCCAAGCTGAGGAAAAAGTGGGGCCCAGAACATTTTCTTTTGCCGTGCATGTTCTTTTTTTGAATGGGATTTCGAGGGAGAACCCATAAAATCCAGGAACAGAAAGAAAGACATAATAGGATTGATCAGCGAAGCGAACTGGTGGGACCCCTGAATGTGGGAGAGATGAATATGTTTCATCGGTTCCACTTAGCTACCCATTAGAGTCCGACACCGTTAGTGCTGTCGATCTTTCTGTCTTATCCACGATCGTCTCGATAAAACATGACCCATTTTTACTTTTATTCTTGATACGATTCACATAGTACGTACCTTGTGCGAAAACGTGCCAACTCTGCATGGAGCATTCAGGCGCGCCACGCGTAAAAAGATGAAGTTGCAGCATCTGCTTGTTAGAAAGGCAATACGCGTATGTGTATGCATTGTTTCTGACAGTGTAAAGATGACTCCCTCTTTGAGCGAGCCGTAAAGAAGACAAAAAGGGAATACAATAAATACATAAATACTATTTCGCCATACTTACATGCAGATTATCGCTGTTTTCATCATGATCCATCACTATTACTCTTAAATCCACACGGACCCCCTCCCTATGATCCCGGATCTCGTTTTCCTCTTTTGTCTTTTTTTTTGTACACTATGTCTCATGCTTGTTTCTTTGTCACTCCACCGGTTTTACTGTTTTTCTTCTTATCTCTCCTTCTTGACCCTTTCTTTGGTTCATAAATGTAATAAATATACCCTTCGAAACTCACACTTCATTCACAAAAAAAAGACTACGCCCCTAAAAAAAAAAATGACAATGAGAATGAACTCATTACCCGCCATTCCAGAAGAGATTCGACAACTCATCGGCACATACCTCGACAAACAGACTCTCGGCACCGTCATACAGGTCTGTCGGTCCCTTCACTCGTCATTTGTCCCACTCCTATGGAAACAAGCCGAACTCCGAGGTGGTTGCGGGCCATGGGAAGATTGTGGGGACAGCGGAGCAGGAACGACCCACACCAACAACGAGGGTTTTGCCGAGAAATGCAAGAATCAACTACCTTCGCCGCCACCATCGCCAGGCTTCCACTCCTCGTCATCATCGTCATCATCGATGATGGATTTGACACTCCTGCAGGCGCGATCCCGGCATATCGAACACCTCACGATTAGTGCACCTATCCCCTCAGACTATTATAATGTCGCCTTCCCAAGGCTCCGGACTCTCACTTTCACAGACGACTACAGCACTACTGGTTCATCATCTCTCGACATAGTCCAACTGGCGCACTTGAACCCGACCATCGAGCGGCTCATCGTCAACAACATCCAATCCTCACTCCCGGCACAGTTCTGGGAAACCGTCTTCTTAGAGTGGAAGAACCCGAAGGCATTGAGTATTCGGTACAGTCCCATCTCCAAGGACGGCGCTGCTGTCGCCGCGCTCTGGAAGGCCAGTACTCGGTTTGAAGATCTTGAACTCCAAGGCGTCGATCTTCCATACTACGCCCATGCCTCGACGACAGACATCACGGGCGACAGCAGTGATGATGACGAGCTGTCTTCGTCTTCTTCGACGCCGTTACTCATCACGGCATTCCCAAAGGCAAAGCGAGTCCACCTGTCAATCACCCTCAACCCGCGCCAAACCCACTCATTCTTCAACCCCTCTCAACAACTCGCCATGATGCAATCTTGCCCGCAACTTCGCGAATTCGTCTGGGACGGATCCCAGTTCCACATTGACCCTCAACTTTCCTCTCAATTCACTGCTGCACTCCACCCCAATAACAACCCCAACAACAATGGCAAGACAATATGCTGGCCGCACCTAGAAAGCCTAGTCCTATTACACATCTACTTCCGCCGCAGCGACCCCCTCCGCCGCCGCCGCCTCGCAGAAATCATACACGCCGTCCCATCCCTGAAATCATTCCAGATCCGTGGTGGGGTATGGGAACCCTTTGCGATGAACGCGTTGAGGACTCCCGGGAGGCATTTCGAGACGTTGGAGAGAGTTTCGGTGCAGGGGTGTAAAGGTTTCTCAAGTAGTATGGTCCATGAGGTGTTGAGCCAGTGTGCGGGATTGGTGGAATTTTGTGCGGATTTCATATATGCTCAGGATGTTGTATCGCCGACCACAGCATCAGGAACAGGAGCATCAGGAACATCAGGGGAAGGAGTGCAGCCATGGGCATGTCAGGGCCGTCTGAAACGCCTCAAGCTCTGCATTTACGCCACACCCCTCGACTCTACGACCGCCTCCTCTTCATCCTCATCCAACAGCACAGCGCGCCAAGTCCTCGTTCAACTCTCATCACTCACACAACTCGAACACCTCGACCTCCGTCGGAATCTCATTGACGACCGTCCACTCCTGAACCTCACCCTCGCCTCCGGACTCGATGTCCTCCAGGCTTTGACGCAGTTGCGGACTTTTCAATTTGATGATTGTTGTACTGTTTCAGGGGAAGCTGGAAATGGAGGAGGGGGGTGGATGATGGGGGAAAAAGAGATGGTTTGGATGTTGAGTCGATGGAGGGTTTTGGAGGAGGTAACGGGTCCGTTTAGAGGGACGTTGGAGGTGTTGATAAGTGAGGATCAGGTTCGAGATGTTTTTAGGCAACATCATGTCGCGTACTCTGTTTGAGGGTCAAGTAGAGACGAGTACTGAATTGATCTACGACCAACAAATGAAACAATAACAATAAAAAAACACCATCGACAACAAAAAGGATCAGCTGTTTTTAGTTGTTTTTGGTCTGTTTCTCTTCTCCATGGTATTATACTCACACAAATCTCTGTTGAGACATGCAACACCTCGATGAACGAGGAAGGAAAAGATACTTTTTAATCTTTCAGCACAATCAAAACACTTATCGATTCAGACGCTCGCGTGGAAGAGGGCGGGCAAGGTAGAAGACAAGATTCTTGGTGATCTGCAATGGCTCACCTCATATCCCTTATCATAGGCCTGCATTGATGGGAGCGCACAGCAGAGACAGTTTGATATCTCCAATTGGAAACATATCCACGTCGCTTGACTTTGTTACATCCATCCTCCCATCCTCCCAGCATAAACAGCCGCGAAAAAAGAAAAACAAGCGTAATTCGAGGATGTGAGCATAGAAAGAACTAATGGTGCGATGGGTGGATCTCACTTGTGGAGGCGTCTGGGAGAGAGAGAGGGGGACGAAAGCAGTTTGAGGGAGCCCACCCGTCCCGTCCCACTAAATGAAAGAATAGGAGTGGATGAATAACCCGGAGGTGAGGAAGGTGTAAGATAGGGAAATGGAAAGTCAAGTCCCCAAAAAAGCCACCTTCAAGCCACCTAATTGATGATAGATGAGGATTGGGGATTACGGAGCAAGGCGGGTTCGGGTTGATAAAAAGTGGATCCTAAGCAGCTGAGCTTCTTTCAGGCTCCTTGCCTATCTCTTATGTTGCCACCAATTTCGCCACATCCATACCTTCAGCCTGTGACCAATTGTTCCCCGCTTCATCGTCTTCTCTCTAAAAACTTCATGCATAAGTAGTTGGATGGTACTGACTGCCATCAAGGCAGCGTTTATTATCTCAAAAATTGTGGTTGGTGACTAAAAAGACAGTTAATAAATACAATGAGGGGTGGGTACATGCATGGGTACAGGGAATAAACAAATTAAAAAAAAGAGTAGGATGAAAGATGCAGACAAGGAGAGAAGAAGGAAGGTCAGGACCAAAAAAGGTATACAAAGCTGTCCCTTCATCTTCCACCGCTCTCTATCGTTTTCGCCCTCCTTTTCCCGTTATATCTTCTCATGCCATGGTGGTGGGGATGGAGATCATATGTCGCATACGCTCAACCTTGACCTTCAAGTACTTGTCAAGCTCCTTTCCCTTGACAATCTTGTCCTGAACAGCGCCCTCACGGACAACAAAGTCGGCCTCGGTGCCCTGGACGATCGCCTCCCACGACTTGGGCATCATGGGCACACGCTCGACGACCTTGATCTGGCTGTCCTTTTCGACCTGCTCGATCTTGTCGGGGTTGTTGGTCAAGAGACGGATTTGGTTCAGTCCCAGATCCTCCAGAATCGCCTGTGCAACCTCGTAGGTGCGCTCGTCTGCCCCATGGTTCAACATCAGGTTGGCCATCACCGTGTCGTATCCGAGATCCTGCAAGTTGTATGCCCTAGAAAGTAATAGCAAAGGTTTAAAAACAAGGAGGTGTGAATAGATGGGCCAGCGTCAAAATTGCACGTGAAAAGGATTGGTTGACATTCTTTCTCGATCTCTTCAGAAAGCTACATCCAGCAAGAAAACTTACTTGATCTTTTCGCCCAAACCAATACCACGACCCTCCTGACGAAGATAGACAACAACTCCCGATCCGGCCTCCTTCATCAGACGGATTGCCTCATCGAGCTGTTCACCGCAATCGCAACGAGCCGAGTGTCCAATCTCTCCAGTAAAGCACTCTGAGTGAATACGAACAAGAGGGGCCGAAGTCAAAGCTGACTGCTGCTGTTCATCTGTTGCTCCTGTCGAATAGGCCGAAGGGGTGTTGGCCTCGAGAGCGGCTTGCTCGTTCTCCGAGACAGTGTTGCGCAGACGTCCAGTGTAGGCTCCCCGCTTAACTCTGTCCAATTCTGTCTCGTTCCACTGAACCCTGTCGAGACTCTGACTCCGGATCGCATCTCCAAAGACAAACGCCAGGTGCTCCTTCTTGTCCTTGATGTTCTCGTAGATGTGCAAAAAGTATTCGGATCCATCTGGTGTGGGGATACGAGCTCGGGCTGTGCACCAAGCAACGGCGTCGGCGATCGACTTTGTGGGTGTCTGGGCTAGTGGTGGGGTGGCGGGTGGGGTTGTGTAGGAGACGACGGTCGATGCTGTTGAGAGGGTCGAGTTGGCCGGTGAAGGGGCCGAGGGACGTACAGAGGCGTCAATCTGAACCGAGGGCCGGCGTGGGACGGGTGTCTGAAGGAACTCTTTGTGTGTGTGAGAGTGAGAATGAGTGTGGGCGTGGGACTTGTGGAAGAAGGGATTCATATGGTCGATTGCGTTCCTGGGGATATAAGCGTCCTGTACGGGGACAGCCTGAGTCATACTGATATCGTAGGTCATCTTTGGTATGTATGTATGTGTGAGTGAGTGTGAGTGTGCGTGTGTGTGTGTATGTGCAAGTGTGCGCGGAAAGAGTGTACAATAGTTGGAGACAGATGGTTGCAAGTGTTGTTGTTGTTGTGGGCTGATGTTAATAGGTAAATAAAGTGACTGATGTTATTGCTTGTTGAAGTACTAAGGTATATTCACTGTTGGGTGAGGGCAGGAGTTGAGTTGTGTTGTTGGTTGAGTGTTGGTTGATTGAAAAAGAAGAGATAAAGAATAAAAGGGAGGGGGGCAATGTGTTCCTGAACCAGGTCTTTTTATAATCTGGGTCGAACAATGAGATGGAAGTGAAAGTGCGGCGGGAGAGTTGATCCGACAGGTAGCAAAGTGAACAAAAACGACCAATAAAAAAAGAACGGTATTTGTCAGGGCAGAGGACGATGCCTGACGGAGAGATAGCAATTGGGTGGCTGGATTGGATGATGCTTGTTTGCCCATTTTTACAGCACTCGTTATTGTGTGTTGTGTTCCATTACTCAGCGAATTGTGTTCACTCCGCACTGCTTCCCATTGGCCCATTTCTCCTCTCTTGCATACACACACTGTTCACTCGTCTGCCTGCTATCTGGCTAGTGTCAAAGACAGCAAAAGTGATCGTGATTTGAGTTTACGCTTCGCTTCTTCTTTTGTCGCTCTTTTTCGCTTTTCTTTCTTTCTTTTGTTCTTTTTGTGTCCATCGTTGGTAGTAATTGCCCTATGGACTATGGCTACAGGCTGAAGGGAGTGATTGTGCCTGAATTTTCAATTGGCAAAAACAAAAACTGCCCTTGAGAGATTGTGCGGCAATGTTGTTGATATTCTGCGCTATTGGACCGCACATGAATTCTGGCGCTATCCTCCACAGAGCCGCACACCACTTTGCCTCATCCCTGCTTCACTTTTCCTCTGTATTTGACCTAAAAGGAAAAGCTGCACATTGACATCTTCTTGTACTCTGGTAGACGGCAGGTGTCGCCACCCTCTCCCCTTGTTCCTTGACTCCACTCCTTTTCTCGGCCACTTCGCGTCAATTCAACTTTGAAAAGAATGTGCCTTTTACTATTACAACTTCGACTTTGCAATTTCGGTCGAGAGCGTCTTTTTTTTTTCTACAACCCTTTTTATTTGCTATTATCCTTCATCATCGTCAATTAAATATTACTGTGTCGTCAATTGGCCAACTCCACGTAGTTTTTTTTTCTTCATCTTGTGGTTGACGTCTACGCTCGCGCCGTTGCGTTTTTTCTTTGTGTTTCCATCGATTTCCATTACCGCAGACAAGTGGGCAGACTGTGAGGACAGACAGTCTTCAATTGCGAAGAGACTGCCGTATTCAACGCATCTACAAATCCGTAGTCAAGCCTCGTCATCCAACAGTGTGCGAAGATTGAAGTACGGCGCAAGTATTGATTGAGCATGCTTCGCAACGACGTCGTTTGGCGTATTTTTCCGCTACATCCGCACTGTAAAGGCAGAAAATAGGATAAGACGTACCCTCATTTTGTTGAAGAGGTCGTCAACAAAAGATTGGCAAAACATCAAAAGGTATACGCACGTAGTGCGCGAAATGGTGTCATGGACGAGTCAATTGCTAAGCAAAAACCGTGGCTTTGATGGTTATTCTTCGTCATCCTTGTCGGATTTCAGCAGCAAGCCTCTTTTCTTCTATGCTATATACTTCCTCCTCACCAACTTCTTGTCGTCTCACCTCTTCTCTTTAATGAAGTCCGCTGCCACTTCTAGTTCACCTACCTCCTACCTGAACTGGAATTTTTATTTTTCATTTCTTTAGTTTACAGCGTTTGCGATCAAATGACTACCTCTACCTCACTATTCACGCCTCCCGGAGTGTGCCTTCAAGTTCTAAAAAACATGCAGCAATTGAAATCGTAACCATCAACGCCAACCAACCACCCTTCTCTACTCAATCGCCATGAACCGCCTCACCGCCATCTCCCGCCCTCTCGCCGCCACCGCTCGCGTCCAGATCGCTCGCTCGGCCGTTGCTACCCGCTCTGCCATCCAGAGTATGTCGTTATTATCCACCTTTTCTTTTTTTTTTTTTTTTTTTTTTCTTTTTTTTTTTCCAACCTTGCAGCTCCTCAGATCTATTTTTCGGATCCGAAGTTGTGGCGTGCCGCATGGAAGGACCAGCAAACATACATCTAGCCCGGAAACTGGCACTTGCAAGGATGTCTCTACGATGATAGCTCGGGATCAAGGCTTTTTATTTGGTTCATCAAACTGGACAACACGTTCCGGACAGTCAGTCGTGTTCACACCTTTTTACGCAGTGCCCGAATACACGGAATCAGCCACACGGGATCATCATTGAGCCTGAGAACGGACTGACAGACAGGATCTGCGCAAGGACATCGGAATCATCAAATCAGGAACCACAGAAGGAGTAACTTCGATAGCAGATCTCTATTTTACGCGCACTTGAGCCAACCCTGGACAACCCGCGACCGCTCAGTTGATATTTTCGATCGGTTTCAATATGCAGCTATGAGCAAACAGAGTCAGCACCACCAAAAGTCACGGCACCAAAACCATTACCCAATTGATATCCCCAATGTCAATTGCTTCAACTTCCCCTCAAAGAGACACCAACACACAAAGCAAAGAAATAGACTAATTGACCACTTTCTTGCTTCTTTATCTCCCAAATTAGTCCGCAACTACTCTTCGGAGCACGGTGAGGAGACCTTCGAGCACTTCACCGAGCGTTTCGTCAAGTTCTTTGACAACGTCGATGATGTCTTTGAGCTCCAGCGTGGATTGAACAACGCCTTCGGTTACGATCTCGTCCCCTCGCCCTCCGTCATTGCTGCTGCCCTCAAGGCGTCTAGACGTGTTGACGATTACGCCACCGCTGTCCGTGTCTTTGAGGGATTGAAGGTCAAGGCTGGCTCGGATGCTCTTTACAAGCAGTACTTGGATGAGCTCGCTCCCCTCAAGAACGAGTTGGGTGTCCAGACCAAGGAGGAGCTTGGATTGTAAACGGAGCGAAGTTTTACAAGACTGAAGAAGAACAAATACAGAACACCAATCAATACACAAACTTCCCCTCTTACCTATTTCACATCAAACAAAGACCCAGTGCGACTTTTTTAATGGAAGCATTCATCTCACTCCCCTCTCTTCGCCCGACAATTACCATAACGATTAAACATCATAAGTTAAAGCAAGATGGGTAGAGATTGATGGTATCAAGTTGTGTACAATGAAGATATTGGATAGGCATGTTGTAGCAATCGTTGCGAATAGCATGCTGCTGCCAACTACTGATTATTTGCATTCCAATGAGCCATTTGTGTAGACAATGAGGGTGATCGTTACATTTTCATATTGCGTGGTGGTTTCTACGTGACAGGAACGAAGGATGATCAAAGAGAAGGGCGAATCAGATCAAAAAAAAAAAAAAAAGAAATGTGACTACAAGAAGGGTGATCAAAACTAATGCAAGGATCGACGGTTTACGGTTTTTTGGTGGCGCATATGGAAAGAGAATAGCTAGTCTCCGCCGCCAGTGATGTAGTCTAAAACGAGAATCCCGTCCTAAGTGTCCCTCGTCCTCTAAATCCTTTTTGACCGGCCCTCATACCGTTTTCTCCATCTTGCTTTCTCTGTCTATTATTCTTCAGGAGGGTCCTGAGAGAAAGAAGTCCCATGATGGCGCACTCGAAAAGAAACAAGGGGATCCTGTACTTGATTGGACATGGTCAAATCTTTTTTTTCTTGCGTGACATGATAACCATATCGAAAAGTAAACCAATTCGGACTGCATGGCATTGTTCGGAATTGAGGCGTTTTTTTTTTTTTTTATGGAGGTGGTCACTGCGCAGATTGCTCTTTTCAAGTAAGCAAGGGAAAGTCAAACCCACGTTGCATGAGCAAGGAAGAACACATTTTTATAAGTCCATCTTTCACGGTTGGTTCGACTAAGCCTGGTTAAGGAGCCATGAGCAGCAACCAGGGAAGGGGCAGTCTCTTCATTCTTGCTCTTATTCAGCTCATCGGTGGGCAGCCAAAGAACTAACAAAGAAAGAGAAAAAAAAAGATTGCAGATCGGGGGAGGAGAAATGGCGTGTGAGCTGCAGGAGGCATGGAAGAATTGTTCTTTCTTTCTTGATCCACCACCAGTCTCCCTGTCTTGAAGGCTCGGATCTAAATTCCCCTTCTGGGTCAAGGCTGCACATTTTTAGTTCAATGTGAAATAAACCCGAAAATTGCATGAGTGATGGATGAGAAGTGGATGGCATATTTATTGTTGGTTATGGAGTATTGTTACAAAAGAATTGTAGAAGGAGGTTTGAGGCAAGGATGGTTGCGTTCTTTGTCGTTGAGCAAAGGTGATTAACAAAGGAGGAGAAGAGGGCGCAGGTATAGGGTCCAGGCTGGCTCGTCAAGGGTTCAGGACAAAAGGACGCAAACTGATAACGAACAACTGAACGGTATTACAAGACTGGAGCAAGAAGTCAACAACAAAAAACTGGAGAAGGAGGCCAGCCCTCCGCCTCCGGAGATCCATAGCAGGGGCGAGATATTGCGATCTGACGATGGCTTGTGTGTCCACTGTTCATACGGTGCTAGTGCGGTGGAGGGGGGGGTGTATGCCAGTCCTCCAGTCAGTCATTGCCCGCCCGAGAACCCCTTCTTCGTTTACTAATGCCACTGGTGAAAATGAACGATCTCCATCTAGGCAGAGTGGAGTGAGTATCGTTCTGTAGCAATGAGCGTGGAGGATAACCACAGACCAATCAGAATAGACAGATGCGATCCCTCGATGGTGCAATTTTCCTGACAATTCGTGCTTTTTGCTAATTGCCGTGACTCGTTATTTTTTCTCATTTTCATCCAGGCGAAGTAACTCCATGTCCCGCAC
The DNA here is from genome assembly GCA_029449235.1 of Linnemannia schmuckeri. NCBI lineage: Eukaryota > Fungi > Mortierellomycota > Mortierellomycetes > Mortierellales > Mortierellaceae > Linnemannia > Linnemannia schmuckeri. The sequence continues at coordinate 276,706 of JANATG010000012.1, read as the reverse complement.
ATTTACCTCGAACCTGTTAGACTTTTGAAGGATCTCGCCATAACGGAGGTGGCCCTGTTTGGAGCAACGGCATTGGCTGGGAGCAAAAGACGGACAAACAGACGTACAACTCACCCCTTCGGGATTGTTACAGGGTTACAACGCGACTTTCTTTTTGGATCTATCTCTTCCTCTTAATCTTGTGTATGGTGCCTGGCTGGAACGAAGAGTTGAGCTCGGCATTTTTTTGATTTTAATCAGTTGGACTGATTTGATTGATTCGTCAGTCAGAACAGTGCGTGCTCGCCTTGCTCCTTCTCGGAGGAAACAAAATATAAAGCTCGGTGCATTGCCCCTCCTCTTTTATTCTTTCTTTTTCTTTTTTCCCACTCTCTCACTCTTCACTCTTCACTCTCCTTCTTCTTCCTCCTTTCATCTCCTCATCCTTCATAGACGAACTCTCCTCCTTCATCCCTTCTCCTCTTCTTCTTTCTTTTCATTCTCTTTCTCCGTCGCATTATATCCTGTATCATAGATCCTTCTTGTTTGTCGTCTTTGCATCTACCTCTCCCTCTCCCTTCGAACTGTAATCTTTTCCTTCCTCCTCTTTGTAAAAAAAAAAATGGTTTCTACCGGCTTTGACAACCTGGCCCAGGCCGCCTTTGCGTCGTCCGAGGCCATCTTCACGATCAACTCGCCCTCGTCACACCCCTCGCGGGCGATCGACCGTCTTTCGGACAAGTACACCATCTCCAACACATCCCCCGCCGTCACGACCCTCCAGGCCAATGCCGATCCCTTCCAGAAGATCCAAGAGTCGGCCGCGACCAACAAGGAGTTGACCTCCGTCCTTGCTACCTCGGAGTCCCTCTTGACCGCCATCCCCCATCTCTTCAAGACTGCCTCCCAACGCTCGGCTGTTGTTGTTCATGTGGAGACCAAGGAGCGGGATTCCAACAATTCTATTACACAACATAGCAATGGAACAGCAGCACCAACGAAATCAGCAACAGGAGCAGCAGGACATAGCGGAGCTGTCCCCTCGTATGCTGATTTGATGGCTGTTCGTCAGACGGGATTTGCGGTCCTGACCTCGGACAATGCACAGGCTGCCTTTGATTTGGCCCTTGTCGCCCAAGCCGCTGCTGTCCAGACCAGCACCCCCTTCTTGAATGCCGTCAACTCGGCTGCTGCCGGTGCCTCTGCCAAGCAGATTGTCTTGGATCACCAGCGCGTTGCCCCCGCTCTGATCTCGGAGCAGGATCTGGCTGCCCACCGTGAGCGCCAGTCTGCTGTGAGCGAGATCTCGCTCTCGTCCCTGTACCTCAAGCCCCAGGAGGGCCAGCAACAGTCTGATGCTGCTCCTGCTGCTGCTTCGACCGAGGAGGTGTATAACAAGGTTGAGGAGCTGCTTGCTGCCCTGCAGAAGCAGACTGGTCGTTCTTACCGCCCCATTGAGTACCAGGGTAAGTTTTTCATATCGGACAAATAAGATTGAGCGAGATGATGGCGAATTCGTCATTTTCCCTTTTGATTTCGCGTCGTTGTTACCTTTGAGCGTTTTTTCTTTTCTTTTTTTGGCAGTCAAAGGAAAGCGAAAGTGACTTTTCCTTCTTTACTCCTTATTGCGACTAATCACTGACTGATTGATTCTGACTGATCCGTGCCTGCCTGAACGCTAATTTTTTTTTTATTTTTATATTATTTTTTTTTTCTTTTCGTTATTCTTTGATCCATCTCCATGCAGGCCCTGCCAACGCAAAGACGGTCTTCGTTTCTTTGGCCATCGGCTCATCCTCCCTCGACCACACCCTCAAGGCCCACCACGCCAAGGACGTTGGTCTCGTCAAGATCCACCTCTACCGCCCCTGGTCCGAGCGCCACTTCCTCCAGGCCCTCCCCACCTCCGTCGAGCGTGTCATCGTCTTTGAGCAGGCCCCCGCCGCCCACACCGCCTGGACCCCTCTCTTCCTCGACGTCTCTGCTTCCTTCCACGCCACCTCTGCTGACGACAAGGCTGCCTGGACTGGCAAGGTCCCCAAGATTCTTAGCGCTCGCTTCCGTGGATCCGGTGCTGAGGTCACCGATGCCGATATCAAGGCTGCTCTCACTTCCGAGCACGCTAAGCCTACTTTTGTCATTAACCCTCACTTTGTTGCTCAGTCGGCTTCGTCTGCTTCCACCCTCCAAGAGTCCGATGTTGATACTCCTTACATCCAGATGTTGAACCAGGTCTTCCAGGATCGTCTCAATATTGAGAACGGTCTCAAGACCGACTCTGTCTGGGGCTCTGCCCAGCAGTCGCCCGAGTTTGGTTACGGTTCCCTGGTGACCAAGGTCGCTGCTCGTGCCCGTTTCGCCGAGTTGGTTTCCAAGACTGTCCAGGATTCCAACCTCAAGATCGCCGAGCCCCTCCGCAAGGCTTTGACTCAGTGGCACCTCAACCGCTCTGACGCCAAGCTTGCCAAGCGCCACGGTGACGAGGCCATTGCCTTCCTCCAGGAGGCCAAGGACAGCCTTGTGGGCTCCCTTGTCGAGATCTCTGCCCTGTCTTCGCAGTTCGCCAAGCCATCGCACTGGTTGATCGGCGCTGACGCCTGGGCATTCGATATCGCCAACTCGGGTGTCCACCATGTCATTTCGTCTAACGCCGACATTAACCTCTTGATCCTCGACACCGAGCCCTACACCGCTCGCACCCAGAACCCCGAGAACCGCAAGAAGGACATTGGTCTCTATGCCATGAACTATGGATCAGTCTTTGTTGCCTCCGTCGCCGTCTACTCATCTTACTCTCAGGTCCTTCACGCTTTGATTGAGGCCGACCAGTACCAGGGACCCTCCATCGTCTTGGCCTACCTCCCCCGCCCCGACGAGGAGAACGTCTCACCCATTACTGTCCTTAAGGAGACCAAGTTGGCCGTCGATACCGGTTACTGGCCCCTCTACCGCTGGAACCCTGCCCTGGATGAGAAGGGCGAGGAGCCCTTCCGTCTCGACTCTGAGCGCATCAAGCTCGACCTCCAGCAGTTCCTTGAGCGCGAGAACCACCTCTCGTTGATCATTCAACAGAACCCCGATGTCGCCCGTACCCTCACTCACTCGATCGAGTCTGAGGCCAAGGCTCGCGATGTCGCCCTCAAGAAGAAGGCCAAGGATGACTTTGCCAAGTTGATGGGTGGTCTCGGTGGCCCCCCAGTCTTGATCCTTTTCGGTTCTGATGGTTCTAACGCCGAGGGTCTTGCCAAGCGTTTGGTCAAGGGCGCCAAGCTCCGTAACCTCTCTGCCCGCTACTCGGCCATGGACGATGTCTCGATCGAGGATTTGACACTCGAGAAGCATGTCATCTTTGTTGTCTCGACTGCCGGTCAGGGAGAGTTCCCTGTCAACGCCCGCGAGTTCTGGAAGGCCCTCAGCGCCGCGACCGAGCTCGGTGTCTCCGAGACCAAGTTTGCCGTCTTTGGTTTGGGTGATGCCCACTACTGGCCCCGTGAGGAGGATGCGATCTTCTACAACCGTCCCTCGAAGGAGCTCAACGCCAAGTTGATCGAACTGGGTGCTCAGCCCTTGATCGACCTCGGACTTGGTAACGACCAGGACGCTGATGCCTTTGAGACTGCCTGGGCTGTCTGGGAACCCCTTCTCTGGACCTCCCTTGGATGCAAGCCTCTTGAAGGTGTCGCCGAGGAGCCCAAGAAGTCTGCTGACGATGCCATGAAAATCGACTCGAACTACCTCCGTGGTACTATTGCCGAGGGTCTCTTGGACGACACCACTGGCCAGCTCCGCGCCGAGGCCGACACCAAGCTGACTAAATTCCACGGTATCTACCAGCAGGACGATCGCGATCTTCGTGAGGAGCGCAAGAAGCAGGGACTCGAGAAGGCCTTCTCGTTCATGGTCCGTGTTCGTGTCCCCGGTGGTGTTGCGACTCCCGCCCAGTGGTTAGCCATGGACTCGATCTCGGATGTCACTGCCAACGGTACCTTGAAGTTGACCACCCGCCAGGCATTCCAGTTCCATGGAGTTTTGAAGCGCAATCTGAAGAAGAACATCCAGTTGATCAACAAGTCTTTGCTCGACACCATCGCCGCCTGTGGAGACGTTAACCGCAACATCATGTGCAACCCCAACCCTCACCAGTCGGACCTGCACAAGCAGGTTAACGACTTTGCAACCGACTTGTCGGCCCATTTGTTACCCAAGACTTCGGCCTACCGTGAGATCTGGCTCGATCAGAAGCTCGTCAAGGGCGAGGCTGTTGTCGACCATGAGCCCCTCTACGGTCCCACCTACCTTCCCCGCAAGTTCAAGATCGGTAAGTCATCTTCACATTCATGGTTACTGCTTGTCATTGGCTATTTGCTCTTTTCCTTCGAATTATTTAACTGACATATTCTTCTTTCTTTATCTTGTCTATTTAATCATAGTCGTTGCGGTCCCTCCCAACAACGATGTGGACGTCTACGCCCACGACCTGGGCTTCATCGCCATCACCAACAAGGACGGCTCCCTGGCTGGTTTTAACGTGACCGTCGGAGGAGGCATGGGCATGACCCACGGCAACAAAAAGACCTACCCCCGCGTCGCCGACGTCATCGGCTTTGTCACCGCCGAGCAAGCTATCGAAACCGGCGAGAAGGTCATGTTGGTCCAGCGTGACTTTGGTGACCGTATGAACCGCAAGCACGCCCGTCTGAAGTACACCATCGACGACCGCGGCATCGAGTGGTTCAAGACCGAACTCCAGTCCCGTCTTCCCTTCCCCATCCAGGACGCTCGTCCATTCAAGTTCTTGGATAACGCCGATCGTTACGGTTGGACTCAGGGTCAGGACAAGATGTGGCATTACTGCTGTTACATCGAGAACGGACGTGTCAAGGATACTCCCGCCGAGCCCCACAAGACCGGTCTCCGTGAGATCGCCAAGATCCACAACGGCGAGTTCCGTCTCACGCCCAACCAGCATTTGATCATCGCCAACGTGAAGGCCTCTGAGAAAGCCCGCATCCAGTCCATGTTGGAGCAATACAAACTCGACAAGCTCAACTATACCGGCGCGATGCTCAACTCCATGGCTTGTGTCGCCTTCCCCACCTGTTCCCTGGCAATGGCTGAGTCCGAGCGCTACCTCCCCAGCTTGGTCCAACTCCTCGAATCAACCATCGAAGAAGTCGGTCTCCGGGACGACGCCATCACGATCCGTATGACAGGATGCCCCAACGGTTGTGCCCGCCCCTACGTTGCCGAGATTGCATTCGTCGGAAAGGCATTCGGAGCTTATAATGTCTACCTTGGTGGAGGACACCACGGTCAGAGATTGAACAAGTTGTACAAGGAGTCGTTGACGGAACCGGAGATTGTTGCAGAGTTGACGCCCATGATTAGACGGTATGCAGCTGAGAGGTTGGACGGAGAGCACTTCGGTGACTTTGTTATTCGTGTGGGAATCATTAAGGCTACCCTTTCAGGCAAGACCTTCCACGACCTTTCATAAGTCTCTTCCATATTTAAGTTATCTTTTTTTTTCTTTCTTCTGTTCGCATCTTAATTTTTTTTTCTCACCGCATTTGCAAATAAAAAGCAACATACATAATATTCTTCCTGATCCCTAAAAAGTGGCATCTGTCCGCCATAAAAAACGAAGAAAAAATCGAAAAGAGAAAAGTAGAGTAAAAGAAAATGAAAGGAGTACAACAGCAATCAAGCACGGAACAAACACTCAAAAGCTAGTTAGTTTTCGTTATCAAAGAGGTATTTATTTCATTGTTGGGAAACTACAAAGGTGCAACATCATCTCATCATGAGAAAGGAAGGCAATGGGGGAGAAAGAGGGAGATTGGATAAATGTACATGGAGAAAGAAAAAAAAAAAGGAATAGGAAGACAGAACTCACTCCACTGATTTAAGAGTAAAGGTCATCGTCGAGAGTGTTGCCCTGGTTGAAGGCAGCGTTGGACTCTCCGGCAGCGGTAGGTGCAACCGAACCTCCAACACCTCCCTCGGGGAACTTGAAGGAATTAAATCCACGAGAGTTTTGGAGATTCTGAGCAAACATCTCGTAGCGACGGATATCGCTGTCCTGGACTGACCGACGGGCAAACTTCATGGCCTCCTCAAAGTGGGCACGGGTGAGCTCAGGGACGGCATCCTCGTCATCCTCATCCATAGCCTCTTCATCGCCACGCTCCTTACGCTCACGCTCCTTACGGATATCAGCCTCAATGTTCTCGCGAATGGCAAGCTTGCACGCACGCTGGCAAATCTCAGTCAAATCAGCTCCAGAGAATCCATGGGTGGCCTTGGCAATGTGAGTAAGGTCGATTTCGGTTGAGACAGGAGACTTGCGGAGAGTCGACTTCAAGACGGCAAGACGCGAAGCCTCATCGGGAAGAGGAATGTAGATCAACTGATCAAGACGACCAGGACGCAGCAGGGCACCGTCAATCTGGTCGGGTCTGTTGGTGGCTCCAATGACAAAGACATTCTTCTTGGCATTCATTCCGTCCATCTCGGTCAAAATCTGGTTGAGGACACGGTCACCAGCTCCACCACCATCTCCAGAAGAGCCACCACGGGCCTTGGCGATCGAATCCAACTCATCAAAGAACATAACACAGGGAGCAGCGGCACGAGCCTTGTCAAAGACATCACGGACGTTGGCCTCAGACTCTCCGAACCACATGGTCAACAGCTCGGGACCCTTGATCGAGATAAAATTGGCTTGGCACTCGTTGGCAATAGCCTTGGCCAACAAGGTCTTTCCGCATCCGGGAGGTCCATAGAAAAGAACACCGCGGGATGGAGACATACCAAACTTCAAGAACTTTTCGGGGTGCTCGACAGGGTACTGGACGGTCTCCTGGAGTTCCTGCTTGACCTTCTCCAAGCCACCAACATCGTTCCATGTAGTGGTGGGGACCTCGACAACGGTCTCGCGAAGTGCCGAAGGGTTGGAGATGCCCAAAGCATAGCGGAAGTTCTCCATGGTGACGGCGAGCGAGTTGAGGACCTCGGCATCGATGGTCTCATCGTCGAGATCAAAGAGTTCCATCTTTTCACGAATCTGCTGCATGGCAGCCTCAGAGCACAAACTGGCAACATCCGATCCGACATAACCGTGGGTCTCGGAAGCAATCTGTTCCAGATCGACATCGTCGTCCAACTTCATGTTCTTGGTGTGGATGCGGAGAATCTCGAGACGTCCAGTGGGGTCAGGGATACCAATGTCGAGCTCACGATCGAAGCGTCCAAAACGACGGAGGGCGGGGTCGATAGAGTTAGGGCGGTTGGTGGCGGCCATGACGACAATGTTGGAGCGAGCCTTCAATCCATCCATAAGGGTCAAGAGCTGGGAAACAACACGTCTCTCGACCTCTCCGTTGGTTTTTTCACGCTTGGGAGCAATCGAATCGATCTCATCAATGAAGATAATGGCGGGGCTATTCTTCTCGGCCTCCTCGAAGGCTTTGCGCAAGTTGCTCTCAGACTCTCCGGCCATCTTGGACATGATCTCGGGTCCGTTAATCAAGAAAAAGAAGGCTCCGGTCTCGTTGGCGACGGCACGAGCCATGAGGGTCTTTCCTGTTCCTGGAGGTCCAAACATAAGAATACCGCGAGGAGGCTTGATACCGATGGACTTGAAGAGCTGAGGGTGGCGGAGAGGAAGCTCGACCAACTCGCGAATCTGAGCCATCTGCTTGCGGCATCCTCCAATGTCATCGTATCCGACGTCAGCAAGGTTGGACTCCTCATCTTCACGCTTGATAGGCTCGCCCTCACAGTGAATCACGGTGTCTTGAGCAACCTGAGAATCGAAAAAAATTAGAAACGATGATTGTTAGCCAGAGTGGGGTCGAATTGCATGAATATAGTGTCGTCCGGTGAATAAGAAGAGAAGGTAGCACTTACGATACAGTACTCGGCGGGATCTGTTTCGATGACCTTAAACTCGACGGCTCTCATACCACCACGGACGAGGAAGAGATCGCCCTTGCGGACGGGTCTGTAGGCCTCGAGGAAGTAGGGCTTGAGGTAGACCTCGAACAAGTTTCCGGTGACGCCCTCGACGGTGTCGTCCACGGGAAGGACGTGGATGCGCTTTCCGTACTTGATATCAGTGCAGGTGTGAAGCGAGACGACATCTCCGAGACGGACACGCAAGTTCTGGCGAACGACTGCGGCGCGAGATTACATACATAGTAAAGTTGAGGAAGAAAAGTGTGTCGTTTTAGTGTGTACGTCGTACAATTGTTTTCTGTCCACTCGTACGCAAACCTCTCACCGCCTTTTTGCCTTTTTACTTTTGTCATCATTCTTGAACCACAACTTAAGTTATTAAAGCTATTATGTCGTCTTTCTCTCATTTTGGATGCAAAAGTAACTCTCTCTCCACTGTCTTCATCTTGTCATACGCAAGCCTATCATATCGTCCTTCTGTTGTCATAGATCTAAATGGACTTCCGTTCCTTGCTCATGTCGCCTTTCTTCTTTGTCGTACGCAAGCTTTTCTCAAAGCACCCCTTTTCCTTTTCCTTTTCCCTTTCCGTACTTATCCTCTTCCTCGTCCCTATACTTGCATGCCATTCCCGCTAACAGATCCATAAATAATATCAAAAAACGACAACATATAACGTACCCTTATTGATGCGGACCTTGGAGTCCTCGACAGAGTCGTCAGCAAGGACGATAAGGACGGTGTCACGACGCTTCTTGCCCTTGACCAGAACCATATCACCACGGAAGAACTGGAGCTTCTCCATAGTGGCAGTCGAGAGGGCGAGGACTGAGTTATCGTCGTTGGTGGCATCGTCGACAATCAGCTTGTTGGGAGCCGACTTTTTGCGCAGGATAGCGGTGGCGGGGTCGTGTTCGGGGTCGACATCGGGAGCTGTGATCGAGGCATTCTCACTATTGTTGGAAGGAATGAATGTTCAGTGAATATGTATTTTTTATTGTTCCAAGTGCATTCTTTTTTTGTTTCGATGAAAACGGAACAAAAAGAAAGAAAGAGAACGAAGCGAGGAGAAACCACTTACACAAGCTTTCCTTTGGCTTTTCCGCTGTCGGCCATTGTGTATGTATGTGTGTATGTAGGTGAGTGGGGTTAAAGGGAATGGAGTGAGAAAGAGTAAAAAAATGAAATAAAAAAGAGTGCCTAAGTGATTGGGTGTGTGAGAGAGAGGGGTGAAAGGGCGAAGTGGGAGAAGGAGTGAGTGAAGAAGAGAAGGAAAGAAACAAAAAAAAAAAAAGTTGCGTGTATATGTACTAATATGTAAGTTGTGCACAAAAAAAAGAAGGGGCACAATTTCTCTTTGTGGCAACGCGTCAGTGTCTTCTATTGATATGTATCGACGTGGCTGGTTGATTTGGCAAAGAGAAAAGAAGGGCAAAGAAGGTTGGGGGCGCTCATCAAAAGGGTCACGCGCAATGGGAATTGGATCCACTGGATATCTAGCCAAAGGTTTACCGCAGTCTTCCTTTTTATGGGCCAGAGGAGAGTAGATGGTAACAATGATGACCGTGTATGTGTGTGTTGTCGTGGTGTAAGTGTGTGTGGGATCGATGAATGGAAAGCAGGAACTCTTTCGCCTTATTGTTTTGACACAGCGGCTGGAAGGAGGGACCTTTGCGCCTTTCGTCATGCAACTGGTGCTACAGTTGCGATATTCGTGGTATTCACAGGATCAGATGATCCTAAAAAATGTCAATGACGGATTACCACCAAAGTGCCAGGAATGCCTTTTTTTGTCATGCTCAGACACACACACGCATATACACACACATACAAGCATACTGGTGCCCCTTCTTTGACCGATCGATCGACACGAATATGCAACTCTCACAAGAAGAGCCAGAGCGGATCTTTCTTTCTCTACAGACAGCCATTTGATTATGTATGTATTCGCCATGTTCACCTAACGCTTCCTCTTCCCCCGCACTTCGCAACCCTCTCGTAAACCTTCTTCTTTCTTCTTCTTGTGTTTGTTTTTGTTTTCTTGTTCCTGTTGTCCCTTTTTCCTTCTTTTTGACTTTTCTCCTCTCACTTGTCCTTTCTGCTCGTTGTTTGTCTTCCTCTCCTTCTCACTTGTCTCTTTGATCCTTCCTTCCTTCCTTCCTTCCTTCCTTCCTCTCGTTCTCACATTGGTCATCGCCAAGAACCCTTCCGAAATAGCCAATATTAAAAAAAAAAAAAAAAAAAAGTTCTCAATCATTCTTGCCCTTACACTTCTTCACTCTCCACATCACACCCCACACTCTCTTCTCCTCCATTCCACTTCTTCCTCTTCTCATCTCATGACCCGATCGACTCTCTAATCCTTACCCGCCTCCTCCATACCTCAACTCGACTCTCTTCATTTCCTCTTCTGCTCCACCCTATCCCGACAGTATCACACAAATCCTCACGATGGACTCACACGCAAATCCATGGTCCTTCCAACAACAACAGCAGCAGCAGACTCAGTTCCTGGAGGACGAAGATGACGATACAACAGCTGCCAATAGCCCTTTCCACTCACGAAGCTCTCATGACCGCAAACACTACTCCTTCGCCAGCTCTATCACCCTTGCCTCTGACTCCTTCCACGACGATTTTTTCTCCCTCCGCAAGTCAACACGCTCAACAACTACAGGCACCTTTGACTCAAGTGATCGCGACCTACAACAACAGCAGCAGTCATCGCATGTCAGGACGTGGTCTCAAGAAGACACCATCGCCTCTGCTTCTGATTACGGAGGAGACGACAGGCACAACACAGACAGTAACCTTCAACGCCATAGTGATGACGATGACGTCCTAGAGGCATTATCGCTGGCCGACAATACCCTGGAATCAACCCTATCATCTTCACCAAATGACGACCCTCTCTCCCTACCCGTATCCCCAAGTTCCGAAGTAATCCCTCACACTGACTCGGCTGTAGAAGGGACTATGGTAGACTCTGGGATTGGCATTGAGGTATGTCTGCAACCGCTATGCACCATGACAAACACAACACACACTTGCTCTCCTTCACATGTCTCTCCTCCTCTCTCTCGTTATCCCACCAGACCGATACCATTCTTAATTCAATGCGTTGGCCACGCTCTCTCTATTCCAACCATAACCTGGCTTGGCAGAAAGAATAAAGAGGAGAGAGACGCGACTCAATTGAACAGACATTAACAATAATAGCAACAGCACTCATCAAGAGATATGAATGCATTGTTTTGGAAGACCCTTATTGCTTTCTCCACAACCCTTTTGAGTGCAGAGAAATGAGAAACCTGGCTCTGGCTTTGCCGTCTTTCCCTCTATCTTCTCACTTTTCTCGCTCCAGTTTGACGAAGAAAGAATTAAAAACAGGGCGCTCGGGACAAGAGCGGAGTGCGTGGTCATTGGCTCAATGCTCCTTGTGCAGAATTCAACAGAAGTAGACACACAACTCCCCCTAATTCAAACAACAACGACAACCCACTTTCTTTTTTGACCCTTTGAGTTAATGATCTGAAAAGCAATCGCAACAGACAGCAAAGAGCAAACGATAGAAAAGAGCTAAACCATAAAACAAACAACAATACCTCTCTTAACACCCGACTCGCTGTCTGTTATCCAACCCCTCACCTGTCCAGCCCTTTTTTCCCCTCTTTCTCTCTCTGGCCCCTCGACTCTCCACATATGTTTGTTCTCCCCTGGAAAGGTCATGTCCGACAGACAGACATACAAGCAGTATGTCGCACCATTGGACAGCTCTTTCCCCCACAATTTTCACTGACCGTGTTTGTTTGTTCTTTGCAATAGGGGGAAGTGCTTGAGCACCTGGTCCAGAAGCTTCAGTCAGAAGTAGCCGATACGCGGGCAGTTGTTTCTGACTTGGAAACAAGACTAAACGCGTAAGTGTCCATCTATTTGTCTGTCTGTCGGTCTGTGTGTTTCGCTCGCATGCTTGAGCTATAATTGAGGGAGGGCGGGGAATAATTGTCGTTATCAAGGCCCAATGTTTCTTTTTTTCTTTCTTCTTGTTCTCACATATCTTGTGGTCCGATCATTTTTCTTTGTAGGGCCGAGCACTCGAACAAGCACATCGTCGAAGAGCTCAAGATGCTCCTAGCCGAGTAAGTTATTTGTTTTATTCGCTGTCTTTTGTCACTCTCCCCCTTTACTTTCTCCTTTTTTTTTAATACCACGGCATTCAATGCGATTACCGATGCCTGGCCTACATACACATATACACCACCACATCGTATACTTGCAACATTCTGCGGGACATGACCACATTATTTCATGGGATTTTCGGCTGGGGATGACAAAGGGCGACTATCCGTTTTATGTGACAAAGCGTAAATCGTACGCCTAAGCGTAGCAAAAAAAAAAAAATGGGTCTTGGCGTTGTGGCCTAAGGGCTAAATTTATGAGAGGACTTCACTTCGGCTTGTGCAACCACGGACCATCAAGTAGAGCGTAGTCCGCCCTTCCATCGTACATTGTGCTCTTCCAGGCCCAACCGATTATCCCATGGCAACAACTGCAACAATGTGAGTTGCAAGAATAGAGACGGACTTTCAGACAAAGCATATTCACTTATTCCAAATTATTATTTCATTTTCTTAGTGCGGAGGGAACGCTAGTTGGTTCAGACGACTCGGACAGTGGTGGCGAGTCTGAAGTGGTCGGTTCTAAACATGGATCGGGAAGTGAGGACGAAACCAACATTGTCTACAACCGGATATGCCACGCGCTTCAGGCTTTGATCTCGGAAGCCCAGACGGCACTTGTTCGCAACACCAGCGCAGCACTCTTTGCACCACCACCATCAGAACGCGGGCCCTGTCGCCACCACCAACAACAACATGCCAATCGGTTAAAGCAGCTCACTCAGAATCAGGGACCACAGGGACAGTCGATACCGGGGTTGTTTATTGACGATAGTGAGTTGCTCAGCAACGGCAGTAGTAGCAACCAAGGCGATACATGCAATCATTCGTCTTGTCGTACTTCGCGCAGGAGTTCTATCAACCTTTCTCGATCGCCTTTTCATCTTCGTGTCGCGTCACCCTCCTCGGCAGCATCTGTGACATCGTCGTCCTCGCGGATGTCACGGTCCTCCTCCAGAAAGAGCGCCTACTCAAGGATGATTTGGAAGGAAAAGCAGTTGGAGCAGTATGAGCGGTATCGACGATCCTGCGACAGAGTCTCTTTGGAACTAGAGATGCTCCTCAGTGACACGAGGATGGATGTGGACTATGACGACGACCACAGCAATCCCTTGGGGTCTTTGTTCCCGCTCCTGACAGAGTCACCCTTTGCGCATCTTCACCCTGGCGCTTCGGAAACTGCCAAGGGAACGACACCAACAGCGGCGCCACCATTGTCGACGGCGACACCGGATGACACCGCCAAGTCTCAGCCAGGACAAGGAGGACGAGCGGAGGCACTCAGGGTTGGCTCCAGAGCAGAAAGGATGCAGCGCAACTTTCAAGCACAGTTCCTGAGTCCACAAGTGCACACCAGCCGCTCTTATTCTCACCTCTACGATTACCAGGGGCACCAACATCAACAGCATGCACCAAGCCCCTACCTGCGTTTCCGTTCAAGCGGGAGGGGCTCATCTTCCATGAATCCTATACTACCCCGGCAACAACAACCGCGGCACTTTCGGAACCAGGGAGTTGGAGGTAGTCGATCACAGAGTCTATTGATGCAATTGTATGGACTCTGGAAACAGACTTGGTTGCGTCAGCGGATCATGCATATCCTCACGGGATCGCTGGAAGTCGGACTCATCCTTTGGGTGATCTTCAAGCTTGGAGAGGCGTCATTGTCCTTCATGGGGGTTCCGCTGTTGAAGGGCGGGCCTCAGACTTGGCTTTTGTACGTTTATGGCGATCGTCAGGGACCGGGCTCGACAGTTGCCAAGGAGTTGTATGAAAAGATCCGGAGGGATGGATTGAAATTGCGACAGGTCCATTTGAGACGCGCCGTCGTCCGAGAGAGCGAGCAGTTGATGCAGGATTTTGTTGTCTCTGAAGCTGCGTCGGGGCTTGTGGGACTCGGGCAACCTGGAGGGAACCAAGGGACCAAGACGCCGTTCTCGGCGGCGGAGATGGTTTGGGGTCCTGTACAGCGAATGATCACCCATGCTGCTACTGGGTTTGTGCTCGCCTATTTGGCTGATCATGGCAAACGCCTCTCCAAGAAGCTCTAGTACGCCTTCCTTTTCTTTTTCTTTCCTTTCTTTCATTTTCTTTTTTTGCAATCTATCGTTTTACACCACATAATGACATTTTCTCCTCCCTTACCTTTCCTTTCCTTTCCTTTCCGATCCTCTAACCTCACCCATCTCGCTCACTCGCATCGCTCTCACCCACTTCGCTTCCGTTTTCTTTTGCAATCCATATCAACAACAAACAACACAACTATACCCGCCTTCCGCGCACCCACACAAATACAACCACTTGTACACATTCATAAAAAAACAACTCATATAATCTTGTAATATGCCTGGACTTTTTTTTATTTTTGCTATGATACAGGGATAGTTCGAGGCGTTTTGTGTTTCGTTTGATAAACTGTTTGGTCATTGTAGTAGGAATCATTAATTAATTTTCGGGATGAGAGGGAAAAACTGTGCATAGGATGAAGGGGAAGAAGATAAGAGGAATGCGAAGGGAGTGAAGGAGGGGAGGGAAAAAAAGTGGATAATGAAGTGGAGCGAGGAAAAAAAAAAAGAAAAAGTGGTGCACGCTGCAACACTCTTGTGTCTTTTTCTTGCTGCAAGCTCGACAGTTCATTATACATATTTAAAGAGCACCCTGGGAGACCCAGAATCGACGAGTGATGGCCTCATACCGATCAATGACTTCTCCACCCTCAGGGAACTCCCACCCCTCCATCGCAATACCCTTGACCGCCGCTGATCCACTAGCAGCAGGAGTAGGCACATTGTTGTTGCTGTTGGCAAGAGCAGAGAAATCCGTCCAGACTTGGACAACAACCATCTGCACACGAAGACGATAGAACGCGGGAGCGAGACGATCTTGGATACTCAAGTATTGGAACATGGTCTCGGCAGGGACATCCTTGGCCAGGACTGAGACCGACTCCATAGTCCCATCCTTGATGAGCTCGACCAGAACCTTAGCCATGAACGTCGATTTCGGGTACAGAGCCGATGCAGATGCCTGGGAGTAAACATTACCCTTGGAGATGGAGTTGAAGAGTGCCTGAGCTTGGCGGGTGTACTCGAGCAACTCGGCTACGCGTTCGGGGATCTTCCATTCGAGGGTGTAAGGCGTGAGGGTGTAGACCTTTTGGTGGAGACCAAAGGTATGTTCGAGCGTAAGGGGTTTGATCGTGTTGGGGTACTCTTGGCGAAGTTCGTCTGGGAGGAAGTCCATTGAGCGTTCCTGACTGGCGCCTGTATAAAAGTCGTCGTGATTGATGTCATGGTGCGAACCTGTCGATGCCTTGTTGCTACTCGAAGGGTTTGAGCGATCGTCGGCGCTGTTGACGTTGTTATTGTTGTCACTGGGGCGATAGTATCCAGGAGGGTAGCGGGGGATATCTCGTTTGGAGCCAGCGGATGCAATGTTGATATCAGACCTCCGCACAATCCTCGAGAGAACATCTGCCGTTGTCGTTGCTGCTGGCTGCTGAGATTGCACAGATTCACCATCATTACTACTGCTTCCTGCTGGAAGAGTGTTGGAAGGTCTGCCTCCTTGCTCCTGACTCTGATGATACTGATATGGCGATCCTGCTTTTGCTGACGATGAAGCGGATGGCGGCGTGCTGGTGACCGGTTCCTGACTCCGACCACGGTAAAGCTCCAGAACCAGAACAAATGAGGCCCCCTCAGGAATATTGGTAGGCACCCAAACCTGAGATCCGCCCTTCTTGAAGGGCACAAACCGCTTCAATGAGGTAACTTTCTTGTTGGTCTTGGAGTCGATCAACACAATGTCGATCGTCGTGTCGGCTGGCAGGCTTTTGGTGTACTTGCGGTTCCAACGCACTGTCTGATAGGATCCTGTCTGCCAGACTGAACGAGAGTCGGGAAGAAGTAAGAGGGGGGTGTTCTTTTTGGGTGTTGATGAAAGGAAACGGCGAAGTCGTGTTGGTAATCCTGCCTTCCTTGTAGGTTTGCGAGGAGCGGCAGCAGCAACTTTGGCAGCTTTGGCGGAGGTTGGGTCAACTGCGGTGGCGGCTCGCTTTCGAAGGGAAGGGGGTGCTGGGGGTGTAGCTGGGGGGAGTAGAAGAGCCCTCCTTTTTTTCGTCGTCCTCGTCTTGTTGTGCTCTGTTTTTGCCGCAGAGGCCCTATTTTCGTCATCGCTATTCTTGTGGTTCTTGCGTCGACGGAGTTGCTGTTGGTGTCCTTGTTTGTGTTGCTGAGAATATGTTATCTTTGCTTTTGACAAGACTGACCGCTGGCCGTCTATTTTTGATGCAGAAACCGCATCTCTGTCGAGGCGTCGTTTTACAGAAGAGCTATTCCCGTCGTTCTTGTTGTTTCTACTGGAGGTAGTGGTCGTGGTGGAGGCGCGGGCAGGGATGACGACAGGCTTGAAAGCAGGATGATTTGAGAGCCCTCCACGTTTCTGCTGTTGCTGCTGCTGCAGTTGACGACGTTGTTGTTGCCGTGTAGAAATAGAGGCTGCAGCAAGGTAAACACCCTCTTGTGCAGGTATAGGAGAGCGTTTGTTGAGGGAGGAGGAGGAAGGGGTGGCTTCGGCGAAGAGAGTCAGCGCCGAGGCGATGCTCAGGGTGAGGAGGAAGATGGGTTGAGTAAACTTCATGAAATGCGGGAGAGCAGGGATGGAATGAGGGAAATGCGAGGGGAATGAGAATTAAGTGGGGAGAGGGGGGAGAGTGGAGGAAAAAGAGGTGTGGAGGGAAAAAGAGAGAGTCAAGTGAGAGGAGACAGAAGTAAGGAGAGTGCGGAAAATAAAAAGGGAAAGCAGCGACAATTGAATGTCAGAGGGGATATGAGAGAAAATACTTCTTTGAAGTGAGAAGAAAGACGAAAGAAGGGCGTAAGGTTCGTACTAACGAGTGGTGGAGGGACGAGAGAAGGAGGAGGAAGAGGAGGAGGAGGGAGGGGTGCGCCGGGGGCGGGGGAGGGATCGGACAAACGGAGAGGAGGAGAGGAGAGGAAGAACAAAAGGTGAAGAAGAGGAAGAGGAAAGGAAAGGAAAGGAAGAACAAGAACAAGAACAAGAAGAGAGAAGAAAAAGGGAAGGGGGTTGTGTACTTGTATTTGTATTTGTATGAAATGGAAAAAAAAAAAAAAAGAGACTGAGTTCATCTCATCTCTTTTCTACAGTGATCTGTTCCTGTTCTCAGGTACACACTCAGACTCAAAAAAAAAAAAGTTTGCTTTCGACTGCTTCCCAAGGCACAATATTACGCCCTCTCGGTTCAACCGCAAACATCACGCACACAAAGGTAAAAATAGGGCTGTTTGTTGTTGCTTGTTGCTGCCTTGTTGTCTGCTATGGTTACCTATCTTGCCTTGTTACAAACAGAAACAACGAAAACCTTGTCTTTAAGGTGCCACCCTCTTCAACTGGGTTCAAGGAAACATTGGACACACTCCCCTTTTCTTTTTTCTCACCCTCAGCTCAACTCCATTCAACTGGACTTTCACCCGGACAGTCTGATTGTCGACAGCTCTATTTTACCCGCACTCGTTCTTTAACTTGAACAACTTTTTCGCAATCACACACACACTCCATTCCACTCCACTGTCAACGGATAAAAATACTCTTTGGCACCACACAGTCCAGTCCCCAGGCACAAAGCAAATCGGCTAACAATCAACAAAAAATCGGGGTTTTCGGAGGTCAACAACATCCTTTCTAGCCCTGCTCGCTTAATTTTGTGCACTCTGTGTGTGGTTGTGTGAAGGTGGTCTGCGGCGGCAGGTCTCAGCCAGTTCACCAAGGGAAAGGAGGAGAGAGAAAAAAAAGCGAGAGCAGCAGCAGCGATGGTCGAAGTCTAAGGCCAAAATGGGAAAAAGTGCACAGGGGTCCATCCATTTGACAGTAACAACAAGCACAAGAGTGCCAAAGGACGGTAAATAACAAACTATTGAGAGCATTTTTTCTTTCCTCCCATTCGTTGAGACTTTCTCTTGTTTCCTTTGTGCAATAAAGAAGAAAAAGAGAAAATAGAGATGGTGGCGAGTACGAAAGGAAAGAGGATTAATTGAGGGAGAAGAATCGAGAGGTACAACTGGACAAGATACACACGGCCCCCGATCAGTTTTTGGTTTGTTGTTTATGTTATGGACAGGGGTATGCAAGTTATTAGATTGTCTTTGATTGCATTCTTTATTGTCTCTTCTTCCCTCCTTCCTCCTTCCTCCTGCACCACCAGCCCACCGCCCGCGCCCCTAGTCCTCGAAATTGCCTTTACCGTTTGCCTTTGTTGATTGCTTGCCTGCTTGCTCCGTCGCACACGCCTTGCATATCAAACGAAATAAAAAGGGAAATAAAAAAAGGCCGAGGCGTACGGACAGAATTAGCGCTTCATTTGGTTTAGCGCCATTTTCATCCTTATTTTCCTTCTCACAAAAGCAAAGCAGCGCAATGCAACGCAACGGCGAGCGAGCAGACGAGAGCCAAAGGAGTGAGGAGAAATGCTCTCGTCGACTCTTCATGAACTCTCAACTCCAGTGGCAAAAACATAATTTCCCAATCACTGTTCTTTGGACTTGCGAGTGAGATCCTAACCGTTATTCTTATTTTCAACTAGCGGCAGGCATGTTTTCTCGATTGGCACCATGGTTTTCCCGGGGGTTTTGATCGGTTGAGTGTAGGGTTACGACTACGCCTCACATATACTTTCTCGTTGTATGTCGCAACTGCATCTGCCCATTTTTTTGAGGCTTGCATCTCTCTCATTTTTCCTGTCCTCTCACTCACACTCTCATGCTCTTCTACTCTCTATTCCCCCTTTTTTTTTTTTTTTTTTTTTTTTTTTTTTTTACTATCAATGCAATGTAAGCAGGTACTCTTTTGTCAGTGGCCGCTTTTCCTCCACAGGTATATTGTCTCTCTCTCTCTCTATTTCTAGTGGGCGGTGGCAGTGACCTTGCTTAAATTAATAAAGTCTCATGTATATCTAATCTAATTTATATGACAACGTGAAGGCGGGGCCAAGTGGTTTCGTCCGTCTCTTTGACACAGACACACGTTCGTTCGCTTTTGCTTGCACGAGGCTTGTATAACCAGATCTAGCCCATTCTCCCCTCTCCCCCCCCTCACACTGGATTATTTTCTTCCCCTGCAGATAACAAAATATCGTGTCGCTTGTTTGTCACCCATTCAGGATCGAAGAAGGATTGGATAACTGAACCACTTGACATCAAGTGATACTGTATATACAGCAGATTACTTGCAACCACAACCTCTTCGGTATCACTCTTTCCTCTTCCCCCCCCCCCCCCATATACTTCCCGATCAATGACGGTTTCCATGCAGATAAAAGACTGCATCTCCGCTTTACGCTTGATATCATATCATAACCCTTGTGGAGTCATTATAGCCAGTTATCGCTGACGAAATCAAAAGGTTGCGGAGGCTGAAGAATATTTTGGTGGCGCAATCGTGTTATGTAAGTTTATTATGCGTGAGATATGTAGTGTTCGTGCGTTGCGTAATAAAGGGTAGTCGTTTTAGTTGTTTGTAGTCTTTTTAGAATATTGAGGCCTTGACCGTAACCAAAAGATCGTCAAGTTCCTATATAACCAAAGAAACGAAAAAAAAAAAAAAAAAAAAAAATTAGAAACCGAGTCGTTAGTCTCCAGACTTTAACTCATATCATCACCAAAGCGCCGCTCAGGCAAGAAAAAAAAATAAAGAAAAAAAAAAACAAAGCAAAGACTTACCCGCTCGACGCGATCAAGATCAGCATCAACATCCTTCCAGCAATCATACACCTCCGGATGACAATCCTGTTGAACATCCTTCAACGTCAATTCGTTCAACATCAATAGCATCATCCTCGCCTGCTCCTCACTCTTCTCTCCTCCTCCTCCTCCTCCTGATTTGTCGTTAATGTCATTACTTGTTGTGTTCTTGTTGTTGTTACTCCTGCTGTTGAGGCTGCTGGAGCTGTTCTTGCCGCGCAACATCATATCTCCACCATGCTCTGACGAGGGAGAGGAAGGTGATTGACTCCTGCTGTTACTATTATTCAACAACGACGCCTTGATCGTTGACGGTAAAGCGATCAACTTGCCATCTTTCCCGATCCATGGTCCTGTTCCACCTGCTCCAACGCCGCCAACAGCTCTTAAAAGATGCATCGACGAATTGCTGGGGGAACTGACGGAGCTCGATCGACCCGCACGGACCAATGTCAACAGATCTTGCATTCCAGTATTATAATCTGATGACAGCAGCCATTCCTTGTTACCCCCAGGGGACGTAGGAGTTCCAACGCGCTGATCAGAGTGATCGCTATTGTTGCTGTTGCTGTGTGCCAGACGTCCTCCTACTGGTTTGGTATCAGCAACGCTGGCGCTTGCGGATCGATTCCGTGCAGAGGTGACTGAAGAGATCGAGGCTCCCGAGTTGGAACGACCGTTCACTGCTGCTGATGCTGGACTGGCACGACCTCCGTTAGGAGAGGACGATGGGGAACTGGGACGGAGGTTGGGTGATCCTAAAGTAGGCGAGGGCGCCGAGCCGGTCTGTTTCAAAGCAGGCGAAGGAGATTGTAACCGCCGTGGGATGGGCGAGAATGACCGTGCCGAAGGATCCTGAGCATGGATGTCGTTACTACCATCCTTCAAAGGGGAAGGAGCCGCTACGCCCCCAGACTTGACAGCATTGGCGTTTGAGATCAGCGTAGGTTTGGCCATACCATAGGGAGAGCCCGACCGAAGCGACCTAGGCGATCCAACAGCAGCTGAATCCGAACCTCGAGCAGAAGGGGGCTGCTCTGTAAGCATGGGGGATGCAGACCGAGTGCTCAAGGAGGCGACAGAGGCCACTTGGATCTCGACATCACTCTCGCGCTTCTTGTTCCGCATCGTCGTAGAGGGTGTTGAGAGAGACAAGGGTGAAGCCAACGTTCGGTTCTGGTTCTGAGCCATCATGGCAGCTGCCTGGCGTGACTGAGTCGGCGAGGGTGATCCATCTCTAGAATACTGCTGATGCTCGTCCATAGTTGATCTCATCGCGACAGGGGAACCGACACGACTCCGGGTGGCAGAAGAGACAATCTCGTCCAGGCTGTTATTGGCGGCAGCTGCCGCACGCTCCTTCCGAGACGCAGCAGCATTGGCAGCACGTGCAACTGCGGCAGCAGTGCGTTCACGTCTCGAAGCCGATTCGACATCACTGCTATTGGCAGTAACAGCAAGGTGCTGGAGAACATCCTCCTTGGCCGCCACGACTACAGTCTCATTGTCCGCATAAGCCTCCTCGCCTAGGATATCCTCAATGATGTCCGAAATATCAACCTCCTCGCCTGTCTCCGCAGGGATGAACGAGTACCGGTACTGCTTCGAGTTCATCAACCGCGACGACCTGATGACGCCCTTGTCCAGGTAGACGTCCATCCCCTGGGCCTCGTTCTTCTTGATGTTCAGGGGCGCCGCAACCATCGACCCTCCTCCTCCTCCTCTTCCTACGCTTGTCGAATCCAGGCTACTCTGTTCGTTGGCCTGAAGCATGACAGCTGTCAACGAAAGCGGCGAGTGTCCATGGGTCAGCGGCTGGGCAATAGCACGCTGTGGACGATCAGGGCGCTCAGGACGAGCAGGTCTCTCGGGGGTAGACGACCGAGAGCTATCATTCTCTACGACTCCACCGTTGGGGATAGGCGAGGGAACTTGGCTAGGACGCATGCCCTGGCTGACGCTAGGCGAGCGGTTCCTGCCCATCATTCCGCTATGATCGGGCGTGGGTGTCCGAGATTCGGCTACTCCTTCGGTGTGGGTGGTGCGGGTAGGACTAGTGGGCGTCAAGATGACAGAATCTGTACGACGAGGGATATGGATGTTACTATCAGGACCCTGAGAAGGCGAACCGGTGCGAGCTCCGCTAGCAGGAGGTCGACCAGGTGACAGGGGGCCATTGTTTTTATGGGCCATACCCTGGCTTGCAGAGGTATCCTCAAAGCTGCGAAGCGAGCGGAGTGACCGAGGGCTGGTGACGCTGGTCGTAGGGCTGTGCTGAGCTGGGCTCCGGGGCGACTCGTTGACAGAAGAGGAGGCGCCAAAGAGGGACTGAGCCTGCAATGGTGCTGGGACCTTTCTAGGTTGTTGCTGCTGTGGTTGTTGTTGCTGTTGTTGTGACTGTTGCTGCTGAGCAAAGTTCGTCTCCTCCTGAACACTCTTAGGCGACTTCTTGAGGTAAAAGATATATTCTGGGTTGGTTGGCATCGACGCGACATCAGCCTTGGGGGACCGACGGACAGGTGCGAGCTGATGATCGTCAAAGCAACGAATAAGAGGGATCTGAGGGACCAAAGGCAACTCATCCCCTTGTCTTGCTCTAGGCGAAACAGGACTGTTCAACTTCAGACTGAGCTGGTACTCAATCACAATGCCATTAGGAACAGAGTTGCGTTTGGACGCCAGGACATGACTGGGCACACCTTCCACCACACCAGAACGAATACCAATGATCTCCAGAGTCTTGAAGATCACATCGCCCGCCTTGGAAGCAGAGTGCATAGGAATCCAGTGCTCGACCTTATTGGCAAAGACCTGCCCCTGAGCGCGGGGATCATTCTTGTCCATCGCAGTCCTCATACCATCAATCACAACCATGGACTGAGGTAACTCCTGGGCCCTACAAACGACCTTGACCCAGAAAAAGTCCTCCTGCAACGGCGTTGTAGGTGTAGTAGGTGTTGTGGGAGTGCCGGGTATTGAAGAAACAGATCCAGCACGCTTAATTTTTTTGTTGAGGAGGAACCGAATAGATCGCTGGTGAGGATCTGATTTGCCTGATCCGATGCGGCGGACAGAGTTGGGACTGGTGGGTGTTGACGGTGGGTTAGAGTTGAAGGAGCTGACAGAATTGACAGACATCATAGAGGACACGGAGGAGATTGAGAGGCGGTGGTTTGCTGGCAGAGGGGTCGTCAAGTGAGCAGTAAGGGATTGGTAGATCGCCATAGGCTTGTCCGTCGGCAAAAGCACCGTCTCATCTAAATTAATTAATTACATCGCGAAAAACAAAAAAAAGTTGGTACCCTCGCCTCAAACATGTCAAGGATCCCAAGTTGATCAGCAAAAAAAAAATTAAAAGTTACCTCCGTCGATGCCACGAACAGTGAGGAAGAAATCGCTGCTGGAAGCAACACCGTCAGGTGCAAGGCGGAACTTGACCACGGCCTGGTTGGCAACCTCGGACGCCATAGTCGAAGCATTAACAACGACAGTCTTGTACATCGACGCGCCAAAATCAACGTTGCCTGGGTAGACGCGCAAGGTAATGATCTCTTGTGATTCGCCATCGTCAGAGACATTGGTAGGCGACATTGGCCCGCTGGCGTTGTTGGAACCAGCGCCTGCGCCACCCGGTGATGCGATCGACCCGCTAGAATTGGTACGAGCCCTCTGTCCATCAGCATTGCTTTCAAAGCTACTACCACTAGGCGATGACGTCGCAGATGGGGGCTTGTTACCCAGTCCAGCAAGACGTTCCCTCTCGAGCCTCTCCTTCTCCTTCTTTTCCTTCTCCTTGTCCTTGGATCCCTTGCCGACTCCAAAGAGACTCTTGAACTTGCCAGGCTTCTTGGTCGTCTCCGAGGAGTCACCAGCACTGGTGCTTCCTTTGCCGGACGCTGAATCCTTATCACCAAGAAGAGCGGCCAACTTGGCTTCTGTGCGTTCCTGCATCCGTTTTTGCATCGCCGCCCGATCCTCTTCCTCAGACTCCAGGCTTCCTGACCGGCGATCGTTGTTTGAAGAACTATCATTTCCAGTTCCAGTCGCCTGCTGGCGAGGCGCCAGTGGCGAGGCCGAGGCCTCACTGTTATTTCCACGCTGACCAGGAGAACCGACAGATCTAGGGCTTCCCCCGCCATTCGACGAATCCTCATCGCCCAGACGGGCTTTCTTGGACCTGCCTGTAAGAGTGTGTGCCCTGCTACTCACATCATCCTGTGCAATCGAGGGCGTCAGCGAGATCTTGCGAGGCTCATCACTAAACATCAGATCGTCGTCGTCTAAAAGCGGCCGACGGTACCGGTTCGTAACCTCCTCCTCGTCCTCATCATCACGTCCCATCTCCTGGTCAGAGTCATCCGTAGCATAGCTGTTCTTCCTTGCCCTCTGACCTTGCTGCTGTTGTTGTTGCTGTCGTTGCAGTCTCTGGTTCTCCTCCTCCAAGATCTCCTGTTGAACACGCTCAGCCTCCAACTGAATATCCGATTTCCCACCCTCTTCGCCGCCACTATTGCCTTCTTCGCCCTCCTCACGGCTCTCATAGTATTCGCCCATCTCATCATCCTCATCGCCCTCGCCATCCTCGTCATCCCACTCGTTCTCGCTGGCTCCAAAGTATTCGTTCTGGCCTGTGAAAATGACAGACCGGCGATGGCTGGCCTTGTGCGCTACCGCTTCGGCATTCAGGGGTTGGATGGGTTCATCAAAGGTGCCCCATTCAGGTGAGGGCGCAGAGAGTCCAACGTTGCGGTACTTGTTCAGTCTCGCCAAACGTTCAAATGGAGTCTGGTAATTCGAAGAAGGGAAAAATAGCGAGAAAAAGGAGATGTTAATAATCTAACTCGAAATTATTTTTGGTCCTGAATAGCAAAATATGCATACTGATGGACCTTACTTCAATGTTCTCGGCAGGAATATATCCAATAACACCAGTCTTCAAGACCCGAACCAACCACCAGTAGACGTTGGTGTCCTCAAGCAGCATCAGCGAGTCATTACGGACAACAGAGGCCTGGCCCTCCTGGGTCGCAACAAATGTATGGAAGGCGTAGACAAGATTGAAATCGATATCGTCCTCTGTCAAAGAGTTGGTGTCAGATGCATCATCATCATCCTCGTCATCCAGGTCGTCCTCGTCCTCCTCAAAGCTCTCCTCGTCGTCTTCAAGGATTTGATTATGGCGTGCTTGGACTTCCTGGCGGTTAGCAGCATCGGCGGCAGCGTTACCCTGTTGGTCATCCTGGTGATGGCGGTCGTCCTGACCTTGGTCGTCGTCGTGGAGCATATGTCGCATATTGTTCACCTTGTTACCGCCGCCGCCGTTGTTACTGTTTTGAGCTGCAGCCTCCTGCTCCTGGATATACGAAGTATACTCTTCATCCTCCTCAGTGCTGTCGTCCGAGTCTGGGACAGTCGCGTCTCTATCGTGGTGACGGTACTGGTTTCCTCCCCACTGAGAGTTGTTGTTATGATTGTTGTTATTATTGTCGCTGTAGTATCCCTGATTATTAGAATTGTTATTATTGGTTGTTACCCCTGGGGATGCAGGTCCTGATCCAGCAGCCGAGCCTGAACGTCCTGTAGAGGACGAAGTATTGGCGGCTGACCGTAATGACGAAGCCAGACCACTCACCCCGCCAGGGCCCGCCCTGGAGGGCAATGATGTGTTTGAGGCCATATATGCGGATGTTTAGATATTTTGTAGTGTATAGTAGTAGTTGTAGGTGTAGGTGTATGTCGTGTATGTGTTTGGTATTATCCCCTGATTAAGAGATGCGGTGTGCTTGCCTAATAGATATTTTAAATTGGAAATTGCATCGCATTGGTCAGCACTAACAATTGTGACGAGATGTATATTTGAAAAAAGGACGAAGAGAAAGAGGAAGGGAAAGAGCACCCAGACGCTCCCCAACCCGTACACCCCCATGTGTCCCGCACAAGTCCCGTTCTATTCCTCTCATTTTTCTGTTGACCGTTGAGCATGTCACTAAGGAACACAGGGAGGAAGAAAGCGGGGTAAAAACAGCGAGATCGAGAGCGCCAAATAGAAATCTTGACTTTACATCGAAAGACTAAAAAACTGACCCGTTCGATGCCTGTTTTTCTTTCGTCGTGTCTGCTCTCAAATATAGAAAAAGAGACGAGTAAACGCAACAAATACAAAACTCTCACAACACTAATGCTTTTCTAGTTCACTCAGTAAAGGGAAAAAGGAAGGGCTTGCTGTCGAGTAGAAGTAGACTTACCAGCCAAAATAAAGAGGGAGAGCTGAAAATGGAAGATGAATGTAGTAGAGCTGTAACACAGACAGATGGGGAGAGTTGGCAGGGCAAAGCGTGTTGTTATTTGTTGTGTTAATATGTCTCCGAGATAGGGGTTGGCTTGCACTAAACGAATGATGGATGATTATAATTGAAAGGGTGGAAGAGAAAAAGAAACAAAGCGGCCTGTTAATAGGCGATTGATATCAGTGGAATTCAACTATTGGTTGAAGTCAGGCACCAGACAGGCAACCACACGTTTGCTGTATCTAGGGTTTTCTTGCAAACACGACTCCTCCTTATGGAGAGAACCACTCTCTCATCACCAGAGCAAAAAGCAACCAAAGAAAGAAACACAACACGCGACACAAAGAGGGGCTAAGTTGTTGCAGCTCATCATCTTTCAGAGATGTTCTCTCCTCGAAGCTGCATTTAGGATTCAAAATGGAAGGGATGTAGTAAAAGAGTGGCCGAGATGACAAAAAGAAAGAGAAGACGACGAGACATGGGGATAGGGTGCAGACAGAGACAAGCGTAGGAGCAGAGGAAGTTGACGAGGATGAGCAAGAGTCAGTCATGCTTTTCATTGAGGTGTGATGGGAGATGTAAAGTACCATTGACAAGACCGTTGTGAGGTGATAAGTGTGTCGGTGGAGGGATGTGTGCGGGGTGACGGTAAAAGTGGTGTTGTCCGGAGGAAAGAGTAGGAGGAGGATGTGAAACGAGAGACCGAGGTTCACAACGTGCGAGGGCTCATTAATACAAGGGGTGAGAAAGAGAGTGCGAGTAGATGAAGGAGTAGGAGTGGGTGTGAAAAGTAAGATGATGGACGTGATCCAACGACGGGTAGAAAGGGTGGGTATGATGAAAAGAGAGTGGAAGGGGATGGGGTTTAAAAGGAAAGTGGAGGGAAAGGTGGAGGGGAGGGGCAAAGGTAAAAGAGAGGAAAAGATAAAACGAGGGGAATAAAGAAAGAACATAGAAAAGGGAAAGGGGGACGATGTATCTTTGAATGGACACCCAGGAACAGAGACAGAGACAGGACGAGACAATCGAATGTCCAGGGGTATAGGTACCAGCAACTATACTTGTACCTGTACTACATCACCAAGGGCTTTCTCTTGGTACTCTGCATCAATCTTACTTTTATTCAAAATCCATTTTGCACCAATTGCCTCGGACCCTCCTTCTTCATTTTATTAACAGTGAGGGAATAAGGTTGTCGGTGTGCTTTTCTCTCTCTCTCTCATTCTCTCTGTCTCTGTCTCTCTCTTCTATTCTCACTCGTTGTCCATCTCCCTCCAATTGAAGGTTCACTTCACCTCGACCTCTAACAAAGAATGAATAGAAAATAAATGGACGTCGAGCGAACGAGCAGATAGTGGAAGAAATACTAGACACAACCCAAAGGCTCACTCTCCCTCTTTACTCCCAGTCAATTGTCCTCTCTTTCTGTGCGTTTGCACTCTTTGTCCTCCCGCTCTCCACTGCCCAATGTTTACATAGGAGCAAAAACGAGGTACAAAGAGGGCAAGGAACTAAAAGCAAAGAAAGTAAATGGGTGGGATGAGGCTCTCAATCCACCATAAAACTATCCCGCTTTCTCCTTACCCTTCCTCCCCTACCTCCGCAAAAAAATCGACAATCAATCATATTGATCGTTTGCCTCCATCATCATTATTCACCAAAGCAACGGTCATCAACGAGCATATGCTCTCATAATGAGTATCACTTTTTATCGGATTGCAACAAGAGTGAGAAAAACTAAAAGTACAGCTATAAAAAGGTCTATCAGAGAATAATCAACGGATCGTGGCGTAGCAAACTGAATGAATGAAAGGAAAAATGATAAAAAAGAAAGTAAAAAAAAGGAAGAATGGTGATACAAAATATAGAAAAAAAAGTGTCAACACGCGCAGTTTATGCCCTCCTCATGCGTGGTTGGCTTCTGCTTCTCCTTGGCCCAGCCCCAACCCTGAACTCTTCTCGCCCACGTTCAACTCTGCCGTCTGCCATCACCTTCACCGATCTTGAAAGCTCCTTTGCAATCGCAGAGGCATCTTGGCCAGTCAGTTTCCGAACTCGTCGCACAACCACATCCCACTTCCACTGAGGCCCCAGCTCTATTCCACACGACTCGACCAATCGAACTAGCTGGATCGCTTGCTGACATCTCTCCAAGATACCCTCTTTGATCTCTACATGCCGTGGCAATGACGACGACGACAGCGAGACACATGAAAAGGTACTCTCCAAAGTCGCTGGTTGCAAATAGTGATCCAAGAGACGCCTCAAAAGACTGTTTTTGCCCTTGATATCTGCATTCAACACCCTCGAGTCCTCCGCGTCCCCCTCTTCCTCTCCCCCCTTGCTTGATGACGACATCCAGGCTGATGTGAGAATACTTGACAAATACTGTTTCCTCGCGTCGTCAGATCTGGCCATATCTGGCAAGTGAATCGGACTGTATCGAACCCGCTCCATCTCATCCAAGACTGTGACCAATTCTTGGAGTATCAGAGAGACGGGACCTTCCCAGGGATGACGACGCTGGGTATCCTTGGAGTTGCCGCCATCTGGTTCTTGAAACCCTCCATCAAAAGCACTGGGACGGGAGATCAACTGTTGATCAGACTGCGAGAGCTTCTCAAGCTCCATGGCGCATCGCAACAAACCCTTCCATGCTTTGGCGTCAGGATAGAGGCCAGAGTGGGTTCGCATTGCGCGCAGCGTTTCCAAACCTGCAGGAATATCTCCCTTCCGGATTGACCCTGACAAGAGAAGAACATAGGCACGGCTATCGGGCACCATCCCTGCTTCAACCATGGCTTGAACGACATGCTGAGCTGAACGAAGATCATTCCGGCGGATGTGGTACTTGATCAGCGTAGTAAGGGTCACGTTGTCCAGTCCCGACTCGAGTCTTGCTCCTCTGAAAGACTGATTCGATGGCGACCTTGGTAAACGGGCTAGTCGATCGCGAGTTGCTATTTGCTGGAGCTGACGATGTGAGCGGTCAAAACGACGCACAGGGATCTCGGCATCCAGACCTGACGACAAAGACTCGGCTCCAGCAGCAACAGTAACCATACCACCCAGTGTCTCTCGAATCTTGGACGCTGATGCACTCGTCTCAACCAAGCTGTTGAGCACCGCGTTAGTGAGATACAACCCTGGCTCCATGTTACGGTGTCTCGCTTCCTGAAGGACTCGATCGACCGACTTGAAGTCGCCTCTCTTCGCAAATGCATTTGCGAGAATGTTGCAAATGACCACATCAGGCTCAAGTCCGAGTTGCTTCATCTCGACAAAAAGCTCCGAAATCGACTCGATCTCGCCCCGCTTGGCAAAAGCTCCGAGGAGAATTGAAAAGGTATGCCCATCCGGCCGAAAGAGAGTGGTGCCCTTCAATCGTGGGGAGGACGAGCTTGACTGCGTAATGAGGTTCTTCAGCATCAGAGGTGAGTCCATTCCTTGACCAGACGAGACCCTTCCTGCATAGTCGACCGAAACAGCGTTCAGAAGCACATTCCAGCCCTTGTCCAGATCAGTTCGCAGACTCTCTCCATTTTGGTGCCCACGGCCATGTTGCTTCGACTTGAGCAACTGTCGCACCATGATTTCTCGTCCCAGTTCACGCATGCTCGACTGCTTCCCGCTGCCCATGGTCCTCTTTCCCGGTCTCGAAAATGGCGCCAGATCGACCAGTGACTTGAGCAGCGTGTTGTAAAAGGTCATGTTGTGTGAAATGCCATGTTCCTTCATAATATCGACCACTTGATGGACTCGGTCAAACTCAGCGTGGCGGGACCAGGCTCCAGCAAGCTCCGTTAAAGTACCAATGTCAATAAAGGATGGCTGATTGGCACCATCCACCGACGTAGCTTGTTTCTTGTTGAGGTGCTGCTCGACAATCCAATGCGCCTTCTCCAGATGCTTCGGTTCATCCGACGTGACGAGGGCGTGGACGAGTTTCCTGACTTCCTCAGTCGATGGTAGGCGTACGATCCGTTCCGAGACATCCTTGCCACTGTCCTTCAGGTGAATACGGGAATGAAGCGCGACGGCGACGTCGTATTCCTGATCTTGAAGAAGAACCCACATCGCCTTGTTGTATGCCTCGGATCCTGGCAATAGCTGACCCTGGCATTGAAGGCTCCTGGCAAGGGGTCCTGTATGTTCCGACGACTCGGCCACTGCCATAAACCAGTTGGAGAGCCGTCCCGTCCACCTGTTCAACACGGAACCTGTAACCGACATGGTAGAGACGGCGCACATCTTGGCCAGATCGGATCGCAAATACTCATCAGCAAAAGCGCGTATATCCGCAATCGTTGAAAGGCCGTATCCTTGTGATGTTGGGGATGGGCTCTGTTCCTGTCTTACAGCTGCATGCGATGGATCTGCAGCGAGCTTCGTCTGCTTCCAAAGGTCGTCTCCTTTCAGAGAGCGAAATTCGATTTCAATCACC
Organism: Linnemannia schmuckeri; assembly: GCA_029449235.1. Classification (NCBI taxonomy): domain Eukaryota; kingdom Fungi; phylum Mortierellomycota; class Mortierellomycetes; order Mortierellales; family Mortierellaceae; genus Linnemannia; species Linnemannia schmuckeri. Next base: position 246,104 of record JANATG010000012.1, on the reverse strand, counting down.
TGCGAGATCAGACCCAGGTGCCTTGATCGGAGCGCGAAATGGTGAGCAACATTGTGGAGGAGGGCGCGATATGCCCCGAGAGTATCCTGCACAGACGTTATCGACATGGTCTCTTGGATAGCCCGCTGAAGTATCGAAGATGCCTTGATCGACTCCTGGCTTGAAGCGTTGCCAGATTGAAAATAGGTTGCACTTGGCGTCCTTGTAGTCATCTCCTCGAGGTGAACGGTCAACGCATCATGGTATCCTCCGGGGTTCGAGTTTGCCTGGTGAGCACTCTTGGGTTGTTGGCGGAAGGGTGAAAATGAAGGTTGGATTGCAGCCACTACACACGGATGGACAGATCGCAGGATATCCTCTATGCATAGATCCTCGGACAAAACTCCCACCATGGCCATCTCTCGCCATAGCTCTTGCTCAACCGTCCGATTGTCTTGAGGGCTCATAACAGCAACTCCCTGAATCCCAGCGAGCCAAGACTCTGTCTGGTCAAGGTGTTTCCAAGAATCCATCTGGTAGTACTGCTTCTTGCTAGGAAAGGCACCAAGATCTGTGCTAGCTTGATGCAAAACGAAGCCCAAGCTGTCTTCTGCGGATACTTGGGTGGATGGAAGATGACTAGAGACGGTGTCGAGTAGATCCTGAACCCAAAGCTCGGGCGTTCCTGAGGCCTTGTTCGAGAGTCGAAAAAGATCCATGATCCAGTCTGGGCGATCGGATTGCTGAAAATGACTCACCAATCCTTGCTTGAACTCGAGCTGACTCCATTGGCAAAGCCAGTCTTGACGATCCAGGCGCTCCCACAACCAAATCCACTGCATAGCGCCCTTGTGATCTCCCAGAGCAACAAAGACATCCAGAGCGACCCTCCTTGAGCTGGAAGCCAAGGCTGGTACTGCCGTAATATTCTGAAAGATGGTGGTCGTTGAAGGGAAGAGGCGCCGACTGGAAATAGCATGCAGGAAGGGATAAACTGCAGATGCTAGTGTTACTTGATCCAGGGAAGTCGTCTGTAAGGAAGGCACAGAGGATGGTTCGAGTAGCTCGCTCCAGTTCTTGGCGATGATGGCAAGGGTATAGTCCACCAAGGGGTCCTGGTGCAACTGAAAAGTTGTCTTGAACGAGATCTTGGAACGTGTCTTGAACTTCCCCACCGGTTCCAGAATAGACTCATTGAGGCGCTGCAGCGTGTCGACAATGTCAATGTTCCCGATCTGAGACTCGTGTGCGCACAGCAGCCGACAGCAGTACTCGACCAGACAGAGATCCTGATAGTGCCATCGAGCCACTAGTGTTGAAGCGGCATTGGGAGGAAAAGTCGAGAGACCGCGTATGTATTCGTGTTCCTTGGCCTTTTCGATAACAACGAGCGCCTGCATGTAGTTTTGCTTCTGAAACAAGTTGCGGGCGTGGGAGATCTGTGAAAGCATCCACTCTTTGACAATGACCTGTGTGGGCGATTGTAATGGCGCGCGTTGGATTAAATCAAGTGGAAGAAACTCTTCTGGTATCCGGAGATCCGGTATGTCCTCGAGAGTCTTTGCGCTGTGTTGCTGAGAAATGGAACGACTGGGTATAGTAGATATGGCGATCCTTGTGTGGCGCGTCGATGCAAATCCAGAATGTGATGATGAATGAAAAGTCCGGGATCCTGTTGATGCCGACAATGAAGAGGAATGTTGAGATGTTGACGCAGCTTGACGATTGGAGAAGAGTGAGTTGAGACGGGTGGATTCAGTTCGCGATGATGAGTAGAGGCGTCTGGGCGCAGACTGGCTTCCGCTTCCTCTCCATAATCCCGAGGAAAAGTGAACTCCTACTGAGTCACTGGTGACTGGATAGACACTTGAGTGAGTCGAACGGTGTGTGGTCAATGTTGAATTTGACGAAGATGATGCCGAGTTTGATGTAGAGTGTATCCGGCCTTGATTGGGTTGTTGCGAGCGACGATGTCGAGCAACACTCCGTGATTCGAGGATAAAGCGAAAGACAGGGTAAAGATCCGATATTGTAGTGGGTGATTGGTGAGAGCGTGAGGAGACTGAAGACAAAGAAGAGGCGGATCCATGTGTGTCTGAATGGTGTTGGATCGAGGGGCACGTACATCCAGATCGCCTTGGTCTTCCTGCTGTAACTGCTGTGGTGGTTGTGTCGGTGGTTGAGACCGAGAGACATGGAGTCTGTGAGGTGGATCCCTGTCTCCGGATCGGCGGTTTGCGTTTGCTTGCCGGGTGGAGAACCCGACTGAGAAAAGGCATCCAGATGAAGAGGGTGGAGCTGACGTCCCAATGATCGTCTGTTTAGTTCTGTGTTGGGGCGGACGTACTCCAGTAGGCCTATCGGTCCAGAGGTGATCGAGAAGGGTTAGGATAACTGGCAATTACACGATCCAAAGATTTCGGAGCTCCTTGTAAATTCACCTTGGCTCGCGTTGTAAAATACCTCTTGAGGATCCAGGCTTATTTGTTACGATAACGACGGAGACACTTCTGGTGGTTGAATCAAATTTCCATCGCTCATTCAAAAACTAGGGCTATGCTCTTGTTGCTGTCGCTCAGATGAGAGGGCGGTAAAACTAATGTTTTTCACGAATGGGAACGGGAAAGCAAGAAGAAAGAGTCAACAAAGGAGCCAAGAAATGAATGGGAGGTAAGTTGTTTCCGCGACGTGGCTGTCTTATTGTGTCTAGAAATGGAGCAGTTGAGAGTGGGGCTGAGGCATACCGGTGTTGCTGCCGGGGGGGTATGTGTAATTGAAGGAGGGATGATGAGGTGCCAAAACAACTGGCGAGGTGAGATGGTCGCTGGAAGGGGAGCGAGAAAAAGAGTGCAAGATGTCTACCTGTTCCTGGAGTAAACCACCCCCCACACTGGACCTCCGAAGCAACACTCCTGGCCACCAAAGAGGCAATAGTGGCTTGGCATATTTTGATCTGCGCGATCAATTCAGCATAATACCCCTTAACTCTCCACATATCAATTCGCAATCTAGGTTCGCTTCACCGACGTGTAGTCTTACAAGTCAAACCACATTTGAATATAGTATAGAGGAAAGAGGCGAGAAACAATTATTATTCTAGTTAGGGTACTCTAAAAGAAAGGAAAAATGAATGCTGTACAGTGTGGATGAAGAATGAAGAGCTTTTATGACCTAAAAGTCCAACAGAGGCTTGGGTCGGTGAGGCGACCGTGAGGAATGAGCATGGGACCCGGAGGGGGTGGTGTTGTGGGTAGTGTAGTTGTTGCACCCATTGGTAAGCAAGCCAGGTCCGATCACGTCAGAGCCCGTGTGAATGTTGCCCAAGTCAATCAATGGCTTCACGCGACCACGACCCCCTGAGCTCTGACTCTGACTTTGACTCTGTCCAGGACCAGGGCGTCGGGAACCAGACAATGGCTGCTGACGCTGGCTGCTGGAGGAGCTGCTCATCATCTGATTCGAGTAAGGTGGCTGCTTGGTCGAACGGGCTCGGTCGAGCAACAGTCCAGGCTGAATCATAGCATCGGCATCAGCGAATTGGAGGAGCGGTCCCTGTGGTACAGGTGGGGCAAAGTCTGGTGACCGAGGGGAGCTCGGTGAGATGGGTCTGCCATAGGCGACTCGATCTTCTCCTGGGCCACGGCTTCTTGAACTTGAGCGTGAACTGCTGCTGCTGCTGCTAGTGCCAGAGATGCTGCTGACACCATTAGTAGGACGAAGCAGTCCGGTACCTGCGCTCTTGGACCGACTGAGCTGGGCAGCACGGGCTTCACCCTGTTCAATCAGGGTACCGGGGCCGCCAAACTTGGGAGGAGAGAATTGAGACTGCATCGACTGCTGTTGCTGTTGCTGGTATGTGTAGGTTGATGTTGCTGAGGAGATCGAGGTAGCTGAGCTAGTAGAAGAAAGACCGCGACCATGTCCACCTTGCTGGTAATGTGCTGTGAGAAGACCAGGGGAGAGGAGGGAGAGCGACGAGTCACCGGTGTTGTTCAGGTTTCGTGAACCGAGGACACCTGCTTGTTCACGCATTTTAAGCTGCAACTTCATGTTTTCGATCTCTTGCTTCTCGGCTTCGACGCGCTGCTGGAGGAGACTTCCGGTCATAAAGGGATTCTTGAGGCTACAGCCTGCACTGCTACTTGCGTGCATCATTTCTTGACTAGGTGTGGGGTTGGATGGATCTTCTGGTTGTGGGGTTGGAATGATGGTTGTGGCGGTGGTCTGTGCGTTATCGTTATCGTTGTCACTTATTGTTGAGGGAAGAAGAAAAGATGAGGAAGAGAGCGATTGAGCCAGAGATATAAGAGGCTGTTGAGGTCCAAGGAGCTGGAAGGTGTCTTTGAGCAAAGGCGAGGGAGAGGATAAGGAAGAAGATGCAGGCGAAGGCAAGGAAGTGGGTGTGTCGTGTTGCTGTTGCTGTTGAGAGTACAAATCCTGTTGTTGCGGGGAGGTGTTTGACTGGGAGGAAGAGGCGGCGGGCAGTAGTGGGTCAAGAGAAGAGGAAGAAAGAGAAGAGGTCCCTTGTGCAGATTTGGAATCAGTTGTCGTTGCTCCGTCAATAAGCTGAATGGGTGAGTAGGAAGAAAAAAGAGGAGAGATAATGAATGTCAGAAACAAGGCTTCAGGACAAGAAGGAGAGAGTGAAAAGAGTGGATCAAAGAAAAGAGGGAGCGAGAGAGAAGGGGTTGAAAGAAACAATAAGACTAAGAAGTAACAGTAGGAAAATAGCCAGCAAGAAGGTAGAGTGAGATAATATGCCGATAGTGAGAAGTGAGAGAAAATGGTAAAGGCAGGAATGAAGAGCACGAACAAGTAACGAGAGCAACAAGGAGGATAATTGAGCACGACAAAGGGACAAGAGTGGATGTCTTTGTGCGTTTGAAAAGAAATGAGAAAGAGAGCAACGATGTGAAGGGAGGTAATGAGAAAGAAAGAAGGAAACGGTCAAGGGTGGTTGATTATAAGGGAAAATGGAGCAAGAAAGAGCAAGAAACAAAACAAAGAACAATAGAGGGAATAGATAGAAGAGAACCGAGAGCATTATGCTTTAAACGATGGCTATTTTCTTTCTTCTCCGTCAAGGAGACACAACCAGACACACACACCGTCGAGGAGGATCGAGAACCGGAAACAAAGGGCACACACACAGGAGAGAGATAGAGAGAAGTGAGCATTAACACCAAACAACCAACCAAGCATCCAAACTAAAACAACCACTTAAACAAGCCTGTCAGCTTATCCCTGACCGTGCCATGCAAAACACACATACATCAACACTCATTCTACCAAAACACACCATCGATCGATTGACTGATTACAAGGCCGAACCCCGAAAACACAAAAAGGGGCTCACGGAGGCAAGAAAGGAGTAGACGGGTCTCTGAACCCCACGGTGTACATGTACTGTTCGGTGTGTGTGTTTTCTTCCCTCGCCTTGTCGGGAGTGTTTCTGATAGTGTGTTTGAAGCAACAAGAGCTGGGTGTACACAAAGGACAATAAGAGAGGCACAATGTTGAAGGGAAAAAAGGAAAAAGGTAAGGATCATCACTACCACTTTCGCCCAATTGACAAACACAAGACAAGACAGGCATTGTTAGAAAAAAAAAGGGAGGTATGAGATGTGGGCGTGGGGATCGATATGGCTCTGATCCAACCCACCGCAACTGATCTGTCAACAGTTAAAGCAAAAGGCCGCTTCCTTTTTTTTTCAGGACCCAATCCAATCCATTGTTTTGAAGTGGCTCTTTGCCGGGTTCAAGTAAAGTAAGAGAACTGTTACCATTGGTGTTCTTCCCCCTTGCTTTCGCGTGTACCGCGTTGTGGTCGTGTATACGCGTTATGCCCGTGGTTGTAATGTTAATATCTTTTTTCTTGTAACTCAAGAAAAAGGAGAGACGAGATGTGATATGGATCCCAGGATGACGATGGGAGTGCAGTCAAGATGGATGTGATGTAATGGATGGGATAGGATGTGGGTTAACGGTGCATTTTTTTTTGAAAAAAAAAAAAAAAAAAAAAAAAAAAGGAAAAAGAGAACTGAAGAGAAAGAGGAAGAGGAAGCGGAAAAAAAGGGAAAGAGGAAAAAACAAGGGAGGAAGGATCGATTTGCTGCATGGTACATAGTCAGGCAGACAAGCTGTAGCTTGTAATGAGCTGGTAGCTGTAGCCATTTGGTCATATTATCACATATCGCATACAAGAATGCAAGATTGACCAAATAATAAAAACAAGGAGTCTCTTGCTTCTTTTTCTCCATTCTTTCCTGCATCTCCTTTCCTATCGAGACCATCCATGACAGCAACAAATTGTTACTGGCGGTAAGAAAAAAAAGGATGCAAGAACCACCGAAGTATGAAGTGATGCCCGAAAGACTTGGTTTGAACAAGAAATGGCTGGGTATTCATCCTTATACTGCCGCACACACAACTGAGTTGATTGAACGAGACTAAAAGAAAAGAAAGTCGAGATGGACGCGTTTTGATAGAGGTCAATTCCAAGCAAACGCGTCTTCTTTTTCTTTCTTTTCCTCTTTCCTTCTCTCCTTTCTATCATCCCCTTTTTTCGACGCGCCCTGTACTGTCCTTATTTTTCAGTGTCTGTCGTTGTCGTTATGTTTGTTTGTGTCCGTTCGTTGTTATAGCTTTGTTGTTGTTGGTCTTGATGGGTCAAAAAATGTCGCATTTGTGGAACAAAAAACGTGCTTGTAAAGGCAGGAAGAAATGGAATGGGCGAGAGAGAGAGCGCGCGCCTGTGTTTGTATCAAATGGTGTGAACTGGCTAAGGAGGTGTAACCGCAGGGAGATCGAGGAGGTGGAATGTCCTCCCACTGTCATCAAGGGAAAAAAGGAAAAAAGGAAAAAAGGAAAAAAAAAAAATGTTGTTTCCTCCTGAATAGGCTGACTGGCTGTCGCGTAACAGCCGCCATTACCAAACAAAAGCTAAGAGAAACAACCACCATCAAGCAGCTGCCAGAGCTTTTCAAGTTTTTTTTGTCTGTGTGTGGCCTGTATGTGTCTCCTCTCTGTACTTCAACATCTTGACTTTTTGGTATTGCCAGCTAGATCGTTCTCCTCCTTTTTCTTTTCTTCTCTTCTTTTTCTGACAGTCCCTACTGTTTGTATATTTTCTGTATCCAAGTGTTTCCTGGTTCTGTCTTCCTTCTACTTCTCCTTCTCCTCCCCCTTCTCCTTCTCCTTGTCCTTGTGCTTGTCCTTCTCCTTCCCCTTGCTATCGACTTGACCCGATCTTGTCTCGTAATTCTGCCATGTTGCATCCGCTTGCAACGGCAAAGAAAACACGGGAATGTCCTTCCCTTCGGAAAAAAAAGAAGCGTCTTTTCTCACTCTCTCTCTTTCTCCTGTGTCTAGCGATCTTTTAAAAGTGTGTCCCTTATTTGTCTGCTTTGTCTGACTGAACTGTCTTCATGGGCGTGGTCCAAAAGCACATTACATTGTCCATTGCGCTCGTCGTGTGGAGGGATGCAGGGGTTGGGACTGTACTCGTTGTTATTGATGTTTTGCAGACAAACACACTCGAAAAAAGAGGAAAAGAGGGAATGCAAGAAAAAGATATCGGCGAGTGGTAAGAAGCACCCAAAAGAAAAAGAAAAAAAATGCTGTGAAGGCACGATGCAGGGGAGAGAAAAAAAAAGTTCCAGAAAACAAAAAAAAGAGACAGAGAGAGAGAAGAGAATGGTGGTATAGGAATGCGGTAAGACGGAAAAAGAAAGATAGAAGTGCAAGACTAGCGTGTTCTATTCCCCAGCCCGCTCATGCTGCTATTCAACATGCCCCAACCGGCTAGTTTTGCTTCCGCAATGCTCACCTGCTCTTCTGTCAGATTTCCTCTCGCCAGTCCATCCTGATTTCCTGATGATAGCAACTCGGTCGCATGCTTCACTCCTTCGCGAATCACTTCAGGATTGTTATGGTACATGAACATGCCCTAATGAACATTAGCCGAGAGCAAAAGGTAACAACAGCAGCCAAATAAACAGGCGAACGTTAGATATAAATGTGACAATAACATTTCGACTAATAATTACAGTCTCCATGGTCATCCATAAACCTTTCAGTCTAAGCGCTCAACATATTTCCAGGTTGTTCAGTATATTGTGTCTTACCTTGGCAGCACGAAGCCCAGCAAGCCATTCTCGAAGAGATTCTCCAGAGTCGGTGCAGATGTAATGAATATAGTCGTCTTCTGGTGTCTCGAAGAGATGGATCTTGTCCGACGACTTAAGTGCAAACCCAAACTTGGTTGACGCCTTTTTCCGTGGAACCTGAACAGCGTAAACGTCAAAGTTCCGAAGCAAGCACAGCATGTTCTCTCCATTGAACTAATTAATTCAAGCACACAAAACGTAAACGAGACAAAGTTTGAATGCGTTAGTATACCAGTTTTGCTGAAGAATGGCGCTCCATTGTATGGATGCTTTTCATGAAAAGTACCTTGGCATCCTTAGAGTGATAGACGGCTGTGTCGGTGATATGGAGGTATCTCTTCACCCACTTGCTCTTCTTCATCTCGATATGCACCCATCCATGAGGTCTCACAAAGCTTTCCTGACCAGCAGGTCCAACCAAGCGAACAACTTCCTGGGCAGTGAGCTCATTGCGTGCTGGGAAAGGCTTGCAGATCATCTTGTTGTCCTTGTCAGCCTCCCAAGTCTTCATCACATCTAGAATCACCTCAAAATCGCGCAGAGGACGCTCGATGAGGAATTCCTTGGAGTATTCGAAAATGGTCCATCGATCGTGATAGCGACCATCGCCTGGTTGACCAAAGCATCCCCGCTCCTGCAGCATGTGCAAGGCATCCAGGGCGGTCGAGTTGGGAGCTAGGTTGACAGATTTGAAGTCGATCTCCGTTTGAATATAAATGCGAGTGGCGACAAGGCGCTGAGTTGCTACTTGGTTGGTGGCTCCTGCGGTGGCTCCTGTAGGTGACATGGGGGTCTGCTGGGTGTTTAATGACTGGTTGGCGGCTGAAGGCGAGTCTGGGGGAGAAGATCCGTTGGCCGCGACAGCGGCTGCGAGGCGTTGTTGCTGTTGCTGGAGGTGCTGCATTTGTTGGGCTTGTTGGAGCTGGAGCTGGCGCTGTTGCATTTGCTGTTCACTCGAGCTAGGGGAATTGTCATCCTTCATCATGGCCAAAGCCATACCTCTCATGCCTCCGCCAGACAAGGGCGATTGAGTTGTTGGGAAAGAGGGCTGGGGTGTAAGGAGGACTGCAGGCGAGATGGGGGTGCTTCCCATACCCATTCCACGGATCATGTTTTCGTGGTGCATAGTGTTTTTGTTGGTGCTGACATTCAAAGACAGGGATGGAAGACCTGATGATGGGTCGTTGGCGTTGGCGGTCGAGTTGGCAAATGGTGGAGGATTGCGAGTAAATTTGGAGGTCGATTTGCTTCTTTGGTGAAGAGAAGTTGCCGAGTCGCCATTTAAACCTGCTTGAGGGACTGGTGGCCATCCGTTACTGTCAGCCTGGAAGTTTTGGTTAGAAGCTTTTCTTGGCAACGACTTTGACCGCTGACTTCCCAAAGCTCCTGTACTGCGGCTGGGAATCAAAGCAGGGTTATACTCGGGGTATGTCGACTCAGGCACAGGATGAGACTAAATGCAATATCGTCGAAAGTTAAGAGTGTTAGTTAAATGAACTAAGAAATTCACACTGTGAATATCCACACCATCATCCAAAAATTCACCAATAGTCTGCTTTCTTACCGTCTCGTAGTTGGGCTTGGCATGGGAAGCATCCCTGGACTTGCTGCGTGACCTCACCCAGGCAAACATCCCACCCTTGGACGAGCCCTCCTCTGCCTTTTGTTTCCTGCCACGTTCGGGCTCATTCTGGTTCTCTACTGCTCCCGCTGGCTCTCGTGACCAACCATTCTCGCTGGGGTCAGCAAAACCAGTGTTGGATGGGTTGCAGTCGCGGTTGGGGCGTCTCTCTGAAGCATGACGACTAGGAAGACGGTCGCGCATGGGAGGTTCCTGCTGATGCTGACGGTACATGGCTGCGGGATCCACTGATTGTTGTTTGCGGAGAATGGGGCGTCCATCGTGAACTTCATTATCTCCTTGAGCAGAGGCCTGACGCGTAAGAATGGAATGTGCTGGAAGGAGAGAGGGCGCCAACGTATGCGCAGCCTGTGGTTCATTGTCTTCGTCTCTTTGACCCAGGCTGTTGTTGGAGCTCTTATTCTGAATATGTCCAGCGCTATCGGGTGAATCGGCAACGCCACGCTGCAAAGCCTCTGTAGAAGCAGCAATAATCTGTTGCTGCTCTGGCTCTTCCTCCTTCTGTTTAGGTTGCTGCTGTTGGGGTTGGACAGGTTGAGCTTGCATGGGCTGCTGTTGTTCGGGCTCGAGTTGAATTGCTGGTAGCTCCTTTCCTTGCTGAGGCTGTTGAGGCTGTGCAATGACAGATGGGAGGACAGGTGGTTCCTGAGGCGATAAGGGTGTTTCGCGATCTTCGGCGATCGACGGTGTAGCTATAAAGGGAAATTCGTCGAGCCTGTTATCAGTCTTGGTGATAGTGTTGGATCGGCTAAGTGATCGAGATGCCGATCGTGACCTGGGTGGAACTGCTGGACTCTGAGGTCCCTGCTGATGATGATACTGGTATTGGTGCTGCTGCTGCTGCTGTTGCTGTTGTTCTTGTGGTGGTTGCTGCTGTTGGTGCTGGTGCTGCTGGTCATAAGGAGAGCTCAGGGTGGACTGTTCAGGGATTGAAGGCGATCCAGGAACAGGTCTTGGTGACTTAGCATAGCTGCGACTGTTAGAACGAGCAGGAACCCGAGGTGATGCTGACATCATCTGGCCATTCTGGGCCGAGGTTGACAGAGAGGGAGAGGATGGATAGGGTCGAAGAAACTTGCGAGGAGGCACTGGACCGTCAAAGACGGCTGTCGAAGACTCCTGAGGTGTGGATGGTGAACTCTCGAATCCATTGACTACCCGCTCGCCATTGTCGTCCACCAGAGTCGTCTGAGAACGACCCGAGCCATGCGAAATTGACCTTGACCGTTGTGCAGATTTAGGTGGCAAAGGAACAGGAACAGCCCGTTTACTCTCTCTGCGGACAAGCCCGCCAGGAAGAGGACCGACGGTTTCTACAGCGCCGTTGATGCTGGGTACTGGTTCTGTAGCGTCTGGTCGTGAAGCTACGGTCGATGTTTCCGGGATGGCGGCATCAATTCTCATCCTTGGCTGTTCATTCCTATCGTTGTCTGTAGTCCTGTCCTGAGTTGGGCGATGGCGGGCGTTCAAACGACTCTCGGGGTCTCGCAGACTGGCGCCGGCGGTGGCGGATCGCTTGGTGACGGGTGAGACAGGGGACAAGATGACTGAGGGGTTGGGTGAACCAGCCGGATCCAGAGCGGCGGTTTCCACTGTGAGAAAGGTATCGGCTTTGGTCTCTGTCTTGGCTCGAGTCAGTCTTGTGCGCCGGGGCTCCTGCTCAGCATCTCGCGGAGTTGTTGGGCGAGAACCAAAGCGGTTTGCTTGCTACAGACATGGCACAATATCGAAGGAAGGGAGACAAAGAAAGAAAGATTGATAAAAAAAGGAGCTAAGCAATAAAAAACGACCATAGAAAGAGTTGACCCGGAGCCGACACTAACAAAGACGAGAAAGCCCAATTTGTTGCTGCTGTGTATTGTTGGCTGTTTGACATTTTTGTGTTAGACTCCACTGCGTCTAAAACATAATAAACATAATTCAATGGAACAGATATCCTTGGTCCTGTTCAAGGGACCATAAATGCTTTCCTTCTTTCCTTTGACACACGCCATTGAAAACGAAAAAGGGGAAGAATATAATGTTTTTTTTTAGCCATGCCTAGGCCTTGAAGTTCGGTTGAATCTTTTATATCCTCGAGTCCATACGTAAATGAGATCCCGCCCTGTCGGGTTTCGATGTTCCTGTCTGTCTGTGGGGGTGTGTCTGACCGTCAGCCCGTCTATTCATCCAGTTGCTGCTGCCCTTCATGTTCTATATTTAACATATGTCATAAAGACAAAAAAAAATATTTACTCTGTTGGCAAGGTCCGTCTTCATGGCGGCAAGTTCACCCATCATCTGTTCAAAGTCCATGTCATTGTCTGCATTCTGGGCCATGGTGTCGATGCTCTTTTTTCTTTGTAGATGTAAGTTGAAGGAAGGGTATAGAAGGTTGAGCCTGACAGTGAGAGAAGGAGACGACGAGTGAGGGCGGGAAGAGAATAAAAAAAAAAAAAAAAAAAAAAAAAAAAAAGGAAAGGAAAGGAAAGGAAAGGAAAGGGAAAGTAGAGAGGGAAAGAAAAAGAATGGAAAAAAAAGAGAACGGGAGGAGTATTGGGAGGACAAGGAAGGATAGAAAAACAAAAGAGAAGGGAAAGGGAATGTAAGAGGGAAGAGAAAGAAAGAAGAGAAGTGGAAGAACGGAAAAGAACAAAAGAGACGAGAAGGTTGAGTGAAGAAAAGAGGAAGAATGAAAAGGGTGCTAAGGGGAGGGACATGAATTATCTCAACGAACTCTGAACAGAGCAAGAGAAGAAAAACAAAAAAACAGAGAGCCAAAATCCGCCTTCTCTCTTTCTTGTTCTTCTCTTTTGAACACAAGTGTGCAACTCACAACGGTCCTCTTTGTGTATCCCACTCTTATGTACCATACAGCCTCAATGATACTCCATAATCCTATTCATTATCCTGCATCCATCCCCACTTTTTTCACTTATTCTGTCATGTATCTCTTTCAATGAGGAGACATATACCACCGTTTCTTTGCCTCGATTTGTCGTTTGCTCACTCTCTCAATGAATGAAAATAACCACTCGTTGCCGCGGTCTCCTCTCTTATTCTATTTTCTATCTTCTTTCGACTCCCCTTTCTTCCTCTTTGTCTTCTTACCAGAACTCTTCGCTCTTTGTCACACTTCAAATAATAAAACGCTGGGTCCAGCAGAGAGGGCGTACAGCCGCAGTGAGTGAGGCAGGGCATCGCTTCTTTCCCTCTCTCACAGATTTGAATTGCTCTCAAGGGCAAAAGAAAAAAAGAATCAAGGACACTTGTCCCATCCGTCTGTCTATTCGTCTGTTCTCTTCATTTACCGTCCGCCTGTCGTCTGAACTGAACAAACACAAACAGACATACACATACACATACACACCCACATGCTGAGCGCCCAATTGCATTTGCTTACTTGCCAACTTGCCAACCTGCCAAGAGAGAAAATTAACAAAATGGAAAAAGAGAACCGGGAGCGTGTAAGGGATGACAAGAGCCGAGAATTGCGAAGAAAGAGGAGGAGATGCTAAAGTGGAGTAAGAGTTTGACCCCAATGGGAAGAATAAACTACCTGTTGTTGCTTATCTTGGTCTCGGTCTCGGTCGAACACATGCGCCTGCAAGGGATAAACCCTCAGGGACAGATAGTTGGCTGTCTCGCCCTGGATATTTTTTTTTGTACGCGAAGCTGGTCAGTTGAGGGTGTCCAATTGACCCTTGAAATGGCTTTTTGGCCGACCTCTCGGTGATATCATTACTCGTCTTGTTCATGCCCCCTGCCTTGCTGAGATAAACGTGTCGTGTAAATGTGTAAATGTATGTGTGTGGTTGGATAGCAGTGACTCTGACCAATGTACACAGGGGGGTCAAATATCGTCGCGGTCATGTTTCTCCTGGCTTTTTTTATTTTTCTTTCTTCACACTCCACTTCTTTGAACTCATCCGTTCATTCCTCAACCCTTCTTCTCCATTCACTCAGACTCACCTTTCTCAACTAATTCACAATGCGTGTCCTCGTCACCGGTGCCTCGGGTCTCCTCGGTCGTGCAGTCGTCACCGAGTTCAAGAATGCGGGCCATGAAGGTATGCATACGAACAGCTTTTTTTTGTTTCATTCCACGGGCTAACATACTGACCGTCCTCATTCGCTACTGCAATAGTTGTCGGTGTCGCGTTCTCTCGTGCCAAGGGCGACCTCAAGAAGGTGCACACATCGTTATCGATCTGATTTTGAACAGACCGATAAACCTGCGTTTCTTTTGTCCTTCGTGCTCAATCGATCCTTCTTCCTCTCACACACTCTCTCACTTATTATTGGGATCATGGATCGAAGGTAGCGGCAAAACTGGCTCACACCGTCTGTATTTTCTCTCTCTTCTCTCAAACACACTTGTGTTTGGACTCTTGTTAGTTGGATTTGGAGGACCCGAACGCCGTCCAGGCGTTTGTTGATGCTGAAAAACCCGATGGTAATGAACGTGAACATGATGACAAACGTTAATTGCCTCCACCCTGACATCTGTGATATCCTCGATTGGCGTTAATGCTTGAGATGAATGGTGGCGTGCTCTTTTGCTTCGACTAATGCTCTCTCTCTTTGCTCTCTTGTCGATGCTGTTAATGCTTTCTTTTGGGATCGGTGCTCTGCTCCTTGTCCTATCCTGATAGTGATTGTGCACTGTGCCGCAGAGCGCCGTCCAGATGTTGTCGAAAAAGACCCCAACGGCGCCAAAAACGTAAGCTCTATGCTTCGTCCGTGCTCTATATCAGTCTTCTTCTTGAGCCACGTAACCAATCCTTGGCTTCTTCTTCCTTGATGATAGTTGAACGTTCAGGTGCCGGGGCAGTTGGCCGATCTGACAAACGACCGTGGGATTTTGTTAATCTACATTTCAACCGATTACGTCTTTGACGGCACAAGCCCTCCCTACGATGTCCGCGATAAGGCCAACCCTCTAAACCTCTATGGTAAACGAACGATTTTTTCTTATTTTAAGTGCAGACCTTTTGTTGGACACTAACCGTAAGAATACCACCTTGTTCATTGTGATTCATACACATATCCATGTACTGAACAGGTCAGACAAAGTACGACGGTGAGAAGGAGATTAAAAAGTTCAACCCTGCCGCGATCATCCTCAGAGTGCCTATCCTCTACGGAATCACAGAGTACAATGGCGAATCAGCTGTCAACTCTTTGATTGACAGCGTCAAGGATGTAAGTTTGTAACTGTGTTTATTCCCTCTTTTCCCATTCATGCTGTCATCGTACAAATCCATGGATATGTTTACTGACATGATCCATGAGCTGTTTTTTTAGGGCAAGCCTGTCTCCATGGACCACTATGCAATCCGCTACCCTACCAACGGTATGTGTTCTTGATCGACAAAGTTGTATCGCGAGTCTTTGATCGCCCTCAGGGATGACTTCCACCAAGTCTCACTCTCATCTTCCTCTCTTTAACAATAGTCGCTGACGTCGCTCGTGTTGTCAAAGATCTGTCGAGTAAGTCGCCCTTCGTTGGATGCCTCTATCCCTTCGTCTGTCGCGAGTCACATATCCCACCCGCAAAAATTGGAAGCGAAAAAGCTTCCGAAACAGACGAAGGGATAACACCAATGTGACTGTCTCGATATGAAAACCTCAACTTAACCACGGCACGTTCACCCACCAATCTCTTAATAGCTAAAGTCCGTCAGGAAAAGGTCTTCATCTCGGGAATTCTTCACTTCTCCGGAGAGGAAAAGTACACTAAATATGAGATCTGCCGTAGGTTCCGCTTTCCACGCTTCACTTTGTATTTCTCCTGCATGCCTATCCGGCGGGAGGGTGGTTTCATACAAGGAATGTTGACTCACCAAACGCGTACGATACAATACAATACAATACAATAGAGGTGATTGCCAAGGTCTTGGGCACTTCCATCGACCATTTGACCCCCAATTCTGCCGCTCCCAAGGACGGAAGTAAGCTTTCACAGCTGTTTACTTGCTTGTCCCCATCTATTTTGTGATTTGTGCTGACACCTTTATTTGGCTAACAATGCTTATCGCTCCTTTTTGTTGTTTCTTTTGAATAATAGCTACGAGACCTTATGACTGCCACTTGTCGAACAGGTGCCTTGCTGGTGTGGGTATCAACACCCACTGCGTCAAGTTCTCGGACTGGATGCAGGGATGGCTCAACAAGAGCCAGTAAAACTAGTTGCTGTTGTTACGGAAACTATAACATTCCTTACTGTCGGCTGTCAAATACATACATTTGCCTTATCAAAAGCTGAACTGACCATTGAGGCGGAATAGTCTATAGAATGCGGAAAGAAGAGTATCGGACAAATTAACCCGAAACGAGTGTGTGTGTGTGTGTTTGTTGTTAGATGAGAACCTAGTTGGGCGGAGAGGTTGGCTTTGTGACCTGAGGCATCGTGGTCCAAAAATAATGGAGAGGGTCGAGGTACTAAGGAACGAGATGGCTGCATTTTATTTATATACATATTTTGCGAAAAATAACTTGAGGTTGACAGGATGCTGCATCGACCTAGAACTCGATGTCACTTTCGGCGGCGATGTAGGTCCAGATGGCCATGACGGCGGCCGACTGTTTCGCTTGTTCGGGGGTAAATGCGCCCATAGTATCGGCCTCCGTATGGTGATAATAGAAGTACCCACTGTCGACTGGGTGTCGAGGTGCCTCTTCAGAGTGATGGTGGTGGCGGTGGCGGCGGTGGAGATAATTGCGATCATGCTTTCCATGGTGCTGTTTGCGTTCCTGAGAGTCGTCGTCTTCCTGGTCCAGAGGTGGCTTTGTCAATGCATATGGCGAAGTGGAGTAGGGCAACGGGAAGGGGTCGGCGGATATGAAATGGGCACAGGCAACACCTCTCTCGCACAAAGGCTCGATATCGGCTCCACCTCCGTTCGGTAGAACATGACGTCCAGCTCCTAGGTATCCCAAATCCTCGCGTGATCCCAAGAAGTACTCTCCCGCCGCTGCAAGGTAGTCCGTGGGCGTGATTTCCTTGGGGTCTCTCAGCAGATTCCTCTGGGTCTGACTGGGTGTGAACCCAATGCCGTAGGGGTCAAAGACTCCGGTGTCAGACTCGAATGCAAAAACGTGGTGGTTCTCGCTGGACTCGGGGTGGTTCTTGGCATACACAACGCCTCCGACCGAGGTATTTTCTTCAGAGGTCCAGAAGACGACTCTGACGGTCCTTCGAGGAGGTCGATCCAGTTGACTCAGCTGACGAATGGCCTCCCAAGCAATGAAGCAGCCAATACCGTCATCCACAGCGCCACTACCGACATCCCAACTGTCGATATGTCCTCCAAGAACTACCACTTCCTCGGGTTTCTCTCTACCTTTCAGTTCCACAATGATGTTTCTCGAAACCCTGGCATCCAGATCAGTCGTCGCTCCCATTACCAGCTTGACCTTGGGCCAGTCAGGGTACTGTTCTGGGTCCAGCTGATGGCGCTTCAGAGACCGCTCCAGTAGGTCAGCATCCTCGGCCGAAATGGAGGCTGTAGGGATCTTGGCAGCAATGGAGCCTCCAGTATGAGGCGTCTGCAGCGAAAAGGGTCCCAGAGCTCGTACAAGAGCAGCAACGGCACCATGTTTCTCTGCCCAAACGGCGCCCTCGAGTCGGTACATGTAGCTGGTATCATACGAATCAAATCGCCGATTCCAAACCACGACTTTCCCTTTGACCTCGCCTGCTTCGCCCAATTGATCCAACTCCTCTTTAGACTTGACCACCACCACCTCGGCGGTCAGTCCATTAACAGGGTCAGGTGTGGCGACACTATATCCGAGTCCGAGAATGTGCAACTTGACGGCTCCTCTGCTGGGGGAGAGGAAATGAAGGGACTCCTGGTTTCGTTGCCAATAGTCGACCACCACATCCTCGGTTGTCACGGACAGGTTGTCGGCCTTGACCTTTCCCACGATCCAATCTATGGACTTTTTTGTTTGTGTGCATGATTGTAAAAAAGGAAAGTAGAGGTACTTAAGGTTAGCGCGCAAAAAAAATTAATGCTTTTTATGGCACGGGAACATGTCCATCTTTGGATCTGTTTTGTTTTTAATGAGTCGGATACCTTTTCCAATGCATCAGAACCAACAATGCGAGGACCAAATGTATCTGTCATCTCTGCCAAACGATCCCACACGATGCTATGTTTATTTGAAGAAAGGGAGGACAGCACAACATGTCAGCAAAAGTAGTTTTCTCGGTAACAAACATTCACTATTCGCCATTCACCAAAAAGATCTTCATTGGCGCCAGTCAACTATCCGCTTAACGTACTTAGATTCAAGGGTTCCCTCAACGATCTGTTCAACGGCCGCATCCATATGCTTCTTAAAACCATACTTTTTCGCAAGATGGCGGTTGTAATGGACATCATGATGGCCCTTATTACGATGGTGGGCCTTTTGAGTATCATGGTGACGGGAAGGGCTCCGTTCATTGAGGATATTATCATTGTCGTTCGAATCATCGTCCAAGGGCATCCAGAAGAGGGTGTAGAAAGCGACGGCGATCAGACAGAGCTTAAAGAAGCCGATACGAAGTCGTCTTCTGTGGAAAGTTGCGTCAATGGCTGTTGCATCCTTTGAGGAGGAGGAAGAGGTGTCTGTGCTGGTGTTGCTGTTGGTGTTGGAGGCTGCTGCCGGGTTGGCGGCTGTTGGTAAAAGGGAGTAGTGTTGTTTTTCGTTCATGATTTTTTGTTTGTTTCTCTGCTGAGAGAGAAAAAGAAGAGTGTGAGGATGAGAGATGAATAGAAGAAGGTTGTTTCCCTTCTCCTCACTTTATTCTTTTCGCTCCCGTGGTTCAACGAACTTTTTTTTTCCACGCTCTGAACAATTCGCAGTCCATTGATGTCCCTCTCATTGGCCAGGTTAGAAGGAGGACAACACAAAATAGAAGAATTACATATTCAAAGTACCGTCGATCAGTGAGTTTTGATGCACAGATCATGGCTTCCGCCTCGATGGCTCCAGAAACCATGGCTGTCGTGTTTTCTGGCATTGCATGATGAAAGCCTTAGTCTTGTCTATTGTCCGTATGACCGTCTTCCTTCCCTTGTTGTCCAAAGAATCATGCAACTTGCGTAACCATGTGCGTTGCAAAACAACTGGCGTGCCTCCTTGCTCAAGGCTTGCGTTGCAACTGCTGTGTCTATGTTTGTGTTTGTGCCCCTGCTTTTCTTTTGTCCTGACCCCCAGACCTGTTATCCATCTCTTTTTTCTACTTGTCTTCTTTCTTCTTCCTTTTCTTTCTTCGCCACCCATTTTCTCACTCTTCCCACAACTGCCACAAAACGTCGGCTCCACATTGTATCCACCATCGCGTCCTCACTCACTCACTCAGTCACTTACTCACTCTTCCTTTCCTTCTCCCTTCACTCGGGCGGTCATGGCTCTCTATTCTGAAAACTTTTCAACGGCCCTCTTCGACGTGATTTTGTTCGAGTGTGCATGTTATGATGGGAACAAATACACTGTCCGCGAGCTCGCCGTCGCCTTTGCCGATGCCCACCTAATGCTCCTCTCCAACTCCAGCGTCAAAACACCCTTTGATGTTTATATTGAACAGTACAAGCTCCACACCGAACAGGGACTCAAACGGTACATGCTCTCTCTTCTCCCACGTGGCAACATCGGCTATTTTCCCTATCGAACCCCTATCCGCACGCCCATGATGACGGTGGACCCCTATGACTACGCCATTACCATCTGTGGCGACGACTTTGTAGATCTCCCGGCTTGCTCCAGTAGCGAAGCGGAGATGTTTTTGCAGAAATACGGCGACATGATCCCGAGTGCCGTTCAGGATGATATTGCGGCGGTGGTGTTGTACCTGAGGAACCGTTGTTGGAGGAATCGACGAAGTTCGGTTAGTGAGAGTACAACGCTTTCTTCTTCGAACGGGCTATTAGGCGTGACAAAGTACTCCAGGAATCTCACCGCGGGCGAACAAATCAAGTCGAAAGGACTTTATATCCAAGGGACTGTGCAACAACAAGACTTGATTCAACGTCATCAGCAGGAGGAGGATGACCGGGAACTAGAGCGTTTGGAGAAGGAGGTAAGAGGGATGAGTGTCACAGACGAACATGCAGCCTATCACCAGCGACTTCAGCTACAAATTGATGCGGCCCACCACACAGCCATCAATCAGTATCTGGACAAGCTCAAGCTCCAAGCGGCGACTGCGGACACTCGATACAAAGTGGAGATCCTTCGCCAAGCTCTCGAGACAATCTTGCGAAAATATGCCCGTTTTCAAAATGCCGAAGTCCGTCTGTTTGGGTCTTTTGAGTCTGGATTGAGCACGCTCACTAGCGATGCCGACTTTACGGTGTCCAATCTTGTAGGCTTGAGCATTGAACCCATTCACGAGCTGGCTAGAGCTCTTCAAGCATCGGGTTACGGCCCCATCAAGACGATCGCCAATGCTCGAGTCCCCATTGTCTGCTTCACCAGCCGCTGCGGGATCCGATGTGACATGAGCATCAATCAGCCCATGGGAGTCTTCAACTCACAGCTCATCCACGCCTATCAAAAGATCGACACGCGTTTCCTGGGTATCTGGTTCGGTCTCCGCTCTTTGGCTGACAAACATGGCATTCTGGGTGGCAGCACTGGATACCTGTCGTCCTATGCACTTACCATGATGCTCATCGTCTTCCTCCAAGATGTCACCTCTCCACCGATCCTTCCTAAGTTGCAGCAACAGAGCACAGACAGGATGATTGTCCGCATGATCGACGGATACCTTTGCGCTTACGACAAGGAACCACGGAACTACACGCAATTGGCGACCAAGAACACCAAAACGCAAGGAGAGCTGTTGAAAGACTTGTGTTGGTACTTTGGACATACGTTCAGTTACTCAACGCAAGAAGTCAACCCGCGCCTTGGTGTAATCAGGAACAGAAGTATTTCACCCCCTCCACGGAGTCGAAGGGACAGTCGACCCAAGGACTGGCCGATCTGTGTCTTGGACCCGTTTATTACTGACAGAAACGTTGCTGGAAACTGTCGTACCTACCATGTGGCGGACATTCGACAGTGTTTTCGGTCTGCATATGATGCGTTTTTGGGGGGTGATATCAACAGAGCCTTTAAAGTATGAGTTACATCGAGGAACTACTAATACAGACAAGATCATGGCTTTTACTTCGGTGCTTCCAGGAGCCATAGTTGTTGGTCACTGTTGTTGAATATGGCACAACAAAGACTTCGAACCCTTGTCTATCTAAATATTATGCAATCGACATTAGCAATTATTGCATTACAGCCAACCATATCTGATTTCTTCTCATTGGCGTTTGTTTTTCTCAATCCTTATTATGTATTTACTTTTTTCGTCGCACCTTTTGTCCTTTTTTTTCGCTGTTGCTTCCTAGTCACTTATTCTCATACGCCGCCACTACTACATTCGAGCCAAAAGGAATTTGTCTACCTCTCTTCCTTCTCTCGTTTCCCACTCAGTTCACCCAACATCCATAAACTACCAAGGGGTTTTTAATAGGATTGATTTAACCATACTAACAATAGCAGGAGGCGGTGGAGGAGCAGAAACAGTAGCGTTTTGAGAAGGAGGTGGAGGAATGAGTGTCTTTGAGATGCAATCGGTGAAGAAGCGGTTTTAGACACAAATTCAACTACGCGATCGAGGAATTGATTCTTGCCTTGGGATGTTCAGGAACAGGAGTGTTCAACCACTTCCACGTAATTGAAAGGACAATCGGTCCAAGGATTCACAGATCTGCGTCTTGGACCCCTGTTGTTCCGACCAGGAAGATTAATGGGAATCGTCTTGCGGGCCAAGCTGGCCGTATTCGACGGTGTTTCGGGTCTGCGCACGAGGTACATGGTCAAGGCAATATCGACAGGGCCCTCAAAATTCAGGAACAAAATAAAAAGAAAAAGAATATGAGGTAACTGATCAGTCAGGTACGATCAGTCACTGATAGTTTTGACGCATAGACCATGACTCTCGTTGTCTTGATGGTTCCTAGGAACCGTGGCGGCCAGCTTTAGTTTTGGATGTGGTAGCTCAGGCCACCCTAATGCTTACAGTAATATAGTGCTTCTCACTCGCCATCTCTTCCCTTACTTCCCAGATTCATGCATCTTGCATAAGCATATGCATTGCCAAATAAGTAACCATCTGTCAAGGCTTGCTTGCTATCATTGCAACTGCTGTGTTCTTTTTTCTTTGTTTGTTTCTCGACCCTTGTCAATATTTCTTGTTTTCTTCCTCCACTTTCCTTACCACATCTTCCCCACTCAAACACAACTGCACATTCATTCATTCACTCATTCACTCTCTTATTCTCTTCCCTTCATTCCGGATGCCATGACAATTGACCGACAGGATATCACAAGAGCCCTCCTCGACGTAATCCTATTCGAGTGTGCGGGTTACCGCGAAGCCCAGAACGACAGATACCTCATCCGCGACCTCGCCGTCGCCTTTGCCCACGCTCGAGACATGTTCATCAATAACCACCGCACCAACAACTTCAAACACCCGGGCGACGTCTTTATCCGACTACACAAACTCCATACCCACATGGGGCTTCGAGAATATATGCGCCTTCTCCCGCGTGGCAACAATGCCTATTTCCCGTACCCGACTCCCGTTCGGTGCAGTCTCCTGGATACCAATGGGAACATTCAGGAGGATTATGTGTCTCTCCCGGCCTGTACTAGTCAAGAGATTAACGACTTTTTGCAGAATTACGCTGAGAATGTGCCGAATACATTTCATGACGATATTGCGGCTGTGGTGTTGTATCTCAGAAACAACTGTTGGAGGAATCGAAAGGGTTCTGGAGGTGGGAGTGCAGAGCTATCGGTGAACGGGGTCTTGGGCGTAACAAAGTATTCCAAGGTCCACAATGCAATTAAGCGACGCAAGGTGGGACGACAACAGGCCCATGAGATTGAGCGGCAACAGGCCGCGGCTCGACATCGCCAACAGTTGGCCCAGGAGGAAGCGAGACGGATGGCTGAAAAACATGAACAAGAACGATTGCGTCAGGAGAAGGAGGCGAGGGAGACAAGACAGATACATGGTCTGGATGTTGAAACGGCCGAGAAGCTGCGACTACAGCAGTTGATTGACGATGCTCGATACAGGAGCATCACGCGGTATTTGGATGAACTCAAGCTCCAAGCTGCGACTGAAGAGACCCGGCAAGAAGTCGAGACACTCCGAAAAACCCTCGAAACCACCCTGCGCGCCAACGCTCATCTGGAAAATGTTGAAGTCCGTCTCTTTGGATCGTTTGAGTCAGGACTGAGCACGATCACCAGCGATGCCGACTTTACAGTGTACAACTTTGTGAGCTCTGGTGGCAAGCTCATCCATGGACTGGCCAGGATCCTCCGCGCGTCAGGGTACGGTCCCATCACCACGATTGCCAATGCTCGTGTCCCCATCGTCTCCTTTGTCGAACACAACATCCGTTGCGATATGAGCATCAATCAGCCGATGGGCGTCCACAACTCTCAGCTCATCAATGCCTATCAAAAAATCGACAGTCGGTTTCTAGGACTTTGGTTCGGCCTTCGCACCTTGGCGGGGAAACATGACATTATTATTACCGTTAACACAGGATATCTGTCGTCCTACGCCCTCATGATGATGCTGATCGTATTCCTCCAAGACGTCACCACTCCGCCAATCCTCCCAAGACTCCAACAACAAGGTGCGGATAAGATGTTCGCCTCCCTAGTCGACGGACTCCACTGCGCTTACGACAGGAACCCAAGGAACTATACCGCAATGGCAGCCAAGAACACCAAATTAGAGGGCCAGCTGCTGACAGAGTTTTGTCAGTACTTTGGGTACACATTCGACTACTTGAAACAGGAAGTCAACCCTCGCTTTGGAGTGATCAGGAACCGCAGTGTCTCCACACCTCCACGGAGTAAGATGGATAACCGACCCAAAGACTGGTCGGTCTGTATTCTGGATCCCTTTATCCCAAACAGGAACGTTGCTGGCAACTGTCGTCACAACCATGCGGTGGATATCCAGCAGGCCTTCCGGTCTGCCTATGATGCCCTCAAAGTCTGTAACATTGACAAAGCATTCAAAAGATAGCTGCTAGGCCTCTTTTTTGTTCGTTCCATTGAAGTGTTGCCAAAGCAAAGTAGACAGTTCAACTTGACAGAAAACTGGCACTGCGTGCTGTGTTTCCCAACTCATTAAGTACTCCTTTGTGAAAGAATCCTTGGCCCATCAACGTCTTTAACCTTACCGAACTCCACTCGATAATCCCGTTCGACTTGACTTGCTGTTGATCAAACCTATGATGAATACAAGGGCCAGAAAGAAGACGACTTTTGGAACAAAATCGGTGTTATCTGCATGAGTAGCCTTTAGGGCTCTCCCGTAGCCTTCTGTTTATTTTTTTGCCATGAGGGACTCTACCTCCAAGACGACTACGAGCGAGTCGTTCATCCGATAACTCGCCTCCTCCAGCAGTATTCTTCTTGCTGCTTTTTCTTTGTTGAAAATGTTTAACATGCGCCGCTACTGTCTCCACTTTTGCTGGAACACCGTGGAAAGATCCAGCTCTCGAAATTTTACTCAAACGATATTGTTGCAAAATAAGGTGGTGGCTAGGCAGCGGTGGCGACGCCTTAGATTAGCAGTCATATTCTTTGTAGAAATAGTATTAGTGTCCCTTCACACATCACTTCCCGGACGAGAGCAGCACTGACAAGAGTTCCGCCGGCGCGCTGCAGTGTATCGTTTCGTGTGGTTCCTTAGGACACTGCTATCACTACCCCGTGCCAATTGAGGACTTAACAGCGGTCCTACAACTCTGGCCTTCGACCCTCTCCCTGAGTAACAATATTAAGCACAGCCTTTGTTTGTGTATAACCATATTCTTTTTTCCTCTCCTCGTTTTCAGTTCCCTCTTTCCTTTCTCTCCTTCATTTCTTCGCTCCCTGATTCTCTCGTCATCGACACCTTTTTGCTCTTCCATCGCCAGCCATGTCCCGATTCCACTACATGACTGTCCTTCTGGACTGTCTCCTCTTTGAGATGGCCAGCAAGGTCACCGACAGGCAAAACAGATGCTCCCTCCAAGACATCGCCGAGGCGTACGACCATATCCGTGAGACGTATCAGCACAACTCGGGGTGCTTCAATTTCCCTTGCGACCACAACATCTATCTCTACCAGCTGAATACTGTCGACGGCCTCAGGACTTATCTTAACCGACTTGATAATGGGCATGGTCCTCTCTACCCCTATCAAACCTTTGTCCAGTCCTGGTACGTCGACTCTCCCGCCGACGACGACTTTATATTCCTCCCACCCTTGCGTCCCCGAGAGATTCAGGATTTTCTACACCAATACGCCGTGACGATCCCGCATACCTACCACGACGACATTGCCGCATTGATTGAAGCCGTCAGGGAACAGGTCTGGAGAGACGGTGGGTCCGGTGGAGGTCACCATGTACTCGACAACGGGATGAGAGGCGCCACAAAGTTTTCGAAAGTCCACAACGCCAACAAGAGAATAAAATTCGGTCAATTGCAGGCGGATGAATTGGCCACACAACGACAGCGACAGCAGCAACAACAACAAATTGAAGCCGAGAAGCAGAAGCAGGAGCAGGAACGGAAACGGCAAGAGGAGGAAGCGCGGGCATATCAGGAGTGGTTAGTGGAGGAACAACGACTGAGGCTGGTGAAGGAAAAGCGAAAACAAGAGCAACAGCTTAAGTTGGAGGAGGAGGCACGACGTTTGCGAGAGAGACTAGCATGGGAACAAGCTCTGAGAGAGCGTCAACTAATGATGGAAAAAGAAAGAAGGCGTCTGTCGGAGCAATTGAACGGAGAGCGACAAAAAATGCAGCAATTGCAGGATCCAGAAGAGTTTCGGAAAAGCGCCATAACCAGATACGCCAACAAGCTTGTCACGCAGAGAGCAAGACCAGACCAGAAAATAAGTGTCGAGAAACTTCGCACGAATCTAGAGATGACTTTGCAACATCATTCTGGCGATAATAATGTGAAGGTCAACATCTTTGGATCCTTTGCCTCTGGACTCTGCAGTATAACGAGTGATGTTGACTTTACCGTCTACAACTTCGCACGGCGTTACCCTGACCCGATTGCCGAGCTGGCCAAGGCCCTTCGCTTGGCAGGATACGAATCTGTCAAGGCCATCGCCAATGCCCGGGTTCCTATTGTCTCGTTCAAGGTGTGGAGTTTCGACTGCGACATTAGCTTGGATCAGCCTATGGGAGTCATCAACTCGAAGTTGATCGGGACATACCGCAAGATCGACGATAGATTCCCTTCACTCTGGTTCGCCATCAAGCACCTCGCCAAGAAACACGGGATCCTTTCTGGAAGCACTGGCTTCCTATCGTCTTATGCTCTCACCATGATGCTCATTGTCTTTCTTCAGCATGTCACCAGTCCACCGATTCTACCATGTTTGCAGCAGCGAGAACGCCGTCAAATGGTGATTTGCGAGATTGATGGCCACGACTTTTCCTTTGACCGCAATTGGAGTAACTACCAGACTTTTGGAGGCGCGAACACCAAGTCAGTCGGCCAGCTGCTGCTTGACTTTTGTGAGTTCTACGGTTGTACCTTCAACTATGCCATCCAGGAAGTCAATCCCTGTCTCGGTCGAATCAAGGCTCGTAGCTACAACCCACCGCCACGCAGTCAGAAGGATAAGAAACCCAAGGACTGGCCGATTTGTATTTTGGACCCATTTATAACTGGCAGGAATGTCGCGGACAATTGTCGTAGCAGCAATGTCGCAAATATCCAGAAGTGCTTTCGAGATGCGTTCAATGCACTCAAGATTGGCGACACCGACAAGGCTTTCAAACGACATGATTAGCTGCTTTCCACTAAAATCCTATAACTATTGTTTTTTATCCCATTTGCTTCCTGTTGCTGATTTGTTGCTGGACTGATTGTTTCAGGACTGATTGTTTCAGGAC
This sequence comes from Linnemannia schmuckeri, assembly GCA_029449235.1. Lineage (NCBI taxonomy): Eukaryota > Fungi > Mortierellomycota > Mortierellomycetes > Mortierellales > Mortierellaceae > Linnemannia > Linnemannia schmuckeri. The sequence continues at coordinate 219,345 of JANATG010000012.1, read as the reverse complement.
TGATTGTCCCTGAAAATTAAACATAAAAATTTTATGATAATACATACGAAGGAAATGAGCAATTAAAACAAACATGCGTCGCTGGACAAAAAATGCTGAATTTCTCGATTTCCGCGAGAAGAGTAAAATGGCAAGGCGCTAGCCACACAGATCACAACCAGTCAACCTTGGTTTTTTTTTGACAAGTTCAGATGTGCAATTAAAAATCTTTCGATTGTGCATCATGCAAGGTTAGTAACCAAAGGCGTGTGGATGATTGGCAAAACTAAAGCGACTGTCTCGACAGAGCATTGTCGTTACTGGTAAAGCAAATGAATGCGAGTTTATCTCATCAAGAATTGTGGTCACACTCTGCAGAAAATGATCCGTATAAACGTTCGAAGTTCTTGGCTATTTCTGTCCCTTTTGCACTCTATCCTCCATGAAGCACCATTACCTCCGCCATTCTCCCCTTTACTCCTCATACTCCCCTTTACTTTTCATACTCCCCTTTACTTCTCATAATCTTCTCTTTTCTCCCAAACACCATCCAAGCAACGCCCAATCAGCCAACATACCCAAAACACCAAACCTTTATTCCGCCTCCACTAAGTAACAAAACACTCATCAGAAGTAATCATGGCCGCTAGAAGATACAACTCCATCGCCTTCCAGTCGCTTTCTTCAAGCGAGGATCTGATGTCTGACGAGTTCACTATGTTCAGCGAGCCAGTCGAATTCATCCCTGATTCTCCTCAACCGCTTCACGATGATCCTGAAACTGTCGAGCCCACTTCTGCAACGGTCGAGCCATTGCCTACCCTTAGACCCACATTCCAGGCAGTCCAAATCCTTCTTCGGCTCCGCTCTCCTCTCATTGACCTCGCTGTCGTTGCTGTCGTCATTGTTGTTTATGAGGTTGATATTGGTGAAGACATGTAAAGAAGGACCGAGGATGTCTTTGTACCTGAAGGGGCTGTCCTTGTGTGACTGTTGACGCACCCTAATTTAATTGCCCAAGCCGCAGTGCCGTGATCTCGAAATTGAAGGGAACGAGGCTGGCGTCAACGATCTGCAAAACAGAAGATGCCTTCTCATACGCTCTTCATACAGGAATCCCTCCACAATAACGACAATCAGAGAAAAAAAAAGCACTAATAAACAGCAGTAGCAAATGCTCGTCCGTTGTTATCGTCTCTCTTCTCTTTGTTTCTCAACTTTGTCTCTCACTTCTTTTTTTTTTCCATTCGATCCTCAAAGTGTTTTCATCCAGCGCCCCCACTTCTCATATCATACACCCTATTCTATACACCTTTCTTCCGTCTATGCATCCCAGCCAAGCAGAGCCGCGGGCCGCATAAACATACTCAACTCTAAAGCAAGACAAAAATGTCGTACCCGCTATTTTTCTGTCTCTTCGTCTTTTTGTTCGCCTCTCTTGTAATACCAAGACTTCATGGGAGATCAGAGAACACAACTGTAACTGAAAAGGAGAGAGACTCACCCAAGGACAGGACTACAAAACTTTCGAGTCCTTTGTTGTCGGGTGGATTGTGACTGGTAATAGTCGCAGCAAGGCTGCAATGGTTCAGCAGACGCTTTTGGCAACCGCGTTTGACGCGTTCGGCGTTGGTGACACTGACACGGCCTTCAAACAAAACTGAGGCTTGTTCCTGATCAAAATACAACTCTTTTTGTCCCTCCATGTGATGGTCCATGGATTTTCACACCCCCTGATATCACAAATATAAACCATTGCCACATTGCTTTGTTTTTCACCTCATAACACCCTCTCTCTCTTTCTCTTCCTCACCTCGATTCAACTTGACATGGTCACGACACCGACCACTCTCTCCTACGCTGAATGGACAGGAATCCTCTTCGACTGTTTTTTATTCGAGCTGTCAGGAAAATACCCCAACGACAACAACGAATGCAACATCACTCACATCTCCAACGCTTTGTTGATCGCATGGCACATCCACAAACACAAACACTATCTGTTCAACTGCCCTTTCGACTACTCTCTCCGTAAGAAGGCCCTGATTACCTCAGAAATCAAGCAATATATCAACACTACCAGACGCTACACCTATTCCATCTTCCCTCGCCAATTGTCCGTCAGCACGCGAAACGTCCCATATCGCATCGTCGGCATCAACAAGCAAGGAGTCTCCATCAAGGAATTTGTAACCCTCCCAAGCTTGTCCTCTCCCGACACGCAGACGTTCTTTGATCGGTATGCTGCACTGGTCCCAAGCCAGTATCACGACGACTTTGCGACTCTTGTTCTGTGCCTCAGAGTTGCCTTTTGGAAACATGGGGGCTCCGGAGGGCCGACATGCTTACTATCTAACGGCGTGGAGGGCGTCACCAAGTTCTCCAAGAGGCACAACGACAAGAAAAGGAATCGGCCCACTAACACTCGGTTCCCGCCTGGAGAACTTGAACGACTACGATTGGCTGCTCAGAAACTACAGACTGATGCTGAGGAACGACAAAACCAGGAGTGGGCGCGATCGGAGGCCTTCAAGAAGGAACAGCAGGAGAAACGACAGCAGGATAACATGCGCATTCTGCAGGAGCGAGTGGAGGCAGAGCGACTGGAGGCAAAGCGACTCGAGGCAGCAAGATTGGAGGCAGAGCGGTTGGAGACAGTGAGGTTCGAGGCAGTGCAGCTGGAGAAGCAACGGCAATTAAAGGAGAGACAGGAGAAGGAGAAACTACAAAAGCGGGAGCTGGCGCGACTGCAATCACTAAAGAAGGAGCAGGAGTGGAAACGACAACAGAATAACCTACGTATTCTCCAGGAGCGAGTGGGGGTAGCGCGGGAGGCGGTGCGATTGGAGGCAGAGCGAGTAGAAGCAGCACGAGTAGAAGCAGCACGAGTAGAAGTAGCGCGAGTAAAAGCAGCGCAACTCGAGGCAGAGCGATTGGAGGCAGAGCGATTGGAGGCAGAGCGATTGGAGGCAGAGCGATTGGAGGCAGAGCGATTGGAGGCAGAGCGATTGGAGGCAGAGCGATTGGAGGCAGAGCGATTGGAGGCAGAGCGATTGGAGGCAGAGCGAGTAGAAGCAGCGCGACTCGAGGCAGAGCGAGTAGAAGCAGCGCGACTCGAGGCAGAGCGAGTAGAAGCAGCGCGACTCGAGGCAGAGCGAGTAGAAGCAGCGCGACTCGAGGCAGAGCGAGTAGAAGCAGCGCGACTCGAGGCAGAGCGAGTAGAAGCAGCGCGACTCGAGGCAGAGCGAGTAGAAGCAGCGCGACTCGAGGCAGAGCGAGTAGAAGCAGCGCGACTTGAGGCAGAGCGAGTAGAGGCAGCGCGGTTGGAGGAGCAACGGCAACTGAAGGAGAAACTGGAGACGGAGGAACGACAAAGGCAAGAGTCGCAGCGACTGGAAGCCTTAAAAAAGGAGATACGACAACAGGAAAAGTTGTCCGTTTTGCAGCAGCAGTTGGAGGAGACGCGGCTGAAAGAGCAAGGACCACTGACGGAGAAACTAGCGAAGAAGAAATGGAATCAAAGGGACAACATCATCACAAAGTACCTGGGGAAACTCCAGGTCACACTGATGTCTACTCGCATCAACAACAGGGACGTTGGCACATTACGACAAATAATACAGGAGAATCTACAACGATATACCGACGCGCCCATCATTACAGTTCATTTAATTGGGTCATTCGAGTCAGGACTCAGCACCAATAACAGTGACGCCGACTTTACTGTCTTCAACTTTGCCCAGCCATACCTTGGAGGAACCCCGATTGAAGAATTGGCAAAGGCACTCCGCTGGGCAGGATGCCAATCTGTCATGACCATCGCCAGTGCCCGGGTGCCGATTGTCAAGTTTGTTGCTTGGGGCATCCAATGTGATATAAGCATAGACCAACCCATGGGAATTATCAACTCGAAGTTGATCGGCACTTACCGCAGGATCGACAACAGGTTCCTCACGCTTTGGTTCGCCGTCAGACACATCGCCTGGAAGCACAACATCCTTTCGGGAAGCGCTGGCTACTTGTCGTCCTATGCTCTCACCATGATGCTGATTGTTTTTCTCCAGGACGTGACAAGCCCTCCGATCCTCCCGCGGCTACAACAACAAGATCGGTCTCGAATGGAAGCGCGCAACATTGATGGTTACGACTGTTCCTTTGACCATGACCGGACCCACTACCGCGCCTTTGGAAACGCGAACACCAAGCAAGCCGCTCAGTTACTGATGGACTTTTGTCAGTTCTACGGGTACACCTTCGATTATGCAACTCAGGAAGTGAATTCATGTCTGGGTGTCATCAAGGCTCGTAGTTTTGACCCGCCGCCACGGAGTGAGTGGGACCAGAGACCCAAGGACTGGTCGTTGTGCGTTTTGGACCCTTTTATTACTGGCAGGAACGTGGCGGGCAATTGTCGTGAAAACAATGTCGCAGAGATCCAGAAGTGCTTTCGAGATGCTCTTGATGCGCTCAGTGTCGGAAATATCGACAAAGCATTCAAGCGAAAGTGAACGGTATCTCTCAGCTCATTCCAATCATAATACAACTTTCCTCTCTCCCTTTGACTTCGTGTTCTGATTTTATTCTTGAATTTTCATACTTCCTGAAGTCACGTACCAAAATCATCCTATTGAGCTTTACTTCCGACATTGCCACCACTTCAGCTACTCCTCATCGGCACAAGCAACAAAGGTCAATACTTGTAGAATATTAAAACTCAGTTATGTCACAAACTGTACTGGTAGTTCTCTCAGTTAGTCAATATGAGTCCTAGATGTGAGGTGTAAATGTTGAACTGAAGAGATAGGCTTTGAACTAGGTCATTGCAGCGCGCCTCAAAGATGTCCCATGATCTCACTGTCGCTTTTGACCCAACGATATCCAGGGCAATAAAAGGAGGGAGGGGTAAAACAAAAAAAAAATATACGAGCTTGTTCAGGTAGCCCTAGCCCTGAGTTTTTGCTATTTTTGCTCACGGCAGTTCTGCTATGCATGCATGTACGCATGGCCTAATTTTCGTTTACTACATTTGCTCTCATGCGCACACCTTCCCGGAAAAAAAAATATGGGGCCTTATTGCTCTCATAGAAAAACTAAAAAGAGTGAGTGATGAGCCTTTCTGTGTCGATGATTATGCTTGTTGTTTTGTCATCTCGTACCTCGGTTGCGATGAAGAGTCGCTCGTCCTTTCTAGCAGTCTACTCCTATGGGTTAGGGGTGATTAAGCATGAGGATTTAAAGCTTTTGTTGCTTTGGCCTCAAACCTCTCTTTAAATCTCTAAACTTGTGTTGTACTATTCTCTCTTTACTTGACACCACTTAGAAGATGAAATATTCTTGCTTCCCGTCGCGATAAAGAAAGGCAAAGGTGTATGAACAGCAGTCTATTATGAATAGGAATGGCAGCCAACCATTTCGTAATCGACCAAGCTGAAAGCACCGAGCGAACCATGGCCTGCACTTTTCATGGTCGACTCGATATGAGAGCCCATCTTGAAGTAAAAAGGTGTCCTGCACAAGGCTCTTGCATGGCTCGAAATATAAGGGAACAGTCATTTCAGGGTGCCCATGCTTGGTCGACTACCTGCCGTGAAAACAGCCGTGTACATCGACTGGGAAAAACAAAGGGCTACAGCTCACACACCCCCAGTTCTGAAAAGTGAATACGTGTTCCTCAACCGCATTCTTTTGAATAACAAGAATTGTTTCAGGTTCTCCAAAATAGGGGCTCGTCGCAGTTATTACAATCGATTGTATTCTTGGTCACCTTTGTTATGGCACTTTCTTGGTAAAAATATGCACATGAATTGGAGAGTAAGAAGAGCGCGCCATACGTGGTCCGGCCCATCGAGAACGGAGTCAACGGACCCATCGAACGATCAATCGAAAAAAGAAAACATCAAACCATTCCTTCTACCGTGCAACCCCTGGAAACGGGAACGGGATTTTTTTAGAAATAGATCATCCAGTTAAGAACACAGCCTCATCGTCTCATATATGTTCATATGGCGAAGAAAGCCGAAACAAAAATAAGAACTGTCCAGGTCGAGCGCGAAGAACTTGAAGGTATTTCTTTATATAAACCGTTATTGAATGTCATATGGGTAAGCCATTTACCATGTCACGCTTGGAATTGTTTCATGGCCAAGCACAACAACTATTAGCCACAAAAAGCTTCGATGTGAAGCCTGAATTACAAAAAAAAAAGGAACCTCCCTCCCCCCCCCCCCAATTGCAAGTCTACGAACATAAGAGCCAAGTGAACAGAAGACCTCTGTCTATATAACCATGAAGCGAATGTAAATGTTATGGTCGAGGGTCACTCGGCGCACCCTTGAATCACTGTAGACATCTTTGATCAAAATGTTGAGCCCACGCATGAATTGGGGTTTGCCCGGAGCAAGACTGGACAACGATGATAAAGGTAGCTAATGAAGGACTGGAATAGATGCTGCACAGGAGATTCAAGCTACTCTTGGAGGCGCACATCATGATTAGAATCGCAACAACCCCTGACAGCCAACTGCTAGGTGAGGGCAACAGAGCGGGGTAGCATTCGAGGCGAAGGTCGCGACATGGGTTTATAGGCATGCATGAATGATGCTCATAGGGGTTTGTTTTCTTGCTCCTCCTCCCATCCTTTACAGCTCGTCAAAAGTCATTTATAGAATGTATTTTAATTAAGTGCAAGAAGGATCTTCATGGCGAAATAAAGAGGACCAGGTCGCTCTACGGCCCATCCGTTGTCCGTTCCATCGTCCGTTCCGTCGTCTGTCGTCTGTTTTTCTAAAAATTGAATTCGCACAAGGTCCCAACGTCCCATACAACAAGGAATTTATGCAAAATGTGCTTGATCAACACGGCGGCAAAGAAGTAAGCAACTACGTTTTGTTGCACAAGAACGATGTTCTCGAATTCAACAAAAAAAAAAAAAAAAAAAAAAAAAAAAGATTGAAATAGTGAAATACCAGAGCGCTGGAACCTACGATCGCCAGAGTCCACATTCTTTTGATTAATAAGTTGTTGCAATTGCATATCATTCAAAAGAGATGAACCAGGGATTGTGGATAATGTGAAATACTGAGGCAGTTGTCTTGGTAGATCATAATGTTGGTGATGATGTTGGTGGTGTCGTTGAAAGAAGGAGGCCATAGTACGCTTCTATTATTGACAAAAATAATAGAATTTAAAATGAACGCACGACCCATCTCATCACAACTATAAAAAGCTTCAAATGCTCAACGAACTCATGCTTTGTTCCATTTTGCGCTCTTTTCTCTAACATCATTCTCATTCTCTCTCGTACTCTCCCATCATCGTTTTCCTTTCTCCAGACACCACTCAAACAAAAAATACAGTCAGCAAACATACCCTAAACAGCATAACCCGACTCCGTCTCCATCAAACAGCAACATCTCTCATCACCAGAAGCTACCATGAACACCAGAACCTCCAAAAGACACCACTCCATCGTCTCCCAGTCGCACTCTTCAAGCGAAGATCTGTCTACCGATGTTGTTATGCATGACGATCCAGTTGAGGCTCCTCCTGCTTCTCCCCACCAGCTCGACGACAATACTAACACTGCCCAGTTTGATCTCCAGCATGTTGATCTCGCTACTGCAACTGTCGGGCCCTTGCTTACCTCTGGATCCGCATCCCAGCAAACCCAAGTCCTTCTTCCACCCCGTTCTCCTCCCATCGGCCCTGCCGGTGTTGTTGTTATTGCTGCAGTGGGAGTTGTTGGCGAGACGGACACTGCTGTTGAAGCTGATGCTGCTGATGAAGTCGAAGTGTAAAGGAGGACTGAGGATGATTTTGCGGCTGAACATGACCATTTGACACCTTTTGAGCATGTTATCCTTCCTCTATCCTCCTTTGTTCTTATCCTATTGTTGAAATACCTTAATTTATTTTGTCCAGGCAGGCAGTGTTGCTGCGATCTCTTTGTTCGGACTTTAGTAATTGATCGTGGAGGAAATGAGACTGATCTCAACGACTTCCACTTCATCTTTTGTAAATAGAAAGACCGAAACATCTCTATACCACACGCATTTCTTTCTGTACTCTACATTACCCATCAACTCAAAACATAAACACTAATAAACAGAAGTAGTGTACTCTCGCTCGCTGTGGCCCTTACCCTTTCTTTCACGCTTCTCTTCCTAGTCATTCATGTCTCTTTTTTCCTTTCTTCCATTTTTCCCCCTTTTGCATACTTCATATCATCTTCACTCCACGCACTCCTCGTATTGTCTTCATCTTAACACCAGCGCCCCCGCTATTCATATATGCGCCTTAAGCAATTTACCTTTCCTTGGACCGTTTATCCCAAGTACGGGCATCATAAACACACTCAACTTCAAAAGCAAGACAAAAATACGTGCTCATTTATTTCCGTCTCTCCATCTTTTTGTTCTTTCGTGTAATTTCAAAATTTCATTGAAGACCCCAGAACATCACGATTACTGAGAATGGCGAAGACTCGCGTAAGGACTGGTTGTTACATATTTATTTAATCCCTTTCAATATTGGCAGGAAATATCGCTGGCAATCGTCGTAAAAATATTGTCGCAGATACCTGGAAGTGTTTTTTTTGTCATACTGTGTTGATGCGCTCAGCGTCGAAGAGATTGCCTGAGGGCGTTCAAACGAAACTGAGGCTTGTTCCGGTCAAAACAGCGCAACTCTATTGGATGATTATTTTTGAATTTTCGCTCTTCCTAATATCACAAATAATATCCATTGCCACGTTGTTTATCTTCCACATCACACCACCCTTCTCGCGCTAACGTCGCTCCACCCCGGCATGGTCAACATACCAACCACATTGTCCTTGGCGGAATGGACAGGAATCCTCTTCGACTGTTTTTATTCGAGCTGTCAGGAAAACACCTCAGCGACAACAACGAATGCAACATCACTCACATCTCCAACGCTTTGTTGATCGCATGGCAGATTCATAAACGCCGACCTTACCTGTTCAACCGCCTCTTTGACAGGTCTATAAGCAAAAATGATTTGATCGGCTCAAACATCAAACAATATATCAACACTACCAGACGCTACACCTATTCCATCTTCCCTCACCAACCGTCCGTGAACACTCGACACATCCCATATCGCATCGTCGGCATCAACAAGCAAGGAGTCTCCATCAAGGAATTTGTAACCCTCCCAAGCTTGTCCTCTCCCGACACGCAGACGTTCTTTGATCGGTATGCTGCACTGGTCCCAAGCCAGTATCACGACGACTTTGCGACTCTTGTTCTGTGCCTCAGAGTTGCCTTTTGGAAACATGGGGGCTCCGGAGGGCCGACATGCTTACTATCTAACGGCGTGGAGGGCGTCACCAAGTTCTCCAAGAGGCACAACGACAAGAAAAGGAATCGGCCCACTAACACTCGGTTCCCGCCTGGAGAACTTGAACGACTACGATTGGCTGCTCAGAAACTACAGACTGATGCTGAGGAACGACAAAACCAGGAGTGGGCGCGATCGGAGGCCTTCAAGAAGGAACAGCAGGAGAAACGACAGCAGGATAACATGCGCATTCTGCAGGAGCGAGTGGAGGCAGAGCGAGTGGAGGCAGAGCGAGTGGAGGCAGAGCGAGTGGAGGCAGAGCGAGTGGAGGCAAAGCGACGTAAAGCGTATGGAGATACGACGACAATTGAAAGAGACACAAAAGAAGGAGAAACTGCAAAATCGAGAGTTGAAACGATTGCAAACCCTACTGTAGGAACAGGAGGAAAAATGACATCAGAAAGATTTGTCCATTCTGCAGGAGCAATTGGAAGCTATGCGGTTGGAGGAGCAATGACTACTGACGGAAAAAAACAAGAGAAGAAGAAATGGGATCAAGAGGTCCAATTTGTCAAATATATTTTAAAAAACTCCAAATCCCGGCGAAGTCTCCCCGTACCAACAATAAGAACGTTGACGCACTGCGCCAAATGCTTCAGGAAAAATGACGATAACATACCAATACGCCGACCATCACGGTTCATCTCTTTGGGTCATTCGAATCAGGACCATACTGCAGGAGAAGCGACGCCGACTTTACCACCTACAACTTTGCTCAGTCATTTCATGAAGGAGACCCAATTGAAGTACTCGCCAAGGCTCTCCGCCGGGCAGGATGCCAATCTGTCATGACCATTGCCAATGCCCGGATGCCGATTATCAAGGTTACCGCTCAAGGGGTCCAGTGTGATATGAGTATGTATCGGCCCATGGGAGTTTCCAACTCGAAGTTTATCGGCGCTTACCGCAGGATAAGCAAAGCTCCTCACGCTTTGGTTCGTCATCAAGCACATCGCCTGGGGGCCCGAGATTCTCTCAGGAAGCGCCGGATATCTGTCGTCCGCCCTTGCCCTGATGCTGATTGTTTTTCTCCAGGACGTGACAAGCCCTCCGATCCTCCCGCGGCTACAACAACAAGATCGGTCTCGAATGGAAGCGCGCAACATTGATGGTTACGACTGTTCCTTTGACCATGACCGGACCCACTACCGCGCCTTTGGAAACGCGAACACCAAGCAAGCCGCTCAGTTACTGATGGACTTTTGTCAGTTCTACGGGTACACCTTCGATTATGCAACTCAGGAAGTGAATTCATGTCTGGGTGTCATCAAGGCTCGTAGTTTTGACCCGCCGCCACGGAGTGAGTGGGACCAGAGACCCAAGGACTGGTCGTTGTGCGTTTTAGACCCTTTTATTACTGGCAGGAACGTGGCGGGCAATTGTCGTGAAAACAATGTCGCAGAGATCCAGAAGTGCTTTCGAGATGCTTTTAATGCGTTCGGCGCTGGAGACGTCAGGACAGCTTTCAAGGTCAAGAAGCCCTCCAAAAAAATAATTTACTCCCAGTTATTGAGATAATAACAAACCTTTCATAAAATGTGGAGGCGACTGTGACGCCACCAACATCAGGCATGCAAAATTTGCCCTTTTTTTACTCCGTTTTTTTCGTTCGCCGTTTCGTATGAATTCCGCACTCTCTGATCTTTTCCCATTCATTCAACAACCATCCCTCCTCTTCTGACATCACGGTGCACAATGTCGTTCAAGCGCGCAGAGTTCATAGGCTATGTCTGGGACGTGATCCTCTTCGAGTTGGCAGGACGACTCGGACCGAATGAGAGTTACGACGTCGACATGGACGACCTGGCCGGTTGTTTCGAGCATATTCGACAGATGTACGAGGACGACAATAACGACGAGGAGCTGCTCGAGATCCCCTCGGACCGGTATATCGTCAAATACGGAATGAACCAGGCCCAAGGCATCAAAGACTACATCCTCTCACTCAATCGGGGATCCTATGCCTTCTTTCCGTATGACGTCGAGGTCTTTGATTGTAACGATTACGACGATGATGACTCGTACGATGACAGCAGCAGTGACGACGACTCGTACGGCTACAATGGCTACTATAACGAACCCTCGGAGGCGACTAACTACGGCGACGACTATATTATCCTGTATGGGTTCTATGGTCATCAGATCCAGGAGTTTCTTGAGTGGTATGCCTACAGTGTCCCGCGCGATTACCACGATGAGATTGCAGCGCTCATTCAAGGCTTGCGCGATGACTATTGGTGCAACAGAGGTTCTGGTGGAACCTGGGAGACGCTCCCCAATGGGATGAGGGGCGCGACAAAATTATCTGCCAACCATAACGACAACAAGCGCGACAGAGCGGCTCGACGACAGAGGGACATTGAAGACGCCGAGCGACGCCGACGAGAGCGGGAGGAGGAAGAGGCCCGCCGGGAGGCTGAGCGATGGGAGCAGGAACGGAAATGGCGTGAGGAGCAGGAGCGTTTGGCGAGGGAGCAGAGGGAGCGTGAGGCGAGGGAACAGAGGGAGCGTGAGGCGAGGGAACAGAGGGAGCGTGAGGCGAGGGAGCAGGCTATTTGGGAGAGAAATAATCGTATTTCAAAGTATATGGACAGCCTTCAGCAATCGTTGATGTCGTCGCGAGATCGGGACGATGACATTGAGTCGCAACGGCAGGCACTTCAGGATGAGCTGCAGCGACATTATGGAGATAGGAACCTCGAAGTGCATCTTTTTGGGTCCTTTGCGTCGGGACTCAGCAGTAAGACCAGTGATGCTGACTTTACTCTCTATTATTTCGACTGGGATGTGACCGAGTTGGCCAGCGCACTCCGGCGATTCGGCTACCAAGATGTCTCTGCAATCACGAACGCCCGTGTCCCAATTGTATCCTTTTACGATCCCGAACACGATGTCTCCTGCGATATCAACATTGATGAACCCATGGGAGTCATTAATTCCAAGCTAATCGGCACTTACCGCAAGATCGATGACAGGTTCCTCACGCTCTGGTTCGCCGTCAGGCAAATTGCCAAAAAGCACAACATCCTTTCAGGAAGCACCGGATACCTGTCGTCCTATGCTTTGACCATGATGCTAATCGTCTTCTTGCAGGATGTAACTAGCCCCGCGATCCTCCCGCGTCTCCAACAACAAGACTCCCACCGGATGACCCACCGCGACGTCGACGGATGGGATTGCTCGTTCGACCGCAACTGGAGTAACTACAGGACCTACGGGAGCGACAATCCCAAATCGGTTGGTCAGCTGTTGATCGATTTCTGTTACCACTACGGATATACTTTCGGCTATGCCAGTCAGGAAGTCAACCCCTGTCTTGGTCGAATCAAGAACAGGAGCTACAACCCGCCAGCGCGTAGCCGGCGAGACAGGCGACCCAGGGACTGGCCAATCTGTGTCTTGGACCCATTCATTATTGACAGGAACGTGGCGGGTAACTGCCACAGGAATGCTGTCGATGATATCCGGCAGTGTTTCGGAAATGTCTACGATGCCCTCAAGATCAGCGATATCAACAGAGCCTTCCGACGATGACAGCCTCCTTTCAGCATTTTTTTTTTTTTTTATCTTATTTCTTTTCTTCTACATTCACAATACACAATTTTGTTCATTACATATCAGACTTTGTGCATCTTTTTTTCAAATTTTATATTTATTCTGGCTATTGTGCGAAAATCCTGGTTTGTGTTTTTTAGAAGATATTTTTGTCGTCATCCTTGCCTGCCTTCTTTTGCTTGGCCTGCTTGGTCTTCTTTGCCTGCTTCGCGTAATGCTCGTTCATGAGGTCACTCATGTCCTCACGCTCGGCCTCAGGTCTTGACGCCTGCAGACCATGCTCGTACTTCTCCTGCAGCGTCTCTGAATCCATGTCTGCCAGCTCTGAAGGATCCAGCGCCACGTCCACTCCATCCATATTCTTGCGCTAATGGTTGACAAAAAAAAAAGAAGTACAATACAAAAAGTGATCAGTAAATATTACGATAACTCAAAAACATACGCGGTGCACAGAAACCTCATTCCATAAAACAATAAAAAAGAGAAGACTTACTTTCTTGGAAGATGATGAGGAAGAAGTTTGTGCTGAAGACAAATCGTAGACGTGCTGAGATCCCATAAATCCAGTAATGTTGGTCTGTCGCTGAGGAATAACAGTGTACAAAGACTTGGGTGCGCCATCATCCTCGTCCTCGGCCTTCCTCCGTGTCTCCTTACGGAGCTCAATAAAGTCAGGCGTCTCCAATCCGCTGGCGACCGACTGCATCCCGCTAGGTGTGACAAGACCCTCCTGAATCTCCTCTTCATCGCCTTCCTCTGCATTCTCGTCTTCCTCCTCTTCCTCTTCCTCCTCTTCTTCTTCCTCCTCCTCGTCCGAAGGATCCAGCTCTCCCCATAGCGTCTTCTCGACAGGCTCCATGTACTCGGACTGAACTTCAGTCTGTGATGATCCAAAGACGTCGCCATAAAGGGGTCGGTTGAACTCGTCCACGGGGGGTTTACCCCATCCACCAGGATGGTATCCCCATTCAGCGCCCTCAGGAATTGGTGCGTTCAATCCTGGAATCTTGAGGTTCTTGTATCCTGGAGGGGGTCCGTAGCGCTGCATGTTGATCAGCCATGGTGGTGGGGCGAGCGGTGGGATAGACAGTGCAGCGATCAGTTCTTCCGAAAGGTTGCCGGGCTTCACCTCCTTGGCCTTTGTATCAAACTCCTTGCCCTCATGATATCTAACATTGATACCGAGCAAAACATAAATATGACGTTAGACAATTGCGGAGAGAAATGAGCAACAAAAATACAGGGATAAAAGGTACAGTTACTTACAATTCTCCATGCATAGAGAGGCGGGGACGGGTCTGGTAACGGAAGAAAGCATCGTGGAGTTTCTGGTAGTCGATTTCGATCTTGCCCATCTTGGGTTGAACACGCTCTCTGGTCTTTGTCTTCAGCTTGGAAGCATCCTCCTTTTCTTTGACAGCATTCCTGAGCTCCATGATTCCTGTATCCTTGATAAACTCGGGGAGCTCAAATGGCAACTTCTCAATACCACGCTTGCCCTGAAGGTATTTACGCTTCTGGCTCCAGTGAGCGGGGACGGGGACAGTGTTGCGGTATCCCTTCAATTGGACCAAGAGGTTGGGATCTGAAGAAGTGACATCGATCCATTCAACAACCTCTGGGTGCTTGGCCATCTGTTTCAGCACAGCAACACTCATCCTGTTCAATCGCTTGAGCTTCTTTTTGCTGGCTGCCTGTTTATCTGCGTCGTCCTCTGAATCTGATCCTGAAGCGTCCGACTTTTTTTCTGCATCTGCTGTATCCTTCTCTTTGTCGCCGTCCTCTGCCTTTTCCTATCATAAATGACATAAAATGAAAGGGTGAGCGGTTACACATCATCAAAAAAACAAGATATATAACCGAATATAAAACAATGACTGCAACAATTTCATACCTCTGCTTCGGCGTCCTGGACTTGAAAGTGCTTAAACACATCCTGGAATTGCTCAAACCCAGGGGGGAGCTCCATTGGCTTCTCTGCCACCCACTCTACCTCTACATCCAGCTTCTATTACCAGCGAAATAATGAGAGACAAGAAAGGGCGTCCACCTGTTAGTGGTCGTTTCTTTGAAAGCGCGTACTCTCTTCGTCATAACAAAAAAAACGTCGCAGTCCAAGCACAGTATAGCAACCCATCTCCTTCAAGTGAATCTCCTCTTGCTCTAATTGTAGAAGACGTACCTCCTCGGGCTGCTCCTCCTCATCTTTGGTGGCATGGCTTCCATTGGTTGTGGAGGTGGTGGTGGGAGCGGCCTTCTTTTTCTTTCTGCGTGTCTTGGTGTTCTTTTTGTTATTGCTAGCGTTGGTGTTGTTACTGTCGATGTGATGGGATGTTGATTCAGATTCAGTGCCAGAGGCAGAGGTAACCTCATGTGTGGTGACGGCCATGGTCATATACGAGAGATTGGTCGAGAAGGAAGAAAAAGTGACAAGGAGAAGAATCAAGTAGATCAGCCTCCTTAAGCATCACTCGCTTCAGTCTGTGCCAACCAATGTGCAAGAAAAAAGGGGTGGCTTGGTCATAAACGTGCATATATGGAAGGAATGATTGACACAATCCATCATTAGATTTATTCGCCTTCAGGGAGCAACGGACTAGGTCCGCTAAACCACTTGCTCTTCGAGTACTCCAGACGCAACAGTAGTCGATCGACTTGTCTAATGACATCAAACGACTGTGGGCCATTGCCTAAAAGACTTGATCCTAAACCAGATACGCTCCTCTTGAGTGCAGGTCCATCTCCCAGCGATCCAGATTGGGACACAGTAGACAAGTCCGTGAATAGTTTTTCAGTGTCCTCTCGGAAGCTCTATGAACCGACAGATGCAAAAACAGACGTGGGTTAGAATGAGCGATATTCAGCACGAATGACAGCTCTGACACAAAACGGTATAAAGATTGCTCCGCACCTGGTTGAGACGGATAATGTCGGTCCAGTCCTGCCACATGTTGTCGTCCAGCTCTTCTCCGAGACCCGCCTGGAAACCATCCTGACCTGCAGCACGGCGCCCAATGATTCCGCAAAATACCTCTGTCCGGAGAAGGATATCCTTGACTGATGATGACAGGGATGCTGATGTCAAAAGACAAGCGCGTCGAATTTCATACAATGCCTCCGCGTGCAAACTGTGAATCGAATCAAAGCTTTGTGGTATGGCCGTTGCCAAGGATGACGATCGTGAGAAACTGGATTTCCTAACAGACTCGTGGGTTGCGATGCTTTGAAGTAAAGTATCATATGTAGGACCAATAACGTCCATCTATCATTCAGAACATAAACAACTAGAAGGTCAGTAATGGTATCAATGTACATGTCGACCATTGCAACTTAATTACATCCGGCATTGTACCTGAATATATGTCCAGAGGCAATCAACGACAAAGACCATGTTTGATCTGAAGGCAGCAATATGCTTCAGCATCTCAGCCTCTTGCTCAGCATTCCGCTCGTCAGACTCTGTGCCCCTGATCCGACGACCGTATGCCCTGCCATCTCCATCTCGCCTCCTGTTGGTAAGCCGCTGTGTCAGAGACTTTATCTCGATCCATGCCTGTTGGAGTCGCACTTGCGATTTCCGAATAGTCATCAAAAATGCAAAAATGTCGCTGTATTGTTCCAGATCCTCGGTGGTCAGGAAAAGATCCAATGGCCATGAGAGCGTGTATGTTAACCGCACTGGAATACCGAGAAGTTGATCGTCAAAGGTGCCAATGGCCAGCGCTAGATCTTGCTCGGATCCTGTTTGTTTCTGGGTAGGTTTCACTATCCGGAACTCAAAGCTGGCTAGTGCGGTGTCATCCTGGGCTGATGTGTCCTGTGCAGCCTTTTTCAGCATTCCTCCTAGGTCGTGATCCCGTATCCCGACAGAGGTTGCTGAAGTGGTGATGAACTGGCCCATTCTTGAAAGTCGATTCCGCTTGAACTCCTCCAGAGCAGTAATCAGACCAAGTCCAAACTCGCCATCACAGAGCAAAAAGTACCGCTTGAAGGACTCTAGCGTCTTGACCACCTTCTCTCCGACTTGAACAACGACCCACAGGTGATTGGCGATGTCTGTTCTTATTTTGTGAATAACGGCTGTTAGAAGGTTCAAGTTGAGAACCTCGTTGGATATAGACGTTATCTCCCTTTGTCCTGTAGAGGTGGATATCAGAGGCAGTAGTAGGTCCAGATGGCGTTGGGTTATTGACTGAGGTATTGGGATGGGCTTGGGTTTGGCCTGTTGGACTGTTGCGATCGACTTTCCGATAAAAAGAATGGCGTGAGCGAGAGTGGTGGGGATCATGGCGGGGATCATTTGTTCATCAAGACAGTATCCAGTCTGCCACTTGATGAAGGATGATGACGCTGCTGACGCTGTCGAGACTTTTGGAGAAGATATGGTGACCGGTCCTAAAGAAGTCGCACCCCTAGAACGAACACAGCTCCCTGTTGGATACCGACTACTTTGATTAGCCTCTCCTGCTCCTTGTGAAGACTCTAGCTGGACAATAAAGAATTCGCCAAACGGATCCTGAATCTGGCCGTATATCACCCATGACGTGATTTGACGTAGCATGACCGCGCAACACCCATGCAGCATCTCTGTCATCCACTCCTTTTGAATTGGCACGCCTGAAGTGCTCCTGTCCTGCAGGAGGTTGATCAATCGACCGCCACTGTATGATGCCTCTGTGAGAGCTGCTGACTCAATGTCGGAAAGAAGGTTGGCGATGGCGGGAAAGACGAGCTGGTAGGGAGCAAAGCGTCCAGATATGGTCGAGAGTGGCACAATGCCTCCCAGATTATCCTCCCCTGAGAGGATGGCTGCCTCGGTCTGGACAATGACTTGACGATAGCTCTGCAACTTCCTGTCTAGAGCGTTGGCCATGGCGCGAAGATAGAGTCCTGGGGGTGCCGGCACGTTGGCGGATTCGACATCTGGAGATACTTGTTGGTGGTACTGTTGTGAGGATGACCGACATGAGGTGATGAAAGTGTTGAACTCTCTAAAATAAAAACCAAGCTGGGCCAGTCGGTTGAGACCCTCCTTTTCGGCGGGATGGAGCAAAGGAAAGTCGGTGATTGCAAACGTTGTTGGTGTCTCTGGTTCAAAAGGGAAGGGTCTGAAGATGTCGCCGGGGTAACCCGAGAGAGTGATGAGTAGCTCGTGCAGCATGCTCCTGATCAGCCGGTTCTCGATGTCGTGGGTGCTGTCTGCTGTTGAATGAAAAGTGAGTGTCCTGAATGGTTGGCAAGAGTAAAAAGAATGAAGAAAGAAGCGAGCCTTTTTATGGTACTTTTTGGACATGGTGGCTTTTTATCCTTTTGCCACGAAAAAAAAAAGAAAAAATTGTTTAACAAAAATGGTTTGGAGGAACGAGACTTGACTGATCACCTTTCCCTCTTTCACACGCATACCCATGAGCGACCCATTCAACCCCCCATCCCTCGGCTCGGATGACACTATTTACAGTGCAGACAGCATCGAGTTCTGTCCCTTTCAAAGTCACTCACACCTCTTTGCTTGCGGCACCTATCAGCTCGCCAAAGACGAATCCGAGGAGGAAGCCGCACCAGCAGCGCCTGAGCCAGCAGCTGACTCTGACACTAACAGCAGCGATGACGATGAGCCCGTCAAAGTGGACAAACCTATGTTGCGTCTCGGAAGACTCTTGGTCTATGCTGTCGGAGGTGAAAGTGATGACACCTTCAAATTGTAAGTCCAGTTTACTCTCTCGGCTACAATTTCGTTCGACCGATCAGCTTTTTAACAACCAACTTCTCCTTTTTTATTATAGAAACAACTTGGAACGCATTGAAACGGCCGCCATTCTGGACATGAAATGGTATTTGGACGTGTTTTGACTGGACAAGACAATGCCCGAAGACTGTAAAGAGTACCAGTATGACATGACTAACACAGGACACAACAGGTCACATCAATTGATCAATGGAAACCCCACATTGGGCGTAGCAGATGCCTTGGGAGACCTCAGTCTCTACCAGTTCAAGTCGGCAGGTAACGACCTCGAGATTGTAACGAAATACCAAACAAACTACTCCAACAAACTTGCCCTGTCTCTGGATTGGTCCAACCGCGTCCAAACAAGGTATGCTCAACCTTTCTTTTCCTATTGCCGGGCTGTATTGCGTGCTTGCAACACAAACTCACGGGAGCCTGTTTATTCTGCTGAATCGAAATAGCGAGCAACCTCAGATCGCAGTGTCTCTAAGCAATGGCGATATCACAATTCTGGATCTCGACCCTACTTCATCCACACTGACAGAGTCTTTGACATGGCATGCCCACGACTTTGAGGCATGGATTGTGGGCTGGAACTACCACGACATCAACATTCTTTACACTGGTGCAGATGACTGCCGGCTGAAAGGTTGGGACAAGCGCATGGACTGCAGCTATGCCACCTTTATCAGCAAATCGTACGTCGTTTTTTTTCTTTTCGTTTTCTGCACACTGCGTTCGATCTCCATATGGGTCTATTGACTATGCCCTATGATCTTATACTGACGATGTTACTGTTGACAACAACTTAGACACCAGATGGGGGTGTGTAGTATTCAGTCGAACCCCCATGATGAACACACGCTAGCTACGGGAAGGCATGTTGTGAAATCGATCATTTCGTCACCATATATATATATATAAAGGCAATCACGGGTGGGCGGTGTAACGACTAACAATTTTTTTTTACTTTTTGATTTCTCATCTCTCGGACTCGGACCCTGCTCACAGCTATGACGAGAACGTGCTCATTTGGGACACCCGGTCGATGCGACAGCCATTGTCGACGACAGAGACGGGAGGAGGGGTGTGGCGCTTAAAGTGGCATCCAACTCGGAAGGATGTCCTGTTGGCCGGATGTATGCACAATGGATTCCATGTGATCAATTACGATGAGGGCTGGTCAACAGGCTCTATTGGGTCGAGCTTTATGGAGCACGCGAGTCTTGCCTATGGCACTGACTGGTCGTATGCCCCGACCAAGGGCGACGAGCTCCCTCTTGTCGCGAGCTGTTCCTTTTACGACCACCTCCTTCACATGTGGTAAGTAGGCCCTGTTTGTATTGTTTTTTTTATTCCTATGGTACTCCTGAATATAACCTGGATGTGTGATGTATGGATGCAAAGGAAAATGGCTTTTTGGAACTAACTCGTGTGTTTGTACCTTCTTTTTCATTTCCTAAGGCGTCCAACCGAAAAAGTCAACTGAGCATACGGAAATAAACAACATCGAACGCCACCAAAACAATGATATTACCCTCTTTTTTTTTTTTTTTTTTTTTTTTTTCCAAGCCAAACAAGCAGGACACACAAAGGAACAAGCTTCTCTCCTCTTTTACTCTCTCCTCGCCCTCTCTCTTTTCTCCCCTCGGCGCTTTTTTTTGAATCTCCTCCTTCTTCAACTTTTTTTAAGGTCACTTTGCCATTTCACACCTTTTTCTTTCTTTCACGCTGCCTCCATTCCTCGTACACATTGCATAGACGCAGCAAGCAAATACAACACATTCTCTCCACTCTCATTCCAAACCCCAAAAACTTTCTTTTGTTTATTCCTTCTTGTGTCTTGTCCCTAACACACTCTCAGCACTTTCTCTCTCACTCTCTACACTCCACCCCCTTTCATCACAAATGGAAATTGAAACGCGCACTAACGAACTCAGCCAGGCACAAAACCACCACCACCACCACCAACAACAACAACAACAAGCCATGGCCGCAGCAAAAGCCAAAGCCAAGGCCAAGGCCAAAGCCAGCATCACCGATACGGTCGAACTGATCCTCTGGCTCAAGACAGAACAGGCACGGATAACCCGCGAGGTCAAGCAGCTCAATGCTCAAGGATACCAAACCACTGCCCTCTACAACTACTGGCATATTCTCGAGAACCAAATCAAGGCCCTCGAGTTTGAACTCATCCTCGAGAAATCCGCCGAACTCTCTATCGAATAGCTTCACCGACAATTTCGACTGCCAGAAACACTCTCTGACGGATTTTTTTTCTCACACGACCTCGACTTTTTTCATTTCTCCCTTCTCGCGTTCCCTTTTTTTTTTTTTGTTTCTTTCCTACCTTTCCTTACTTCTACTCCCTGTACAATAGCCCAAAATCTATACATAAAAACCGAGCTTAAATACAAAAAAAAAAAAAAAGTCCAAACATTCACCAAGGCTTGCTTTAAAATCACGTGAACATTCTCTACATGCACGCTCACCTGAACATTTTTATGTGAAAAATAAGTATGTATAAAAATTTAGCTCCTCATCAAAAAAGTTTGTATGGTGTAGTTGGTTATCACGTCTGTCTAACACACAGACGGTCCTCGGTTCAAGTCCGAGTACAAACACTTTTGCTCCTTGTTTTACCCGTCAAATGAACCGTACGTCGCAGATTAATCACGTCGTGCTCAATGGTTTCTTTTTGACGGGAAATACTATTGGATTAATCTATTTGACAACCCAGGTTGCCAAGTGATAAAAAGCCTTATTTGCCAACCCGGTCGCCAGATGGTTATGTTTAAGACAAAGATAGCGAGTGTAGCATGGAGTGTAGCATAGGGTGTAGCACGGGTGTAGCGTGGGTGTAGCCTGGAGTGTAGCATGAAGTGTAGCATGAAGTGTAGCATAGGGCGTCATGTATCAGTTTACTTCGCGAAAATACACCCTGTAAAATATTTTTTTTCTGCTTATATCGTCTGCAGAAGGCTTTGAGATTTTTATTGATTTTTATGGCGGGACTATGACTAGTGAAAGACATAAGGAATGGATATTGAAACCTTCCCAGGCTGAGGAAAGGTTGACAGGACATTGAAGCCGTCCCAGGCTGAAGAAAGATTGATGAGACATTGAAGCCATCCCAGGCTGAAGGTAGAGAGATTCTTTGACAGAATATTAAAGCCATCCCAGGCTGAAGCAAGAGAGAGTTTACGATTTTACTGAGGTTTGATCCCAGGACCTCTTGTAAGCCACAACAAGAGGAGTGCAGTTTAACCACTTACACCAGGTGGTACTGTAAAAAAAAAGTATCTTTATACATAGCCCTTAACAGCATGATTTGTCCTATACTTTCTAATTCATGAGTGGTCGGTTGTTTGCGTTGCGCATGGGCTGTAATTCTCGTGCTTTGTTGTCGCTTGGTAGATTGAAACATATCTCAATTAGTGGCTATTGACAGTGAATCCTATTTCTTTGCCTGGTGCTGGTTCCTAACAGGCCATTACAACGGACCAGGAGGTTGCACACAGGGTAATACTTGTAACTTGCCAACTCTAGGTTGTCGAATATGCTCTAATGTATCTATCAACTCAGGTTGCCAAATAGTATCCATTTTTCTTAAAAAAAATGTGACTTTGGGTTGTCAGATAAAACGAACAACCCGGGCTGCCAAATAGATTAATCCAATACTATTTGTTGCCCACCCCTTTTTGGCTCCTTATTTGTTGCCCATAGTAAAGTCTATTCGTTGCCCCCCCCCAGTTGCCATCGGAGATTGAATACTCTTAAACGTTGCCAAAAAGCGCCAATCTGTTGCCCACCCCGCAAAATTTTTTGTTGCCCTTGACATAGTTGCCCCATGTATTGAGCTGCATCCTCATGAGTCGAGTATTTTCTTTGTTTCCTTTCTCGTTCTCTTTCTCCACCTGTATTATTACTGACGTGGTTGCCTTATGTATCAAGCTGTATACCTATGAGGTTCCTGATGCACATGCATGACACAAGCAGCAAGAGCTCGCTTCTCTACAGATAGATGATGCCGCAGCGCAGGTGGGTGAAGGAAGATAGGGCAACATATAGCGACAGAGTCATGGGCAACGTTTAAGATTTTGGGGTGGGCACCGGATTAGAGCAAAATTGTGGGCAACGAATATACTTTACTATGGGCAACAAATAAGGAGCCAAAAAGGGGTGGGCAACGAATAAAAACGTCCCTTTTTGACTGCCATTCGATCTTTCATTTTAAGCGACTTCTGTTTGCTCGGAAATCTCCTATTTCAATCTATTTTTCGTTTATTCTGTATTCTGTGCCTAATTTTTAGAAACGCGTTTTTCAGTATCACTTTTCCTGGTTGCGTACTCTTGTTACCAGCTCTTACAGACGTTACTCGTTGGCCTTGCCGGTGAATGACACTGCAATTCGCCGAAAAAGACACCAGCAGCATGGCCGAGTACCAACTCCTCCTGCTCCATAAGCATATTTTTTCTAGCGCGAGCGGTGCAACAACAAAAAATGAAAATAAACCACGGTTCTATAAACAAAGTAAACGTGCCTGAGAAAATGGGATGGTGCGAATACGGGACAACAGAGCTCTATACCTTCTAAGACCAGAGGCCGCATTTAGACATTTTCTTTTCCCTTAAGTACACCGAATTTCCTGATACAACGAACGCGAAAAGTTTGTAAGAGAAAAAAAAATAGACTATGGCTATCATCTGCTAGACACCTCCAATGTTGCTTTTCTTATCTCTTCGTTGTTGGAAGGAAATTTTCGTTTATCTTTCATTGTTGAATCAGCCCCGTCTTATGTTTTTGAAGGCCCCGTTCTCTCTTTTTTTTTCAAAGTGCGACAACCACGCCTCCAATATTCTTCATTTTTTCATTTTTTGCAACCATCACAAATTTTTATTTTCTTTCTTCATGCCTACCCCACTTCAGACTTCGCTTTTCTAAGCGTCATTCGAATAATCGGACAAGTGAGGTATAAAAACCAGCATAAACTCGCAATTGCAAGAACGTGTTAGCAGTTACTCTCCTTCTTTTAACAAACTCTGTTCGTCTATTCTCAGATGTTGGTGGCGTTAAAATAGAGTAGACGTGTATCGGTTCATGTCATTTCAGAAAAAACTTTGACATTTTGCCAGCTCACGCAAGTCTCTCGGTGAATTCACTGACTCTATTGTTATCTTCCAGCACTTTCGATTGACTCCTTTTAACGACTGTCTCTCTTCTTTATCCCTATTCTCGTCATTTTTCTGTCTTCACTCACTTTTGGCCATCATTTTTCTTGTGACATTCTCCTTTCCTCTCGACTCAACCACATTCACTCCTCTACATCCTAATCTTCTCTCGCATCAACCATTCTTCCTTTCAGTGGCCACTCTTTCGCATCCCGCTCAACCTTTAATTTTTTTTTTTACATTTCACGATTCTTCTTAGAATGAATGTAATAGTAGCAGACGAAGGAGGAGTAGACAAGAGGAGGAGGCCAAAACGGATGGTATTTATTATACAAAGAGATGGGGTACTTATACTAGTGTACAGGGGCGCAGTGATGGAGGCGTAGGAATGGTGGCAACACATGAGAACAGTGGCAACGCATAAGAATGGTGGCAACACAGGGGACAGTCTATAATACTGTCATAATGAATTATATGGAGCAATACACCTCTGTTGGGCATATCACTGTTGTTATTCTAAATGTCTCAGCCAACACTTTTTATTGCTGAAAACGATAGAGTAGAGGAAGACTGAAAGAACATAAGGTCGTGAATCAGAGTGGGATATTGGAAGCGGATTATAGAAGGAATTGACCCGATTAACAGGAGAGTGTGGTGAGGATGTGGATGGGCGTGGAAGGAGAGTGATGATGGAAGATGTATTTCGAGAAGACGCTATGGTGCACTACCCTTTGATATCTACTGTTTTTTATACAAAATGAGAAAAGTCGCGTCGGTGGCTTACACTGACGCGACATCCCTTGACACGAGCCTGCTTTGTTCGCGACACATAAGCCCTCAGAACGACTATTTTTTTGATCAAAGATTTTGGTGCTTTGTCACAGAGTCAGCGATAAGTTCTTGCCGATAATATTTTTAGAAAAAAAAAGGTGTCATGAACTCGGTACCAAGGACGTGAGACGCCACTCATCTTGGTTGTAAGAGATTTATCTTTTTCCTGTCCCGTAATTTTTTTTCTTTTTTTTCTTTTTTTTTTTTCTAGGGGGGAAGAGGGGGATGAAAGAAATTCTTTTCTATTACGGCCTAGAAGCTAAAACGAAGATTTTATTTCCTATGCGCGAAATAGAAGAGATACCAGAGAACCTCCTGAATACCACAGTTGGTCTTCAAGAACCAAAACCTACTATCACTTAGACCCAATTTCCCCTCTTCTATAAATTTGACATCTTCCCTATCATCGCCGATATTTTTTACGCGGCCAGGAACCAAAAAGTAACTCCAAAAAAGAAATCATCACATTCCTTTCTTTTTGATGGCAATGGAAAGGATGCTAAAAGACGACGAATGGTAACAGAATGGGGTTTTGAGACCTCAAATCTATGAGAAAAATTGAAAGTGTAGTATGCCAGGATATTATTCTGACTACCCTCTCACATCAACCCCTTCTCTTAGAGTACTGTTCCCTCCCTTTCTTAGTGGAGGCGGCGCTTTTTGGATAGTTTGATGGTTCAAGAATAAAACATGGTCCTTTGATAGGCTTTCGCACGAATGCTTTGAAGGCCTACTTTCACAGCCCACAAAAATCGCTTGGGTAGTTACTTGAATTGAAAACTTAAAAACCAGCTACGCCTCTTTTCTTCCACTCTTACTTTTACTGCACCTAAATTGTTTTAAACACCTTTTTGTTTCTGCTTCTGAAATAATTAACAACCTTAGGAGAAAAGAAAAAGCAAATACTACCAGGGTGGTCTAATCATCTTGTGTTGCTATGGAATGCGAAACGCTTCTTGACGTAAGTGCTTGTTTTGCCTTTAGATGAAGGATGGTCTTTGCCTTTTTGTGATGGTGAGTGATGATAACTTTGCTCTAAAACCTAAATTAGGTATTGAAATTCAACTGGTGGTCGCCCACTCTCCTTAATCAGCGTCGACACACTTGAGCACGTAGAAAGAACAAAAAAAAAAAGGTAGTGGTGAAAAAATAGTAATCATATTCAACAGTGCCAAGAATGTCTCGCTCTTATTTAAGCGCTGCTCTGTCTTTCTCGCTTAGGGGGATCAAGATCGAAGGCCTTAGCGACGAATTCTGAAGAAAAGCTTCCTCAAGAAAGAAAAAAAAATAGATAATTAGTGATTGATGATCAAACAACCACTGAGTAGCTATTTGTTATTCAGGTATTTCTTCGCTCATCATAGTTCCAAAGAAGGTCGGGTGGATAACAAAGCGAAGGCAGAGAAATGATTTGCTGACATGTCGTGCTCTTTCATACGCATTCTCATCTGTTCTAGTTTTCTTCCGTAACCGTGGTATGTTGTTACAAGCCTCTGAATCATGAAAATGTCGAAACATCAACATTACATTTCAATTTTTGGTCACCAAAAAAGAGGAGACTTCCCAAGAACTTCCGGAGTGTCACAATTGCTCCCCAGAAACCAGAATCAACTATCATGTAGACCTAATGCTTCTCTTTCACAAGTTCGACATTTTATTGTCGTCGTCGAGCTTTTTTACACGGTCAGGGACCAAACATAGCCCCCCCCCAAAAAAAAAGTTCGTACGCAATATTATTTCTCCAGTGAAAAGCCCAAGGGAGGCATTCGATAGTGAAAGGAGCTACATACCAAACTCTTCCAAGAGCCATCCACCAGTCGCAGTCCGGTCCACAACCTGGCTCTGCGAAACAATTGCCGCTGCTCCTCACAGCTTCAATAGAAGAAAATAAAACTAAACACGAAGAAAAGGAATTCTTCCCATCCTCTCCATTAATGACAGTCTCCTCCTTCCCAACAAACTATCCAGCAACCGCTCATCGGCCGCGCGTGGATCCATGGACGCTCCAGGGCAGCGCCCATTCTCATGTGTGGCTAGCGAAGCGCCACACGGGCAAAAACCATCTTGTGTGATGTAGCCGTATCCCTGACTCCAGTCACCTCGGGGACCTGTGTACTTGGAGGTCTTGTTCTTGACGGAGATGCCTTGTGTCTGCTCCCACGCGATCGTCGCGGAGCACCGAGGCTTCCATATCAACTCCGAAGCCTGCGCCTCCAGGTAGCCAACAAACCTATGCAAAACTGTCTTGGCGATGGACTGTGGGGTTCGGAAAACCGCGGACCATTCAGTTAACATACTCTTGGGGGTGATACCGCGAAGGAGGTCCGAGACACTCCACTTGGGGTTCTCATCACGATCGGGAGCAGGACTACCGCTGTGCACGGCTCGAGCTCCACCGATAGAAGAGAATCCTTGAACATGTTCCGCATCCGAGGGCGACTGCCAGTGTATGGGGACCGGCCTTGGCATCTGGCGTCCATGGGCAATCGCACGATCATATTCACGCTTCCTGGCGGCGTTGTAGCTGTTTGTTGCCTGTACACCCCACCCATCAATCCTATCCATGGCCTCCTTCCAGATCGTAGTGGTGGTTTCTGCAGCAAGGGGACAATTCCAGACATGTTTGTTGTCCTCCTCCTCAAGCTCGCATCGTCGGCACAGGCAGGTCGAATAAAGGTCCGGTTTGCGCGCTTGCATAGAGTTCAAAGTGGGCAACATGCCATGCAGCTTCTTGATGTGATGTGTACGTTGGTGAGAGTCCTTGCTGTTGCTGTAGAATGTAAAGACGGCTCGCCTATCATGAACATAGGCCAGGGTCGATCGCCACTCCACGTCCTCGATGTCTGGGATCGCCCTCTTGACTCGCCTCTGTGCTGTCCAGGCCTGATGGTGCCGAATTGTCGTTTGTTGTTTGAGCAGTTGCCGAAGATCAATCTCCACAAGCCCACCGTAACAATATGCAAAGTTCCTAATGTCCGTCTGTTGCGCCAGATCCACCACTACGGGTACTGTGTCGCTCTGTGCAGCCTCCTTTGCCGCCTGGTCTGCAAGCTCATTCCCATATACATTGCTATGTCCCTTTATCCACTCCACCTCAACCCCGCCTGGCCGAGTTTCCACAATCTGCCAGAGTACCGCCCAAATACCAGCGTATGTGCTCCTGAACCGCTTCCTGGGCAGAACATTCCGACGATTCTTTACTAGTCGGCGGTACTGGTCTACCACTGACTGGTTATCAAGGCGAACTATAATGTCCTGCTCCGGAGGTGCTGCCAGAATTGCAGCTAGAAGACCCAGAAGTTCGGCCTTGGCCGAGGAGGCATGTCCGTCCGTTCGTCCTTGAATCGTGAGAGGATTGTCCTGAGAGAGGTCGACAGCTCCAAAAGCCTGAGAGACATTCTTCATTCCAGAGTTCAAAAGGGATCCGTCCGAATACAGAATGCGTGGCGTGGTGTTGTTAACCGGTGTGTCCTGTATGGCACGCATGGAAGCCGCTTCTGTTAGTGACATGCAAAGAGGTCCAATGTGCAAAGTGGGTAATCCTGGTGCAGAAGGTGGTTGGACTCGATAACACTCCTGTAACGGAAAACTAGCAGTGGTGTCGAAGGTTGGTTTGTTGCGAGGCTTTGTTCCCTTAAATTGAGGCAGTGTTTCCTTCAGACGAGAGACGACAGAGCGATGTTGCCGGCGAAGTACTTCAGAATCCTGTTTCTGTTGCAGTTTCTTGGCTTGAAGGGATTCCTGGAGATTAGAGCTTACTGCTGCCTTGACCAGCCTGGTTTCCAGGTCCGCTCGAAGATCGCTTAGGCGGCGGGTGCGGTACTCACTGATGGCCTCGGTGGCTCGGCGGCGGATCTCCACGGCAATGGTCTTGCGACGGCTGGAAAGAGACTGGCTGCGTGCTGTGGCATTGGCAGCCTCTTTATCGATTGTCAACAGCATGATGGCTAGGTCTTGTGGTCTCTTGGCAAGCTGTTTCCGATATCGAGCTCTGAGCGCGGTATACTTTGTGGAGTCCATTGTTTGTTGTCTCTTGGTATCGCTGGCAATGCGACGGATCTCGGCATTGAACTCGGCTGCGGGGCGAAGGAGACGTTCTCTGCAAGCATTGTCCAAAGTGGTGACTGCCCGTTCAAAGATAGGGTCGGTTGCATCGGGTGGGAGAGGTAAGAGAGCGTGAAGAGATGGTGGAGTGGGAGATGATGTTGGTGTGGGGAGTGCTGGTGTGTTGGGTGGAGTGTCTGTGCTTTGATAGAGGGATGCAGGTGGACCAAACTGAACAGAGCTCGAGACTGGATCAGGGGCGACGACAAGTGGCAAGGCCGAAGGCAGTGACAATGATGGAAGTGTGGGTGAAGGCGAAGGAATAGGTGACTGAGGAGAAGAGGGTAAAGATAAAGTTGGTGGAGGAAGATTGAGAGAAGGAGGTGGTGGAGGAGGGAGGAGAGGGGGAAGAGTAGAATCAAAAAGAAAAGAAGAGATTGGTGTTGAAAAAAGATCAAAAGGAGAAAAAGTAGAAAAGGAAGTAAGTGGCAACAAAGAAAGGGAGGTAAGAGAAAGGAATGTCGTAGGGGCGTCAGAGGGAGAAAAAGAAGGAGGAAGGGGTGGTGACAACGAAGGGACAAGAGAAGAAGATGGAACAAAAGAAGAGACGGAAACTGGAAGAATAGAAGAAGAAGAAGAAGAAGATGAAGAAAAGGAAGAAGACAAAGACGAAGAAGAAGAAGAAGAAGAAGAAG
This sequence comes from Linnemannia schmuckeri, assembly GCA_029449235.1. Lineage (NCBI taxonomy): Eukaryota > Fungi > Mortierellomycota > Mortierellomycetes > Mortierellales > Mortierellaceae > Linnemannia > Linnemannia schmuckeri. Next base: position 189,981 of record JANATG010000012.1, on the reverse strand, counting down.
AAGAAGAAGAAAGAACAAGTGGTTGATCAATTATAGTAAAAGAAGAAACATCAAAAATAAAGGAAGGATCAGAAGTGAAAGGCACGCCCAAGCGGGGTACTGATTGCAACAAAGAAGATAACAAGGGATCAGTTTCAATAGTCAAAGTAGAAGTAACAAATGGCTCACAAGACAAGGCAGGACCAATATCCGACTCAGTGGCAGCGGGAAAGGAAATAGAAGAAAGTGACAAAGAAGAAGACGTCGACGAAGAAGGAAACAAAAGCGAAGCAGAAGCGTAAAAAGAATCATAAAAGGACAATGAAGAAAGAAAAGACGAAGAAGAAGAACCGGAGCATGTCCCTTGCAGGCAACACTCCTTACCCCACGCCCTCTTATCACTCACAAAACCTGCCTTGTCAATCTCACTCCCACGCTCATCTGAGCTGTTGATTGCGCGTGTGGTTTTTGTTTTGGTCTGGGCTGCAAATGAGAATTTTCCCTTGTCTTTTTTTGCCCTTTGCTTTTTTTCGCCCAAGGATGTGTCCAGGTATAAAAACCCCCTGTTTTCGCGCTGGACCTTTTTTCCTTTTGTTTTTTCTTTATACACACCCTCGAGTCCACTCACCTCCTCACCTCCATTCCTTTTGTCACCGCTTCCTTCACCAACATCGACACCTCCACTACCCTCAGCAACATCAGATGGAGCAATGGTTGCAAAGGGAGAGGGGCATACCTGCAGGGAATCAGCAGCCTCACCACGGTCAGGTGTGGGCGCTGCGGTGACTCTGTCGTCAGCGGGAACATGGGCCAGGGAGATGATAGCCGCTTCTCTCTGTTGCCCTCGACGACGTTCCAAGGCTCGGTTAATCAGCTTTTCATCCTCGGAGGAATCATCGTCTTCGTATTGCAGCAGAGGACTTGAGGTCGCCACTAAAGAGTCCTCCTCGACAGGCGAAGGTACCGAAGCGGCTGCTGTCGTCGCTTTACCATCATCTATTTCGATAACGACCGCAGCAGTAGTAGCAGCTGTTGGGGGTAGCGAGACGACTTTCACCAGCTCTTTGAACCAGCGGTGGACAGGGCCTTTCAGCTTGTGCCGTGCACGGAGGTCTTGCCAGGATGCCAGGGATTGGCCATCGTCAGTCAACACATCGTCCAAAGTGACGACTCCGTCCAGAAGGAGTTGATGGGCGATTTTAGGATACACATCCGGGGGGAGTACGAAACCGATGAATCGAGTGATGTTGACAGGGATCCCGGGCGGCTGAAAGGTGATGCCCCTTTCAACCATGAGACGACAGACATGCCCAAGGAGGTTATATCGACTGAACTGGGCACCGATGGCTGGGATAAGAAAGGGGGAGACCGTAAGACGACACTCAGCCTGATGGGCCATTGCTCGATTCGCCAACACCATTCCCAGCAGATCGTGGTCATTGAGGCGAAGGTGCGCGGTAGACACTTGCTCCTCCGTTAGGGCGTCACCGAGGTCTCGCAGGCCGTACAGCCGACGGTGAAACAAGATACTGGTTGGCGAACCATGGGGCAGACCCACCTTCTGACGGACAACGCTCGAATACTGGCCAACGATGGTCTTTATCTCGCGGGGGCTAAGGATTGTCACCGCCAACCGGTATAGAATCCGTGGCAGCAGGACGTTGTTGAAGATGTAGATGCACTGCTTGTCGGTAACAGCCTTGCGCGAAAGAATCTGACACATCTTTGACACTTCCTCCTTGACTAGCTGCCGTGTGTGAGCGCCTTTGCCATCGGCGGAGAACCACACTCCCAGGACCCTGGCAGCAGTGGCAGGAGGTAGAGCGGTCACCGTGTCCGCACCGAGCCTAATTGAGGGATCAGCACAGGTAGAGTTGACCACGATCAGTTCTGATTTTTTTGGGTTGATCTCAATACCATGCAATGCAAAGAAACTCATCGCCCTGTTTGTGATCTCTTGTAAATTAGCCTTGGATGGAGCAATCCATTGCGTGTCGTCCATGAACGCGAGGCAGGCGATCTTGAGTGGCGTGTCAGGGTGCATGAACTCGAAGGTGGGGATCTTGTGAAAGGCCCGTAGGTCGGCCCTGTTGACCATTGGGTAGCCGAGATTGGACTGCCACACCTGGGCAAGCAGGACCTCGTAGACGATGCGCCAGAGAAGGGGACTCTCGACTCCTCCCTGATCTAGGCCACAGCGGGGGTTGTATGCTTCTGTAAGGCCATATGCGGTAATGATCCGGTTGGTCTTAGTCGCGGCGACATAGAGACACAATTCGATGAACTTGTTCGGGATCTTGAGATGTCGCAGGCCCAATTCCAACATCCCACCTCGTTGACACGACACAGAGTCGAAACACCGCCTCATATCCTGCAGCAAGACCCAGACCTCCTTCTTATACTCTCGGGCGTCCTCGAGGACCGAGTTCAGGATGTGTATCGGGTCTTTGGTCATTGTTCCTTTAAGCACCGAGAAGTTGGGTCCGCGGAATATGGAGTGACGAGATAGCACCATGGTGAGTCGATTTACCATGATGGAAAAGAAAATCTTCCTACCATGTTCCAATAGAGTGATAGGGCGCACCTCACTAATCTTTCCCGACCACACCGGTCCTTTTGGTATGCAATAGATCACACCTTTCAACCAGTCCTCCGGCATTACCCCTTGCACAAAGCACGCCTGCACCAGGACTACAAACAATGCTTGTGCCAGAGGTCCCAGTCGTTTCAAGAGGTCTCCAGACACCTTCGAATGGCCGGGTGCCTTACCCAATGGTGCCGCCGCTATCGCTGCACAAACTTCCTCATAATCCGGCACCACCATCACCGAGTCGTACCACTCTGAGCAAACATCCTCCCTCGGTTGGTAAGTTTTTTTTTTTTTTTTTTTTTTTTTTTTTTTTTTTTTTGGCCACGACCATTTTTTTTTTGGTGGCGTAGTAAAGATATCCAATATGAATGATACTAAATCAAAAGCAACTTTTTTGACGAATATCAAACACTGAAAGTGTAGTATATGGGTATCATTCCGGCCTTCCAAGCCTGAGAACCGGGTTCGAGTCCCGGCACTTTCAAATATTTTACCATTTCTCCAGTCCTGCTGGTCAATTTTTTCCTCTTTTGGAGAGAAAAGAAGGGTATGTAGAGCTTGCAAAAATTGCCTACATTTCTGTCGTTATTCCCATTAGGCGGAGATCCAACTTCCCATGATGCTGATGAAAAGGAGGTGAGATGAGCTTTGTCAGATCAGAAATGGCCCTATCACGTCGCCTTTGACATAGGCCATTTATGAGAACAGGGAAGCAGAAGTGAGTCCCTGCGAGGTTACGCTGAAGAATGTTTGCTTTATTCTCTCTTTTTTTTTTTTTTTTTTTTTTTATCGTACCTGAAGATCCGGTCGATTGGTTTATTTACGTGCATCATCATTCTATGGTTCTCCTCTTTTGCACAGACTCCATCACTTGAACTAGATGTCTATTTTCTGGTATGTTCATGCATTAGCATGTAATTCTCGATGTTGCTTTATTTCTCGATGCTCACAAACGCTTGCCTTTTTGATGAGAACAGACTTTTTGTACATTCTTAAAAAAAGAGAGGAAGCAGATGAACATGCAGGAACAATAAAGTCGTGCACGCGACAACGATTCCATTGGAAGGCAGATTCAGAGTGGTTCTGCGGAATGCTCTTTTTTTGACGTTATCAGACAACGATCTCTTGAAAAGCAAAGATAAAGATGTGCAAGTTGATAACGGGCTGGTAGTGGTGGGGCTGTTAAAAAATAACGAACAATGGTCTTCTCGTCGAGCACCTTTGTACAGAGCAACGTCTTTCGCGCTCTGCTCATCGACATAAAGAAAGTCGAGTCATGACATTTTATTCTTCTGTCTCGATTGGTGTTTTTAGACAAGTACTTAAGCCTGAACAGCATCACCTTCACTCTATGTCAACTCAGCGCGATCTGAAAAAAAGAATCAAAACAAACAGCCACCTGACGTTGTCTGGAGCGGGTAGGCAAACATGTAAATCACACACAAATCCCTCTTTGCTTTTCACTGTTGCACCCATGGTTTAATCATTGTGAGTAGCACATGATATGAAACAAAATCCGTCCATAGTCAATGTTTCTCCACTTCTCCTCATTCCATCCATAGGCCGCAAGACAGATACCTTTAGAATCAGAATAGCCATGCTTTCCTACGGGTCCTTCTTTTTTCTTTCTCACCTACTTGTTGGGGGGTTTTGAAAGCAAAGACAAAAAAGGTCTCCGCAATAGATAATTAAGACAGGGCTACGAAAAAAAAAATAAAGGTCAAACACTGGCAGAAACACAACGAAATCGAGATGGAACACAAAAGATGAACAAGGTTCTCCCCTTGTTGGACGGACTTCATTGGTTGATTCCCCTTTCCCCTTCAGACCGTTTGGTTCATTATTGTCCAGATCGAAGAAAATCATAATTCATCGCTTGGAGGCCAGCTTTGTTTAAAGATAAACGTGAGAGAGAGTCAGCTTCGGCTTTTGTGAGGAAAGGGAAAAAAAAATCCGGGAAAAAAAAAAGAAAGGTAAGCAAGTATAGTGCAATACATCCCTTCTGGCTCTGATGGATGAAAGGATCCAATTGATCGTAATCACGACGGTACGTACCAATGTCAAACTAGTGGCTCCCATTAGCACATGAGGGGGGATGGAAAAAAAAAACGAACGATTGAGCCTTCGGACCTCTCGCGCTTTTTTTGGAGAGGGATTTTTTTTTTTGCGTTTGTGTGCGCGGTTGTCGATTTGCCGTGTCTCCGATAACGTGAGGGGGAAAGAGAGAGGCAAGAATGGGAGATCGCTGGGAGGGAAGTTGTTTGTTCAGCTGTCCACTTTGCAGTTTCTAACTGGTTCAATTTGCTTTTCCGAGAATTTGTAGAGGCAGTGGCAGTGGGAGGGAAGGATGGTAAGGCAATGTAAAATAGGGATACAAAAGAGAGACGTAAAATTACAAACGACAACGTGAAAATTACAAAACGAAGGGAGGGCTGGATCGGCCGGCGTGTGAGGAAGCGGTCCTGCCTGGCAGTGGAAGAACGAGCGAGAGAGTTTTTTTTTATTCAGCCAGTGCTCTCTTTATTTTTATCGACCTGTTCGATACAGTGCATTTTACCCCGCAAGAAGGCCACGAGAGCAGATCAGACTGTCAAGGATGAGGATAGAGTTTAAGGCATGACGATGGGCCATGAAAAAATGTTGACGGGCCACGAAAAAGGTTCCTTTTTGGGGTGTGCCGGAGATTGGTGTCTGCCTGTCTCTCTGTCGGGATCAAATCTTTCTTGTCCTCGCTCTGGGTTGGTTGTTTGCGTGCATTTAAGAGGAGAGAGAGCAGTGAACTTCGGACATCTTTGCCTCCTTATATCAAGCGCGCTTTTCCGTTTTTTTTTGTCTTTTCTTCTCTCTTCTCTCTTCTCTCTTCTCTTCTCTTCTTCACTCCTTCATCCCCTTTCTCTTCACTCCCCACTCCACTCCCCACTCTTTTCACGTTCGCCACTTTCACTCACCCCTCCCTTCTCCCCTCCCCTCCATCCCACACACCTCATATACACCTCTTTCCTTCATTTTTCATTCTCGCATTTTCATTTCCATAAACACATACACATAATGTTCTCTTCCGGAGCTATTTCCCGCACCTGGAAGGTAAACGACGCAAATACACGCGCTATAAAAAAAAACGCATCAAAACACGTAGCGATGAGCTCATGATTGTCTGTCCATTGTTGCTTAACAATCAATGTATCTCTCTCCCATTCATTGCCATTCGAACAGGCTGCTGCCATCAAGGCTCCCCTTCGCACCTTTGCTCAGGCCACCGCTGGCTCTGCCCGCAAGGTCCAGATGTCCAACTTCGAGAAGGACCAGCACATCAACTACCAGCGCATCGAGGACAACCTCGCCATCGTCAGAAAGAGGCAAGTCCCTTCTCTCGTCTTGCATTGTCTTCTCTCTCGGTCTTGACTGCGCTTGTTAGCTAACCGAATCCCTTGTTTCTTTTCTTTCCCCCTTTTTTTCCCACAACACCAATATCGATAATTGATCTGGACAATTTGAATTGACGGATGATGCAACAGGTTGAATCAGCCCATGACTCTTGCTGAGAAGATTGTCTATGGTCATTTGGATGATGCCCACAACCAGGATATTGAGCGTGGCAAGTCCTACCTCAAGCTCCGCCCTGATCGTGTTGCTTGTCAGGATGCTACTGCCCAGGTAAGAAATCAACATCCACAAGGAAACTGAACGCGGCACTATTTTTTCGGAGGAAATGGATGATTGGTCGATCGCGATAACGACTTGACCGAGCAAGAAGAAGGAAAAGAAGGCAGAGAAGGACAAGGAAAACCTTGATCCGAGAAGGAGAAGGAGAAGGAAAAGAGAGTGGAGAGATACGCCTGGACGGATAAAGAGGAAGAGGGCGACAGACAGTCGCTCCAGCGGGAATCCCATCAAAGAGGGAAAAAAATAATCGGGGCTCTCGTGCTGAGTTACAATCTGGTTATCATATGGGATTATGGGATTTTGATTACAGCAACAGCGTTCTAATTGATTTCTCTTCCTATTCCTTCTACCTTTATGGCATAATAGATGGCTTTGCTCCAGTTCATGTCCGCAGGTCTTCCCAACGTCGCCGTCCCCTCGACCGTCCACTGCGATCACTTGATCGAGGCCCAGGTCGGAGGCGCCAAGGACTTGACCCGCGCCAAAGACATCAACAAGGAGGTCTACGACTTCCTCTCCACCTCCTGCGCTAAGTACGGCCTCGGCTTCTGGAAGCCCGGCTCCGGTATCATTCACCAGATCATCCTCGAGAACTACGCCTTCCCCGGTGGTCTCATGATCGGAACCGACTCCCACACCCCTAACGCCGGAGGTCTCGGTATGGTCGCCATTGGTGTCGGTGGAGCTGATGCCGTCGATGTCATGGCTGACATCCCCTGGGAGCTCAAGTGCCCCAAGGTCATCGGAGTCAAGCTCACCGGTAAGATGTCCGGCTGGACCTCCGCCAAGGACATCATCTTGAAGGTCGCTGGTATCCTTACTGTCAAGGGTGGTACCGGTGCCATCGTTGAGTACTTCGGACCTGGTGTCGACACCTTGTCCTGCACCGGTATGGCCACCATCTGCAACATGGGTGCTGAGATCGGTGCCACCACCTCCCTTTTCCCCTACAACTCCCGCATGTCCGACTACTTGAAGGCCACCACCCGCCCCTACATTGCTGAGTGGGCCGATTCCTTCCAGCACAACTTGAAGGCCGATGCCGGTGCTCATTACGACCAGGTCATCGAGATTGACCTCAACACTCTCGAGCCCCACATCAACGGTCCCTTCACCCCCGATCTTGCTACTCCTCTCTCCAAGTTCAAGGAGGCTGTCCACGCCAACGGCTGGCCCGCCAAGCTCGAGGTCGGTTTGATTGGTTCCTGCACCAACTCCTCCTACGAGGATATGGCCCGCTCTGCCTCCATTGCCCGTGAGGCCTTGGACCACGGATTGAAGGCCAAGTCGATCTTCACCATCACCCCTGGTTCTGAGCAGATTCGTGCCACCATTGAGCAGGATGGTCAAATGGAGACCCTCAACGCTGCTGGCGGTATCGTTCTCGCCAACGCCTGCGGCCCTTGCATTGGTCAGTGGGATCGTCAGGATGTCCCCAAGGGCACCAAGAACTCTATCATTACCTCCTACAACCGTAACTTTACCGGGCGTAACGATGCCAACCCCATGACTCACGCTTTCGTCGCTTCCCCCGAAATCGTCACTGCCATGACCTTCGCCGGTGATTTGACCTTCGACCCCACCAAGGACACCCTCATCGGTGCCGACGGCAAGCCCTTCAAGTTCTCTGCCCCCAACGGTAACGAGCTTCCTCCTAACGGATACAACCCCGGTGAGGAGACCTACCAGGCTCCCCCTAAGGAGAAGGGTGATGTTACCGTCAAGGTCTCGCCCACCTCCAACCGTCTCCAGCTCTTGGAGCCCTTCGCTAAGTGGAACGGTAAGGATATGGAGGACATGCCCATCTTGATCAAGGTCAAGGGCAAGTGCACCACCGATCACATCTCCATGGCCGGTCCCTGGTTGAAGTTCCGTGGTCACTTGGACAACATCTCCAACAACATGTTGATCGGTGCCCTCAACTCTGAGAACGAGGGTGTCAATTCTGTCAAGAACCAGTTCACTGGCGAGTATGACACCGTTCCCGGTGTTGCCCGTGACTACAAGGCCAAGGGTCAGCCCTGGATCGTCATTGGTGATGAGAACTACGGTGAGGGATCCTCCCGCGAGCACGCCGCCCTCGAGGTCCGCCACCTTGGAGGTGCCGCTGTCATCACCAAGTCCTTTGCTCGTATCCACGAGACCAACTGCAAGAAGCAGGGTCTCTTGCCTTTGACCTTCGCCAACCCTGCCGACTACGACAAGATTGCTCCCTTTGACCGTGTCTCGATCCAGGGCTTGACCTCCTTCAAGGAGGGTGTCCCATTGAACTTGCACGTCAAGAAGCAGGATGGCTCTGCCATTGACATCAAGTTGAACCACACCTTCAACGAGGACCAGATCAAGTGGTTCAAGTACGGTTCCGCCCTCAACCAGATGGCTGCCAAGGCTCAGGCTCGCGCATAAACAAGACTTAGCTAGCTCTCATCATTCACTCACACTTTTTGACGAACGCGACTCCATTTCCCTTTTAGCATTTGTTTTCTCCACCCTGTAACATATAATAAAACATTCAAAAAACAATATCACCATGTGTCCCAATGTTTGCTCGTGTACAGCCGCAACATCAGTGTTCTTGAATAGCCCCAACGACTGTTCGTGTACAGCCCCGGTTCCTGGATAATGAGTCTATTTTTATCAAAAATACCAGGCTGTGAACCGCGCCGACTCATGAAGAACGTGGCTACTAAAAAAAAAAAAGATACAAGCTTTAGGGTCACCCTTGGTACCATGGCTCCCATTTCTGTTTAACCATCGAGGAAGATACTTGGTATCGTTGCTTTGCATGCTCCAATGCCAATGAGATTCAAGCAGACTACCGCATGATATATCCAGGGGAGCAATAGTCGGCCTCATCGTCGTCCCACTGAAAAAACCCAAGGTGATGCTGAGCCAACCTCTCTCAAATAAAAAAAAGTCGACGTCATGGTATGAGAACGTGATCGTATGAGGATCACTCATCCTGGGGTTTTGGCAGGGGGAGGGTGCCCTTACTTTATTCAGGTCATGGCCTCATCACTTTTTTCTTTTTTTCTTTTTCTTCTTCTTCTTCACCCTACACTCACACATAACAACAACAACACTTTTCACAATGGCCGATCAATTAACCGAAAACCAGTTGGCTGAATTCAAGGGTAAGTAACCACACCTCGCTGCAGAAAAAAAAAAAGACGCGTGCCCAAAAGGGAATGAACGGGCCAGAACGAGAGCATACCAACACAGAAGGAAAGAGGGGAGGCCCAGAAAACCTCCTTTTGTCTCCAGAGGGAGGTTTCTACACTTCTTGACGCGCGTTTTTTTTTCTTGCTCTATTAATGATATCGAGGACAATCTCGGGAAGAGAGACAAAGGATGGACATCACAAATAGTGTTCTATCCGCGCCTGTGGATTTGTTGTGAACAAGAAACTGTTTTTTTGTGTTGCGGCGCTAACCCTTCGCTCTTTTTCTTTCTTTCTATTCTATTCTGTTTCTCTTCGTCTTTCGCCTTACCCTGCCATCTTGCCCCGCTCTGCCCTGCTGCTGATATTTTTATCCCCGTGTCACGCGCATCTTTGACTCCTCTGTCTCTGTCTCTCTTCTGGTCCGCCGTATCCTCACACCCTTCTTTTCGTCGACCCCCCTCCCCCTCCTCCCTCCCTCAACCTCCCGCTTCGTTCCCGCCTCTCCTTGTCGGACCCTGCTGCTCTCTGCTTGTTTTTATTTTTCGTCTTCTACAGAGGCCTTCTCCCTGTTCGATAAGGATGGCGATGGCACCATCACCACTAAGGAGCTCGGCACAGTCATGCGCTCCCTCGGCCAGAACCCTACCGAGGCTGACCTTCAGGACATGGTCAACGAAGTGGATGCTGACGGCAACGGCACAATCGACTTTCCCGAGTTCTTGACGATGATGGCCCGCAAGATGGTCGACACCGACTCTGAGGAGGAGATCAAGGAGGCTTTCAAGGTCTTTGACAAGGACGGCAACGGTTACATCTCTGCTGCCGAGCTCCGTCACGTCCTCACCAACCTCGGCGAGCGTTTGACCGACAGCGAGGTTGACGAGATGATTCACGAGGCTGATGTCGATGGGTAAGTTTTTTTGTTTTGTTGTTATTTTGGGTTACATGTGGCAAAGGAAAGAGCTTGTTTTTTTTCAACGAAGAGTGGCGTGCGCGTGTCGTGTTTGTTGCTTGTACTTGTTGTGCTTCGTCTTTTCCTTTCTTTGTGATATTACTTTCTGTCTGTTTGTTATCTCCGCCACCTGTTCCTTCACAGCCATGATGTTAGTCATGCCATTGACCACGAGGGAGAAACAGGAAGCGTGGTGTTTTGCTTTTTTTTTTTTTTTTCTTTTTTTGTGTCGTTAACTTCTATGGTTTACTGTTCGAAGAGAGCATGTCATTTCATGCGCTTACTACACGGCTATACATACCAAAGAGGTTTTGGGCTAGAATCCGCATGATGATCCCACTGTGTGTTTGTTTTGTTACTCCTCTTCCTCCTACTCATGCCATTACCGATGATGACAGCGATGACAACAACTATTGTCGGGAACGAACTAACCATGTCTGTCGGCCATCTTTCTTTTCTCATATTCCTTCTAATAGTGATGGTCAGATTAACTACGAGGTATGGCTCAACGTCCAAAGATGTCTCCATCTTTCTTTTTATCCTTGCTGCAACTCCCGTAACAACGTGGAAACAAACATTGGATGGCAACGACACCTTTTTGTCGATTTTCAACACTCGCACACTCCATGTATCATCTTTCTATCACCACCCATTCTGACTCTCTCTCACCCCCTTTTTTCATACACGTCTAGGAATTCGTCCGTATGATGATGAGCAAGTAAACGGATTTGCCTGGATATCTCTCCGTGTACAGCAACCGACAACCCCCTTTCGCCAATCAACACCTTCTTTTTCGCTTTTATTATTGTACTTTGAAAAAATCGCAGGAGAACAAAAACCCATTCTGTAGTGGCCATGCTGAAAAACATGGCGAAAAGAATAAAAAAAACAGAAAAAAATTCTCCTAATGACAGTTTGCCCCTCTATTGTTGCCTTGTTGTTTTTTGGGTTATTGCACATGGATGACTCTTAGTGTAACCCTTGTCCCTTGCCAGTAACCTTTTTGTTTCTTGTAGACGAACTCGCACATTCCATACGGCGCGAGAAAAAAAAATCAAAGGCCAATTTTCGTGACGTCAGTCCAAGCTTGGGCAGGTGGCGAAGAAGTTTTCGTAACGACACTTTGTCGACCAGGTTCTCAGAAATTGCGATATGGGTAAAGTAGGTAGTGGAGAAAGAGAGGGAGAGCTGATACGTTCATACCCACCTCTCATCCCTCTTTTTCGTTGATTCGGAGATTTTCCCTCCAATTCTGCAGTGCTTTTTACCTAATTTCGCTTTATGAAAAATGAAGTAATGAATGTGAGGTATCGTTCTGAAGTATTGGGTAAATGAAGTAAAAATGAGGTAGGTAAGGGAGATGAAGAGTTTTGGAGATGAGAAAAAGAGCTGCGAGAGTCCAGACTAGGAACGCCTTTTGGAATTCTTGTTTCCTGGATCTTCTACAGTGTCGGACAAAAGAGACTCGATTCTTTTAGCTCTTTTTATGCTCGAAAAATTGGTGGCGCATTTTTTTGCCCTTTTTTTGTGTGCATACCTAAAAGTAACGGGGAAAAAATGATGCATCGAAGCATGTTTGGCGTTTTATTTAGTCGTCTCTCTCCCTTTTGCTGTCTCCTTTTTTCGAGTAATCGCGTGGCAAACAGGATAGGATACGAGGAGTTAAAGCAAAAAAAGCAAAATGAAGCGTAATGCATTCTGTAACTGTGTGAGAAAAATGAAGAAAGCATGGGAAGTCTGGGCCCGCATACGCGATAAGAGCATTAATCATAATCATTCAAATTAATTATGCGTTTTTTGGAGATAAAAAAGAACAAAAGGTGGACAAGCAAAAAAAAAAACTACTATACTCTCAGGTACAGTATTTCTCCCTAACTTGCGTAAACAAAGGAGGCGCCGAACTACAGGTGAATTGTCGCTATTTGGTTTGATGAACTAAATGTCATTTAATGAATGAAAAACAGAGCAATTGCAATTGGCGTTATTGAAGGTCGACCTCTTGAAGAGAGTTGGTTTGTTAGGCGTTGTTGTCATCATGTTCATTTTCATTTGAGCAAATGAAAAGAAAAAAAGGTTAAGTGAATTAAAATGGTGTGGTACGCCGCCAAGTCTAGTACTTAGAGTGAAGGGGATGGATGTCTTGCTATTGCACTCAAGTTTTGCATGCTTGCTTCTTCTTGTCTTGTTTTTCTTACTATGTCTCTTCTCTCCCATTCGATCCTTAGTTGTGTATTATTTTCAGCCCCTCCCCCAGCCTCCTCTTACTCTTCCCCCTGTTCCACTCTCTCCTCCGCTTGTTTTTTAGTTGATCTCTTCTCTTCGGCATCGCCAATCCATGTCGTCATGGGGCATGGCCTAAAAGTGAACTAGCCAAAGGCCTTCGCTTATTTTTCCCCTTCGAATACTCACACGCGCCTATCCCATCTATTTTCTCTGTCTCGGTCAACATCTGTGTCTTTTTTTGGAGGAGAGAGAGAAAGGAGAGAGAAGGGAGCACAGGAAAGGGGGGTGTCATTTACCCATGGATGTGGAAGATTTTCTTGATTATTTAACTGCTTGTCACACAGATCTCCTTTCTTCGTATAGTTGTCTTTTTCTGACTTGCTAGAAAGTAAAAAAACGCGAGAACAGGAAAGCTGAACATGTGTATAGTCTGAGTGTGAGAACAACGAAACAATTCGATCTGAAAAGAAACGAGGGCCCATTGAGAGTGGATGGACTTTACAGAAAAGAAAATAAATTCCCGGGATACAAGGAAGAAGAAAGGAAAAAAGGAAAAAGAAGCAAACATTATGCGAGTTCCCGGTCCCGAATGGCTACCCTTGTTTAATCAATTGTTACAAAAAAAAAGGGGGGGGGGAGGGGGTGTCTACAAAAAATATAAACGTTGTTCGGTCGGAGGAAAGAGAAAAAAATGCGTAGATGTAAAAATTGGTATCCCGCTTGAAAAGGAAGGAAGATATCGACATCATAAATCCTCCTTTTGGTTGTTTGAAGCGTTAACCGGTCATGACCCTTCAAAAGAACAAAGAACGAAGAAAAAGAAGAAACAGAGAAAAAAGAAGCTAAAGAAATGTTGCCGGCCAGTCATCGTGAATGTCCAATTGAATGAGCAGGTCAATAAAATAATTGAGAAACCAAGCGATGACCAGTGAACCGGCGCAATCACACGTACAGAGAAACATTGGCGCACCAGGACTGGGTACGCAGCCCAGTCCAGTCAGTTCCGCGCAGCATATGTATGATTTGACGGGCCCTGGGTGGATAGAGTAGGTTCCCAGCGCGGAAGTTGTGATTTATGTGCAAAACTAGTTCTTTGGCCGTTGATAGGGGTACCTCATGTAAAGTTGAATTTGGATCGCCGTGAGCAAACAACGCTGCAGACGGCACAATTTACGTTTAGTATTATTGCGGTTCAAATTGACCGAGAACTTTGACTGAATTGAACCCTCATCCGTCCCACCCCTGGTACACTTGGGTACTTGTTTCGTTCAAGGCATAAATGTGAATGTGCATGTAAGCAATCATCATCGATCGATGCCAGGAATAAGGCTTTTTTTTTTGTCGTTGATTTTTTCACTACTTAATTTTTCTTTCTTCTTTTTCTTCTCTTCTTCTCTTCAACCTCCACACTACCTTACCACAACCTTGTGTGTCTGTGTAACTTGCTTGCTTCCTTCCTTCCTTCCTTTCTTCCTTTCTCTTCCTTGTCCTCTTCCTTCACTCTCGTCGCCTTCAACTACTCTCTCTTTCATCATTTGCTACCTTCGTTATTACCATTTACCATCTTGTTGCACGCCAGCATATTGACACAACGTGGTATGCTACTGTCCTCCTCCCTTTTGTATGCCATATCCCCTCCCTTTCCTTCCTTCTTTCCAGCTTCCCATCGTGTCCCACCGTGTCCCCCTCCCCTACTTCCTTTTGCTCAAATCTTCGTTTCCTCCGACTGTCTGTTTCTCTTGCTCTTTTGTTGTCAGGCGTGCATTGCATTGCATTGTTTGTTTTGCTCCCATACCCTCCTCTTCTTTCTCCACGGTCCTTTCCTCTCTCCCCGTCTCGTTTTTTTTTCCTTCTCTCGCAGCTCTATCCTCCCCCCTTTCCCTCGACTGTTTTCGTTTCTTGTTATCGCCAACAGCATTGCCCGCTGGTTGTAGACGCATTATTCATCCCATAAAAAGCAAATAACTGCCCCTGCTGACACATTTTTCTTTTTCCTTTCTCCTCTCGCTCTTCATGATACAAACTTTTTCCTCTACTCTCATTTCTTTCCTCGCAAACAACATTCAGCATTGAGCATTCACCCTCACTGCAAGCACGCACGTACGACAAAAAAAGTTCAGGATCAACAACAACACGCTCACGCTCTACTGCACCCCTTTTCTTCCCTTCTCTCACCCTCTCCCTCTCCTTTCCCTCTCCCTCCCTCGTCCGTTCCTACTCGCTTTAGCTTTTCTACCCTTGCACTAAAAAATCACACACACCATTGTCTGTCCAACCCCAAACTTAGGACACAACATCAACAACAATAACATTGAAAACAACTACCAACAGCCAGCAACCGAGTCATTTTATCCATTCAACTAGCTCCAAAAAGAAACAAATGACTCGAGCTGATCTTCTATGGCAACAGCAACTGGCCTTGGGACCAGGCTACATCAACACGCTAAGTCCAAGTCAATACCTCCGCCACGGTAAGACAGCACCCCACTCCCTCCCCTCTCCTCCCCTTCCCTTCTATTCTCACTCCTTTTTTCCCCTTCCCGCGACACTATCTTCTATCCTTTGAGCGCACCGGCTCATCGGATCGACAACCAAAATTGTGAGAGAGAAAGAGGAGGATCGATGATGACCATTTTTTTGATAATTATGACCCTTTTTTTTCTCCTTCCATCCCCGCACCTGAGATATTCTATTTTCTTGACTCATTTTGTGTGTCTGTGTCTGAGTTCACACCTTTTTTTTTAAACGTGTTTCCAAGGAGGCATGGAGTGAACAAAAAACGAGTTATCTCTCTCTGTTGGTTCTATGGCATCATACAATAAAGCTACAAGACGAAAAATGGCACAAGAGAAAAACGGAGCAAAAAAGAAAGGGCGAAGGCCAGAATGAGGAAGAGAAAGAGAGAACAATGATCTAGCCGAGAGAGACAAAGCGAGAGAAATGTTGGACAGGGAATCTGCAGGATGGATGATGAACAAAAGGAGTGTTTTAGACGGGAAATGAAAGGCGTTTATGTGTGAGTTGTTGTTTTGTTACTGTTATGCTGTTTGTTTTTTCACGTTTAGGCCCATTTCTCTTCGTTGCATGTCCATCCCCTTCTCTCCTTCTTCTCCCCTTCTTCCTCTTCTTCGCCCTTGTCTCTCTCTCTTTCCATTCTTTTATTCTTTCCATTTCCTTTTTCCACTTTCCCACTTCCTTTTCCTCCTTTATTATTCTCCTCATTTCCTCCCTTTCTCCGTCTCCCACACCCAACACACACTACCTCTCTCTCTCTCTCTCTCTCTCCCTCTCTATACACTTGTGCTTAGTGCCTTTTGCTCGATCCTCAGGACAATTTGAATTTGGCTGCTCACAACAAAAAAAAAAAACACACAAATGCCGCTAGTGTCCTGCACGACAATGTCATTTCGTTTCGTTTTTTTTTTTTTTTTTTTTTTTCTTGGTTCAATATTTTCCTTTGTTTAGTTTTAACCATGTTAAGATGGAGCCATTGTGGAAAATGGCTCGCGGACAAAAGTTATTTGTGAAATAGAAGGGAAAATAGCTCAATGGAGTGTCGGTCAATTGAAGAGGTATAAGAGTGTGCAGTTATCGGTATTTAGGTAAGGAAAGAGAGAAAGGAGGGAAGGCAAGAAGACTAAGAGAACCATCTCCGAAGTTGAGGAAAGAGAAGTGACCATTTCTCTCAGTAGATAAGTGTGAGGGACAAACAAAAAAAATAAGGAGACAAGATTATGCCCAAGGTTCCACGAAGGCTCACCGCTTTTTCCTGCGGCTGTAGTCCATTTTTTTTTATCATCCTTTCATCCCCCTCGCCCTTCCTGTCCTCCTCGCCCCTGGCGTTACCCATTCCCTAGTTCCCCTCTCACTTGTCTTTTCTCTCGTCTCGTTGGATACAACTTTTATTCTCCACAGCTGCTCACTTTTTGTTTTGTTGTTTATTTTTTTTTCACCTAACGTTCATAATAAGGAACCAAAGGAAGGGTGCCATAGCAAAGAGGGAAAAAGAAAGAATGACCGGTAATAATAAGGAGAAGCAGGATGAAGAAGAGGGAGGGGTTAGCTGTTGAACAGTGGGGATTTCAAGGGATAGAGTCGTAGTAGCCACAGGAGACAGAGGGAGACATAGAAGGAACAAGGGAACAAGGGAGGGAGAGGACAAAGGAGAGAGGGTGTCCAAGAGGGATCCATGATCTCGTCTTCACGGCTCTAGTCTTGGACTTGTTTCCCATCCCTTGCCCCTTTTTTTTCTTCTTAAAATGGACCCACGGTGCGTCATATCGGCACCGACAGACAACAGCAACAAGTACACACACCTGCAATGATAGTAACAAAAATAATAATAACAATCATAATAACAAGACAAGAGAGGCATTATTTTTTCATGCGATTCAGACAAGAGCGTGAAAGAGAGAGGCCAAGATCCGATCTTTTTTTGTCGTGCCTGGCACTAACTACTGATCTTATCTCTGTCTTGTGTACTGCTCTTCTGTACGCCTTTTTTTTTTTTTTTCTTTTGCTTTTTTCTCTTCTTTCTCACCATTTTCCTTCTCTTCTCTTCTCTCTTCTCCCATCCCTCCATCCCCATCCCATGCACCACGCATAATCAACTTCCTCACTCCTCATTCACTCACACCCTCGCTCCCCTCACCACCTCCAATTACATTCACCATTCCCATTCCCATTCCATTCACATTCACATTCACATTCACATTCATATTCGCATTCACATCAACCCTTCCCTCTAATACATCGATTCGCTCTTTTCAATGCTCCTGTCGCCCATAGACGACCCAAAGGAGTCGCCCCAGTCCTCCTCTGTCACCTACTCGAGGTTCAGGGCCGTACTCTTCCAAGATCTCCTCGACTCGGACTCAAACAACCGTGCCCGTGCTCTCGACAACATCGTCCAGATCGTCACAGAGTGGGCACGCGTCGTCACTGACAACGGCTCCATCGCCGACCTCTCCTCTTCCCATCCGAACCCTACCCCTCCCTTCTCCCCTGCTCCAGTTGCATGCTCGATTCAGGCCACCCTTTTCCCCACTAGCAACAGCTCTAGCACTAACAACAGCACGGGCCCTAATGCAACAACAACAACAACAACAACAACGTCGACTGTCCTTCATGGTCATTCCATCATCGGCACAGCGCTGGCCATGGAGAAACTCACCATCTCGACCCAGCAGCAGCAGCAGCAACACGTGTCCTCTGACAACAACGACGACGCTTCGCAAACATATCAGTCCCAAAGGACAAGGCAAGAGTCCACAACCATGTCGGCTTCGTCGCCGATTCCCAGCTTTCCTCACACCAGCAACAGTGCGTGCCACTCGGCGTCATCATCAACGTCGGCAGCAGAAGCTCAGGGCGCCTCCTTGACCCAGACTGTACTCTCGTCATCGCCTATTGCCTCGTCGAGCTATCACTTCCAGAACGATCCCGATGTCCACTTCAACCGTGCGCTGCCCGACAAGCTCTCGCCTCTGGAGGAGCGAGTCGCCGAGGTGGATGAGGCTGCCAGGCTGCTTCGACACCATATCCTAACCATCTTGCGGTTTTCTGTCTGCTGTCCTTACAAGGATGTCAAGATCTGCCTTGTCGGACTCTTGAACGAGCTTGAGGTAAAACCGACATCACCTTCCTTGCCTTCTCGTTACCATGTCATCCTTTCGGTTTGACTATTGTTATTTTTTATGCGTTGATGTCAGTCTTGATCAGTTAGTTCGTTTTTTTGCTCTTTTGTTGTTATTGTTGACATATCACTGACCTTTTTTTTTCTTTTGTTTACCTTATTCTATGACCTATTTCGCCTATTGCTTCCCCTCCCCCACCTTATTTGCCTTCTATCCTCTCTCCCACATACTCCTGAACACAAAAAACTTATCGACACAACACATACAGTCCCTCAACATTCCGATCCCAAAGCCGATCCACCCCTCGGCATCGTTCTTTATTGAACCCAAGGACATTTACCTCCTCGACAGCCCCGAAAACTCGAGGTGTCCCTCGCCTACTCTCTCAGCAAAGGATCGGTCTTCCTCTTCATCCTCCCTCTCAACCCTCCCCACCACAGCCGCTGGATGTTTGCCCCCCTCGGTCGGCTGTGTGCCTGATGAGGCAACAAAGCAGATCATGACACAGACCTTTGCCAACTACGGTCGGACAAGCAACCTCTTCCGTATCATGGCGTTCTTCCCTACCTTCTGGGAAAAGTTTGAGTGCTCTCAGACCTGTATGATGAACGGACCAGGACCCATTCCCAAGCCTTGGCGATGCTATGTCGCTATCATGGTAAGCAATTGCGACTAGAATTAGAGCAATCCCAATCTCCTTTTCTACTACCTTCTTTTCTCTCACTCGTCCTCTCTGTTCAGAGTACCCACGAATCCTACTAATGGGAAAGGGGTTAATAGGAGTTGGGAACGATGATATCATTTTCGGCTTTGCTTCGAACACTATGACTGTTTTGAGACTAACGCATCCTCTTCATTGGCCAATTCACCCTGGGTGTCAATTTAGGCGGCGTCTCAATACAACTGCCAGTACATGGTCTCGATGATGAAGCTTGACTACCTGACCAGCGGTGGCGACCCAACCTGGCTCAATGGACTGCAGTATACCACTCAAAAGATCCGGAACCTCGCCAAGCTCAACGGATTGATGGCGCACCAGCCCTGGAGGCTCAAGCCCCGACACATTCAGGAGCTCGTCTGCCGCGAAACCAAGCACAACCCACACAATGTCTGGACCATCAGTGAGCTGGCTCAAGTGATGGTCATCCTCTCGACAGTTCACAGCATCAGCATGTTTGTCGCTGCCTGCGGAATCGTCCCTGAGATTGACATGGTTGGCGGAACCTTTGTGGACTTTAACAAACTGCAAGCCAGGAAAGCCCAAGAGGAGGCCATGATGAGCCCTCTGACCATGTTGCCCTCTCCTCGCTCAGACCAGGATGCGTGCGCCAACACAACCCAGGCCGGAGATGCATCGCCTTCATCCGAGGATTCACCCTCCCCCGAAGGTGACCCAACTCGATCGCCCTTCCATTTCCACATCACTCTGCCTCCAATTCCTCTGTCCAAGAAGACCTACGATGAGGCGACGTCGAAGCTCCACACCGCAGAGTTGATCAAGCGACTCTTGTTGGAGAGAGAGACTTGCTGCACTGAAGGCGAAGAGTGCGATCCGGAGTCGCTTCTGGATGAGGACCCAACTGGACAGAATCTTCCTCCCGGCTTTGAGGAAATTGAAGACAGTACGTGTTTTAGCTGACTTTTATTTTGTTTATTTCTATGAATGTTCTATGCAGCCTAATGATGCTAACCTCCTGACGGAAATAACCCATTCTTCTAACATTGACCTTTTTCTTTTTTCTTTTTTTTGCTATTATTCTCCCCATTCTCCCCGCATCAGCGTTCCCCGCACCTGAACCAAGGATCATTTCCCCACCACTGTCATCGTCCCTATCCGAGGCTACGCCGACTCAGGACCAACAACAGTTGCAGGAGAGGACGATTCGACCAGTTCAGGAAGACATGAGCCGTTTCCTTGACATGACGTGCCAAATCGAGCCAGCGTTGTTTGACTGTCGATCCAGCCAGTACAAGGTCTTTAGAGTGGACGAGTTCCGCTGGGAGGATGATGCGTCGGCGGTGCTGTCGAGATGTCTCCCAGAGTTGAGCGAGACTCTGGAGGACGAATTTACGGAGACACTCAACTTCACGGATCTAAGCTTCTTTGACGAGAACGAAGACAAGCACGATGGTGGCGTTGATACGTTTGCGTTCCGCGAGGCGATTTGGTTTTATACCCTGCGGCTGTTTGGTCTTCTTCACCAAGAATACAACTACCGAAACCTGTCCAGATTCATGAACACGACTTTGGCAGCGTATATCCGCAAGGCTTGCCATGGTATCACGATGACGGGAGTGCCTGGGTCTCCTGATGGGTCGGAGGGTCAGCAGTTCCATCTTTCGGATAGCAACAAAGTCGACAAGAATGACTTTGACAACATGGGTTTCGAGCTCCGTCCTGAGGAGCGCTGCCACGTCAACATCATTGTGATGGAGGCCTCCAAGCAAGCTAAGCTGATGTACGCGCTGCGCGCTGTCGACCGATGGGAGCGCAAGGGCGATGGTGATGACGAGGAGGAGGACGAGGGCGCAGACGACCGGTTCTAAAATAACAGAGCTTTGGAAGCTAGTCTGTGAAATGGACGCAGAAGGAGGAACGGTACGACGATCACCGACGACGACGACCCCCTAAAAAAAAAAAAAAAAAAAAAAAAAAAAAGACAAGGAGCGGTTTTACGACTACGCCGCCAGCGAAAAGTCTTTTTCTGTCATGACTTACTATTTTGTTTTTTGTTTTTGCTTTGCTTTGTTTTCGCACTCACACACAACATATACCATTTTTTTCTATTTTCTTTCTTTCAATGCAATGCCCACTTCCAATACCCCATACCTCCACACAAAACACTTCATTCTTTTCCGTAGCTTTTCTTAGTATACCTTCCTTTTCCTTTAGCATTTCTCTTTTTTTCTTTCATAAAAATAAGGATGATGAATGAGCGCCACGAGGGGGCGCTTTGCACATACAAAAATATCTTCCTTCTGTCCTTTTTTTGCCCTTTTTGTGTACGTGTGTGTGAGTGTGGCGATGAAGTTGATAGATAGGCAAAAGGAGCAGCCTGGGATACAGCAAGGGTTGGGAGCCTTTATTATTAGGGTGAAGTTAAGAAGGAAGGGACGAAAGAATAGGTGGTAAGGATTGCTTTCAATTCCAAGCCCAGTGGTGTTGAGTTGTCGCTATCAATAGTCTTGCATAGTCTTGGGTGAATGATGACATGGTCTTTTGAGCAATTGCTAAAATGGTCAGTTTGAAATGGGGTCTGGTGAAAGCCTTTAAAAAAGTGGCAGTAGTGGCGTCTGGCCCTCAACAGTAGTCAAAAGGCTTTCATGAATGGGAAGAGGCATGTGCACTTTTGATAGCAAATAGCAAAATAGCAAAAATTTGTGTCCGTGGGCGTTGCGTAAATGGAAGAATGAATTCGACGACTGAAGTGAATGTTTGTTTGTTTGTTGACGTGCACATCTACGCGTACACATTTATTTTCTTCTCGTCATTCATGGAATTCGACGAGTACCTTATTGATCGATTTTACGCCAACGAGAGTGGCCTGGATGGCAGTGATGGTTCCAACGCCCCCGTCTACCCACCCTTGGCATGGGTCTTGTGCTGAGTGTCGTTTTGTTGACATGTGTAGGGTCGCTCTTTCGTGATGATCCGTGTAAACTAAAGGCAAGTATAACTCGAGAAAGAAGATAGATGAGAAGTGAGACCAAGGACCACAAGGATAAAAAGCAGAACGCCTGCTCTTTGCCCTCTCTTTTTTCTTTGAATCTCCTTGCACAGCCGTTTGAATGCATTGGCTCTCCTCTATTCCGCATATTTTTATACTTTTGGTTGTCGAAAAAAATCTATTTTTTGCTCTTTTTTTTTTTTTCCTCCTTCGTTCGCGAATCGTTGGCTGCAGCACCACCAAAGAACTTTACACTTTGCCTCGACTTTGGTCATCATCTTGTCCATCTCGCCACACACTGACAACACGCTTCCTTTGTCCTTTCTGCTCTTGTTTGCTTTCTTGCCTCTTCTTTCCTCCTTTCTTCTTTCACTTTTTTCACTTTCTTTTTTTCTCATCCGCACTTCCTCCTCATTCTTTGCCCTGTTTCTTACTCACTTGAATGTCGCTTGGACAGAAATAATAACTCTTTTCTGAGAACAATAGAAAAAAAAGAAAAAAAAAAAAAAAAGCAAAGCACTCTCACTCACACATACCCACATTCACGCTTTTATTCGCACTCCTTCCATACCTCCTCCACTTCCCACACTCACCCCTACCTCTCTTCACTCTTCGACAACTTGAACTTGCACTCGCTCTCCCGTTGCCCTCTATCACTTGCGCCTACTTACGAGAACACTCCCTTCCCTTTCCCTGTCTTTCAACAACATCAACAATATACTATGGCCGGACGCAAGGCTGGGCCACGAAGGTTTTATATCTGCGGTATCCCCGTCACCTATGAACTGCTCCTCCGTATCGCCATTCTGACCATCACGATTGCCTTGTTGGTATCTGCAGCGATTCCCAAGGTCAAATCGATTCTGGACCAGGTCAACTACGTCTCGGTTAAGATCACCGACAAGCCTCAGATCCCCGTTCCCGACATCCTCATTTGTAGTGACTATTTGGACACTGTCGAGTTGGACATCGTCACTAGGACACAGTACGAAGATGGAAGGCAAGGGCAAGATGTCAAGGTGCCCGTCAAAAAGGGTAAGTCTCTTGTTTTTATTTAATTCGTTGGAATGCTTATTGGTTTCACTCCGGCGTCCTCGCGTGCCCCAGTCCGTCAGCCCTGACCCCTCTATCGCCTATTTTTGTTTTACTTTCACATCGACAACACTTTTTCAGAGTACTACGAGGTCAAGAATGCAACAGAGTTCAATCTCCAGGCCAATGGTGACTGGGAAAGGAAGGGCAAGTGTGTCTTCCTTCACCGCCAACCAGATTTCTTCTATCCCAAGAATCTCGATGGAAGTACTCTTGTAAGGAAAATGACTGCAACCCCTTTTTTCTTTGGCTGTTTTTGTTCTTGTTCTTTCAAAAATACATATCCACGCGACTGTATGTACACCACAACCAAAATAGATCGCTGTAATAACAATACACCTGTTTTTTCTTTCTCTCTTGACACTCGGTCTCCCATCACTCCGATTCTCAGCCCGCCTTGGTGAAGATCGTATTTGCATGTACTGCCAGTCAGCCCTACCTCGGTTCGGCACCAGCTGGTCTTTCTATGGCCGTTTGGGTAAGACTTCCTTTTTTCACTGTAAATAGCAAATGAACGCCTTTCATGCTTGAACCAGGCAATGAATGCAGTATGTTAACAAGTCGTTCTTTATTATCAACTTGCTACTTAGAATGGAGATGTTAATGTTACCATGATTCAGCCCATTTGGGGCGCCATTCGTAAGACCATTATTTTTCATACTTTTGTTTCTTTGAATCTCTCTCCGTCGAATTGACTCCACTCATACTTCCTTCCTTTGCGTCATTCGCAACAACTTTTCATCCTTTTTGTCACGACTAGCTTCCATCAACACACTGACCTTTGTATACTCGGAGCATCAGCTATTGAGAGGAGGATCTCAACCACGTTACACCCTTCAAAAAGTATGCACCTCGTTCTGGCCTCTTTCATCCACACCTTACCTTGCATGAATGTTTGTCCCTCCGAACCTTACTGTCGACTTGCTATTAATTTTCTGTTCTTTTTATTACACTGTGATTAGCAAAACTTGAGACCCATGGACATTGCGGCAAAGCAAGTTTTCGCCAAGGTGGAAATCTCGCCCGACTCGTTCTATATCAACCAGTACAACGACAACAAAGGATATTCCTGGGTGGATCTTGCAGGAGCCATTGGAGGGTACGTCTTGTTTTTTGCCTTTTTTTCAGCGTCAAAAGCCCGAATCCAACAGGGCTAAGTTCAAAACAATGCATTGAGAAAAAAAATAGAACATGAAAACCCTAATTTTTTTTTTTTGATTTTTTAACTCCTCCATTCTAGAATGGCTTCAATTGCATTGGCGCTGTGGATCTTCTTGTTCGGAAGCGGCAGGTACAAGAGTTGGGGTATCATGCAGCGCTACGTCCTTCAGACCTCCCCCAACTCAAGGAGGTACCGCAAGGATGAGGTCCCACCCAAGAATGGCTTTGAAGCCTTCCAGCGGTGGCTCAAGAAGCAGTTCTCTCGACTCGACAGTAATGCCGACAATGATCCCGATAACATGCCTCTTCACCCTGACCCTCGTCGCCATTCCTTGCGTTATAGTACTGCACTCAACACAGCAGCGGTGGTGGCTGGCGGTGGTGGAAAGGGCGGCAACGGCAACAGCAACAGCAACAACGACAATAACGAGACATACACGGCGCGGTCATCGGTGGATTTGAGCGGTAGCAACTATTATTTCACAGAACAAGGAGCTCCCGGCTCTCACTCCCTGCGACCATTGGCACCTCTCAACGAGAACGAGGAGCATTCAGAAGAACAGGAGGTCGAAGAGTTGATCCGGTTGATTGATCTGAGGATTGATGAGCGGATGTGGATGTTGGAGAAGACGTTGTCGAGGTACTATCTGGACGGGTTTAGGTTACGCAAATATTCGAGCCCGTATGCACTTGAGGCTGGCGTTCTTTCCGGTACTGCTACGGGAGGAGCAGGAGGTAGAGTCATGAGCAAGGAAGAGGAGGCCAAAAACGAGAGCAATTCACCAGAATCGACGAATCAGGATTCAAGAATGGAGCTGTTGAATGGTAGCGGCGATTACACGCCTCCTTTCTCGACCCCTCCTGCACCAGCGTATCCACCCAGGCCTCAGCTCAATCAACACTACGCTTACTTGAGTGATAACCAACAACAACAGCTGCAACACCAACACCAACCACTACCTTCGCCAACAGGACCGTCACCACATGCAGGAGGCGCACCCGTACCACAAACCAATGTCTCGGGAAGACCTCTCTCGCCAAAACCTCGTCCCGCTCAGTCTGAGATCGAGCAAGGCGCACCAACAGCACCAGCGCCAGCAGGAACATCAGCATCATCAGCACCGACTCGGTACCTGCCCTCGGCTTCAGACGGTAGCGCGTTCATGTTGGACTTGCCTCAGCGGAATAACATGCGAGGCACGATCCGGAAAGCAGTCGAGAGGCTCCAACATGAGTGGCCTCAGAGTCGGGCACAGGATGTGTACGTCCCTCGGACACAATACAGTGGTCCAGGCGAGAACAACAACAATACCAACAACAATACTGGTGGCTATGGTCAATATCGCAACAACCAGGGCTAGGACCAAGGCAATTCACAGAATAACCAACAGTACACTCCTGGGTCGGGCTGGCCATAGAAGCTTCTCCCATGTTCCATCTTCATTAAAGCATTTTTTTTACATATTATTTTTGTCAATTACTCTATTGTTTATGTATGGATATGAGAGACGTCTTGGACCACCATTGTAATTTTTTTTTCGTACGGACCACCACTGTAATATGCTGCTGCGTTTGCCACATGCAACTGGGAAAAGTCGATGCTGGGCTAGACTTAAGCGCATTGAAAATTCGTCACTATGAAAAGAAAATAGCGTGCTAAGGCCGTGTAAGTCTCACACTTGATCGCAAAATCACTATTTACATCCGATTCTTTGAACAAGAATTCATTCTTACTCAATAAACCACGACTCGGACCCAGCGGCATTAATTATAAACAAAAGCTGGAGACCCTGGGGCCTTGGTTCTCGAGATCGTCAAAATACAGATATATATTAATTATTTAAATGTGTCCACTCGTCTAATAACAACCGAAAATAGCTCAGTTGGTAGAGCGGGAGACTGTAGTTTGTCTGTCATCTCTAGGTCCCTGGTTCAAATCCGGGTTTTCGGATGTTTCTTTTTTGCTCTCCTTGATGACGACGGCGTAGTCGTTTTTTTGGTGCCCAATGCGAACGGAAGAAGATATTCTGACTATAATGCCAATGCGAACCATTAGTCTTTCGCATGGCCATTGTCTATGTTTTGTTTGTAAGTAGAGTGAACCAAGGATCAAAAAAACTGACTTTGTCTGTTTTGAAAGCTGTTGCTAAAGCGTGTAACAAATAACAAGGTGAATAAGGCATCAAGAGTTCAGCACCTTCCACATTCTCACAATCAGGCACTTGGTTATAAAAAAATATGACCTTTTTTTATTTACCCGTTGACTAACTGTTTAAAGTCATTAAGGCCCTACATACTTCCAGTCCCGACAATCTTACCATCATCGACTGAACAGGCCTCGCCAGTGTACAAGTTGTTTCCGTATAAAGCGTGCATTACTCAATGAACTTAAGCTTGGGCCAGTGGCCCACACTCCAGTCTGCTTCGTCTTGTCCAAACTCGAGTTCAGGAAGCATCGTAGCCAAATTGAACAATCCTTGGAGCTCTTCCAGATGAACGAGCCCTCCCAATAATTGCAGCCAACCAATACGCCCTTTAGTTCGAGCTTCAAGTATTAGCACTCCAAAGGTCTTGTCTCTGTACGTTATAGACGCGTTGTCGGATATTGATATTGAGGTCGAAGTAGAGCTGCTGGAGGGAATTGGGAGCTTCGAAATGCTAAGATATGTGACCATACTCTGGTAGTAGAGTGAAAGCGAGTAGTCATCACGGCTTATGCTGAGCGAATGAAGAGCATGAGCATAGATTGCCGGCTTTTACAAGCTGTCCGCGACCTACCGATCGTGCAATTGACCATCCTGGGAAAACAAGAGGTTGGCGGATGTTGTACGAAAGGAGTCCACGTCCTTGCGGTCCAAGTGCGATGCAAAAATGAAGCCTAGTTCTGGCACGCCTTTGAATTGATCCAGTGCGGGTCTCATGGTGGTGAGTGGCAAAACAGACGATGAGTTGAAGGAAGGAAGGAAGGAAGGAAGGAAGGAAGGAAGGAAGGAAAGGTAAGGAAATGATAGCACAAATATTATGCGCTGGAACCTTGTGGCTGATGCGTAAGCCAAGATTTCTTCACGCTTACCTTGACACTGTTTTTCACTCACCAACGCTCTCCTTCGGTTTTTGTCTTTTTAGGATTCACAGACCTTGTTCTATACGCGTCGCCATCTTTGCATACATATCTCAAAAAGCAAAGCAAGTCTATGCATAGTAACTGTGGATACATGGATACTGGCACACCAAGATGAAAAACCGAACGAAGCAGAGAAAACTATGCCTGTAGCCAAATCAAATCTTCATTTCATCAGTCACGCTTATCTTTCAACGTGCGCTGTTCTTTGTTTTGAATGAGAAACACCCTTTCTTCACTTTCTTTCCCACTCTTCTACTATTGCCATCCTCATTTTGGGCCGCCATGAAACACGCGCTGGAACGATTTAAAGACTTGCCGGAGCTGATCTTCATGGTCGCATTACGTCTCGACCGCGAAGACATGCACTCCCTCCGGCTGACTTGTAGCAGTGTCCACGACGTCTGCAAGCCTCTGTTCTACCGCAAGCTCTGGCTGCATGACTATTGGAGCGAGCCGAGTCTGCTCAAGATCGCCAAGCATGCCAGTTCTATTCACTCACTTAAAGTAGAGAGCCTCAGCTTCACGCGCTATTATAGTTGCATGTTCGACATCCTCCAAGAGACTTCAATACCAGCATTCATGGACTCCCCCATACCTACTTCACCTTCGCCCCAGCTCACCAATCCGATCCAACTCGCCTCCATCCTTTCGCGAGACATATTAGAGGCTTTTGGCAACCTCTGTTGTTTCCCCGCCCAGTTCTTGTACTCCATTTGTCCCAGTCCTCGACTCACCATCCTCAATTTGGATCTCGTCATGCTCGACACCAAATTCGAGCTCAATTTTATGGCGAAGGTTCTCTCGTCAATTGGCACTCTACGATCGCTGACTATGTCGTTCTGCCTAGATGTCCTCACCGCTAAAGAAGTTCTTCAAATTCTTGTCCATGGGTGTCCAGACAGCCTCGAGTCCTTTTCCCTCTTTTATGACCGTATCGAGGAGCCAGATGACTATGAGGACGAGGAGTTGTATGAGGAAGACGCAGAGTTGGAGGAGACGGTGTCGACATTACTTGGACCGATGATGGAGCGTCAGGAACCGCTGAGACGACTTACGGAGTGGAGGCTGAACGTTAATGGAGAGTACATCGACCGCGACACCTTTTTCTCGCTTTTAAAGTTTCTCCCAGAGCTCACTTCAATGGACATGCCTCCGATCAACTGCTCCGAAGATGGAAGCGTCCGAGAGGTTGTCACTCAAATTGTTAAAGGCTGTCCTAAGTTGAAGGGCGTGAGCAAGCACGATTCCTACAGGGACATTGGAGGAACAATGATGATTGCTTTCCTCCAAGGCATGCCAGTCAACACTGTGGAATCCGTTCAAATCAGTGCTTTAGACGAGGACTGGGAGCAGCTTGATGAGGGTCTCGAAGCACAGAAGGAGTCGGTCGAGAACATCGTCCTCGACGAATGCACAATGATCAGCATTGGTAGTGTCATCTGGATTTTTTTCTACTGCTCGGCCTTGGAGGTTTTCAGAATTAACATCGACTGGCTATCAAGGGTCACTATCCCGCTCGATGATTTGGTCATCCAGGAGTGGGCGTCGACCAAGTTCCATGAACTGGAGCTATCTGTTCAACTCAACGAGGAGCAGGAGGAACCAGGTGAGGAGGACTTTGTTTTTTCGAATCCAATGCCGCGCTGGACGATTGGATTGGAGAGGTTCTATCGTCAAATCGGGGCCTTGACCCAGCTTCGGGTTTTAGATCTGAGAGTTGCAGTGGAGAGGGGCAATCGGGGTAGAGACGGCTTGCCTATAGCGTACAAACACAAGACTTTTCCTGGAATGATGACACTTGAGGATCGAACCACGGGTTGTTTTGGTTGGTTACAGCTGCTAGGCGGACTTGGGAATCTGGAAGTGCTCTGCGGATCGTTCAACTTGGATGCGATGTTACCTCGACTCGAGTTTGGGCAACGTGAGGCGGACTGGGTCGTCAAACAATGGCCCAAGCTCAAGTTTATCGAGTTGTACACGATTCTTAAGGACATGGTGGTGGTGTACCCTGCACCAGTTCAGTCTATGCTGGATCAGCTGCCTGGACTGAAAGTGGCGAGAATCATACCCAAAATCGATATTCTGTGGACTAGAAAATAAATTGGGGTTTGTCCCATATCTGTGTACCAGAGACATGAGAATATCCTTGTGTTAGGCCTATAAGTAATTTGCTCCGCACATTTAATCTGACTTGTAATGACAAAAAATTGTGCACTGGTTTATTTGCTTCACTGCCATGGGTAATGAACGTCAATGTAAAAACTGCCCAGCTTCAATTCTGGAAGTCTTGCGATCATCGATAGAAGAGGCTGAGAATACAAGATAGGTGTCCCTTCAGGCAGTGTAAACAACTCGATAAACTTCAGCTTGGGCCAATGCACCACTATCCAGTCCGCTTCGTCTTGTCCAAACTCGCATCCAGGAAGCTTGATATCCAAGTTGAACGACCCATGAAGCTCCTCGAGGTTTCTGAGTCCGCTCAGCACCTGCAACCAACCAAGACGTCCTTTCGCTCGATTTTCAAGCGTCAACAATCCAGGAAACGTCTTATCCTTGTAGGTGATATAATCGTCGTGGCTATCCCGACTGCCCCTCTCCACTGCAACTCTCAGATCTAAAACCCGAAGCTGACTCAAGGCCCCGATCTGGCGATAAAACTTCTCCAGCCCAATCGTCCAACGCGGCATCGGATCCGAGAAAACAAAACTCTCCTCACCTGGTTCCTCCTGGTCCTCATCGAGTTGGACATATAACTTCAATTCCTTGAACTTTGTCGAGGCCCACTCTTGACTCAGAAGCACGTCCAGCGGAATCTCAAACTCCGAGCCATAGTTCATGCTGATCTTGAACACCTCTAAGGCTGGACACTGGTGGAAGATCCACGCGATGGAGGCAGCGGATATCGACTGACATTCGTCAAGGATGACGCTCTTGACCGACTTGTTGTGGAACTCGAGCCCCCAGACAAGACTCTGCAGCTCTTCTGTATACTGCAGGAACTGTAGTGACTCCAGGGTGTTCTTTTCCATCTGTTCCAGAAACGCAAACATCATCCGTCCCTCCTCATCTTCCTGAATATCGCGCTTGCTCAGGCGCTTTAACTTTGGACAGGTTTCAAGAATACGGAACGCGACGCTGCGGAGGTAATTGGTATCTCTGTTGTCGATTTCAGGAACGTCCATTGATGTAAGTTCTGGAAAGTGCTTAAAGAGTGGAACCGAAACCTCGGCGGGGATGTACTCGTCACCAGTGACGATGAGCTTCCAATCAGACAAATGCATCAGTGGCTCTGTGCGCTCTACGATCTGTCCCAGTTGCTGTGTCACAGTATCCTTCAACTCGGAGTTCGCTTTATCCCAGGCTTCAGACTTGAGTGTAAGGCAGTTTGGAGCATAAAGGAGGGAAAAGGACTCAAGGAAGGCTGGAAACCTGTGGACGAGAGCGTTGACGACTTCTTTGGGTGCGATATGGTCCGAGTATACCCAAAGTTTTAACGACTGCAAAGTGCCGATCGTCGAGAGGACTCTAGACAGCAAGTTGAGGCCAACATCCGTGTTGACGATGACTTGGCCCAGATCAAGGATGGCGAGGCATGGACTCTGGCGGACGACGTACAGGAGCTGGGTGGCGAAAGAGGAGGCGTTACAAAGCGCGTCCAATGTCTCCTGAGGCAAGACGGGTACAAGAGACTGGGATGGACTGCGCTTTTGGAGAGAGGCGGTCGAGGGGCTGTCGCGGAGAAAGTCTACCGTGCTGGAGTAATAAAGTGAAACCGGGATACGGCCTTTGCCTGTGTTGAGCGAACGAAGAGCATAGGCATAGCTAGCCAGCTGGTGCAGGCTGTCTTGGTTCCAGCTATCGTGCAGTCGAAAGTCCCTGAAAAAGACAAGTTGGCAGATATTGTGGAAGTAGCGAGATGCCAGGCGAAAGGTGTACAGGTCTTTGGGAGGCAGGCGCTCTGCTAACATGAAGATTAGTTCTGGTAGGTCTTTGAAGCGTTCCAGTGCAGACTTCATGGTGGCGAATGGGTAAAAAGCGAAGGGAGGGTGGATGGAGTTGAGGAATGAATGAATGAATGAATGAATGAATGAATGAGATAGAAAGGATGCAAAGTGAGTCAGAAGAACGAAAATTAATATGCGTGCGAGAAATGCTGTCAACTGTGCCCCCAGCTAGTGTATTGGTTGCTTTCCGTTGCTATTGTGCTTTTGGTAGAGAAAGACTATTAACTTCAGGCACATGCGTTATCACTCATCAAACGCGCTCCTGTCGCGCCTTTCGTGCGTGAAAATGTCTGGTGAGCGACGCGAGGAAAAACAAAAAAGGCAGTTAACCGAAATTTCCTCACAGTCACATACAAACGCGCTAGAGCACTGAGAGAACAAATTGATACGTGTTTTGACGATTCGGACGAGTATAACCTGTTGTATTTCTGCTTGGCATTTTCTATGACATTTTTCGAATAGTGGGATGTTTATTCTCTTTGCATCAATGCCATGGATAGAGAAAAGGGCCTGTATATGTTCTTGCGACTTTTAGCCCTGGCAATTTTTTCACCATCGACTGAACGAGCGGGGATAACACGACATCGTCTTCTTCATAATGTGTGTAGAATTCGATAAACTTGAGCTTGGGCCAGTGTTCGACAATCCAGTCTGCCTCATCCTGTCCAAACTCGAATCCAGGTAACATCATGTCAAGGTTGAACGACCCATGAAGCTCCTCGAGATTCTCGAGGCCCGCCAGCAATTGTAGCCATCCAACTCGCCCTTTCGCTCGATCCTCAAGCGTCAGCAATCCAAGAAACGTCTTGTCCTTGTATGTGAGATAATGTCCCTCACTACTCCGAGGATTATGCACCACCGCGACTTTCAGATCCAAAATTCGTAACTGGGTCAGAACCCCGATCTGGCGGTAAAATCTCTCCAGTCCGATCGTCCAATCTGGAGTGGAATCCGCGATGATGCTCTGCAGCTCTGTAGATTGTTCCGAGTTACGTTGACTGTCGGCTAGTCGAAGGTTCAGTTTCAACTCGCGAAACTTGGAGGACGCCCACTGTTGACTGACCAAACGATCCAGCGGAATTTCAAACCTTGAGTCAAAGGACATACTAATCCTGAACACCTCCAAGACCGACGATTGAAAAAAAATCGAGACCAACGAGTCGGCATCGATCCAGCGGCATCCGTCAAATACAATACGCTTGATCGATCCTTTGTGAAAGTCGAGTCCATCTGCAAATGTCCTGACGTCTTCAGAGAGTCGAGCGATGTAAAGGGACTCGACGGTGTTGACGGGCATGCTGTGAAGGAATGCCAGCGCCATGGTCCCTTCCTTGTCCGTGTGAGTATGGAGCTTTCTCAGATGCTTCAACTTGGGACACGCCTTGCTGATCCTGGTCGCCACTTCAAAGGTGTGTACTGGCGCTTGAAAGCCGATCGAGGGTACGTCCATCGATACAAGTTCCGGAAGGAGTTCCAAAAGTTGCACCACGACGTCAGCCTCAATGTCGCCGAAATCGATTACCAGTCCCCAGTCCGTCAGTCGTCTGAGCGGTTCCTTACGCTCCGTGATCGGTCCCAATAATGCTGATACCGTCTCTACCAAACGGACCTCCTTGCCATCTTCTTCATCCGCAGATGGTAATCCCTGGCCCTCGAAGGTCTCAAAAAGCAGAGAGAAGGACTCTAGGAGGGCTGGAAGGTTGTGGACGAGGGCTTTGAGTGTATCTTCAGCAGCGAGAGCCTCCTAGTATATTTTCAGGGATAGCGACCGTAGAGTGCTCATTGAGGAGAGAGCCCGTGCCAAAAAGTTGAGCTCAAAGTTGTTGTCGATCTTGACCACGCCCAAATTGAGGACTGTGAGGCGAGGACAGAGGGAAGCCACATACAAGAACTTTGCTGGAAAAAATTGCATGTCGCAAAGACCGCGCAGGACGTCACGAGATAGGGTGGCGATGAATTGAGTAGGACTGGTCCATTGAAGTGAGGATAGGGTGGTGGTGTTTTTGCTGGGTGCATTGGTCGAGTTGTCGTGAGGCACCGCTGCTGCTACCGCCACTGGTCGTGTAGATTTTCTGAGAGTGTGGGATATGCTCGAGTAATAGAATGTACAGACGCGCTCGCTAGTCTCGAGCGAACGGATTAACCTGGCAGACTTTGCCAGCGTTTGCAGACCCTCCTTTGTCCAACGATCGGTGAGTAGGACATCGCGGTAATGAAAGTGCTGGCAGATGTCGTGGTACTTCTGGCAGGTCAGGCGGAGATTGGAGATGTCCTTGTGGTCGAGGAGTGATGCGACCATGAAGATCAGCCCGGGCATGTCCTTGAATCGGTCCAGTGCGGTCTCCATGGTGGCGAATGGTAACAAAGGAACAGACGATGGGTTGGGGGAATGAGGAAAGAGATCTTACAAATAAAATGAGGACGAAGTATTTATCCGAGGTAGGCTTATGACTGAAGCGAGCAAAAAAATGGTAGCCCGAATTGACACGACAAAGCGCCAACTTTGTCGTTCCCCCCTGCCTGTCTCTCCTCTGCGAATTATACCTTTTTGATGCCTCATTCTTCGGTTTGCATGCTGTCATCTCTGATAGTATTGAAAAATTTGCCAGGAACAGATGCCTGGAACAGACACTACTGATCAAACGTGTCCCGGAAGTGAACAAAATAAAGTTTTGGTGTCTCAAAGTCTTGACCACTCATCACCAATACAACAACGCGTCGTTTCTGTCGTCACAGTCGTCCGTACCTGCGTTCATATGCATTTCACGAAACCAAACCTCTCTGGAGAGCAAGCACGGGCATATGGACACTGAAAACATAGTGCCTTATGTCCGTGAAAAAGTAAACGACGTCGCATAGACGAAGCTGAGAGAATACAAAAAAAAAGGCGTTTGCCGCCAAATTAAAAAATGACGATTGCCCAGTCATCTTTTTTTTTTTTTTCCTTTCTCCCACGCACACTGGCACACTCACTCCCTCTCCTGCTTTTTCACCCTCCCACACTTTCACTCCTCCTTAACTGCCATTTCACTACAGTCACTCTCCTTGTTGTCATGGAATCTGCCATGGAGACGGCGCTCGACCAATTCAAGGACATGCTAGAACTGATCCTCATGGTTGCATCACACCTCGACCACAATAGCATCTTCTCTTTCCACTTGACACTGACAACAACCACGACGTCTGCCTACCTCTTTTCTATCGAGGCCTCTAACTGTGTGACCGTTGGAATATGCCAGTTTCCTTGGCGTCGCAAAGCATGTCAGAGTTATCCGCTGGCTCAAGGTCGAAACTTGACCTTTTCGCGATACTACAAGTGCATATTCGATATCCTCCAAGACTGTAGTTCGATACTAGCTTTCTTTGCGACTTCCACACCTGCTTCTTCGGCGCTCCAACACACCATCACCACCGCCCAACGTACTCGCATCCATCATCCCACTCGACACTCTGTCCGCCTTTGCAAGGCCAACTGTTTCCCTTCCCAATTCCTGTACTCCATCCGCCTCAGTCCTCGGCATACCACCCTCATTTTGGACCTCTTCCAGTTCAACCCAGGCTCGAGCTCAGCTTTGTTGCAAATCTCGTCTCGTCCATCAACACACTCCGGTCATTGACCATTACATTCTCTACAGATGAACTTGCCGCCGAACATGTTCTCAAGTCTCCTGCCTAAGGATATCCCGACCTCCGAGTCCTTTTATTTTAACCGTCCTGAGAATCCTGTCCAGGGTGCCGAGTTTAATTTGTATGAGGAAGATGCAGCGTCGGAGGAGACGCTGTCGACGTTACTGGGGCCGGTCATGAAGCTCAAGGAACCTTTGAGACGACTGACAAAGTGGCGGCTGAACATCCATGGACGCGACTTTGACTGCGGCGCATTTTTCTCAGTTTGAGATTCCATCCGAAACTTACCTTAATGGATAGGCCCTCTATCGACTGCCCCCGAGTTGCAGACGTCTATGACATTGTCAGTTGTGCTGTCAAGGTCTGTACTAAACTGGAGGCTCTGAGCAACCATCATCTTTTCACCGATAGGGGCGCGTCGATGGCTATCGCATTCCCTCAGTCCATGCCGTCCAACACTGCGGAGTCCCTTCAAATCAGAGAGCACGAGAAGGATTGAGAGTCGCTTGATGAGGGCCTCTATTAACAGGCGAGCTCGGTCAAGAGCATTGTCCTCGGTGACTGTCATTATATCAATGCAGGGTCCGTCATCTGGATTTTCGTCGGGAGTCCGGTCTTAGAGGCATTCAGGAATAGCTCCTTCTGGCAATTAGACTTCAAGATTCCATTGAAAGATCTTGTAGAGAAGCCATGGAAGTCCACCAAGCTCAGGGAGTTGAAATTACACCCCCAATTCGCCAAGGAGCAGGAAGCACCGAATAAGGAAGAGTTTGTCTTCTCGAATTCGATGCCCCGCTGGATGATTGGACTGGAGAGACTCTATCGTCAGCTTACGGTCTTGACGGACTTGCGGGGTTTGGATTTGAGAGTTGCAGTAGAGCGGCGAGACGTCGCGTATATAACGTACATGAACAAGACCTTTGTTGCAGTATCGACGCTGGAGGATCAGGTCGCAGCTCGTCTTGATTGGCGCAGTTACTGGGAGATCTGAGGGATCTGAGGCAAGCCCAAGAATCATTCAACCAATATGAAATGCTGCCAAGAATCGAGTTCAGACAAAGACAGATTTGGGTGGTTGAACATTGGCCGAAACTCAAGTTTATTGAATTCCACACGCCCTGTTTGATAACGACTTATATACCGACTGAACCTGTTCGGTTGGTGTGGCGAGAATGCCAGGACTGGAAGTGTATAAAACTCGCTACGACTCTGAATAGCTCGCATACGGGTAAACATAATAAAAATGCAAATTACTTTTGCAGCATTTGTATTGTCTACGTTCCTGAGAAAAAAAGTACCCGTGTTTTCAGGACGTTCGTGTTAGCCAATGACTAATTTGGTCCGGTTTACTTCAAAACAAAAAAATAGTTGACAGTGACCATTTGTGGGATATATCTATTTGTTGCCCACCCTTTTGTGGCTCCTTATATATTGCCCATAGTAAAGTCTACTCGTCGCCCCCTCTACATAGTTGCCCATGTATCGAGCTGTATCCTCATGAGTCGCGCATTTTCTTTGTTCTCTTTCTTGTTCTCTCTGCCACCTGTACCATTATCGACATTGTTGCTTCATGTATAGAGTTATGTATCTCTGAGTTCCGTGTATACTTTATTCCCTTTCTCGTCCATCTTCTTTTTCGCCTACCCGTACATCGTCCTTGACAACAGCATGTCCATTGCAGACATGTTGCCTCATGTATCAAGCCGTATACCTATGAGCCCCGCGTCTTCTTTGTTCTCTTTCTCTTTCTCTTTCTCTTTCTCTTTCTCTTTCTCTTTCGCGCAGGTGGAGGAAGGAAAATAGGCCGACATATGGCAGCAGAGTTATGGGCAACGCCAAAGATTTCGGGATGGGCACCGGATTAGAGCAAAACTGTGGGCAACGAATAGATTTTACTATGGGCAACATTTAAGGAGCCAAAAAAAAGGGTGGGTAATTAATAGGATATTCCCCATGTGTGGGAAGAAGATATTCTGACTATAATGTCAGTTTAATTATTCCGACACTATAGCAAGATTAGCCAGATATTCTAACAGCATGTCAGATTAACCAGATATTCTGACAGCAACAAATGTCAGATTATCAGCCCGCCAAAGATATTCTGACAACATAATTTTGGAAACATGTCAGAATATCTTTTTTTATAGTCAGATTAACTGCTGTGCTCGCATACAGCAAACCCCCTTTCATTTCGTTTTTATTTATGAAGGTCGAAATGGTCGCGAAAAATTCTACTAAAAGAGGTAAAACGAAACGTCCTATTCAGAGTTGCGAAACGAAATGGCCTTGAAAAAACTACTAGAAGAGGAAAAATGAAACGTCCTCTTCAGAGTTACGAAACGAAACGGATATCCAGGGCCAATTGAACTCTTGGACAAAAATAGGCACTTGAACTCACTTGACACTCTCCAAGGATCCACCCACCCTTAGACTCGACATTTGATGTGTTGAAATGGATGGCGTTTATTTTCCTTCATATGAGTGTTACATGTCAGAATATCCAGATAATCAGAAATTGAGGGCATGTCAGAACAACTTTTCTTGAAAATGGCAATTTGACAGCACATTTCAGATTAGCTAGAAAAAAACGCTATTTTGACATCAATGTCAGATTAGTTATTCTGACAGCAGATGAAAAAAATACGACCGAAGTCAGATTATCTTATTCCCCATGTGTGATGGGTGGGAATATCGGTCCGCGTTGGATGCCAAAGGTTGCCACCAACCAAAGAAACAAAAAAAAATTCTTAAGGCAAAAACATCCGAAAACCCGGATTTGAACCAGGGACCTAGAGATGACAGACTAACTACAGTCTCCCGCTCTACCAACTGAGCTATTTTCGGTTGTAGTTAGATACTTAGACCCATTTTAATAATTAATATATATCTATATTTAAAAATCTCGGGAACCGAGGCCCCAGGAACTTAAAATTACGTCAGATACTGTTTACCCTTACTTCAGCCTTTGGCTAAGCGTCTTAACGCCTCATTTGGTGCAGAAACAAATTCAGGAACAAGACTGAAAGATTCGAAAAAATTTAGTGTTCTGGGACCGTGCAAATAGCAAGTGGTCACAACAAAGGTCCTTTGATATTTTAATTTGCAAGGACAAGCCAAAACGAGCTTTCGTTTTTTTGTTCTTCACCATCAAGTCTGCTTGTCTTCCTCAACAAAGAACAGGACTCCTTTCACGCCCGAGCAGACTTCAGCACAACCTATTCTCCCACGGACACGCCACGCAACTACTGTTGAGTCATCTCTACTCGCTCAATACCTCTCAAGCAACAGCCACTCACTCCCCCCACTCTCGAATTCATTGCGCAGAAGAATTGTCAGAACCTTTATTATTCCCATCGGCGACTAAGTTGAAAGGTTGGTCTACTTTTCCAGAAAACCTCTGAATTCAGGACCAGGAACCTCAGAAGGAGGCTGTGTAGGCGCAGAGAAGTAAGTAAAGACTCTAATGGATGAACAAAATTGTTGCAGCAGAACTTGACACGAATGGACTTGAAGAGCATGGAGTGCCACTTTTTGTTTCATGGCGCAGGCTGGTGAAGAGCGTCGCTAGGAACAACGAGGAAGCTACGACATCGGTTTCAACCTGGATTGTAATCAATATACGAATACAGGATATGGATTGACAATTGGAACAGGTTAACTAATATGTTGCCTTTGTGTCATCCTTAGTTACTACACCAGTCGCTATACACCCTATTGCAGCACGCCAACAATATGTTATCCCCACGCCCACCCAAACAGCCCGCTGAGCTAGGCCGAGAAGAGCTCATTCTGGAAGATGGCGCCAAAACGCCTCCCCGCAAAACTCGAGCCCGCACAGCCCAGAGTAAGTTTTGCTCAGTTGATGATGTATTGACTGTTCAAAGTCAAGGAGCGTCTACAATGGTTCCTGACAAATGCTTTGCTTTATTTCTACCTTTTGTAGTCGTCGAGGAATCAGTGGGCACACCGTCAGGAAATCGGCGAAGCGACCGTTTGAGGAAAAAGATGGCAGACTATGTCGGTCATGGTAAGGATGGCTTTTGTTACGGCGCGCGCAAGAAAAATCTGGGGATTGACAAAGCTTTCCTAATGTTTGGCCCCTGGCATTAATTAAGAAAAACCATTCGCCCCTTTTCCACGACCAATTAGGCGAGACTATCACTACACCCCGAGGATCCAGCATTCACTCGATGTTTCCGAAGGAATTGGAAAAGTTTATCCCCCCATCGCCCAGAAGAGTCGAACTGGACAAATTCAAGCGGCGGTTGCAGTTCAAGAGTGGTGCCAGAAGCAGCCTCATGAAGACAGAGGCATACAAAACTTTGGAGCGCAAGGAGAAGGTTCGCGCATTTCATGAGGATCAACGGGGCAAGAGATACAATGCCCAGTTCAAAAGTCGAGGCCGTAAGTTGTTTCTTCTTTTTTTTTTTTGCAAAATATTTGCCACCCATAAAGAGTGCCCACTCAGTATTATTTTTTGTCGATACATCATAGTATCATTACCAGCCATCTCGAAAACCAGGAAAATCAGCCTCGCACTCCCCAGCAAGGAAGGTGAAGCTCCAAAAGTGCAGTTCGTTGCCCGACACAACCTTCGACCCCGACCTCCAAGGTTGCCCATCAAAGGAGTCGATGATCTGTCTCTGACGGGATCGACATCACTGGAGTCACTCGAGAAGCGCAAGACACAGTACAAGCAGCTGAAGGTTCACGAGTCGGTGGATTTTGTCAGCTGGAGCGAGCGGGATGATGCCTGGCGCACAAAGCGCTTGGCCAACTACATGTCCTCGTCAAAGTTGGCGCGTGAGACGTCGCTGTTTAAGAAGCGCAAACGTAAGTTCATATTTTTATTCTAAATAATTCAACAGTCAGTCGTCTAATGCAACAGGTTCTGACATTTACATGGCTATTACTTGATTTATTTTGTTCATAATAGTCAGCATTTGCGGTTGGGGCAATCCTCAAAAGAACTTGGGGAACTATTTGAGCATTTGCTGGGAGTACAACCCCGATCTGGACGCGGACAAGAACCAGAAGTTGCAACACCGACACCCAGCGATTCTCAACCGAAACAACGACAAAGGCGCGTGCGTGGAATCGGGAGTTATTTACTATCCAGATGTGCTCACAGACACGGTCAACATCTACCTGACAGGCTTCTGTTTCACGATCCAGTCCGAGCTTGCCCTGAAATACGACAAGGCGCAAAAGGAGTTATTTGACCAGGCGAGCGAGCTTGTCCAGCGGTCGTTCTACCAGTACAACATGGATCTCTCGTTGGACTCGAGCTTAGATGACAACTTTACAGTGGATATTTTTTGCTCGTCCCAGCCTTCCGACGACCCAGCTCTGATGACCGTTCGTGGAGTTACACAATTCATCTTCATGAAGGGCTATATCTACGTCGACAAAATCTGTGTCTCCCAAGAGCACCAGAAGTCTGGAATCGGAGCGATGATGATGGCAAGGATCGAGGCACTGGCCACGTTGAGGAACAAGGACATTCTTCTGTATGCGCTTGGACCGGTCGTCAAAGTCTACCAGAAGTGGGGCTTCCAATATTGTAAAGAATGGCCTGCAATCCCTAAGGACATTGGCGTCATCATGCGCAAGCGGATCCATACCAAGGGTGTTGTCGATGATTATGTTGGCCTGGAGTGGGACGGCACCGGCTTCTCGTAACCAGGGACGACAACAACGACAATGACCATTTTTTTGTTATCGCTTCCTCCTTCTCCCTCCCTTACTCCTGTAATATCATTTCAAAGCCTTCTTGTACCATA
Organism: Linnemannia schmuckeri; assembly: GCA_029449235.1. NCBI lineage: Eukaryota > Fungi > Mortierellomycota > Mortierellomycetes > Mortierellales > Mortierellaceae > Linnemannia > Linnemannia schmuckeri. Next base: position 149,316 of record JANATG010000012.1, on the reverse strand, counting down.
CCATAATCACATTTTTTTTTCATCGCGAGGAGAATAAAAAAGCAATAATGTTCATTGTTTCACCAATTAGATATTTTTTTATTACATAAGTTGCAGGTAGGGTGACATCCATATGATGCCTTTTTTTATGTGCGCTGCTTGCCTTTGTCAGTTGAGACGGCACTAGTGCGGCGACCACGGATGCGATCCAAGAGAGAGCCTGCGCTGCCACGACGGTTCTGGGTACCAGAATCCTGGGTAGGTGCTGGTGGCATGGGAGTACCAGTGTTATCAGGAGCGCCATCGTAGTACTCTGTCTGGACAACAGTCTTCTTAACCCAGATGACCTGCTCGCCAGGGTTGACTTGTGGGATGGGGCCGTCGTAATCGGCAGGGACGACCACGGGATCGACTGGGGCAGAGGATGAGAAGCTAGGAGGGTTTTGGTACGTGATTGTGGGACCCATCTCTGCAGGGTTGATTACGGTCTCGGAAGTGGTAGTTGTGGTGGAGTAAGGTTGGATGGTGCTGTTTTGAGGGTTTTGATGGTTGCTGGGGGTTGGAGAGTGGCTCCTGTTGTTGGTTGTAGTGGTCTTGGTGTTGAGGCCTGGTACGATGGGAGAAAGGTTTTTCGTTTTGGTGGCGGCGGCCATTTGGTGAGTGACAATTGCGGGTTTATCGACTCCAAACCCAGAGATCTTTCGGTCGTGATGGCCAGCGCGATCGACGTTGATTCCAGAATTGTAAGTTCCCTTGGGGCGGTTATTGTTGGTATGGTCGGTCGAGCCTGATCCAGCGATGTTGCTGGTCGCGACGGTGGGTGGATCAACATTCAAACCACTGGACGATGATCGTCGGCGGCGAGAGAGCGAGTCCTTCAAGGAGGCAGGCTTCTCATTGCCGGCGACAGAGTTGGACTCAACCAGGTTCCCAGTATACGAGTTCTGGTCCTTGTCGTTGGGGTCGTTGAGGGCATTCTGCGAAAAGACGGGCGTCTTGTCGACATGGAGACTGCCACGTCGGCGGGCTTGGGTCTTGGGGTCCTCGTGGACGCCGACGTAGACGGGTTTGTCGACACCTAGGCCGGATTGGGTCTGGGTCTTTATGGTTTTGGAGGTTGATGAGACCGAGGGTTGGTCGACACCGAGGGCGTGGCTTCGGGCGCCGCCCTGGCGGGTGACGTAGAGGGTGTGGTGGGGTTCGGTCAGGACGGCTGTTTGACCGGCGATGCTGTTCCTCCTGTGGAGGAGTGAGTTGGTGGGGGCGCCAGCGACAGTGGCGGTGGTTGTGTTTGTTCCATTGTTGTTGTTTTTTGTGACCTGTGCGGGAAAGAATGAAATACTAGAGTGAGTGGTGTGAATGAGAATGGGGTTTCAAGATTTTTTGAAAACATTGTTTTCGCGCGAACACCCTTTTCGAGGACTCTACCGGTGGGTTTTCGGAGAAGGTTATGTTTGTAGGCGCTGGGGCTGCTGTTTGGGCGTTGGCTGGCACGGCTTGCTGTATGGGACGTTGTTGTTGGATAGAGTGTTGTTGGTGCTGTTGGATAGGGTGCTGCTGTTGCTGTTGCACAGGATGCTGTTGTTCCATGGAGTCTTGCGTAGAGTTATGCATCGAGTGTTGCATAGAGGTTTGCATAAGGCGTTGCGTAGTGTTGTTGGTCGTCTGGGTAGCGGTGTTGTTTGGCACAGCGTTTTGCATGGGGTGCTCTGTGTCGTCATTATGAACGGTTGTAGGTGTGACGGTCGGGACAGATGCTGCAGCAGCTGTTGTAGATGATATGGGATGGTGGGATGAATGCCTTTTGTTCTTGTTGACGGAAAGTTTGCGTTGAGAGAACTCGAGTCCATTGTTGGTGGATGAAGACTTAATAAAGTTGAGAATGCCGCCCTTGGGCGATGAGGTCTCTTCGATTTGAACAGTATCCGGGGTTTCGTTGTCCAGGTCGATCTCGGACGATCCGTCGTTGCCCACCAGTCTCCGCGCAGCTGCAACCGCATTGGTGGCGGCAATGGTGGCGGTTGTGGCAGCGGTGGCGGCGCCAGCAATCAATGTGTCAGTCAATGATGGTTTTCTGTCAGAAGCGGTTGCCGATGTTGTTGTTACTGGTGTTGCTGTCGTAGTTGTTGGGGGGGTTGTTGTTATTTTGGAAGTTAAGAATGGGTCAGGGGGACCCTGGTTCTGTTGGTAGACCCCGCCTTCAACGGATGGGCTTGCGGCATGGTGGGTGGATCCCTGGAGGTTATCAGGGTTGTCTCTCACTGGGGCGGAGCTAGTATTGATCTGGTTGCTTGTGGTGTGGGCGTACGGGTCGATCGAGCCGACAGCTTTTTGTTCGTTTTGGCTCATGCTTGGATGTAAGAATGAGGGTGCTTGAAAGAGTTAGAGTGAGATGTTAAGTGTAAAGTGTGAAGTGAAAGTATGAGTTGAAGTGGAGTTATGAAGAAGAAGAGCGTGAAGAGGGTTTCGACAACGAGTTTAAGTAGGAAAGAGTTGAAAGGTGAGTCCGGAGAGGCCGAGAATGAGGAAGAGGAAATAGCCGAGTTGCTGGGTGGGTGAGGAAAGAAAGAAAGAGAAAAGTTTTTCTTCAAATCTCATGGTCTTTATGAGACATATGGATTTAATGCATGAATTGGGCGAGTTGTCTTTTGAATCCATTGACGCGTTTCGGGGTTTAACCAGAGTGGAAGGGGGCATGGGAGGAAAGAGGACCCACTTCTCACTTCACTACTACGTAGTTATTGACTACAAAGGCAAGCCAGATACCAAAAGGGGCAAAGCGTTGTCTAGTTTTCTAGGGGTGCGTTCCAGTAGTATACACGTGACGTTCGCCGAAAGGACTTTCTGTCTTCTAGCTTTCGCTTCTCTGTACTCGCCATGGCATATTTATGACCGGACACTATTATATTAGAAAGAGAGCGGAGTCAGTCCTCTTAATTATTATTGCTTGCCTGTGCTGTATTGCTCTCCTTTCCTTTCTACTATCTCTTTCCTTTCCCTTTCTCCTTTTGCCCACTTCCCCGCTTTCCCCTTCTCACTCATCCATCCATCACCCCCGCCATCCTTCTCTCCTTTTCTCCGCATCTTTTCTTCTTTTCTCTCCCCTTCACGCCTCGAAAAAACACTCTCACCAGCAGAAACAACCAACTCTCATTTTGCCCGTTATGGCTGTCGAGGTCCCTGCGTTGGATGAGGCCCGCCCGGTGGCGGATCTCGTTAAACCCATGCACTCTCAGTCGCCCTCAGAGGATGCTTCCCCACAGTCTCCAACTGAAAACAAGATCGTCCTCTCTGCCGCCCAAATGTTTGCCATGGGTGCCAAAAAGAAGACCTTTCTCTCCCCTCGCTCGCCCACCTCCCCTTCATCCTCCGCCAACAACACCATCGCCCTCTCCCTACCATCTCAAAGACAACAGAACCAAAAGTCAACCACCAGCAACAGCAGCAGCAACCAGGAACAACAACAACCCCCTGCAGAAGACCCCGCTGCTTCGTCCTCTTCTGACAACCCCTTCGACTTCGAATTCGAGTTCAAGAACCCGTTCAGCTCAAAGCGATTCCACTTGGGCTATCGCAAGAGTATCGACCGCAACAGCGTCCTTCTTAGTCCCCCTGCGACTTCTGCCACTTCAGGAAGCACTCCTCTGACAGAGGAAGAAGAGAACGCCCGTCTCTTGCAGCTCAAGACCTTCTTCAGCAAGTTCTTCAAGGGCAAGAAGGATGGCAAGAAGGGAAAGGGAACCGACCAGGTTGCACTCACCGAGGACTATCAACTCTGGAACAACCTCACTCCCCTGCTCATCCAACCCTCAGCCGTCTTCATGGGGCTCTCCTTCATGATCGACGACAAGGGTAGCGCCCTGACAGACAAGGCTAATGTCGACTGGAATATGAATGTCATTCTGGCTCTAGTCAAGGTAAGAGCAAATAGCAACAGCCTGTCCCAAAACTAGTAATGCGTTGTCAGCCGGTTCGCCCAGGTCCTTTACTAGGTTGGTTTGGATGTTTCTAAGCAACAGTAAATGGGTGGTGGTCTTATTCTTTTCTGGCGCAAATCAACACGGGACGTTCGACGTTGTGTCACCCACAATCCGAACTAGGATATACCTATGACATGGAGTTATTCCTGCTCCCCTACTTTGGAAGATGAGTGGGGAGAACGGGAAAAAAATACGACTCGATGAATCCTGAGCTTGGACATCAATGCATGACGGATTGTTTATTTTATTTGTACCTTTCCTCTTCACTAATTGATCCTTTTTTTTCTTTGTTTACACCTTTTACCATGCTGGATGTTCTTGTTGGGCTCGATGCGCTCATTAGGTTGTCATCTTGCCCTACACTTATACCGCCAAGGATACCAAGATCAAAAACAAGGACGGCAAGAGGAGCAGCATTGATAAGGGCAAAGAATCACGAGCCTCACAACTCTCTGCCAAGGACAAGGAAGAGAAGGAGGCAAAGGAGCACAAACGATTCTTGATCATCAAGGTCCAGTATGGTGATTATCTTCCTAGTTGGCTGATCGAACGTAGCCTGGAAGACTTTGTCAGACTGTACGAGTCTTATCATACCCCTATCCCCGAGGCCGCACTCCTGTCAAAGTCGCTCAAGATACCCAAACCACCAGCCGCCATTCGCTCTCGCTTTGGACTGACTGGCAAGTCTATGATGGCCGGAGACCTTGACACACAAGACATGGGAGACCAGGAGACCTCACCCATCGACAACGCCAACGCTTTTGATTCTAAGGCTGCTCCCAAGTTGGCCATGGAGCTTCAGACGTTCCTTCAAGAGATGGTTCGCTACGCCATGCATATGCCCGATGCAGAGCGCATGTGCAAGTTCTTGGAACTGTCAGCCCTGACGCTTACTAATGTTCCTGACGGCGGATACCAGGGAAAGGAAGGCTACCTCAACGTTATCAAGCAGAAACGACTCATGGACGAGGGACCCCTGACGAATGCGATCAAGAAGGTTTATCGCAAGCCTGTATCCAAGTACTTCATTGTCCGTGATTCCTTCATCATTGTCGCCGCCAGTCATAAAAACGTAAGTCGATCTATTTTCATTTCTGTGGCGAATTATCACACTATGGCTCTTTTAGACCTGGATGCTGCTGCGAGATGTAGGTGTAATCAATTGACTAACCAAGACTCGCACTACAAAAAAAAAAAAAACTCAAAAACTTCAATAGACCGAAATTCTGGACGTCATACTGCTGGACTCTTCGTTCAAGGTGACAAAGTCGCCCCGCCACCTTCACGCCCCTCATACCTTCGACATTATCAACGCGGAGCTTAAGTTCCATGTCCGCGCCAAATCGGATCATCGCCGTCGACAGTTTGTGGAGAGTATTCGCAAGATGCCCTCACTTTGGAAGGAGCCCAAGCGATTTCACAGTTTTGCGCCAGTCAGGACTGATGTGAGCGCTCAATGGCTGGTTGACGGACGAGATTACTTCTGGAACGCAAGTAAGGCCCTAGATATGGCCAAGGAGACCATCTACATCTTGGACTGGATGCTCTCGCCCGAGATTTTGCTCCGACGCCACCAACGGGACGGAGTCGACTGGTCGCTGAAGGACATTTTGGGGCGCAAGGCGAACGAGGGCGTCAAGGTTTACATTGTCTTGTACAGTGAGGTCGATGCCGCGATGCATCTTGCCTCACTTAGAGCCAAGAAGCTGCTTCGCGGGCTTTGCCCAGAGAACATTTGGGTGCAGCGTCATGGACCGAACTTGAAGACTGCTTGGTGGGCGCATCATGAGAAACTTATTGTGGTTGACAACATGATTGCTTTCATCGGAGGACTGGATCTGTGCTTTGGTCGATGGGACACCGCAGAGCACACACTGATCGATCTGAAGGAGGAGCGCAGCGAACCTCGTTGGCCAGGACAGGATTATTCCAACCCTCGCATCAAGGATTTCTGCGACCTCTCCAAGCCCGACGTTGATTCGATTGAACGCGCTGAGAACCCTAGAATGCCCTGGCACGATGTGGGACTTCAGATCCTTGGACAGCCATCAAGAGACGTTGCACGTCACTTCATCCAGCGCTGGAACTTTTTGTGCAGGACCAAGCCCAAGCAGAAGAGGATCCCGTTCTTGTTGCCCAAGCCTGATATCCACCTGTCCAAGCTGGAGGAGATGGGTCTGAAGGGAACCTGCGAGGTCCAGATCTTGCGTTCTGTGTCTTCTTGGTCGATGGGTGTCAAAGACCCTGAGTGCAGTATCCTTACTGCCTACCTCGCCGCCATCGAGCGAGCAGAGCACTTTATTTACATCGGTAAGAACTCTTTATGGGTCTGTTGATCTTTTTATTGCACAGCAACAGTTTTTTTTTTTTTTTTTTTGCTGCAGCATACTAACGCTAAGCAATGCCTTTTCTTTGTTACATTGTATAGAGAACCAGTTTTTCATCACATCAACAAATATTAACAAGACCATTGTTCACAATGGCATCGGCCGCGCTCTGACAGACAGGATTATCAAGGCTCACAAGGCGGGAGAAAAGTTTAGGTATGTATAAAGATATGCAATAACTTCTTACGGAGGCAATACGGACTGCATGCATTTATTAACGCCGCCAGATTTATTTTAACTCCGTGGTTTCATTTACCCAGGGTGATTGTCGTTTTGCCTTTGGTGCCTGGATTTGAGGGCGGCATCAACACTCCTGAGGCAACATCCGTGCGCATGGTCATGCTCAGCATCTACGAGACGATCTGTCACGGAAAGAACTCGATCTACGGCCGCTTAGCAACAGCCGGTGTGGCCAAGCCTCACAAGTACATCTCATTCTACGGTCTTCGCAACTGGGCCAAGTTTGGCGAGCAGTTCATCACCGAGCAGGTGTACATCCACGCTAAGATGATGATCGTCGACGACCGCGTTGCCATTATCGGATCAGGTAACGTTTACTCCTACCTTCACCTTGTAGTGAGCTATTTGAAGCTCTGTTTCGCTGTATCTGTGCTCTAACTTCGCTTTCTTTTCTCCTTTATGTCGTCACAGCCAACATTAATGAACGTTCGATGCTTGGTAACCGTGATTCAGAGATTGCGGCAGTGGTGCGAGACAAGGACTATATCGACTCGACCATGAATGGATCTCCTTACAAGGTGTCCCGATTTGCCCACACTCTTCGCATGAACCTTATGACGGAGCATTTGGGACTTTGCTCGGGACACGACCACAACGGAAACCTGTCACCCACTAGCAGCAACCCACCATTCTCGGTTCTCGATTTCGTGGATCCTGTTCACCCTGCCTTCTTTGAGGAAATCTGGAAGCACTATGCACACTCGAACACGCTCATTTTCCGAGAGATGTTTAAGTGTATCCCAGATAACACTGTTAGGACTTGGTCCGACTACACTAAATTCAACGACCAATCGAATGTGGAGGATCCTCGTATGAAGGAGGAGAGGACGTTGAAAGACCGAGCCATGAACAAGATCTTGGGACCTACTCTGGCGGAGCATTTCACAACAGCAGGAGACGATAGTGGCGAAGAAGATGAGGATGAGGACACGCAGCGCCGACCTCTGCGAAAGAACCGCGAGGCGGATCGTGCGGCCAAAAAGGCTCTGCGTGACGACGACTCGGGCGACGACGAGGATCCCGTCAAGGACAGAGCCAGTGACGAACGCATCATTCGACAGGATCCCTCTGCCGAGAGCGGACTCAAATTAAGACAGAGCCGGGAAAAGTCGAGCGAGAAGGATCTTCGGACGGACGAGCGCGTCACTCCCAAGGAGAAGACTCAGGAAAAGGCTGAGGAATTGAACCAGGAGAGGCGTCAAGGAAGCGGCGTCTCTGCAGATTCGGAGAAGAACAGCTCGGTTCGCAGGACTGTCGCCCAGCAGATGGACAACAACACCGACGGCGCTGGAGTGGGTGGTGGCAAGCACGGGAAGCTGGCCAAGGGGTTGTCGGTCGAGAGTCGACTGAACGTCAAGCGAACGGCGAGTGCTCAAGCTGGAGACAACGATGTCAGAATGGCGATGGAGAACGACCTCAGCAAGGTTCAGGGTCATCTCGTCGAATGGCCACTCGACTTTTTACGCGACGAGATTCAGTCACACAACTTTTGCTATCCCAAGGATTACAATCACCCAATCGATCTTTATACTTAAAGCAGATGGGCAGCTGGGTAACGCATTTTTTCTATCTACCCACTGCCTGACTAATGGATACCCCCTTTCTTTCTTAATAAACATTGCGCTTTTAAATACTAGCATGGAAGCAAATAACAGACTTTATTTTTCAAACATTTGGCGTCCAGGATGAGGAGTACTGACAGAAACTGAAAAAGAACGAATTTGGTGGCGTAATTTTCATTCAGCTTTTATTACCAGTGTGTAGCACTTTATGACGATGCAGACTGGGCCTCAACAGCCGTCCGGATCATCTCCTGGACCTCCTGGCACAGACCCACAACATTTGCAGACTTGACAACCTTGCTCTGCACCTTTTCTCTCAGGACGTCAGGTACTCCCAAGATATTCATCAATACCGCTCCAGAATGGCTCTCCTCCATGTAAATAAAGTTGGCCACCGACGCTACCAACCGGTGCAAGATCTCCTCAGAGGCCTCTTTCTCCATCGCTGCCGCAATCGCGCTCAGACACTCCATGTTCCAGTCCTCCTCCAAATCTTCCAAGATATCGCCCCCGAGTGAAGGATGTGTAGTATCCTTTGCCTTGCTCCTCGATTCTGCAACCTTGACGCCGATATCAAAAGCCAACGAGGCAGCAGTTTGACGCTGTTGATCGACTGTTGACAAAAGAGTAGTGACCAGAAGCTGTTTTGTTGATTCGCGTGCCATGGAAGAGAGAACATAGGTGCCCAAGAGTGGGGTGCTGAATGCGTTGCATGCAATCCGGAGAGTCATCAGTGCTGCGGGTTTGGATCCCTCGTTGCCATGTGTTGCGACTGCCTTGAATGTGTTGATCAACGTCTGGTTCCCGTCCTTGGCGTACACCTCTGCGACTCGTGCATGAAGAATGAGCATCCGAAGAATGTCCAACAACGGAAACTGGTTCTCATAAGGCAAGATCGACGCAATCTTGGCTAATCATTGTCAAATATAGAAATTAGTTCTAATTTCCTTGATATGCATTCAACGCAGCCTCAAGTTAATAAACATGCGAAGGTGAGGTACGTACTCAAGAGAGGCTTCCAAGAGGGTCCAAGCTCGCCCATGGTAGGTTCCGGGGTTTGGTTGGCCTTGGCAGTAGCACGCTTCTTGAGCCATGCCTGGATTTTATCCAGTTGTTTAGTGTCGGTCTCAGTAAGACCCTTCTCAGCAGGAAGAAAGGTCTTGAGTTTTGCAAACACAGGGTCAACATTATCAAGTGAGTTGAAAACAATGGGTGTTCCTGAAAGTCCCTTGTACTGGTGAAGCGACAGCAACGCATGTGGGTGAGCTAAAATATAAAGAGGAATTGAAAAGCAATACTGTTAACATCTCTGTAAATAAAGTCCATGCTCGACGCTCTCCTTTCTTAGTGGCAAGCGATGGTACATGCCTGGATGTGCGCTATAGATTAGCAGGTCGATACTACTCCTGAGCTCCGCCTGGTCGGCTCCAGAGAACTGCGAGAACTTTTGCCCACGGAGGAAGAACATGAACGTTGGAGTCGACCGGACCTCATATGCACCTCCGATTGCCTGCGCCATCCCAATATCAACCTTGACACCCTTGATCTGGCTGCCCTTGGAGAGAACTAGCTCGTCGTAGATAGGGGCGATGACACGGCAGGGTGGGCATGTTGCGGATGTAAAGTAAACTACTGTCGCTGTGTTGTTTTGAATCGTGCTCCTGAGTAGGGACAGGTCCGTCATAAATGGCACAGTGGCGCCACCTACTGTTGCCGATGGTGCCGAGAATGAGCTTGTTGGGAGACCAGTACCGAGAGTTGACGCTGGGAGACCGAAAGGTGAAGGGCTGGGAGTGTGTCGACTAGGTCCAAACATGCCTTCGATCATGGGTCGCATTGACTGTCCGAAGGGCGTATTCAAAAAGTCAGCTGGCAGTGATGTGATCCTGTCTGGAATGTTTTTTCCAACCAAGAACTGGCAGACGTCATTTGTGAAGTTGTTGCAATTGTTGTCTAGGTTCATGTATTCGAGAGTACGAGCGTTAGTCGTTGCGAAAATGCCAAGATTTTTTACTGAACCGACGAAAGGAAAATCAATGGCGAAATTATTATTTTGGTGGCGGCGGTTTGGGAAAAACAAAAAGAAGAGTTGACTCACCAAGGAGATGGTAGGCATCAGCAGTGTATGTCTCTCGCATGTTATCCATAAACTCCATGAACACTTCCTGTGGTATCTCAGTCTCGCCCATGTCTACGCGCTCCATAGGTTGTCCATGGGGTGTGGTTCCTGGGATAGCGCTCATGATGCCCTGTCCATAGAAGAATTCCCGTCCAAAGATGACGACCGAGGTGTGATAAATAGCGTCTAATACAAGGAGCAAGATGCAATTGAGTGTTAACATTATCATCAAAGGAGAGACGGATAGGACAAAAGTGATATGCGAGAAACAGGTGCCCAGTGTGGAAGGATGAATGAATATACCGATTTGACGACCGACCAAGCCGAGAGACATGGTCCTAGCCATTCCTTGGGAGAGGTCATAGACGAAGAGGGTGACTCTTTCAGACATGGCGTGTGCGTGATGTGTATAGTTGGGAATGAGAGGGAGGAGAAGGAGGAGAGATTGAAAAGTGACAAAAAGAGAAGCGGGGAGAGGGTTGAAGTAGAAGAAGAAGAAGAAAAAAAAAAGAAGTGCAGCCTTAAGAATAGCGTTTATCGGAGAGAACGTTTCTTCTTACGCAACACAGACAGGGGCACACACGCGTCAGAGTCCAAGAAAGGGGAGTTCCACCTTCGATCAACTTTCGCCCACTGCTCAACACATCTCGCATGTGATGCGAAGCTTGTGCGACCAAAGAATCTTCCTTAGGTCCAAGTTTGAACTGCAATCCTTCACCTTCCGCTTTATCCCTTTTCTTCGCTTCCACTTCTTCCCTCTCTCTTTTCACTCCAACTTCACGAAATGGTCACCACAGCAACACAGACAGCAACAAAGCCCCTCCCCCTCACAGACGAGCTCCGTCAAAAGACAAAAGGCCTCCACGGCAAAACAGACCGTCTCGTTAGCCTAGGCCTCTTTGCTGTCCTCGATTACCAGGCATGTATCCTTACACAGGCAAAAACACACACGCCGCTTTTTTTTTTCTCTCTCTCTTTGTGTTCACCAAAACCATCAGTGAAAAAACACATATCTAATCCGTTGGTCAAACACGTTTCTTTTCAAATAGATCTACCGCCAGATCCTCCTAGGTTTTTACTACGTCTTCAAAACCTTTGAAGAAGAATACGACCGACATCTCAAAATATCCACCATCGACAGTCAAAAGCAGAAATGGCCAGCTCACCCATGGGTCGAACATACTTACTCACCCGACCTCAGGAGAACAGAGGCCTTTGAAGCCGACCTGGCGTACTTTTATGGACCCGATTGGAAGGACCATGTTCAACCCTCCAAGCAAGTCCAGGAATACATGGTATCCAGGCAGAAGTGTTTGTTGTGTTTTGTTGTCGTATTTGAGAAGGGAGAATAATTGTCGTTGGTGGTGTGGGCGTGGGCGTGGGCGTGGGCGAGAGTGTTTGTTTATTTTTTCGCACGGGGAGAGTTAAGTGGACTGGGCGCGTGCATCATGATCCCAGTCCATTACGCCCAAATGACTTCTCGCCCTCTTTACTTTAACATCACAACCCCTTGCTTGACTCTCATACCCTCTTTTCCCTTTATTATCACTTCCACCCCTCATAGGATCACATCAGGGACATCGCCAAGCGCCAGCCTGAGAAACTAATCGCCTACCCAGCAACCCTCTACTTAGGCCTCTTCTTCGGCGGCCAGATCACCCGTTCAAAAATCATCAAATCCACACATTTTTTCCCTTCCCCACCTGCCAAGAAACTCGGCGGAGAAAACGATGATGGTATTGCCATCTTTACTTTCCGCGACACCACCACCTCCACTACAGGATCAGGAACAACAGGAGCAGAAGGAAGCAAAGGAAAGAAAATGGATCCGAACAAGGTGAAATCCACACTCAAGGACCGACTCAACTCCATCCCAGAGATGAACCTCGCTGAAGGTGTCCCCGAGACCAAGCTGACGACGGAAGGTCGTGAGGCGATTGCGGAGGAGGCAAGAGAGATTTTTGTTAGGAACATGGATTTGATGACAAGCGTTGAGGGTGTTTCGAGAGTCTGGACTCGTTGGATTTTCCAGTTTGTGATTTTTGTTGCTGTCGGGTTGGCGCTCTTCCAGATCCTTTTCAGAAGTAGTACCATTCCTTCTGAGCCATTAGTTATTTGAAACCCTGTTCGAGCAATGAATGGGTAATAAAATGCATTTGTGAAATGAATGGTGTGTAAAGGTCTATGAGCTAAGATGCCTAAATCTATCGGCGCTTCATAATGTAGTAGATGATGAGGGGCAAAAGGGTAGCCCAGAAGGACTTGCGGGCAAAAGGACGCATGGCGAGGCTGTTCTTCTTATGTCTCTCGTTTGACTGACGATCAACACGTTGTTGACTATTGCTCGCCTTCTGGGTATGTTGTTCAGCCGCCAGCTTATTCCTCAAGGGCTTGGTTGTAGCGCCACCTTGGTCGATATGCTCCAAAGACTTGACATCCCGAACAATGTGGCTCTCAGGGTTGCCGTTGTTACCATCCTGCTGCTGCTTCTTGTCCTCAAGAGTCGACACATCAGCGGCAACCTTAGGCTTGTTTGAAGGAGTACGAGAGACAGGCCTGCGGTCAGCCTCAAACATGGCAATACAGAACTCAGCCAAGGGCCTGGTGCACCATCTCTTTTGGCTAAAGAATCCCTCAAACCAGCCCAAATGACCTCCACGTGCAGTCGTCGCCAACAGTCCAAAGGGGTTGTTCTTGATCTCATCCCGAGGCAAGCATTCCGCGGCGGCAATAGGATCATCCAGAGCGTTCAAACAAAGGAAGGGGCGCTTGATGTCGAGGATACGTTGAGATGAAGAGGCCATGCGGTAGTACTCGTTGACTGTCCTGTACTTGAAGACTCGGCGGGTAACGGCATCGTCAAAGTCGCGAATGGACTTTCCACGACGGACAAGATCGACATCCACGACTCCCGAGTTCTCGAACCACTTGGTGTGCTTCATGAAGATCCTTCTCAAGTTTCCGCCCATAGCAGGCGAATAGACCTTGCTTCCTAGCCATCCGCGTTCAATTGCCAAACAAGTTCTATACGTTGTAAAAAAAGTAACCAAGATTAAGGTGAGATATTAAGTCTGTTTTTTCAACTAAAAAAAAAAAATGAACAAGGTGCATTGAGAGAACTTACCCCATGAGGTCAAAGGGGTTGCCAACAGACATGGCACCCAAGAGCTCGCATTGATCACCCTCCTCGCCCATGTAGTTCATCAAAATGTTGGCACCCAAACTGAAACCGACACTCATCAACTTGGACTCGGGCAAGGTCTTGCGGATATGCTTAACGACCATACGAAGATCATCAGTCCAGGATCCACAGTACAGCTGGGCAGAGGTTAACTCGGTGTTGGCACAGGCACGGGCATTGAAAACAACACAGCGGTAACCGTGATCCTTGGTCATGGTCTCGACCAATGCGCGGATGTAAGACTCGTGGCTTCCACCTGTAAGTCCGTGAAGGAGGACGAGTGTAGGAGTGTCATCAGCAGGCATGGTCTTGACCGAGGGGGCCCAATCCACCGAGACAGTTCCGCCATCTGGAGTTGAAAGCAGTTCACTAAATAGACCAGAAAGAAGAAAGTAAAAAAAGAAGATGATAAGGATGAATGTTCGGCAATGATGGACATGAGAGAAAGCAGGCTTTTGGGGTGTGTGTATGCCTTTCATTTGGGGAAGACAGCGCTTTGTGAGACCATTGGCTCGATCGGACAGAAGATATCATCAAAGTTGTCTCTTCGGCGACTGTTTCCCCGGAACCCCGTTCGAAAGAAATTCAAAAAAAAACGGAACGCAAATATATTCATATGGCCAACTCAGAACAAAAAAACCACAATTATGCTTCGATGACAAGCTATTCCTGTTTTTCTGTTTGCTGGCCGTCAAATTGTCCAAGTATCCGAGGAATCCCCACCCTGTCTTATTTCACCAAATTTTCTTACCGTTCATAAGGAATCTTGTAGACGCTGTTAAAGTCACGGTAGGCAGCATAGGCAGTCTGAAGATGTCCACTGGTCATCCACATCGTGGGCTTGAATGTAGCTCCTCTAGCAGGGTCCGAGAGCGAGGGGCATTTCTTGAGGATGTAGTCAATCAGGTTCTCGGTCTGTTCCTTGCCTGTCCGTTGGTTGAAGAGGCGGATCGAGGTTGGGTCGTCGTTGTAGGTCAGGACGACGGGCGAATTGGAGTAGTGGCGGAAGAGCGAGAAAAGAAGGAAGGGCAGGAGGATCAAAAAGGGTAAGACCAATGATCCGTCGTTCTGGTCCAAGACTGCCAGGAGGCGAAGAGGTCCAGCAGCGTTGGTGGTATTGAAAAAGTTCCAGGAGGGTTGTTGATGTCCCATCAGGATCTGTGAGACTGTCTCCATGTCCATGGCGGTCTATTGTTGGTTCGTTATTGTTGTTTTAGTGTGATGAGAAAGGAGAGAGGGGGGGGGAGTGTGATGTAGAGTAAAGAGTGAAGTGATCACAAGAGCAATGAATAGATCAAAGGAATTGAAAAACAGAAAGGAGAGTTGTGAATGACAAAGCGAGAGAAAGAAAGATAGGAGAGGAAAAAAAAAAAGCGCTCATTTTTTATTACTTTTAGAAGTGGCTCTGAACGGCACATGGAGAATTTGATCGATCCAGTCAGAATCTACATCGCCGCACGGGGCACGGGTATCTTGACAAGCAATACATCCCGCACAGCCTGGATATCCTCAAGGGTCATATCCAGCTCATTTACCAAAAAGTCCGTAATCGTCCCATACTTGGCATGGAACTCCTCCAAGAACCTCAGCATATACTCCTCACTATTAGGATAGGAAGTGGAAACGTAAGTCGACGAGCTTAAATATATAACCGAAAATGAACGAAAACAGAGAGAATGACCTACTTGGTGGAGAGAACACCACGGACTTGGGCATCAGAGGACTCTCCTCCGATGGCACTCTTCAAGAATTCGACATCTTCTTCCTTGACTATTCCATCACAAAGCAGGAAAAGGCATCGATCATTAGAAGTTATGCTACAATCAGGAAATCAAATAAACTCTTAAAGTAGCATGAAATATGCCATATGATAAACTTACTGGCCATGCAGCGGCGAGTCAACTCGTACTCCCATGCGATCTGCTCTTCGTCGACTCCACAGATCATTTGCAAAAGGGCGCAGGTAACTCCGGTCCGATCCTTGCCAGCTGTGCAGTGAACAATGAAGGGGGTCTTCTTCTTGACGATATGCTCCAAAATAGGAGGGAAGAAGTTGCGAATGTTGGGCATCATCGACATGTAGGCCTGAGCAAAGCCTTCGGTGCCTCCAAGATACATTTTGAAGCGCACTGCAATCTGTGCTGGCGAATAGTCGACCTCTGCGAATACGGGAGTATGGTGGCGCTTGATCTTTTCTCCTTCACTAAACGAAGAAAGGAGATTGCGTGTTCGAGCTAATTAATATGAAGATCCATGACTAGACTCATACGCTTCCTGTTGGTTCCTTGGCTCTTTGACTCGTTGATACTTACAAGGTTCCGCGACGTTCGGTCTCCGAGTTGGAGCGAAGATCAAAGACGTCGGTAATGTTGAGTGCTTCTAGGACTCTGATGCCCTCAGGCGTGGGTTTAGAGATGCTATGTATCAAAATCAACATACGATCAGTTTTTGTCTTCTAAATACGTCAAGAAACAATCAGGCGCCACCATTTTTTTCAGACACACTTACTCAGCACAGCGGTAAATAATGCCAGGACGAAGGTAGCTGACGGTGCCATCGGTCTGCGAGGGAATCCAGATATCGCCAATGGTTCTAAAGTTCAAGACGCCACCGACAGCATGAACCCAGGTCTTCCAGTTGGGAAGGATGCGGCGGGTCCAGTCTGCCTTGCGTCCCTCTGCTGAAAAGTAGTCTCCAATGATCTGGCTGAGGTCGTTGTAGTGCTTGCGGTAGTTGTGATCCGCATTGGTAACGATCCGCATAGCCGTCCTTGCGTGCGACAAATGGCTCTGCAAAGTAGCAATATCCTTGACAGGCACAACCTAGAGTAAATATGAAAATGAAGCGATCTTTAGAATGTAACAATTAAGTTTTGCATTTGGCGTTACAGGTAGCGCATGCGGTGCCATGACCTACATCGTCATTTGATCCGTGGATCAAAAGGACATTCGTCATCGAGGGAATATGGGCGACTATGAAACAGCAAAGAGCGAGACATCCGGTTATTTAGCATGTCTATGAATGAAAGCCAGGCACTGCAGAATTAAGTGTGACACCACACAAAAACAAATATATCCTTACCTGCAGCGGTGTCAAAGTTCAAAAAGTCGTCAAAGTGTTGCCGGGTGACGCGAAGAGTGATGTCCTTACCACCTGTGCGAGCTTGCCAGTCAAAGTGGCCCTACATAACATGCAGTCAGGATATCAGCAATTATAGCGGAAAGACGTGTTTCTTGCAGACAAGCAAATACAGACAATTGCCTACGTGACGCAGAAACACCTTTACCTGCTTCTCCAACAATTCCAAAACTTCTGGTCCGTGCTTGCGCTTGACATCGGACATGTCAAAACGGGAGCTGATGCTGACAATGTAAGGGATCATAGGGACATGGTGTGAGGTAGCGGCATAGTTTAAGCACGAGATGGCCCCTGAAACAGATCGAACCGATGTAAACAAAAGAAAACAGGGAAAAAGTGGACATGAGAGATCAAATGAGATTGGGGTATGTCACAAAATCCTGTAGAAAATAGGATCGTTCTGCAGCAAAACAAGGAGATATGCCTTACCTCGAGAATGTCCAATCAAGGCATAGATGTAGTACCCCTGGTGCTCAAAGTGAGCAATGACGGCGTCAATGTCCGCCTTGTCATCGCTCCAGTTGGAGTAACCCATATGACCCTCACTGTCGCCATTACCGCTGTTGTTGTTGAAAGAGAAAGAAGAAATGAGAGTGAGTTTGTGGGGATATGGAAATGATTGATTGAGGCGCTAAGTTCAAATATGACATGACCAACAGGTGGAGGGCGGCGACTGGCGCACAAGACCGACGATTGAATCCTGTTCAATTGAAATCGGCAACCTTACCGGAAATCGAACCGGAAGGTGTCCATATGAGGGGCAAGGACATTAGCAATGCTGGGCTGAAAGAGATAGTTCTTGTGGCCTATGGGGAAGACGCAGAGAAAGACCCGGTTGATCCGTAGTTGAAGAATAGAGGGACGACAGGGTAAAAGAAAAGCAGGGTTAATCGAATGAGCGAGGGTTTCTCAAAGTATTCATTGTCTGGTCCAGTCTGAACTGGTGGCATCCTTTTAGTCCTTACCGAGGACACCATGGCAGATAATAGCAAGTCGACGAGAGGGGTGATTGGTCGACTGAAGGACACCGGCGAGGTTGAGGTTGGCTCCTGGGACGGCAATCTTGAGGTTGGTGAGCGACCCGATGGTGACTGGTGTCGGAGTGGCCTGACCGTTAGTGCTGGCTTTGGCTGCCATGAGCAAAAAAAGGAATGTAAATGTGAAAAGAGGAAGGAATGGGAATGTGAGGAGGTAGTTGGGCTGGGTATGCGTTGTTCACCAAGGGAGACAGGGAAGGATGAACAAAGTCAATGGAAGGGGAGGATGTAGTAGGGAAGAAAAGAAGAGAAGAAAAGAAAAAAAGAGAAGAAAAGGAGGTCGAGAAAGTCGATCGCTCACTTTGTGCAGGTGTGAGTGTGAGAGTGTGCCCTGCAACCTTTTTCTGTCCATTCACACAACCAGACAAGTCAATCCCCTTCGGCTGTTTCCCAGCCGAGAAAGAGAGAACTCAAAATTCAGGTCTACCCCTGTCCATGATCGTCCCTTGTAAGTGGCTTTGTTCCAACCATCACACTGCAGATTTTACTCGTTCGTTTCGCTGACAATCTTTTGCCCCTTTCCCACCATCGTCAGTTCAACACCCATTGGCGTTATCATCTCAGTTAGCATGAACAGCGACCAGATACGGTACTTTGACTCCACACCTGCCACCCAGTTCAACCTCAAGGATTGGGCAAATATAGCAGACTCACTCGACCCCGCTACACTCGACCGACTATGGACATCCCAGGCACTCCGTCGTCTAAAGAACTCTGAACGTGAGGCTGACCGCGCCGCATACAATCGACTCTCTCGCGTCAAACAGCCTGAGCGACTCGAGATATTCAGCATCGTCGTAGCCGATGTAGGCTTACTTACTTTTATTCTTTTTTTCTTTTGCATTACTTCCAAATCCAAATGAAAGCAATATTAACCATATCAAATGCATGTACCATTAGCGCAGGTTGAAGGCGAGTTTGAGGCCATTGGTCACAGAGGACAAGATCAATGTGGCGCTGCAACAGTCAAAGGATCTCGCCAGTGAAACCAGAAAGGCAAAACAAGGCAGACGATCGCTGAAATCTCCAGTAACGTCAAAGACAGGAACATCAGAGTCATCACCGGGCTCCATGGAAGAGCAAGCGACACATGTTCGGTACCCAGGGTCACCAACACCAATATTGTCAACACAGATACCCGACGCACTATCAGCTTTCAGCCACGACTCTGACAGCATCGAGTTCTTTCAAGAATCACCGCCGCCACCGAGTTCTCCAACTGGTACCGACGACAATACTCAGCCTAGCTCAACTCTGTCCATTGCGGGTCATTTTGCACTGCTCAACCAACGAACTCAATGGACCAACATCCTCCTAAGATTTAAGGAATATCGTCAAGGCCAAAATTGGACTCTAGATCTGTCCCCCGATGGTATCATGGATCTTACCCTTGGTTCACGTTTCACCGCGACATTGGACGGCCAGGATCTATTGACAGTCCTGGAGGACCAGCCTGTGCTGACGGAGGAATTTAAGGAGTTGACTGAACTAGACGAGCTGCTGGGCGAGGACTACTCATTTGAGGCGATCAGTGAAAGGATATTCAACACACCGTTGAACACGCCTGTCCGGCGATTTGTCTACGGCATTGTTCACGCATAGTAAGCGCTTGTATAGTATCAGTTGGTGAACGAGAAGGTTACTTAAGAAGTAGGGGCACGCAGTACTAATGCTTGATATTTAATTATGCCTGACAGTTCTAGATACTTTCCCAGAAAAACAGTCATACCCGCGTTGGAAGAGAAGCAGGGGATGTTTGCCATCCTTTGCCCATTCATCCAAGGAGCACTGGATGTTTACCACATCGAAACCTTCATGAGCGAGATCGCTATCACAGCGTCAGGAGAACGCAAGAACGCAGATAAGGACTATGGCGAGCGGATGGAAAAGAGCCGTCGGGCAGACATGATTGCGATCGATTCAGAAGATAACCAAATCTTCCTCTCCGAATGCTCCTCGATCTACGAAAAGGATAAACGCAAGTTTGCAGAGGACAAATGGAAGCTCGGCCGGGCGCTCAAGGACAGTTGGGATAGTACCGTTCGTAGAGTTGTGCAGTCCTACCACCCTCACCAGGATCTGGCGACGTTTGGTATCCAGTTCTTCTCTCATCGGCTTGTCTTTTACAAGATGGATTTCCGTGGGGAATATCGGCTCTGGCAGGTGGACTCGTGCGATATTCCATTGCAGATGAATACGGGATTTGAGAAAAAATTCCGGGCCAGTTGTAGGAACTCGCTCTGTTTTGCACATATGGTGGCGGAGGAGGTTCGAGTGCGGGGGGCGCTTCCGTTTTTGAGTATGAAAGAGAAGATAATCCTTGGACGCGCAGCTCAGCGCATCAAGCCCACGACAGATAGTCCGCCCTTCAAAAAAGCGCACTGAATAAAATACCGCACCAATTGTTTAACGTAAGACGCTGTCCTCTATTATTTTTGATTACTGATGCTGCCTTTGTCGGCATGTTCCGCCATAGTTCAATTGTTCTATGGTCGCGTTCTGTGGGAGCTGTTTGATGTTATTCCTAGTTTGGATCGATTTGGCTCACAAAAACATACAAACAAGAAGAGAGGTCAGTACATGTCAAGAATTGCTTCATTTTCATAACGCCAACGACAAAGAAGCCCCTAACACCCATTGGAAACGACTGAGAGAATGAGAGCGCAGATTTAAGCCAAAAGTGCAAAAGACACTATCGGAACACCACCTCCCATCACCACAGGAAAGCTCTCTTGTCATGAACGAGAGTCCCATGGCTACGAGCAAAGAAGACTTCTTCGTCAAGGAACGTGGCTCGACTACCACGGCGGCATTAGACCGTGTGGATTACCCATTCTCTTTAGAGCTGAAACTACCCCCATCAACACTTGACCGGGCGACGCATAAGGCGCTCCTGTTGTTTCAATTGGGTAAACAGAAAACAATGCAGGCGTATGCTTGCATGGACAGTGAATAAGCGCGCGGATTTAAGCCGAAAGATATTAATACTATCGGACACCTCCTTCCATCATTCATGGGCATTTTTTGTCACTTGACAAAAGTTATCCCTATGGAACAAGGCTCGACTACCACAGCAGCATAAGACCGTGTGGATTGCTTTTCACAGAGTCGTGTTCTCGCAGCGATTGGGAGGGTACACCGAAGTCATTCCGATTTCCATGTTGAAGTGAGTGTAATTGTTATTGTTGTTGTTGGATAAGTTCCTCCTATTCTCATGAGAATGACGTTGTATACTTGAGAACCGAAAGGCACTTACTCTGCGGGTCGATGGATGTTCCTTTGTCTTGGAAAGTGAGTAGTTACTGTGGATGAGTGTATTGATAAATGATGAACACGCACAGGAAAGACAAGAAACTTACTCAATGGCAAAATGTTAAGGGGTCTTGTAAGTGGCCCTCCTGTTCTCCGACGAAAACGTTGCCATGCGATGTTTGTCGATCGATTCCTTTTGTGGAGACAAATCGCACCAAAAGCAAAAAATCGCGCCTGCTGGGATGAATTGACGTCCAGAATAGCAATTTCCACACTAACATGCCATCATCATCACAGTAGAGATAGATAGCTTTAGAAGGCAAGTGCTAAAGGACAGGTTCGATCCCCGCACCCAGGGTTCCTTGCTGATTGATGGCCGTCTGGCCCCCCTCCCTCCCGGTTGGCTGTTTTTGCTGTACTGTACGTACCTGGGTCCTGACTGGGAGCCGTATGTTCTCATTTTGTTTCTTTCTTTTCCTTCGGAATTATTCCACGGAAGTAAGTGGGTCACAACTCAATCTTTCATCCTCCCAAGTTAAGAAGTGGCTGAACAAACAAGCGGTCTGTTCCCTGGAAGGAAACGCCGTTTTTTTTTAAACATAAAAAGAAACTCTTCCCACGGCACTTCTCTTGTTCCTTCTTCCACTTTCTCCTCACCTTCACCCCCCTCCTCAACCCCATCGTTCTCATCCTTCCTATATACAGTAAGCCAACCGTCAACAACTTCCTCCTCTTTGCTGCATCACCGTCCTTCTCCTTCCCATTAATTTACTCATTCTTGTACCTTGCCCTCTCTTACTTACGTTGTAGTCATGACTGTCACCAAGTACCCCGCTAAGCAGCACTGGGCCAAGGTCGCCAAGAATCTCGGACTTACCGAGGGCCTCGTCTACTTGAAGGGTGATGTTCTCAAGGAGAGACACGATACCGACGTCGTAAGCTACTCATTGTATTTAATTGCTGTAATATGCTGCAAGTACTTAACACCAACTTTGAACAACCAATTGACTCCTACTTTCATTCCCTCATTGCATAATAGGAACTCACTTTCAGACAAGAGTCCAACTTCTACTACTTGACTGGATTTGCCGAGCACGACGCCCATGTCCTCTACGACTTGAAGACCCAGCAGATGACCCTGTTGCCCTACAAGCTCCCCGAGGATCACATTGTCTGGATGGGCATGCCCCCTACCCAGTCCCAGCTCGCCACCAAATTCGAGTTCGACAACATCCGCTGGTCAACTGAGCTCACCGCCGTCATCAACGAGTCTGGCGCCTCCACCCTCTATGTTCTCCGTCAGGAGGATGCTCCCAAGGGCATCAGCTTGACCATCGATGCTGAGCACCTCAAAGATGCCATCATCACCGCTCGCATGTACAAGTCCGCCTACGAGATTGAGGCCATGCGCAAGATCAACCACATCTCCTCCAATGCCCACGTCGCCTTAATGAAGGCCGCTAAGAAGTCCCACTCCGAGATTGAGCTCGACGCCCTCTTCAGATACGAGACTGCCCGCTTCGGCGCCCGCGCTCAGGCCTACGAGCCCATCGTCGGTGTCGGCTCCAACGCTGCCACTCTTCACTACGGACGCAATTCTGCCTCTTTCAACGGAAACCATGACCAGTTGTGTTTGGTCGATGCTGGTGCCGAGCAGGGTTGCTACGCTTCGGACATCACTCGTACCTTCCCTTTGAACGGAAAGTACGCTGGTGACGCCAAGACAGTCTACGAGATTGTCCTTCAGATGCAAAAAGCCGTCATTGCTGCCTTGAAGCCCGGTGTCCAGTGGGAGGATATGCACAGACTCGCTGCCAAAATTGCTGTCGAGGGTCTCCAGAAGGCTGGCGTCATCAAGTCTGAGTACTCAATCGAGGAGTTGCTCGAAAAGCACGTTGATGGCGTCTTCTTCCCCCACGGTCTCGGCCACATGATCGGATTGGATGTCCACGATGTCGGAGGATACCCTAAGGGCGTTGCCCGCATCCAAGCCCCTGGTCTCCAGTACTTGCGCATGCGTCGTGAGCTCGAGCCCGGCTTTGTTGTCACTGTCGAGCCCGGCGTGTACTTTGTCGAGTTCATCCTCAACGAGGCCAAGAACAACGCCGAGATCTCCAAGTACATGGACTGGGCTGTTGTTGACCGCTTCGCCAAGGTCGGCGGTGTCCGTATCGAGGACTGCATCGTCATTACTGAGACCGGTATTGATAACTTGACCATCGCCCCCAAGGAGATCGCTGAGATCGAGGCCCTTATGGCCTAAACGGAGCACCTTTAAGTGTCCCTTGTATAATAAATATGATATCCAACAAGCCACCCGCAGCAATATATTTTTTTTTCCACTGTTGATTTTTGCCATTCCTCGCATTCGCTCTCTACTCCATTGCACTCCCGACGCACCCAATGCCATGCCATCTGTGCCCGAAGAATGCCTCTGGCTGATCGTCTCATACCTTCGCCATGAAAGGGCCACGCTCCACGCTCTGCTCTTGACCAACTCAACTTTCTTTCGCATCGCCGTCTCCTTCCTCTACTCCAGTCCCTTTCGTATCCTTGATGAAGAACCCAACTATCACTGGAATGTGATCGAAAAAACAAGGCGCTATGACGTTCTGCTCCACCTCCTCATCCAATCCTCTCACCTACTATCCCACATTGACGAGAATGGACACAGAGTCATGGATTTGCCACGATACGGACCTGAGGTCACTCCACTGCCGTCACCCTCAACCATCGACTACCTCTCCTACTACACCGACATGTTCCACGACCCGATGTTGCACCAGACATTCATGACACTCTTTCCAACCATCCCCAACTGCTACCAAACCGATGTGGTCTGGTACCGGTCCATGGTCGAGACTCGGAACAGGATCGAGTATGCCATGATGGATCGTCTCTTGCCTCAGGTCACCTCGTTGACGGTCGCCATGCCTATCCAGGTCCCGCGGATCAGGATCGGATACATGTCCAACCTGCGTCGCCTAGAAGTGATTGGAACGGACCTCTGTTGGTTGACCGAGGACGATCTACAAGCTGCTGAGGTGCTGCCCATGAACAGGACGACACGCGGGTCCATGGGATACAAAATCACTCGACTTGACAGGATGCTGATGTTTATTTGGGATCATCAACGGATCTTTGGAACTCTCAGGGAACTCCAAATCGAGAACAAGCCTGTCGTGCTAGACAATCAGCCGAGTGGACGCTTGATCGAACTGGTGGAGGCAATGGGAGAACGTCTTGAGGTGTTAGAGGCTCGTCATTGGCCGGATGCTATTTTGTTTTTGGACAGGATACCGACTCGACATCTCCGGCGGCTACTGCTTCACTTGAACAAGGAACCAGGGCCCATCTTTGCCGCTCGAGAGAATATGGCGACGTTTCTTGGTCAGTGCCCGGATCTGCAAGAGTTCAGCATGTACATGGACGAGCAGGGTCTATTGGCAGCCTGGAGACCTCAATACCAAAAGAACTCACAGCAGCAACCATCGACGTCCAACTACGACTTGCAAGGAAGGCAGATTCTCACGATGAGTCCGATCAAGAGGATCAGCATTGCAGGATTGGCCCCGAATGTCATTGCAGTGATCAACGAGGCGGTTGATCTGTTCGCGGCGAGTTTGGAAATAATATCAGTAAGGACATGGTTCAGCGGCAAGCCTGTCGCAGTACCCTTGGCATGGCCGAGTAGAATCCTTGGTAGACTGACCGAACTGGACTTGGAGGGAGAAGTCGCATGGACGTTTGACTATGGGTCCTTGATGAACTGCCCTCGACTGTGTCGAATGCGCCTGGGTTTCACCGGGCCAAAGCCCAAACGGCAACCTGTGATCCGTTACTTGGCCCGACTGGCTACTCTGCAGGATTTGGAGTTGGTGGGCAATTGGCAAACACTTGTAATTCAAGGCTGGCCCAAAGTTGTCGCCGAGATGTATCATCTGGAGCGGCTGGAGCTGATTGGATGTGAGGGCATTACCTCGGATCAGCTCTTTGCGATGGTCCGTGACATTATTGATCAGAGTCACTCCTGGCGACTGAGGGAGCAAGGGAACGGAGGGTCATCCAGGAGTCATGAGGTAGTGCAAGAATTTCTATCATCACCGTCAACCCCTACTTCCATGACGACAACAGCGGCAGCACAAGATTTATTCTACAGGATGTGTCGACTGCGATGGGTCATTGCAAACAGGCGACTGGAGGATGGACTTTATCGACACTGGTCTGAGTTGAAGCAGACGCACAGTGGGCCAGAAGGGTCACCATATATGAGGATGTCCTTGGACCGGGTCCGATTCAGCTGGGTCACCACCGCACGCCCTTCACGTTGAAAGAAAGAAAAAACACTAGTGTTTCAGAAGAATAAAAGTTAAAAAAAAAATACATGCCATGCGTCCAAAGGATCAATAAGTCACATGATTGACCCAACAGAATTAGCCCAAAGTTCACGTGGACAATAGACATTTTCAGCGATGATGATGGTAACAACCTACGCGCAGTCCGGCGGTCCTTCGAGGGCAGTGTTCTCTTGTTCTGGTGTACTTTTTCTTCTGTCGCATTCAATCGTTTCTTTTTCTTTGTCATATACATTCTTTTCTCTTCTCTTGTCTTCTCTTCCCTTCTCTTTTCTTGTCTCTTCTCTTATACACACTTACGTCCTCACTTTTTTTTCTTCTTTTTTCATCAGTCAACCCCTTTTTTCACATTCATCCTACATCGCACTTTGCAACACCACACTCACACACATAACTACATACCAACCAATATCCCATCCCAGAAAGTTAAAAAAAAAAAAGAAGACTTCTTGTTGACACTCCCTTATCCACATCGTTTACCTTGGACACAACCCCCCGTGTGTGCTGACTTTTATCAGTCGCCTCGCTCTCCTTTTTCTTCTCTCTCACGCCCACTTTCTCCACTTCTTCGTCAAGTCAGTATGGCCGACCAACAACAGTTGCAACAAGGCCAAACCGGGGTTCGGGCTGAGCCCGTCTTTATCAGGTCAGTCACAAAAAGGCTCACTCCTCTCATACTAAAAGAGACTTGTGACTCTCACCATCATGTAATAATACCCTTCAATTCGTCTGACTGGAGAAAAGCTTGAACACTACCACTATAGGGATCCTTCCGCACTCGAGTCCCTGTCCTCGGTCCTGACAGGAGTCTCTTCTTACGTCGCCAACACCCTCCCAACATCCTTCTCAATGCCGACACGTGGATTCACCTCACCCTCGAGCACAGCCTTCCCAGGAAACCCCTCGAGTCCTTACTATTACCCAGCAGCACAGGGCTCCTCCAACCCTCTTCTTGGCGGCAACCAGGACAGTGTCTGTGTTCTCACCAACGGCGACGTAGTCGTCTTTTCTGCGTTTGACTGGATCGATGCAGGACCCATGGCCAAGAGCAGGACATCTCGGTATGCGCTCATGACTCACACTGTCAGGATGAGAGAGGGAAGGAGAAAAAGAGATAACGAGAGCAAGAAAGGGGAAAAAGTGAGAGATGAGCGAGAGTATTGCGTGCCTGTTTGAGTTATCTGTATATACGTGTTGAATGAAAAGGGAGGGCCTGTGTGTGTGAGAAAAAAGAGAAATGAGAAAAGAATGCGATATCGTCATAACCGCCGATTCAACAGGGCAGGAGTACAGCACAGTATATACGATCTGGGCCACTCAACACGGTCTTCTTTCTTTCTCTCGCTCTCTCTCTCCTTGGCGTGTCTCCTTGACAATTTCTTTTTGTATTTTAACTTGTTTTAAAATAGACGGTTTTGTCTCCTGCTCGGGTACGCAGATGGCATGCAAATCTGGGACATCACCCATCCGGACAATATTCACGAGATCTTTTCGGCCCGTGACCCAGACAACGAAGTGTCATTACTCAAGGTAAGCCGGAATACGAACCAGCTGTGAGAGCTCAAGGAACAGAAAAAGTATGCGTGTAGAGAGAGGGAGCTATGTTAGCGCAGATCTGGACAAAGGAATCCAATAACCACACATCTCCATCCTATCACTGCGATCTTCAGCCTCTCAATGACGCCCCTCAAATGAGCCAATATACAGTCTGTCTCTGTCCACGGAATAACGGATTATCATTGTCAGGATCACAGCATTAAACCCCCCATCAGGATTCAGTGGACAGTTTCCAGTGGACCACGAAGAATGACGATACTTCTTGGCGTTCGCCCAAGCTTTTTTTTTTATATACCTACGCCCACCGTCCTTCTTGTTGTTCCTTTTTGGTCTTTTTTCCACCGTCCGGCTTGCGTTGTGCTTTTGGAAATTTTTCCCCATGATGGGTGAGAATGAACTGCGGTAGCTTTTGAGCGTACCAGGCTTAACCGCGTGACTCCCTCATTCCACCCCCCCTCTTTTGGTCCATGTTCAACAGGTCCTTCCATCGCCGCGGGTGCCTGCTGGAAAGGTCGATCAGTTCGAGCAGTATAGGCCACTCTTGGCTGTCATGTATGCATCCCTTGTTTCGCTCGCATTTTTCCTTTGACTGGCTTTGAAAAAGGAAGGAGGTCTGCAAGAGCGTATGTGTGTGGATTAAAGGGACGGATGCTAATTGTGTCACTCCTTTCCCATGTGTTTGTCGCTTTTAGATCAAATAAAAGGACTGACGATGGCCGCACGTCTCATAAGAAACTGGAGATATACTCACTCGCGACTCACCAGGTGGTCAAGATCCCCGACTTTGGAGAAGGGCCAGACTACGATATTTCGGCACTGGACGTCAACGAACGTGAGCTTGTCGTGGTATGTTATCGAACGCTGTCTGGAGGCTGAGCCGAACCAACTATGCATTTCTCCCAATACAACTTGATCTCTAACTATCATTCATCATTCATCGCTTAATTATGATAATGCAATAGACCATGATTGCACCAGGAGAAGGAACTCGTCTGTTTATGTTGAATCAGTTGACACTACAGCCTATGCACGCAAAGCCACTGGCTCTCAACGACGTAGCGTACCCAGGAGTACTCGCTCTTGGCACAAGATTGCTTGCCTATGTGACAACAAGTGAATCACCCAACGACAGTTCCGACACCAAGCATGGTGAGGAGTCAGATGGCGGTGGAGGTTATCAGGATTTGGCCAAAGGCGTCGCCAAAGAAGTTTTTGGAGGGGTGAAAATGCTCGGTAAGTCTTTCGAAGAAGCTTTGTTTATTGAATCTTTGTTTACGTGAGTTCTCGACTAACTACTGTGAGGCTTACTCTACTGATGTATAGGTGGCTTCGCACATCAGACGTTTTCGTCATATTGGTCTGGAGCGTCTGGAGCAAACACAACTGCATCGACCTCTCCTCCGGTTCAATCCGGATTTAACAGATCGCCTTACAGACATACCAGGAGGGCTTCAGCATCCGCTGACCATGACCGGACGTCGACTCATCCCCCACACAGACGTAGACACGACGACAACTCTCCACATAAGAAAGAGGCTATTGGAACGGTATGTCTTTTGTTCGCCTGCGTTTTGTTCGATCCTTGAGTCGCTAGACAAAAACATGGGATGGCAGGGCTAACCGCTTTCATCCTTCGTCGTTTGTTTACAGGTCATTATCAGGGATATCACGTTGTCTAATATGCCGATTGTTGCCCATTTTAAACCACACGACCACCCGATCACAGGATGCAGATTTTCACCCTCTGGACGGTTGTTGCTCACGGTATCACGCCATGGAAACGTCTTTCACATTCACGAAGTCAGGCCTGCCGTCAACCCTGGATCCAGACACGTCTACAAGCTTGCCCGCGGTATCACTCATGCCAGTGTGGAGGACATTGTTTTCAATGAGGACGAGACATGGGTGGCAGTGACAACATCCAGAGGAACGACGCATCTTTACGCCATCAACCCTTTCGGAGGTACTCCTGATGTCGGTGCACATATGTACACAGGAGTCGTCAACTGGACCGCCACGGCTATCGAATACCCAACCAGTCTGAACGCACTCTGTCGCATCAAGCAGCGGCATCATGTCCCCGATGTGATTCTGTCTTCGAGATATGATTTGGATGGCAGCATGGACCCCTTTGCCCCAGGAGCAGGAGAGAAACGACGCGGCTCTCTTCATCGACAAAATTCGCAAGACTCTATGAGTTCGACAGGAACAGGAACCTCAGAGACCAGCCAGGGATATCTGAGTAGACTGCAGCAAAACTATGGTTCTTTCAACGGAGGACGCCAACGCGCCATGATCGCGACCCACTTTTTGCCCTCATCGACCGTCTTTGCTTCGGATCCAGGAAACATTGCTCTCTCACCTGGTGAATTTGATGGCGGTATCGATGGTCCATTTGGTCCAGGCTCAGGGGACTCGGGACGACGGGACAGCTCCTCCTCCTCCACAGCGCAGAACTCGAGCACTTTGTTGATGAACCGGTCCAAGGCGCCCCCAGTGAGTACGACTGCTCGTCTTCAGTCGACAGCATCACAACTTTGGCAGACCCTGAGCCCCCCTGCAGCCGCTGTGGTCCAGCATGCAGCACATGGACTGGCCAGTCTTCCTGGACTCGTTGTGGAGACCAGCAGACGCGGCCCTGTGGCAACGGTTCGAAGCCGAACAATGAGCTGGACTGGAGCAAACATCCAGTCCAACTTGCCCAAGCACCACCCTCACCTCGCAGGCTCTCGAGATACCCATGGAGATGGCCAAAATGAGGCTGGATCTACCGCTGCTTCTTCCAAGGACAACAGCATCAAGGACTCCAACGCTTCCTTGGCAGTACAGCAACAGTTGGCTTCACAAGGATCCCTTGTAGAGCCAGAGCGCGGTCCAAGTTTTGCCGATATTTATGTCTTTAACCCATTGGGAATGCTTACTCTCCACCGTTGCTGGGTGAGCAGTGTCCGAACCAAGAAGACATACAACGGTAAGCGGATCTTGATCATTTTGATTTTGAACAAAAACTCTCACAAAACCGTTGCCTGATCTTTGTATTCTTTTCCCAACGTTGGAATTGGTCAATTAGGTCGTGCTGTGGAGACATCCGACTTGGTGCTGGCACCAGAAGATGTGGCAGAATGGACGTTGAACCGGTCTGGAGATTGGGCGCCGGTCAAGAAGTCGCTCGCTCTGCCAGCAGGGACCAAAGCAGCGCACCAATACACCAATGGCAAGGCCAAGAAGAGTGCGCCTCATACTACATCAGGGCATGCCACATCGCGGTGGCTCGCCCACGCAGAGATTTCGACTTACGACAACGGAATGCATGCTGGATGGAAGGGTCAATACCCGCTTTTGAACCAGACCCTTGCCGCTCAGGGCTCACTTGCCACGACCGTCACCCTGACGCAACCCCAGCACCTACTTTGGAGGTCTCCTCAGTTCTCATTTCAGAACTATGTTGGTTCAGTGGATCAAGTCCATCAGGATTTTGTTGAAGGCAAGGCGACTGCAGTCAAGACACTCAATCTGCGTCGCGGTGTGGCAATTGTAGCGGGGAAGGATCCGCGGCCAACAGCTGATGCCTCGAGGGATCTCCAGGACGCCAATAAGCCATGGATCTCGGGCATTGCAGTCGCTGCAGATGGTCGGGGTGTGCGAGGCCACGGGCGAGTCGAGAGCCACGATGGCGACGCTGAGGATCTGTCCGAAAACCTGTCCTCAGCAATGAAGTCGTACCTGCAGACCCATTCTAGCTCTCCTATCAACCAGAGCCGAATGTCGCCCTCTGTCGGCAGCATCAGCCCGTCATCGCTTCGAGGTGAGAAATCGCTATCAATGCGCATGCTCTGTTTAATTGACTCACATGTTTACATAATGTACCATCCCACGTCAAGATAACTAAAAATATGTGATTTTTGTTTATTGTATTTGTCCATAGCAGCCACGTTGTCCTTTGAGGATGCGTACTTAATCAGCCTTGGCAACGCTTCAGGCAGCCCTAAGCCAACATTTTTTGGATCAATGGGCCAACCTGCCCAGTACACTCACCAAACATTCTTGTCGACTCCTCCTGCTGAACAAGTGTCTAAATCCAGAAACGGATCACTGTCGAATGCCAGCCCTTCCCTCTCTGCCGCCGTTGCTCCTTTGACAGGCTTTGCAAACACCCCTTCTTCGTCGACCTCGCCGATGGTGTCATCGTTCGGTGACTCCTCTTCGCCCTTGAATGGTATCACTTCTGGTTCATCAGCACCCAAGCACCACCTGAAGGCTGGATTTGCGCCCTCGGCCCGCTCATCACCCCACCATACGCAAGCAAATGGTCAAGGCCACACTCTGTCACAGAGCCAAGCCAACATGAACAACTCTTTGGGCAAGTCCAACCATTTGGAGGCACCGGCCAACCCGATGGCTCAGAGTACGATGATGATGTTTTCGCCTGACGGAGACAATGAGGTGGACATGCCCGGAAGCGCGTCAGTGTTTATTGGTCATGATCGAGGTCATGTCGGAGATGGCTCGAAGAGATTATCACAGGGGTCGTCAAACAAGCGTGGAGGAAACCAGGGTCCTCAGGGGTCAACACTTCCTCACGGCGGAGTATTCCATCTGGATGACGACGAGGATTTCTTTGGTGGATCGGATGATATGAACGGTGGCAGTCATAACGGCCTAACGAATGGACAGTATGACGGAACAGTCGGTAAGGGTCGTACCGATCTGAGCGACTTTCTCGAGCAGGATGAGGATGACTATGACGAGGGGTCGTTAATGTGAGCGTGACAGTTGAACGTAAACATTTGTGGGTGCAAAAAACGAACTAGTGCGCCATCATCCATGCGCTTGATGGTAACAACGCACCCGACATTTTTTTTTCACTTTTTTTGAAATTCTTTTTTTCTTTTTTTTTTTTTTTCTTGGGCATTGACATTGGCATTTGGCATATTCATGCTCTGTGGCTTACATGTGGACGTGTAGCACCACCACTTTCATCGTCATATTCATCCCGTTTTTTTGTTGGAGATAAACGAATAATAAACAAAAAAACAGCACACAAGTTGTCCGTTTTATTCAATTAACATTCAACTTCAAAATGCATTGCTGAATTAAAAAACGTGGAGATGCAAGGGATCCCGACTCTTGCCTTGTCTTGCTGGTGGTACAACACAAAAGTGAACACAACCCGTTCCCATCGGAAGAAGAGAGTGAAGGAACAGAAGGTGGTCCCTGCATTCCGTACACCGACCGACGGTACATGTCTACGGACGGCCCTGTGCTCAATAATATCAATAACAAGACAATAACAACCGTGTATTTGAGATACATGAGGACACATATCGAAGCTCTGGTCGCATGTGAAGGAGGTTGGCTAGGAAGGAAAGAGAAAGATACATGGGTATTGAGTCTCCCGGGGTTGATCAAAACACAGCACCATGTAAAATGAATATTACCTTCATAGTCTGAAAGGCATGAATATCTCATTTTAGAGAGGGTTAAGTAAGATTTGAACAATTATTGTTTGTCTATCTTTTTTTTTCTCCACACATGTTTGGCTACTTCTGAACAATGTCAGCGGAGACTTTTCACATGCCATTTCTTTTCACGCTCTCTCTCACATTTTTGCTTACACGTCAATTGTGGTTGTCTCCCCCACCCGAGAGAAGATACTCTTTTTGGGAGGCAATTGTTTGTTTGTTTTCGTTCTGGTTGTCGTGAAAAACAAAATAGCAGATTCATAAGCATCATCGTCTCTTTCATGACACCACTATGGGGTTTTCTCAGTTCACATCATGATAGATCGACACCATTTCTTGTCAAGGTGAACAAAAACTTATTCAACATTTTATATCTTGTCTCTTGTTCGCTTGCCTTGCCTTGCCTTGCTTGTAGCGGTAAGCATAGCGAAACTGTCGTCACCGAACAGCCAAGACCACTCACTTTACGCTTTTTTCGCTTTTTCAAACAGACAGACCCTAGAGGAAACCTAAGACCTGGATTAGGCATTGGGCGTAATAACATGGCCCACCCGCCGACACAGAGAGACTTGCTCACTTGGTTTAGACTAAACAACTTTCTCGGTTTCGTATACACTTGGCCGAGGAGGGTGAGCAGGTAGGTGTCGGCCAAGATCGGGCTGGTTGGTGTTCGTCCCGTCCTCATCCGACAACCAAACATAAGATGGGATGCAAGCCTTATGTATGACCCTTATTTTGTGCATCCGAAATTTGGTGATTTTGCCACATGGAATGTACATGTACATAGTTTGATTGTACTCACCCCTTTCCTGCAACTTCTTTCTTACCATCGACTCACAGACAGTCAGACGGAGGTTGGGAAGGTGTGACAGAGAGGTAGAGAGAGAGAGAGAGGGAAAGGAAACTCTAAGCAAGGCGAGCAGGCGAAAGCACCTCAACAACTTTAGTTTCGCATCATCACACTTTTTTTTATTTTTCCCTGAAGTGTAGAGAACCTAATGCTTTGCCATTGCCTGCTTGTTTGCTCTTACACGACTGCACGCCATTGCAGCCACGTTTTTTTTTTTTTTTTTGTTATGGCTCACACACGCGCATTTCACATATACGGACCGTTGACGATTGGGAGCACAAAGGTATTTGGCCTTGGTCATTGCCCTTCTCCTGAAGTAATCAGCTCAAATCTTAGAGGAAATGGAGTCGTGATTGTTCGTGGAACGAAAATGATAACGGTTAAAAAAATCCAGGCCCCATCGGGTAGTACATTGTCGCAAGACCAAAACTCTACGTCACTTACTTTGATCAGCTCAGCAAGTTCGCCATTCTTTTGCGCCATTCAAACGAAGCACTAGTCGATACGAGCTGTGAGACACAGCCAAAGAAGATGCCACCACTCTATTTTCCTCTCACCTCCTCCCGTCTTCACTGCTTTCTCTTTCTTTTCTTTCTTTTCTCTTCTCGCTCTCGCTCTAACAAAGAAAAAAAATGTGTCATAGACCATCCATTGCGATAACGATGCGGAGCGACGGACAGGGCCCAGAAAAAAAAAAAAAAAAAAAAAAAAAGGGCGATACTTGGGACGGGATGATGTATCCAAATATTCGATCTACGACAATCGAACATCTCCAAAAAGTGAACGGAGTTTTGTCGAGATATGGGGTATGTGTGTGTGGAGTGAGGGGTAAGAAAGCTTGCATGCGAGCGTGCGAGCGAGCAAGAGAGAGAACGAGAGTCGGTATGAATTGGCAAGTATTGAGACATGGGTGGGAAGGAGGGGGGCGAATCAATGAGCTGAGATAGAAAAAAGTTGTGGGATGTATCAGACAGAAGAGAGATCCCAAAAGGTCAGAGGCATTCGTCCGTCCGTGCAAAATAGACAGGCTAAACATATTGGTACCACAAAGGAGGAGGCCCAGTTACTATCGCACGCTATGATTGTTGTGGGTGATGTCTGATAAGGCCTTTTACTTTTTGCGAAAAAGCTCATTTAAACCGCCTTATTGTGTTCAGAGAACAATAACAAAATAAAATAAAAAGGTGCTCATCGTGAATAATGGGGAGGAACAATACACAAGAATGTTCAAGCCTGTTTAAGATAGCTCTTAGTCAGCCTTTGGAGCAAGGAGAAAACAGCCTACTATTTTATAACTATCCAACGTACCAACCCCCAATTGTTTTTCCTCTTCTCTGTCTCTCATGGTTCAAAAGTTTCCCAGATTGACCGTGCATGCAAGTCCATCGCTCTATAAAAATAACACATTGAGCGAAGATGCGTGAACAGAAGAGAAAAAGAAAGATTTTTGAGATGGAAGATACTTTGTTTTTCGAGATGGCGAGATCCTCCTCTTCCTCTTCCCCTATCCATTCATCCGCCCTTCCTTCCAAAACATACGCACCATTGCCCCATGGTTACTCGAAAAGAACTCCCTTGTTGTTATTGTTGTCGTTGTTTACCCTTTCAAAGTAACGAAACTCTCTCGTTCCTATACTTTTCTGGTCGGCTGTTTGTTCAGTTATCCGTGGAAGAAAAATAGGGGCAAAGAGGACCTTATTTTATCCATCCCACCCGACTATGGTCTAAAGAGTACCTCGCGGTAAAACTTCAACAGCAGTGCTAATAATGTGAGTGAAACCCTCTGGCCGGCTGAGGAGCGGGCCGAGAAAACAGAAATCCGATGCGCGTACGCACGCACAACGCACACGCGTACAGGTGTATACCTATCTTTTTGCGGAGACAAAACAGAACCGGTTGCTAAGCAAGGACCATAAAGGCGTTTGACTGCAAATGCAAGGCGCAAGGAGCAATTACTTCAAGAATTGGAAGGGGGCACATATAGGCTATGCCCTGCACTGCCGCAAACGCCTATGTCTTAGATGGAGGGAAGGTTGTATTGCATTTTGTCTTGCGAATGGGGTCATATATCATACAGGGTACCTGGGAACTGAACAGAGTTATTAACAAAGGGATGCAGCAGAAACCAATATCAATTGGAGCACCACTTCATTTTTCTCTTTTGGAGAGGAGGAGTAAAGAGTAAAGCTGCCAACGAAGAAAGCAATGAGTGACGGGATAGATGAAGGAGAGTCCCAGTGAGAGTGCTGATACTTTCTAGGACATAAAACTATCGCTTTAGCATGGCAACCTATGCAGACATGGATGGTTTGCTTTTCTGGAGGTGAGATAGAGTGAGCGAGTGAGCGAAAGTGGGGTAAAAGAGGCAGCTTAAAATTGCACAGCTTAGGAAGAAGAATAAAAAAAAGGAGATAGACAAAGATAGCTACCTACTTTTGAACCTCCTTGATTCCCGATAGCGATGATCGATGATTAACCCATCCATCCACATACGCACGAGGTAAGGGGACAGAAAAAGGCAGGGGGTGTTCTGTTCTCTTGCAGCAGCAGCAGCCTGCTATTGCTCAAGAGGGGAAAGAGCCTGAGAGGGAAAAAAAAAGCTTGGCCGGACGAAGTCCACGCCCACCCAGGTCCTTGATCTTAGTGGCGCAACCTTATTTGTCAGGCCGGATGTCATTATTCACCCCCTTCAATCTTCAACCTCCTTACAAAATTCGTTTTTTGTGGAGAAAGAATGCACAAAAGAAAACAAGAAACAATAATAATCGTGGAAAAAGAATGGGGAGACGGGTTCCTTTTTCTCCCCCACTCTTTGTCGTATGAAGATGCTGTGGACAAGCAAACACCATTGGCCACCCCACACGACTCGTAATTACGACCGAACCGGCCAGGAAAGTACCCAGCATCAGTCATCCCGTCCTTGCTTGTTCGATCACTTTTTTTTTTTTTTTTTTTTTTGTTAAAATAACAAACAGACAAATAAATGTGAGTGACACAAGCTCCAAAACGTGGCACCCAAACCTCTCCCTCCCGCTAAAAAAAATGCACGCAGAACTTAATAGGATAGAGAGAGAAAAAGAGAAACGTTATCGGGAAGCTGTTATCATGTTTGTACGTTGTATATAAACAAATAGCTATCTCGAATAGCAAAGCATGTGTTAGCCAGTACCTCTTCCTCATCCATCTCATTCCCTTTCGAACCTCTTTACCATTCATCTAAGAATAGGGAAGTTCTTTCAACGGTTGAGTTGCAGCTCAACGGGAAGTTGCAATCCTATTCCTCAAGACACGCATGAATACCATGCACCGTGCAAAATGGTCTACTTCCTCACCCAGTCATCTCATTCTCCATTTGATCTGAACCTGCAAATAACAGGGATTTCAAGGAAGAGTGCAAGAAAGAGAGAGGAGAGTAGGGCAACAAGCATGATCAGGCAGGTCCCAGAGCAAAATAAAAAACAAAAAAAAAAAAAAAAAAAAAAAAAAAAAGCACACATCGCCATCGATTGACAATTGAACAAAAATTGTGAATGCATGCGTTATTTTTAACTACGTCTTTGGTGTTTGTTATGTTGCTGTAGTTACTGATGCATGGCTGTCTAGCAGTTTGTTTTTTGTTTATCGTCTTTCTTCCTGCCTCTCTCCTCCTACCGTGGATGGGGATGCAGCAAAGGCAACATGTCATGCGTGCCTTGCGTCGTCTTATGTTGCCTTTGCCTTGCCCACGTTTACGATTAGATCCCGTGGGAAACCCATGTCCAACAGAGAGAGAGAGAGAGAAGTGGTAGGGGTGCGAGAACAGAGGCGACCACACAAAGGAAAAGTTGTTGTTTTTGTGCTTGGAACGCGAGTCAGGTTTATAGGATACTCTTATAGTTCGAGCCCTTGACCCATGCGTTTCAGCTCCCTCATTTTGATTGTCCCCATTTTGTGCTTTTTAGTCGAGGTAACCACACACTCTCTCCGTTTTTTTTCAGATGGCGGGAGCAATGGTGTTGTGGATTGCGCGAAAAAAAGATGGGCGTTGAGGCTAATACCACACCAGCCTATGTCCTTTTTTTTTTTTTTACCTATGTACCTGTGCATACGCACACCACAAAAAACACGCACGTACAAACATACAAACACACAATCGCGATATCTCACCTTCCTTCTTTCCTCCAGCCTAATCCTCCTTCCATTCTTGGTGTACGGCATTGAACGCTATTCCGATACGACCCCCCTATTGCGTTGTTCTAATCGCCAGACAGGTGCTTTGGACTAAAAATGATGGCATTTTCGAGCCGTCTTGTGTTGTTGTTCTTGTTCTTGTTTGAGTAAGGTTTAACAGGTGCAACCAGCTCGAATGGCGGGAGATAAACAGAAATCGCGATTACGAGCGCCTTCATTTGTTTGTTTGTATGTTTGTTGTCCCATGTTTTTATTCTGTGGTGTTGATAACGTGGAGGAGACAGAAGGATAAAGGGAGCAGTTGAAAACGGACACATTACTTTTGGATAGTTTTACCGTTAGTCTGGGGTCGTGTCCTCTCTGGTGTGTACTCGAAAATGCCTAATGAGTCCTTGATTTTTTTTTCCTGTCCAACGCGTACTTTTTCTAATTACACTCTTCACTTTGTTCTTTGTGTTCCCATTCCCTATCTCTCGCTTGTGTTTCTATGTCCTCCGTGAAGTTCTGCAACCACAGCAACCGCTGCTGTCAGTGGGATGGGACCCGACCCATAAAGAAGACACGCAGGTACATTTTCTTCTTTTGAAACATATAGTTACGCGCGCGCATTCATTTTTTTGTCAACTGTAAGGTTGGGTTAATTGTGGTGTGTTTAAAGTTTTCTGGACGGATGGTCCATGATAGTAACATATCGCGTCCTTCTACATCCTCGTCCTCCACTTCCTGCTTTCTTTCATCTAACCCTTTTGTTTGAATATGCTTGCATTTGGTTTTTGGCCTGATTGCTAACTTAACTCCATCCTCTGCTCTTCTTTTTTAAAGATTGCGTTAGAAAGGTTGCTTTTGCCATCTCTTGCCTCTCATTCCCTTACTCCCCTTTTTCTCGGGCCGAAGCATATATAAACACATAATCAGGCGGCTATTGTCGTGTTCTTTTTTCGATTTTTGGTAGATTTTATTTTGTTTTGCGCCCGAACCTCCTCTCGCTCCTTAGAAAAGTGGTCTGACAGACCGAGTGACCGAGCCCAAAGGTAGGGGGCGGCCTTTTTTTTTATTTTTTAACCCAACCCCCTTGATTTTCGAGTGTCAGAGTAGTAACAATGCAAAAGAGTTGACCTCCTGTTTGTGGCCAATGTGATTGTGGAGAGAGCCTCTCTGCCATAATGCACAAATCGCAACGAAATAAACGAACCAACGAAAGAATGAATGTAAAAGTTAAAAAGAAGAGATGAACCATTTTCGAAACTAATCTAGCATTGTAATCTGCAACGAGAGTGATTATTGTTCTATTTTCCTTACATCAGTACTCTTCCTTACTTGTTGACTCATTGCGCCAATTATTGTCAATGGGGGGAGGAGTTGAGCATATTATTTTTTTTCTTTACTCCACTCCATATACTTTGCTGATCCTTGTGCTGTACATTAGTTGGCTGATGCGCTCTAATCTTCCGAATGCTAGCTATTTACTGCCTTGCTCTAAATGCTCCGATGATGGCAAGTAACAGCATACACACCATGTGTACAAATGTGAGTGCATTGGATACGCCAAAAAAAACTAGATGAGGAGGCAAATCAAACAAGACCACAGGAAAGATAGAAAGAGTACTGCAAAGGGTATCTGGTTCGAGGATCAAAAGAAAAAAAGAGAGAAAAGAAAATTGCTCTCCGTCTTTCTTCTCTGTGTTGATGCTGTTGTTTGTCGACTGTTCCTTGTTTAGATTCTGACTCTAACTTCCTTTTTGTACCTCCCCCTGAATGGTTAGAAGTCAGAGAAAAGGAAGGATGAACTAAGAACACAAATTAGCATGAGCACATGTATCACGGCCTCAAAGATTTCGCCTAGAGAAAGAAATCTATCGATAGGGATACAAACAGAACAAACTACAATAAAAAAAAGCGCTGTGTTGCATTGTCGAAGGAGAAGGGGAGAAAAAAATAAGATCCCATCTCAATTTTTTCCTTGTACTCTTTTGTTTATGACCAACAACAGCAGCATCATGCCATCTTGAAAGAAAATACAAAGAAAGGATAGGGGATGGTCCAATAACCAATTATATCTACCCCATTCGTCTTTCTTTCACTGCCGCAGCCTGCGTTGCTAACAAATGGCAGCATGCCGTTGGAGAAGCAAGTGCTATTGTGTCAATAGATTGGGCGAGCAAAGCAATAAGAAAAGAAAACAGTAGACAGTTGAAGAAAAAAAAGGAGACCTCGTGAATCCTGAACAGCCTGACGACGCTTAGGGGATCAATCTATCCTTTTTGAATGTATCTCTTCTTCTCCACTTGAAAAAGAACTCTCGGTCCTCTTTTGTTTGGTTCCAGACATGGGCAAGATGCAACAGACGAGTGGGGGATAGGGTGGGCCGTGTGCATATGCAGCAATAAGGAAGGTAAGAAACGATGTAAAGTACAATACAGCACGTTCTTTTCACTTTGACACGACAAAAGCATACATAAACACAGGCCAGAACGTACTCACGAAAAGGTAAATACCCGACTGTGTTGGCTTGTGCGGCCAGAAAAGATCGTGTTGATCACACCATGAATTTTTTCGTAGGAAACGAATGAGCAAAAAAAAAAAAAGTCATCAAAAACGCGCAAAGCAATGCCAACGTAAATACGACGCCTCCTTTTCCCTTCTTTAGGTTCCCGGCTTTAGGCCATGGCCCTTTTTCTTTGTTGGGAAATATTACCGTAGAAAAGATCAATGCACCCTCACATTGTCCAGCTCAATTGATCAAAAAAAGAAAAGCGAGAGACCTCAGGGACCACGTTCTTGTTCAAAGGTGGACAATGAATCAATGGTGTCTGAGCTGGACACCAATGCTCAATGATTAAATCAGTGGTCAATCTCAGGGGAAAAGGAACAACAATCCAAAATAGGGACGGGCAACCGACATTTCCCTGATAGAGAAAAGAAAACCCCCGTGCATGCAGAGAGACAAACGCCAAAAAGTGAGTTTCAAAACGGAAGGCAAGTATGAAAATGTGGAGGGAGAAAGAAAAGAAAGGGGAAAGAAGGGAGGAGGAAGAAGAGGAGAAATAAGAAAAAACAAGCGAGCGGGATTGAATTTGAAGGCGTGCTTGTCGAAGCGGAGCTATGATACTTTGTTTGTCACTTTTCTTGTCATGAACAAGAAAAGGGAAGTGAAGCAGAAGGGGGTGTGCGAGTTCAAGGAGAGTCACCCCCATCCCGAAGCTGTAAACAAAAGGGATAACGACAAGCAAGAAAGTGAGCGATGTGAGAATCCTGCTAGTACATGGATAGTTTGAATGGACAGAGGGCCGGTTTGAAATCCACGAGAAAAACAACAAATAGTACGCGGCAGCTGAAGAAAAGGGATACTTCGTACCTGACTTGTAGCTCTACTTTCGCTTGCACTAGGAACAAGGAGGATCGCGAAACCCGGTCAATCCGAAGGAGGAAGCGAACGCGTTATTTTTCTTCTTTTTGTTTCTTAGTCTCCTCCTTTTCTTTCCTTCCCCTTGCCCTTTTTTTCTCTTCTCCCTCCTTTTCTCCTTGTCTCCTCGTGAAGAGCGTAGGAAGTGAGGTGATAATGATGACAAGGGTACGCCTTTTTTCTAATCCACAAAGAACAAAAAAACACGAGTGATAGATGTCATAAGCGCACCATAACTGGCTCGAAGGGAGAAAGAGGAATCATACAGTTTGCACAGGAAGAGACCATAGACGGAAAGCAAGAAAACAACAGGACAAATACCGCTAATGCACAGTGCAGCCCAATCCGTCCTCGGTGTCCTGTCCTCCTAACCACCATCCATCATCATTGTTCATTTTTTTTGGGGATATGGCCAATGCGCGCATTAACGAAGGGGTCCCCACCCAAAATAAATTCCTTTTTGTTTTTTGGCCCTTCGTGGACCCCCGAAAAGAAAAGAAAAAAATGGCGTAGATTTGTGGATGGGCATGGCCGAATTTGGAGTAAAAGGTCTAGGAAGAGAACGGGCGGATAAAACGGAGGTTGGTGAGAGCGACCCAGGGCAATTTCGTACCCTATCCCTATGATCCCAACAAGTCCCGATGGCCAATAAACCAACCAGCCTGTCACCCAGACCTTTCATTTTGCTACATTGTTACACATCCACACACATTCACACTTGTTCACACAGACTCAAACCCCAGGTATTCACACATTCCTATCCTACCCTCCGATTTCATGGTGATCCATCTGGCTTTTGGGTGAAAGATTCACATTGCACATTACGCGAAAAAAAAAATCAGATGCTTTGTTGAGTAGTTGTTATTGCTGTTTGA
Source organism: Linnemannia schmuckeri (assembly GCA_029449235.1). Classification (NCBI taxonomy): domain Eukaryota; kingdom Fungi; phylum Mortierellomycota; class Mortierellomycetes; order Mortierellales; family Mortierellaceae; genus Linnemannia; species Linnemannia schmuckeri. Next base: position 107,769 of record JANATG010000012.1, on the reverse strand, counting down.
ACAGGGTCCCTGTTGTCTCCCTTTTGTTCCCGGATCAAAGTTCTTTGGTCATTTCTTTATTGTTTTCTTTCATGCTGCCTGTTTGTTAGTTTGGTGTGACCCCGACCATGCAAATCAATAATGCAAACTCATGGGCCTCAACCACCACCCTACATGCAACTGGACCATCCCTTACTTGAGAATCGACGGTTGTGCACGGCATATTTTTTCTGTAGGTTAGCTTAATATCATGCTTGTAGTTTGAGTGTAGCAAGAGACAAGCAAACAAAAAATAAAAAAATGCCCGAGTCTGATTCCTCTACTGCCCCTTCTTTCTCTCTCCTCTTGGTTGGCTGTCTATCGGTCTTCCCTTGCGCATTTTCCGGCCAGAGGTGACTCTCTGATGGAAGTCTTGAAATGCTCGCCCTTTTATTTCTCGTCGTATTCTTGTTCTTTTCGCTATCAATCACTTTTGCGTGTCTTTATTCTTCCAACAAAGAGAAATAAGGGAGCGGCTTATTTGTCATAATTGACCCATATAAAGTGTATTATGATATCGGGAATGCCTGAAAGAAGGAAAAAAAGTTGAACATTTGTCACTTTCCAATGGAGAGTAGGAGGATGATGACCTGAACCCAAATAGCAACACGTAAACTAAAAAGGTTCCATGGTTGTTCTTCAATTTGTGCGTGCTCCACATTTCCCTTCCCTTCCGCCCTCGCCTTGCCCCTCCCCTCTCCCTCCTTTCCCTTTCACATGCTACCAGAGAGAAAGATATTTCTGTCATGTCAAATCCTTCCCGCTCGAGCAAAAAAAAGAAAGGACGCGGACCAGGTTGTGTTTTTCCTTCTCCTGTGGCATGCATCTATCTGCTCCTCTTCTTACGTTGTCCTCCCTCCACCTACTGTTGTGCACCCTTGCCCTTGTATACTCTTTGGCCTCTTTTGTGTTGCCGTGTTCGCGTCTCTGGGCAGAAATTGTGTTATTTTTGGGTGTAGTGGTAAGTTGCTTTTGTCTCTTGTTCTTTTTGTGACCAATTCTTTTTTGTCAAGAGATAGAAGCCAGGGATAATCAAGGGGGAGGTGAGGATCCATTATTACCATTCTGATACACATATCCCACACATATATTCATTTTCGCCACATACATAAACTGCACCATTGACCACATATATGAATTATGTTTCCTCAGTGACCCATCGTCTCTTTGTTGCTTTTCTATCTCCATCCGTTCATGTCAGGGAAAAAAGGAGTAGATCTGATTGTGTCAAGCATGGATGAACCCTCCCTGTTTGCCTTGTGAAAGAGAAAAGAAGTTGTGAACTGGTAAAAAGGAAGCACTTAGTGAGTAGTGCTATAAAGGCGTGTTGTTACAAAGACGTGACACGATGCGCCGCCTGACTGGCGAATGCCTTTGTGCTTGACCAAGTGAACACCATCAAAAAACATCATGATTTCTTCAGGGACCAAAAAGGACAAAACGTGGACGGCCGTTGCTGTGATTTGTTGCTTGCTGGGAGAGGAGGAAATACGGAAGTGTAAATAAGTAAGTAAGGCTCATTTGAGTTGTTTATTGGTATTCAATTAAGCACAATAACAGAAAAAAGGATGACGAGAAGAAGGGTTTGTGGGTTAAGCGATAACGACATCTGTTTGTTGGAGGAGGAGAGAGGAGCGTATTAATGCCGTGTAAACAATAACGAGTGGAGAAGGGAAAAAGGGGCAAGATAGGAAGAGAGACAATTTGATCCTCAGTTTTCCGTTTAGATGGGGTCGGGCCAGAGCCATGTAAAAAATGGATTGTGGAAAAATGAGCTTGTTCCTGAATAGAGTTACTATATGGCATGCTTTGTAGTAAAAGTGTCAATTGAATTGAGATTAAAATAAAAGAAAAAAGGTGGGGGTGAGAACGGTACGAGTTTGTATGTGTATGTTGTGTGTGTGTGAAGAACAAACAAAAGCAACAGACAAAGAGGGAGGATGATGCGATGCAATGCTAACTGACATACCATATTTTGCGAGTAAAGTCCATATGGACTGCCTTGTATTGTTGGCAATTGAGTCGATCACAGTTGTTCTCCACGGGCATGGGGAGGAGGACATTGCCCATGAGAATAATAAAATAAATGTAAGTAAATACGAGTAAACTAAAAGAGTAAACACAATTCCACTGTGTTTGCGCACATACACTCCCTCCTTCCTTGAGTGAGTCTGCTATCTATTCGATGCCAATCACACCACTTTTTGACATTCAGGTGCACCTTCTTGAGCAAGATAACATTCAATTGAATTGAATACTAATGAAACAATAAATGACATTTCACCACCTTTAACAGTTGTTTTATTCTACCCACCCACATCCTCATGGTTAGTGTGTGTGTCCTCTATTTGACATAAAGTAATCCTCTTCCTTCAACAATCTGCATCGATCATATAAAAGGTCAAGCCATCCCCCATTCCTTTCATCCCAGTCCTCCTCTTCCTCTTCTCCTCTTCTCCTCTTCTCCTCTTCTCCTCTCCTCTTCTCGTCTCTTCTCGTCTCTTCTCGTCTCTTCTCTTTGTCTATCGTCGTTCTCCACATCCTGCCTATCCCTTCCTTCCTTTCTTCCCTCTCTCTTCTTTTTGTTTTCTATCTCCATACCTTTACTTCTCCTTCTCCACACGGTATCCATCTGATTACTTGCTTCCTTCCTTCCTTCCTTCCTTCGCATCCTTTCTTCCCTTCAACCCCCTTTTTCCATACAAAAATTCAAAGTCCAAAAGACCCTTTTTTCTTTTTTTTTTTTCTTTTTTATTTCCATCAACGCAACATAAAAAGGCGCCTTTCCCTCTTTCTTCTCTTTTCTCTTCACCTCTCCTCTCTTGCCTTCTATTCTACTCCTTCCCTGTGTACACCTCTACTACTCTTAGCTCACTCTCTTACAAACTTAATAATAATAATGAAGGCTTTCACCTCGTCAGAATCCGATCAGGATATGCAGGTATCGCGTCCTTACGAGTGCCACCTGTGCAATAAATCCTTCTTCCGCCTTGAGCATCAAACCCGCCACATTCGCACCCACACCGGTGAGAAGCCCCACCCCTGCGACTTCCCCAACTGCGACAAGCGCTTCTCGCGTTCAGACGAACTCACTCGCCACATGAAGGCCCACACCTCGGCATGCAAGAACGGCAATGCCGATCTCCTTTCGACCTCCCCTCATCACTATGCTACCTACCAGGACTACCTCCAGGCTCAAGAATCCGCCGAGTGGGCTCGCAAGCATATCTGCCCCGTCCCCAACTGCTTCAAGTCCTTCACCCGATCCGGCCATTTGGCCCGCCACATTCGCTCCCATACCTCTGAAAAGCTGTTTGTCTGCCCCGTCGACAACTGCGGTCTGGGCTTTACTCGATCCGATGCCTTGCGCGAGCACTCCCGAACCCACTTCGCTCGCTCCCGCAGTCGCAAGTCCTCCGCAGAAGTTGGCCAAGACATCAACGACAAAACCGCCAGCACAAGCACCAGCAGCAGCAGCAGCAGCAGCAACAGCAACAGCGTGTCGCACTCTCCCGCGTCGACCGTTCGTTCGTCAATGTCACCCTATCCAATGTCGCCCTCAATGTCAGAGTCGGACGAGCCACAGGAGTACCCCTCGTGGGCCAGGATGACCCCCATCCACCCCACCACTACTCCTGCCGTCGACATGGATCCCCAGCAGCAGCCGCCGCATCATCACATTCAGCAACAGCAGCAACAATACCATCAGTACAACCAGAGCCAGCAATATGCCCAAGAGTACCTCGGGCCCATTTCAAGCAAGGGTCACCACACGGGTGACACGCTCCACACGCCTCCCTACTCGCCTCCCATGTCGCCCCGCTATGGCAGCGCAAGCGCGACCCGTTACTCGGTTGCACCCTACCCTCAGCTCAAGGCACACAGCTCTGCATACCCTTCGTCAATGATGGAGAGCAGCTACCACCCCCATCGCCAGCCTGGTCACCAGTATCCTTCGACCGCCTCGGCTGGTCCCTATGGATACAATCACCACGCTCAGGGTAGCCACGAGCGCATCCCTCTGCCATTGCCCTCGATCTCTGGCAACACCAACCATGGTATTCACAGCAACAACGGCAGCAGCAGCAACAGCAACAATGGATCAGACTTCAAGCTGCCCCCCATTTCATCCCTTCTCCCTATCTTTTAATTTGCCTGTTTCTTTTTTTTCTTATTTTTTCTCACCCAAAGTGGACTTTCAACCCCACAAAAAAAAAAAAAGTCCGTCCGCCGGGTTTCGCTCTCCTTCATCCCAAGGAATGGCCCAAAAGGGCTTTTGCTCAAGTAGCCCTTTCTCTCTGTTCCTTCTTTTTGTGGACCCGACCCTGCTGGACCTGGACCTTTTTTTTTCCCACCCTTCATCGCCTCTATTCTTATCCATCATATTCTGTACATAGCTCTGCCCTTCTTGCTCTCACCTGTTGCTTTTTTCCTCCCATGGCGCCATTTCTCTTTGTATTGCTAGTTTTTCTCCTTTATTAGTTGCATATCATTCACTCACACACTTGTACCATAACATAAAATTCACTTGCACTCTTCCTTCATGTCTAATTGCATTCATCACCAATAGTGGTACTCTTGTGTAGACTCAACTCACACTTCTTCCTCCACAATTGCTATAATAAAAATCCCAAACCAAAAACCAAACATGAACAAGAAAACTCCCACAGCTGAGAACCAAAATGCTCAGACCAGGCCATCCATTGCCCCGTTCCTTCAATATCCAATATTTGTATCCGCACCGTTTCCCGCGGGGAACCTCATCGGCCACTTTGCACTCTAAATCTACTTTTGTCATATTTTATGTTCGCCTCCTACTGTGGAGCTCGTTTTTAAAAAAGTCAAAAATCGTGCACCTTCTCGGTCCTTCTCCCATTCACTTCATCTCGAAAACGTTGCAGTGTCGATTTCCATTACAATGAATCCGTCTCGCACACGCTCTCGGTGTGCGCATACTCATTCCCCTTTTGCTCAATCTTTCGTGATCAACTTTTTTTTTTGGGGAGGAAGGATAAAATCAAGAAAGTACTATGCCCCTTCAATCATCCATACCCACACCTGAGCTCTAATCTACCAAACTATCTCCTTATGCCATCTATATATTTTTCTCTCTGACTCCTTTTTTTTTTTGCGCCACGCCACCTCTTGGTTGGTGGTACTACAACTGTGGGGAAGGATACAAGCATCAGTTGCTCTTGTCCTTGACAGCCAAGGCAGGGGTACAAGGAAGAGTTCTTCCTGCACAAGTACCAGTACCAGTACCAATGGCAGTAATTCTCCCTTCCTCTCCTCCTTCTTTGCGAAGCATGATCGTATCGTTCGTTGTGTTTGCGTTGTTTTGTGATCCTGACGTCTTTTTCTTTCCTGGTTCTATCGGATCCATCCATCCGATGCATGCGCATGAAAAAAAAAGGTCAAGAAAAAAAAAACAATGCAACGTTTTTGATCTCCTTCTTACGCACCCTTTTTCACTCGACTTCCTCTCAATCCTCCTTCCCTCTCTTTCGCTCTCTCGTTTTCTGTTTTCCTTACACTGCAGCTTGATTTGAATTCAATGACCACTATAATGTGGGTGTTTCTATTGTGCCACTGATTATCCAATTGTTTCTTGGCTATGCACCATGCACGACCGCCAAGGAAACAGAGAAAGATTAGAAGAAAGAAGGAAGGAAAAAAAAAGACGTGATGTGCAGGACCGTTGGCCCGTTTTTTTTTTTTTTTTTTTTTTTTTTTTTGCTTTCCCGTCCACCGTTCCTTATTGCTCTGCCTGTCTTCTTTCTCCTTCTACGTTTGCCCTCTATTTTTGATGGGCAGTTTTTATATGATGACGAGACTGGCGCTTTTTCAGGCGTCAACCGCGCAAAATAATAAAAAAAAAATGGCGCGCATTTTAGCACAGAAGGGAGGCAGCGGAGGAGAACGCGGGGGGCGTCGGCTAGTGTAGAAATTGGTCTCTGGAGGTGTGTTTTTGTTATCATTTAGAGGAGGTTCTAGACGACAATAATAAACAAAAAAAAAAAAAAAAAAAAAAAAAAAAAAAAAAAAGCGCGCGCGTCAGGATTAAGTGAATTTGTTGCCAGGAAGTTGATACATTCTTCCCTTCACAATCGTTAAAGAAATTGGGCTTGAACAAATAAATGCCGTGGCATATTCAAGACCGATTGAGTTATTGACCAATGGACGCAAAAACTTTTTCAATGATTGCTGATTGATAAAAAAATATGTCTTTCATCAATAACAACCATGGATCCCACAAAAAAATAGTGAGAAGAAAGAGGCAGTGTTCCTCCAAGAAAAAAAACGTGTGCTCAGTTTATTACTTTTGTCTTTGGCCTTGAATATATGTGTTCGCACCCACCTAGTCGCCGCTTCCCACAAAAAGAGCTTTTTCGATCGAAAAAAAAATTGCGGTAATGGCTTTTTTGGGGTTTTTTTATGGGGTTGCATTAATAAAAGAGGTAGGGTACAGTAAAGAGCTGCAGGGTGGGTAAAGGCACCTCGTTTTTATTTTTTTATTTTGGTGGGTGAGTAAATTGGTGGCAGGTTACGGATGGATGATCAAAGAGGACGACGGATGGACGGAGGGACGGACGGAGGGAATCAAGGGAATCGAGGGAATCGATGGAACTGAGAGGAAAGATAGCACATAGCTCAATATGTGATTAATTAGCGATTGGGAGTCGAAACACCACAACAAAGGCGGCCAGACGGAAAACAAGTGTATGGCGGACGGAAGGAGGGAGGATAGGAGGGAGAGGGAGAGAGAGCGATTGACAATCTTTTTTTTTGGGCGTGGGCGTTTTCACAAGGCACATCAAAACGTGGAGAGGTTGCAGCAGAGAAGTGGAGTACCGTTCCGTCCATGCGATGTAGGTAAGGTAAAGTTAGTGGAGTAGCAACTAAGAGAGGTCAGTTAGTCATGTCATCACCCCAGCTTCCCTCACCCTCTCTCCTTCCCTTTCTTGCGTTTTGCTCTTGCACTTGCAGTTGCTCATCTAACCTACTCACTCATTTGCTTTCCCCACAGATACACAATTGTTGTTAGTGTATTGTCCATTTTCTTTTTGTTTGCGATATGCACAATTTTGTGGATGTTCTGTGTAAACAAAGGAACGGCATCGCCAAGACTAAAGGCAAAGACATGGTCTGGTGGATAGACAGATAGAGAGTCAGAGAAAAAATAACAACAATTATCGACAGCCCGCATCAAATTCGAACGACAACAACCAACAACATGAATATCATCAACCACCTGAACAGAAAAAGTCGCACGCTTTGACGATAATTATGGTTTTCTTCTAATTTTCAGCGAACTTTTGAGAAAAAACTGTAATAGACCTCTCGCCTACAACCTTCACAACAACCACACATTCAACCATCTCATTCTCAGCTCTAAGCCCGAGGGAGAAGCAAAAAAAATAATTGGTGAGCCAACGAGAGTCATAGCTGTGGGAGAGGGGTTCGCTGAGAGAGATTTTCAAAGTTTGTGGGAAACAAGTCTCTAGCGCGAAAACCTTAGCTTCTCGAGTCACTCAAAAAGTGAATTGCAATTCAGTTTTAGGGCGGGTCATGAATGTAGAAGAGGCAAGGTTGAGAGAAAGGAGGGTGGGTTGCGAGTAGATTAGGGTGATGACGGCTGTCCTCTCTTTTCCAATCCTTGTATTACTTTGATTCCAGTGTCCATGGGAAAGTGCATTCAATCCAACTATTAAACACAACAGTGGTAAGCATATTGCCAATGAGTCTATGAGAGTAAAACGTAAATAGGCCCACAAAGACAAAAAATCAGATGACAAGAAACAAGACGATAATGGTCCTATCTCGTAGCCCATCCCTTCTACTTAACCTTTCCGTTGCCTAAACTACAAACACGTTCTCTTCTCCGATCCTTCTTGACCTTGACCTTGTCTACACATGTGTTTTCTCAACAGAACTTCCTCGGCGTTATTACTGCTCCTCGCTTCATCTCGCCTACTGTCCAAAGGGGTGTTGTTGTTGCCTTTGACTCTTTGTTCATGTTTCTCGCCGTCAGTGCTTTTGAATATCCGCCTCGCCTTTTCCCTCCTTTTTCCGACTACGGGTTTCGTTTTTGCTCATTTGTTCTTACCCCAACTATCCCACGCGTATTGTATCTGGTCGGAGCTAGTGATTTGAACGGAGAGTATATACCAGGCGCAGGCCTTAAGGACAAGACACGCGTCTTTTTTTGGTGTTGTTTTGGTTGTTCAGGGTTCAAAAGTAGGAAAAGAAAACAAAGGCGTGAGAGGATGAATTGGATTATTCAAAGTCTAACAGACAACTCGCTGGTTGACTGACTGACAAGCCATGGCTTCCTTAACTCGGACCACGTAGTGAGATAAGTGTCTTTGTGTTGTATTTTGTCAGCGGACATTCCTGGAAATTTCCAAGCTAGCACCCTTCACTACCCCTTTTCCTCGACCTCTTTGGCCCTCTCGCCTCGTGAGAAACTAAAACACCATCAACATAACGCCAAAGAAATAAAATGCACAGAAAACATGTAAACCAACGAGGGAGCGACTGACTCGCCCCCCCGCTCGCCCCCCCCCCCTTTTGATAGGAAATGAAATAGTTGGGGCAGTAGGGAGGAAGAAGCATAGATAAAAAGGGGTACATTATGTTTGTTTAGCTACTTGACCGATAGGGAGGGTTGCTGGGTAGCTGGTTGTTGATGTTTGGCCTAGTTCGTGGACCTTGACATGAAAGTACGACCTGAGATGCGCAACATGAGAAAAAAAAGACTGATAAAAGTAACCCGGAAAGAGTTGGTCACGTCTGACGGAAGGACTTGTTCGAAGAATGAGAGCTGTTTGGCGCGCCCCTTCCATCCATCCTTCTCACTTTCTTACCATTCACAGATCTCCACATTCACAGCAACGACAAACACATGTTTAGCACATGTATGGCTCGACCTTTTTTACGCCAAAGTTGAAACTCTATGCGCGAACGCCCACGCCACCATCGCCATCACCATCGCGTCCCAATACATTCGGAAGGTCCGAGGGAGGAAGGAGTTGCAAATGTGTAATAAGCAATGAAGGACGAGTAAACAGAACTGAGAAAAAAAAGATGATGTGATGCAAGATCTGAGTGTGGTCCGACTTGAAGGAATAGCCGAGGATACCAATGTAGTAGGTAGGAGTGAAAATAAAGTGTCCTGGATGCGATGATTGTTTGTTGTGTTGCCCAAGACAGCAGAAGCAACAAAAGGGATCACGAACAGATGACCTGACAAAGAAAAAGTGAAGAGAAAAAAAAGAAAGAAAAGAGCAGGGTTGGACAATGAAATGAGTTGGATACGAGAGAAAATGTACATATTTGATGCGAAGAGTGGTTCAGTCACCAATGACCACAAAAAAAACCAACAACAAACGCATCATCTATTGAATCGAGGTTCTTGAACCATGGCATGGGAGGCAATTGCATGTTGGGCGTAACTCAACAATCTAAATTACCTCTTTGTTTTCTGACATCCTTATTAGTGTAGGGCTCACCCACGGTTTTTCTTTTCCCCTTCGTTCATCCCACTCTTCCGTGTTCTTCTCTCAATTATCGTTTAGGCAGGGACCTTGGGGATAGAAGGTTGGGGGGCAGAAGAAGGAATGCAAAATGTGCTTGCCGAGCATTGCTCATTTCACCCTCCGTCTGTGTCTCTCTCTTTCTCTGTCTTCTCATGTCATTTTCTTCTTTCTTTTGGGAAGGTTGTACAACCATGGTACAACATGAGCGAACGGCCTTGCATTTTTTTCTCTTCTTCATCCAACGAACCAACCTGTCGCCTTCATCCTTTCTGTCGCAGTTTCTTTTCCCCTTCTCATCTCACCCTATCCTCTTTCCATCTCGAAACTTTGGCATTTCTCTACTTTCCTTTGTATGTAGTGCAATTGTGAGAATCAGAGCCGCGATTTGACTCGTCCATATTGACAGCATGACCTTTCTCTTGCTATTGTTATGGACACACTGCGCGGCCTTGCCTTAATTGTCTTCCTTTGTGTGTCATTTAGCTTTCATGTTTGTTTTTATTGTTTGCTTTTGCTCACCAAAGAGGTGCAGCAAGAACCCCAACACAATTAACGAACTTTTGTTTTTCGAAGAAAAGACGAACATGAACAACCACAGAATGCGATATTGCCATGGGCCGCGTGGGACGTTGTCCGAAAATTCGTTCTGGATGAAGACAAAACAAAGTTAGAGTTGTGAACTCGGTCAAAGATGTAGAGTACGATGAATAGGATGGAAATGGCCAAAGAAAGAGAAGAATGAGACAGACAGACAGGACTCCGTGTGCTTGTTCTTCGATAACATAGTTCTCTATAACATCTTGTCTCCAGCGTACTTTGTTGTCCCTTGCATTCGATTCTTCATTTTTTGAACGGATGGTTATTTTTTTTTTTTTTTTTTTTTTTTTTCGTTGTGCTCACCTCCTCTCACCCGCACATTCACTCACTCGGCCCCTTCTCTTTTACTTTCTTTTTTTTTTTTATTAGTTTCGTTTGCACCAATAATCTAATATCTCACATTTTAGTGGGGTTGACTTGATGATGGCCGATGAAAAAAAAGTAGGGCGCAAAACAAAAGGGCAAAGTACACTTCGCCAAAAGATGCATGCTGCACGATCATAGAAAGAAAGGAACATCGAGAACAAGAATGACAAAAGGGCGCGGCTGATCTTGTCATTTTCCTTGGCCTTGTCATTAGCAGCAACAGTGCCACTGACTCACGATGTTTGGTTGACCAGAAGACCATCACCCCATTTCATTCACTCCTTTCTTTCTTCCTTCGTCCTTCATCCATTTACAACAGATGGATAGATGAGTAAAATACAACATGATCAAAGGCGATAAACAAATGATATATAAACAAATGGCATTATGAAATAAACGCAAGTCAAGGAAAGTAACGAGGGTAGCAAAAAAACACAGTATCAAGGGTCAAAACAAAACACATATCAAAGCAGAGTACTCCACCACAAACAAACTCGGGTAGGCAATATCAGGCAATGGGGACAGGCTATTGATTTGTTGATTATCATTTTTTATTTCCACGGACCGATCCACCCTCAACTCAGATACACCGACTCAACCGAGAGGGAAGACGAGCAGCGTGTCCACAAAAGCAGGTTTTTTTTTGGACGTGTCTTTGATATGAGAAAAATAGGAAAGAAGAAAAAGTGGGAATACAAACAAACAAAGGCCGAGAGGACAAGAGCTGAACACAAAGGGTTCGATGAAGGACCACCAACAAAGAGAGCAAAGGACAGGGTCAATCAAGAAAAAAAAAGTTGAACCTCTACAAACGGAAACTCCATGATCGCTCTCTCCTCCATTCCCCAATCCATTTTTTCAATGCTCATCCATTCCGTTGGCCGGCTGGTCGGGCGTAGTCTGTAGGCTCAAACAGAGCTGATATTTTTTTCGGGCCCAGTTAATGGTTTGGAATGGTAACATTCGACAACAACGAACGCCTTTATTTTGCCATTTTTTTTAGCTTTCCATCGATAAGAAAATAAAGAAAAAACGCGTCCACCAATTCAAGATTATTCTTGTCTTTTAGTGCTCTCAGATATTTTACTTTTTCACGCACCTTCTCTACTTTGCTGATAACTACGATCATCCAACGGTTAGGCAGAACCATGCCAAAGTTAGCAAAGCCATGGTAGCCCTTTTAGGATAGAGCACATAAAAATTGCCCTTTCCTCTTCTCTTTCAAAGTGGAGAAAGTGAAAGAGTGCGAGAAGAATAAAATAAGAAACTAAAAAAAGCATCGGCTGCACCCCCATCTCATATCGCAAATGCCCAAAGAGAAAAGTAAAAGTGCGATCGTCTTATCGCTCATCTAACCTTTTTTTTGAGATCATTTATCAGTTCGTTCCACACTTTATCAGTTTCAATTCAGTCAATGGTCACTGTGTAGAGCGTGGAGGGAAAATATATTGAAAAGGTTGGCGAGAAGAGAGCAAGAGAGAGAGAGAGAGAGAGAGATAGCCCGTGTGTTCGAAAATGATCCGCTTTTTTGTTGATAATGACAGAGGGTGAGAGAAGAGAGTAGGAGAATGAAAATAAGGGTCCTCCCACACAGCTTGTGGAGACCAAAGACTATTTCACTATCTAGATTTTTTTTCTCCTTGACGCCTATCTCTATCTCCTATCTACTGCCGTCAGTGTTTTGAACCTTTACTAGCGTGGAAAAATGGAACATCGATCTGGCATCCCTCTCGTCATTGAACAAGATTACACTCTTTGGGTCTCCCTTTACCTCTGTCTCCTTGATTTTTTCTTTCTTTTGATTGATCAAAAAAGCAATGCTTATGTTATTTCGCGCATAGACGGAGGACACTCTAGTCCAAACGCGTTTGGTTCCATCCAATACGCCAGAGACATATCACGTTTCGTCTTTTGACCCTTCCCCTTTTCATCTGAATGCCATCGATACAAACATCATCAAAAGTCTCTCTTGGTTTATCACTATCACCCAAGAGTCAAAATGGGTATGATGACCTGCGCTGTTGCGATCGATAACAAAAAAAAAAAAACAAAATATCGACATTTTTTGTTCATTTGTCGGTGGACAGTGAGACGATAATGCTACTTCCCACCCTCCTTCCTTTAGCCCTAAAAAAAACCTCTAACCCGAAAAGCCCTTTTTTAGGGTCAGAGGCGAAATGAGGGAGAGAGTCAGGAGAACTCACACAAATACATAACACACGGACCGAAGTCTGCAGTAATAGCAGACCCGAACTGATAAGGCTTGTTTATTTTTTTGGGGGGGTTATTGGTTTTGTTTATGTGCGGGGGAAAGAAAGGATTAGACTAATCCATTGAGTGATCCAGGGAAGGGCGGGAATGGTGACCTGCTAACTAACCGCAGTGAAATGTCAATTGTCGAGCTGAAAAAAAAAAAAAAAAAAAAAAAAACATCGTGTTCAAATAAGGGAGGAAAAAAAAGGCATGATACACGGACCAGTTCTCCATGCATTGTTTGTGTAGTCCAGTTTTCGTATTTATTTGCTTTTTATATGTGACAGACCCGTAAACCAATGTGAGGGTCCTCCGATCAACGACGCGTTTATCTTGTCCTCCTCTCTGCCTTCGTAGTTTTGAGCCCCGTAATCATAAAAGACGCCACTAATCCATGGGTAAAATCTTACATCAAGCAAACCTTCACCCTATATTTTGCATTCTTACCTCTGGCATGGATTTCTTGACCCTTTACAATTCAAAACAGCTAGGAGAAAAAAACACCATCTTTACCGAAAAGAATACATCCTATTTCAGAAGGCACATGAGCGCTGGTTTTCTTCGTCCTTTCTCCTCCATTCAAAATCTTTCTTTGCTTTTCATCTTTGTCATGGTGGGACGAAATAACTACAACAACGGATGACTTGGACGAGTTCATATTCAAAGGAAAACAAAACGAAAACAACAGGCTGTATACTTGAGATGGCGTAAAGGAGATGACAAACCATCGGATGAAAACTGCTCCGCTCTTTCCCTAGTCCTTGCAAAGCCAGTCTAGAGACTAATAAAGGCTGAATGAAAAGAAAACGGAAGTTGCCACAAAAGCAAGTGGGCCAACAACAAAGCAAAAAAAAAAAAAACAAAGCAAATGCAAAAAGCAAAAAGCAAAAAGCAAAAAGCAAAAATCAGATGGTGCTAAGTGTGGGGGAAGAAACTTTAAGAAGAGGAGGGATGTCCCGAACATAACTTGGTCGAGAAGGAGTATCTATTAACGCTCTTCACCGGCTATCGGAAGGAACGTGAAAGAGCACTCAACAAGCCGGCTTGACCAAAGTACCGAACCCCTAAAAGCGTCCTATCACTCTTCACAAAACGACTCGCTAGGTTGTCATGCAAAACTAGGGTGGATGGCAGGTGGGCAAAAACATAACGAGAAATGTGGGATGGGATGAAAATTACTGAGATACTCTGCCGCTGTGCTCAGACTTACCAGAGTAGGTCAATCATGTGGAGACACAAATCACGTTTTTTTGGTGATATTGTTAACTCTTACATGATACTCATATACTATTATGTCATTTTACGCCACTAATATAGGGTTGTAAAAATATCGCTTCAGTCCTCAACATAGTTTCGATCTCTCCTAAAAAGAGAGCAAAAACAAAAAAGAAACCTTGCCTGCTGGAAGTGCTCACAATCCTTCATCCGTTTTTCCGCCTTTGTCTCTTTTGCCCATGATGGGTGTGAGTGGTTCGTCTTCTTGGCAGCAAGAGAAAGAGGGGAAGAAGGAGGTAGGATTGAAACTTGCAAAATGGACATCCATTCTCCCCTCCCCTCACTTTTCTTCAAATCTCACGAATAACACTCCAGCTGTCGTCCTGTCCAACAGCACACAAAAAACCGCCAAACATACCTTTGTCTGTGTAGTTTCGTCTTCTGTAACATTCCGCGGCCCTTTTTATTGTTCAGAAATAAGTCCGTCGCGTTATCCTGTTTCGCCTGTATGTGTTAGTCCGCATGTACAGTACCATGCATTGCTTGAAAGCTTGTTTTTATTTTCCGTCACGGTTCTTTTTTTCACCGGACCTACGATTCTTCCTTCCCTTCTTCCGGCGCCCCAAATCCCACCAGTCAGCCTCGGCTAAAAAGCCATTGTCAACAGCCCATGTCTATTAACCCACTCTCCTTGCGGGAAACATTGCAAATGGAACACATTTGGCCTTACGATGTTTCTGGCTCATTTAGTGTGAGCGAGCGTGTGCCTAGATGCCTACTCTTTTGTCACTTACTCTCCCTTCCTTTGAACACTCACTACGCTACTGCTCTGTCTTGTTTTCTCACACAGGTTTGACAATTCAGGAATAGAACAGGGTGTGGTCTATGGCCCACTCCAGCCCCTTGGAGAAACAGATTATAAATACTCTATGCCCCCAACTCCTCATTGCAAACCTGGCGAATTTCTATTTTCATAACTACCCAAGAAACGAGAGAGGATAGGCGGGCGGACCTTCTTGCCACGCATCCCGAAAAAAAGTAATGCTCACACATGCCCAGATATTCATCATTTTTTTTTCTTTAAGAGGGCAAAAAGGAAAAAAAGGAGCGAGATTATCTGTCCTCTGATCCCGACACGAGGCCACTAGTCAGGCTGACTGTTGCGTATTGTTACAGTCATCCAGGTTCAAGGTCCCTGACGGAGTTGATCCTCATTCCAGATCTGTCCATCCGCCATTATTCACCACCTATCATTGCTCAACCCTTGCAAACACCACCAACCACGCCATTAATAATCCCTTGAAATCCAACGGCGCATGGATGTACAACACACGCCGTTGTCCCTGACTCGACCGTTGAGAGATTGAGAGAAGAGAAAGTGCTCAATTGATGAATTACCTAGATTGTGACCGAGACAAAATAAGGAAAACAATGGCATCAGGGTGAGATGAAAACTGGGAAAGAAGGGGTGGAATGAAGAGAGAGAGATGTATGCAGGCAGTGTGAGGAAGGGGAATGAGAAAAAGAACCTTGTTGTTTTTACTTTTGTCGGCGCTCTCTGCCTGGGCTGAATGCCTAGATTCGTCTCTCGATCCCTAACTCTGTTTTTTATCATTAGTTCCGTTCGAAAACGAGTTGCAGGAGCGAGTAATGGTGGAGGTTCAATCGAACCAATTATGAGGTGCCTAGCAGCCATCATTCGCAGCTTCAAAAACTTTTCATTGCAACTTCCAACAAACACAGCAGCTTTCTCTTTTGTGCGTTGTAAACCTGGTAAACCGAAGGATTTTTAAGGTAGCAGCGCAAGCAGACGGATAGCAATGCCATGCACGCCATGATGCAGCCAGCCCCAGCCCAGTCCCTTTTATTACCTTTCCCCCTCGTCTTTTTTTTTATCGTAGTTGTGACATATCTGCTGCATGGATATCTGCATGTTCCTGTCCAGGCTCTGGCCGACCCGGGCGGGGTGCGGTCAATCCCGCACACTATACCACACACCACACCACAATACACACGACCCAGGACACACAATACCACACGACCAAACACAGAACGAGATGCACAAAGGATATTTTTTTTTTTTTGTTTGCTCACTTTTTTTTTTTTGGCTGGCTGTATGCGTGCCTGGAACAAGAGAGACAGGGCTCTCCTTTTTTTTTGTTGCTGATGAAAGACGAACGAAAGGGAAAAAAGATATCTCTCCTGGTGCTCTCTTTTTTTTTCTTCTCTTCCTTGATTGTATGTAAAAAACAAAGCATCGATAAAGAACAAGGTGAGAGGCACAGAAAAACAAAGTTGAGCTCCGTATCTTGAAATAGAACCTGTTGAACCCGCCACTTTCAAGTCGAATCCACTCCCACTCCTTGAATATACGACAACGAGTGAGTGCTCCCTTTTTTGTTCATCATCGTTCACTCCTTTTTTGTCGGTTTTCCTTCTCTTGGTTCATTACACGAGCAAAAAAGAAGGAATTTGATTGCGCAAGGGTTGGGTGTGTTTTCCCATACTCCTGAGTATCCCTCATGATTACTTTACGCCCCATGCAAATAACAAAAGTCTTTTTCTTCTCGTGTTGCGATGGTTCATGGTTCACTGAAGGGGGCCATTTCATATAAAAGAGTTCGATGCCCACAAACTCCTGTTTTTTTCTTTGCACCACTCCACACGGCCCACCACCACCACTAACTTATCCCCCCCCTTCTTCTTTCCTTCACCACCTCCTCTATCCTCCTCCCTTCCCGCCCCTCCTTCGCCCTCAACTACCTCCATCCTCTCCATCTTCCTCTCAACGACAACAACAAGCCAACATCAACCTTGGTTTTTTAACGCACATACGCAGCTCTTTTTTTCTACACTAATGCGCTCCCTCATTATCCCTAGTCTTCTGGCCCTTGTTGCATCCAGCGCACTAGCTGATGGTAAGTGCGATAGTGAGCAACAAAAAGAACCAGCAAACAACCAACCAACCAATTAAAAAGGAAAAGCTAGGGTGAACAATAACTTCATCCTGCAGACCAGCTACTTAGCCGTCCTGTTACCCAATTTGCACACCTTTTTGTAACCTTGTACCTGAAAAACATACATTCCACAGCAAACTCGTTCCACACCATTGGACCCTTCCGCTTTCTTATGCATCTTTCTTATTAGCTTTGGCCCCTAACAGGACAACAACAATAACAACAGGACACTCACATAAAGCATCTCCCTCATTACTTCTTCTATTCTTCCTACAAAACAGTTGTGTACAATGTTATCGGCTACCCCGACACTGAGAAGGGCGCCTTTGGAGTCGTGATCAACAACAAATTGACCCCTCTCACTACAACCGAAGCTACCTTTCCCCTCTGGTCCGCCAACGTCGTCGGCGCCAACCCCAGCTCTGGCTACCGGTACGTCAAGCTCAACGACGATGGCGCCATCGTCGACAAGGAGAAGTTCCTTCGTCGCATCGCCGCCGTCAAGGCCAGGAAGACCCCCAACGAGTTCTACCAGCGCCAGAACACCTTCGCGACCTTCCCAGCCCTGCCCCAGATTTACCCTGATGTCCGCCCCAAGCCTTCCAAGGCCTTTGATGATACCCAGATTGCGACCATTCACATGACCGCTGACCCTGCTATCCTTGCCGATATGCTCGCCAACCCCCTCGATACCGAGCGCAAGGCCATCAAGGCTGGATTCCGCTTTATTAACGCCGACACTGTCTACAGCGCCGCCGAGGTCAAGCTCAAGGTTTCTGGCCACGGTTCGCGCAAGTTCAAAAAGCTTTCGTTGAGAGTCAAGTTTGACGACGATAAGGGCGAGACCTTCTTTGATCGCCCCATCATCAAGCTGCGTTCCTCGTCGTCCGAGCCCACGTTCATGCGCGAGAAGTTATACATTGATTCTTTGAATGCCATCGGTGTCAGAACTA
The DNA here is from genome assembly GCA_029449235.1 of Linnemannia schmuckeri. Lineage (NCBI taxonomy): Eukaryota > Fungi > Mortierellomycota > Mortierellomycetes > Mortierellales > Mortierellaceae > Linnemannia > Linnemannia schmuckeri. The sequence continues at coordinate 89,871 of JANATG010000012.1, read as the reverse complement.
CTCAAGCTGCCTGGGTCCGTGTCTATATTAACAACAAGCCCTTTGGATTCCATTTGTTGGTCGAGGATATCGAAACCCCCTTCATCCGCAGTACCTTCCACGGAGGCAGCGCCGAGCCCAAGGAGTTGGGATCGCTCTACCAGATGGGATCACACGTCATTGGCGAGGAAGCTACCATGATCTACAATGGCTCCTTGACTGCCAACTACAACCCTGAGGTCTACTCCAACAAGAACTTGGGTGCCAACACCAAGGCTGAGCCCATTGCCCAGTTTGCTGCCTTCATGAAGGATCTTGCCGATTACGACCCCACCTTGGCTGGCGGTATGAAGTTCTGGAACACTCGTCTGGATGTTGACCAGTTCTTGAAGTCGATGGTTATGGAATACCTCACTGGTGCCTGGGACGGCAGCTGGTGGAAGGGCAACAATTTCTTCATGTACTTCAACCCCACCCAGGCCCGCTGGCAGTTCATCCCCACCGATTTCGACTCAACCTTCAGCGACGGCAATCTTGCCGATGTTGCTGTCCCCTACAAGCAGTTCGCCGCCAGCCGTCTCCGTCGCAAGGGCAAGGACCATCCCCTCGTCACCAAGTTGATCTATAAGAACACTGAGATTAACAAAGAATTTGAGAAGATCCTTAAGGCCACCGTCCAGAAGGTCTTTAACAACGACGTCCTCGACCCCCGCATTGCTGCCTATGAGAAGTTCATCGAGGCTGAGGCCGCCTGGGACTTCTCCTTGGACCGCTCCAAGAACCCTGGAAAGGATCCCAAGTACACCATTGCCACCTTCCACAGTAGTTTGACCGGCCCCGTTACTGGCATCACCTACGGTGTCAAGCCCTGGATCAATTACCGTGCCACCGATGTCCCTAAGCAGATCAAGTAATCTATCCCCACCTTGGTTGTTGCATACCCCGCCAAAACCACCTTAAACCCGCCCCGCCTGCATTGAAGGAAAATGAAGGAAGAAAAAAAAAAACCACCGTATCATTAGCATCTATTTTTGCATTGTTTCGAACAAATCGAGGGGAAAGGAGGGAGGAACAGGAAGGGATTACAAGGGGAGGGGAGCCACGCTGGCCTTCTGGCTCTCTATCACCATGACACCAACCCCTTTTTATCCTTTTTTTCCACTCACTACTTAATTATTTTATGAATTCACCATTATTTTGAAAGATCTGTGTTATTTTTCTTGCTACCATACCAACATTTACCATATAATAAATCCACCTGGTTTCCTTATCAATGGTATCACGGGGTGGTCGAATGCTGCTCTATTTCTTAAGGGTTGCTGGTCGCTGAGAGAACCACAGATAAATGTGGATGGTCCTGCCAAGCCATATTCATGATTTTTCAGAGGTCAATGGTGGAGAATTGCCTGTCAAATGTCAACGGATCATTCAATCTTACCTGTGAATATTAAGAGTCATATGAATACAAAGGTGTATCCTCAGTTTGTGCGCTTGTTTGAGAATGTCTGTGGATTTTGTAAGTATAGATGTTTGTAAATGCACATGCTGGCCATTTACAATATATGGACCATCGAACCAGCCAACTAGCCGGTCAGCCAGCCAGCCACTCCACAAATGGGGAAAAACCAACTGAAATAAAACAGGTGACAAACAAAACAGCATGCTCCACATCCATGTCCCACTTGCCCCTTTCTCCAATGGACCAATTGCCGATGCACAACACATCATCATACCGCAGGCCACAAAAAAAAAAAAAAAAAAAAGGCATGCAAAGAAAGAATGCAAAGAAGGGCAAAATGCATGCAAAACATGCAAAATGCAAAGCCCAAGGGACGTCAGGCCGAGGGCACAGGCACAGACGGCGCTGAAAAAAAAAATGGGCAAACAATCCAACACAACACAACACAAGCCAATTTGCAGCAATTGACATTTTTTTTGTTTCTCTCTCCTTGCCTTCCCAAGTCCCTGTCCTTGTGTCCCTGAACCTGACCTTCTCTCATTGCTCGGCAAAAAAAAAAAAAAAAAAAAAAAAATATTACACCATTGGTCCTGACACAAAAGAGCATCCCAACCTAGTCATGCATGGTCTATTCCTTCCTCCTCATAGCCTCTCATCGCACTACTGTTATTGCTTCTCGGAGCGCGCATGCAAAAAGAAAAATGAGTCTAAAAAAATCACACCCGTTTGATGACATAGACAAAGGACCAAGAAGTTATGCTCTTTGTTTCGACTTTTGCGCACAGATGGTCCCTTTCCCCCTTTTTTTTTGTCCTCCTATGTGACCTGACGTCCTGGGGGCTGGACCCCTTCTCCTCTGTGTACATATCGATATGTGTCCACAAAAAAACAAAAAAAAACAAATAGGTGGGGGGAGAAGGGTAAGAAGGGAGGATGGATGCGAGCGATCAACAATGCGCGAATGCGTTTATCTGCTCATGTATATTTTTTTTTATGTATGCGCTTTACGCTTTGTTCGTGTGTGTGCGTATATGTTTTTTTGCCTGTCCGTTCGTAAAAGACACTTCGTCGCCGTCGTCATCAAAGTGCGCTCTGTTGTTTTTTGGCAGCTTGTTTGAGTGGTTGTCAGTCAATCAGTCAGCCAGCCTAAGTGAGCCGTCCCCTTCTACCCCAATCCCTCCCCTTCTCTCTCTCCTCGGCTTTATTTTTTTTGTGTTTTTTATGTTGTGTGCATAGCTGTTTGTTTGTGGGGAAACAAGAATGGGCTGACAAACGCAACTCACTACAAAGCAAACAAACACTCAAAAGTGGAAAGGGGCAGGCTAAAAAAAAAAAAAAAAAAATGTGACCGTAAGGGAGGGAGCCAGGGCGTTTATTTTATTAGTCAGAGGGGTAGGCAAACCAGGGCCGGAAGTACGACAGCCCGGTCAAGCCGGTCAGGGGTAAAAAACAGGCGCAGGGCCAGACCCGACCGAAAGGGCATGCAAAGCAAAACCAAAGAGCATATGCAGTGGGCAATTGAGGGTTTTATTTTACAGAAAATACCAAAATAACAAAAAAAAAAAAAAAAAAAAAAAAAAAAAAAAAAGACGACAGGAAGGGAGACACAGAGCAAAAAAAAACGATAAAGTACTATACAAAAAGTGAAAGGAAAAGGAAAAAACACTACATACAAGAAGAAAAAAAGGCAAGAATAAAAAGTAAAGAAAAACGACAACGAAAAGAGATTTAAAGGCCGGCATCCTGGCGAGCCTTTTTCTCGAGGAGTCGTTGAGCAACAGCAGGGTGAAGCAATCCCTTACAGGACTTGCGGTCCGAAAGGAGACCTCTTATCCTGGTCGAGCTAATGTCCTCAGACTCGGTCCGACTGCGAGCGGGCAGCCACCAGATGTTGTTTCTCGAGGCCTCGCACCATTCAGATCCATAAGACTGCTCCAGACGCTTAAAGACTCGCTGCTTCGCCGTTTCTCCTGTGGTCGTTGTCGTTGAGTTCGAGTTGGAGGAAGATGCGCCTGAAGTAGAAGATGAGGGATCTTCGATTTGGTTGGAGACGGGGACAGAGATTGATCCTCCGCTTTGGGTCAAGAGGATGGACCGACGTTGGTTGGAAGGGGCGCCCAGGGGTCGATCGACAACAACAATGCCGCCGACCAGTTTGCGTGCCCCCGTCCGGAGAACAAAATCTGCTCCACACAGGTACACGACCCTGATATTGAATGGGTTCCTGCTTGCTGACTGACTGAGGTTGTTGTTATTGTTTGTAACAGTGTGGATGAGTGACCCCGATCGTTGTGGAACCATCGACGCATAAGATTTCTGCTCTTCCTGCTCTCCTGATCCATCAATAACAGGCGATTGCTTAGAGAGAAGGGCGTTCATCTTGTTCTGGAGTGAGGTTTGACACCGTTCCTGTAAGAACTGCTGTAATCTCGAGGTGACCTTGTGGTAGTCATAGAACTGGTCCTGGCTCGCCTCCCAGGCATCGACATCGATCCAGTCAGAGTCGGCCGTCTGAAGCCGGCAGAGATCTAACCGCTCGCGAGAGTTCAACACCAGATCCTCGCCTTTGAGTTTCTCGCCCACGTAGAGATCGTGGCTGGGCGACAGAAATCCTCCGAGGATCATCGCTGCGCCCGAACTGTTTGATGAAGGTGTAATTCCTTGGTCTAGATTCTCCTGTTCCATCCTTGCCTTGGCGGCCTCAAGCATCTCTGTGTGGTGCAAGTGAATCGGACAAAATGAGCCTATTTTATGTTCAAGGGAGATCATGCAGCAAAACATAAAAATAAAAATGAGAGCGAATAGGTGAGTAAGTCATGTTCTGTGAAGCAATATCGGTTCCTGGGTCCATGAAGAGAGGGAGAGAGAGAAGGTGAAGAAGGTAAAGAAGAAGGGGAGAAGTAGCAGTGTCATTGGGTGAATCCATGGTAACAAGTGTAACCGCAAACAACTACAACAACAACAACGCCAATTCAATTGAAAAAAAATAATCGTCTTCCACTCTTCACTCACTCACTCCACTCGCGACAGGCCACTGCCTAAACGCGTGCTCCATCTCATCACCATCATCACCCATCATCATCGTTCGTCCGTCAGCCGACAGCCAAATAAAAATAACGCCCATAAGGGACACATCCAAAAAAGAATATGATTAGCCTATCGAACTATCGCCGTCCCACTGTCCTATATCCAACCCCTTTTTTTTCTATCCTAACAGCCGATAACAAACAAGGCTGATTGGAAGGACAGGAACGCCAAAGAAAAAAAGATAATGACCCTGAAAAAAGGTGGTGTTGGCGTTATTCTTCAAAGAATGATGCATGTCAGAGTTGCGACAAGGACTAGGGATGGGATGATGACCCAGGGGAGGAGCTGCATCAAAGGGGGTAAAGGCAGACGCAGAGTGAGGACAAAGGGGGAGGCAAAGGGGTGTGCAGTGTGAACAAAAAGAGCATCCCCAAAAAAACCTGAAATGGTTATTCAAACAAAGGGAGCAGAGGAATGCGCAATAGAGAGCAAGTAGACGGAAGTAACACCATAGCATCGAGCGGGCAGGGGAAGGTGGTTGTCTCGAAAGAGGAAGGGAAGAGAAGAGAAAGAAGGGGCAAGAGAGGGATGTATGTTTGTGTGTGGAAGGGGCGGAAGGAAGAGCAAGGACGGAAGGGGACAGAGGACACAGAAGGAGTAGCGAAGAGAGGAGATGAAGGGAGAAGAGAGGAGACGAAGGCGTACATGGATGGGTGGATGGATGGATAGGTTGGATTGTTGTGTGTGTTTGGAGCGTAGAGAGAGGTGACTCTGTGTCTATGCGCAGACGGTGTAGTGGATGAGAAGAGGAGGATGGGGATAGGGTGTCTACTGACTGCAGCTCATTGTCTTGGTGGATTTTTTCTTTGCTCTTTGTTTTTTTGTGTTTTTTTTTTTGCACGACAGTGATCACAAGATGTCTGTGGCGAACAGTTGTGCGACCATGCCAACTGGTCTTGTTGACTTTCTCCTGCTTTTTCTGTGTCTGTGGGTGAATGGGGAATGGGAGTGAGGGGGGCAATTGAAGTTGGACGCAATGTCGTGGATAAAAAGAAAACTCGAATTTGGCCAAAGAAGTGAATTTAGGCAAGAGTGGAATGGTGATGATGATGATGATGATGATGAGAGGAGGAATGAGATATAGATGTTGAGCCAAAGGGGAAGAATGTTGATGAAGGAGGGAACCAATGGAGCCAGCAATGGGCGAAGAACAGAAGAGAAGTCGAGCAATTGAGAGCGATGTAATGTCAATGAAAGAGGAGATGCCATGAACAAAAAAGAAAAAAAGAATAAAGAAAAGGTCCAGGGGCCAGAAAAGCTTCAATTCAATTCAGTCGGCGGATGGAAAGTAAACAAAAAAAAGAAGGGTAACCGATCCTAGTCCAAACCCTGTTCTCTCTCTTACTGTGCTAATGACCTATTGTATTCATCCAGTTACTCAATTGAACAGTGTATGTATACAGCACACACCTTTCTACTCTGTCTTTTTTATTCCTCCTCAATGCCTTGACCATGGCCCATGGCACTCGGAGGGTAAAAATACTTCTCCCCTTCTCCCTCCTTCCCTCCTTTCCCTTACCCCCCAATGGAACCCTTCCTTCCCATGGTTAATGTTTAGAAGAGAGAAGGGGTAAAAAAAGGAAACAAAGGGGGAGATACGGAGAAAGGAACAGAGTTGGAGTTGTTTGTGTTTGTGTATTCGATTGGGCAATTATGCATACGTATATTCAAAGAAGGGGACATGCATGAGCATGCATCGAAACATACAAAAAACGACGAATGGGGGGGTGGAGGAAACAAAACAAGGACGATATTACCAAACAAAGCGGAAATAACCTTCTCTCTTTAGTCGTCTCTGTGTTTGTCCCAATCCAACCCCACATCCTCTCATTTTTTGTGTTGTTGCTTTGCCCTTTGCTCGATCAGGTTTTGGGCCATTCTCTGCGCGCAACTCAACTGTCAAGCCTTTAAACAACCACTTTTCTGTTTCTTACTGCTTCTCTTTTTTACTCATAACTGTTTCCTTATCCTTTTTTTCGACTCCTTTTCTAAAAAGTATGTGCGGCCATTCACTCCTTGACTAAACACATGGCGAAAAAGCCATGAGGACAAGAACGACAACAACATCGAAAATATACCCCACCAAAAGGACAAAGAGAAGATCGGGGAGGGGGAGGGGTGCTCGTTTTCCCGAGAGTGTGCAGGCAGGCCAAATGGGACACGAGATAGCGTTGCAATGTTAGGGGAGAGGGGAGAGACAGGCAGGAGGCAACAGAGGAGAGGAAAGAGCAGTGGTAATGGGAGAGGAAAGAGACGAAAGGAGAGTACGGAATAGCCAATGTCAACAGGGAAGCCTTTTTTTTTTTGGTTGTTTATCGCTAACGACAACAACGGCAACAACAGACTGAAAGGCGATGACCACCACTCAGAAGACACAATGACTCCTCTTTTTTTCTTTTTTTTGCTAACCTAATCAAACACTGGCAAGGACAGGCGACACTCTTTTTCTGTCTCTTCTTCACTCTTATCACACGGAAAGTCAGTGAAGAAAAAAATACATACCCAAGACAGGGGGTTTAGCAGCCTTCGGAGAGTGAGAAAAGTATGTTGAAGGGGGGAAGGAAGAGAGCGAGGTATGTTGATGTTGTTACTTTCCAGGTCCTCGGCCTTTGACTCGTCCAAACTCTCACTAGCTCGTATGCACCTGGTCGAACCTTTTTTTTTCTTTTCCTCCTTTTGTCGCCGAAGAGCAGATCCCCGATCCGAAGGAAAAAAAAAGGGAAGAAGTCGAGAAAGAGGGATGAGATGAAGGAGTAAAGAAGGGTGAAGAGGATGGATATGTGGCATGTACCTGTAAGTAGGAGGACGATCTTTTCCTTGGCACAGTCCTCGATCGTCATCTGGGCGATGCGTGCCTCGATCTTGTGGATGGGGGTCAAGGCAGCAGAGGCGGAGGCGGCATTGTCGTCATTCTGGATCCGAGGAGCCCATGTGGTTCCGGAGAGAGGTGTAAGGTGATTACTGGCAGCAACATTCTTATGGATGCCACTACTACTTGTCGAGGTGGTATTGCTGTTGTAGTTAATATGGTAAGGGTGGTGGTGATGGGCCTTGGCGTTAGCGATAGAGAGATCCTGCTTCAGATCGCATTCACGGTAGAAGAGTGCCTGGTGTTTGGCCAAGTGATGGTTCTGTTGTTGTTGGTGGTGGTGGGGGTGTGGCATCAGTGCGGGGACCGCGCAGGCAGCAGCAGCGGCGACGGCAGCAGCGGCGACAGCAGAGACGGAGGGAGGTGTGGGGTGGTGGTAAGAGTGATGCCGAGGGTGGTGGTGGTGGTGGCGGACGGAGGAGGAAGAGGTTGAAGAGTTCGAGGCTTTCAGGTAACTCGTGAACAGGAGCGGCTGATCAAACCGCCGCTCTTGCTTGTCTTGGTCACGCAAGTGAAGGGGAGCCGACTGAAGAGCGAGCATATGGGACAGTGAAGGGAGTTGTGGAGAGAAGAGGAAGGGGGTAGAAGGGAAGGTTAGTCGATGAGAGAATAGAGAAAGAAGAGGAGGAAGATGAAGGGAATAAAGAAGAAAGAGAAAGAACGAAGCGGATTTAAAAAGAGGAGAGGAAAGAGTAAAAAAAGGGACAAACAGATCGAAATGGAGGTGGTGATGGTGTTGTGGAAAAGGGAGAAGAATTGATGGCTGCACGGGCTAAGAATAAAATACAAAAAAGGGCTGAGAGAGAGACTGTGCAAGGATACAAAAAGGTGGGGTGAGGTGGCGAAGGCGGATGGTATGTGTTATGTGTGTGTAATGGTGTTGTGTTATGCGTTATATGCTTGTGTAAAAGAGACAGAGAGAGAGAAAGAGGGAGAGAGATGTGGAAAGTGGGCAATTGAAGGAAGTATAAAAGTAAGGGTAGAAGTGAGTGTAGTAGTGGGTGTAGCAGCAGTATTGATAACAAGACAAAGGAGAAGGAAGAAGGAGAAGAATCAACGAAGAACGAAGAGGAGGAAGAGGAAGAGAAAGAAGAGGAAGAGAAAGAAGAGAAGAGGAAGAAGAGAAAAGAGGTGAAGAAAGAAGGGCGGCAAGCGGTGGATTATATACTCAAGTTCATGACGAACTTTTTTGACTTGAAATAAAAGAAAGAATCGATTATAAAATAAAGAAAAATAAAGAAAGCCTGGTTCCTTTGCCGTCTCCTGTCCTCGTCCCCTTCCTTCGTTCTTTCTTCGTTTGTTCTTTCTGTGGGTCTCTTTGCTCCTTTGTTCCTTTGCGCTTTCCTTTATTGTTGTTAATGTCCACCACCACCATCACCACCATCATCACCTCCTTCTCCTCCTCTGCTAACAAACAAAACGAACACCATGAATAAAAAAAAAAAAAATAGAACAACGACAAGAAGGAAGCAAAAGGGACAAAAAAAGGGATCGAATTTGATTGAATATCATTTTCAATTGAAGAATATCAAACAAAGAAGCTCATTGACTGACTGTGCCTGATCAATGACCAGAAATGACCATGGCAAAGAGGTATCCAAAGGGGCAAAGCAATATAGCAATTAGAAGCGTCTAAGCAAAGAACGCTACGACCGAACGCACATATATCTCTCAACAACATGCCTCACTCATGGGGTTCATTTCAAACAACTCCAATGCGAATTATGTATGTAATGTTAGGAAACAACATGCTGAACAATAAATATATATATAATAATCAAGGAAAGAAACGTCGTCGCTCGTTCGTGCTTTCGCCCTTTGCTCTCACTCGCTCTCCCTCTCCTTCTACTCCATGTCGCTTATTGTCTAATACAATCCTCGTTTTTTTTCTGTTTTTTTTCTTTGTGCATTTGCTTTTTGCTCTCACACCTTTCCTCGACGACGACAATGAAGAATGCACATAACGCGGAACGATGATGATGTCCGAGTGAAAAAAAATCATGATCCTATCCTTTCCCACCCTTTCCTCGATCTCATCGTTCCAACCGGGCCAAGGTCACGTCCAGTCAAGCCATTGAGTCCAAACTATTGCAGAAAAAAAACCAGTGGGATCAACAAAGCGGCAGAACAAATGACCAGGGGGTGCTAGGGGAAACCAAAAGAGACAAGAAAAAAAATAAAGAAACGAGAAAGGGCAAAAAAGAAAAGCAAGGGGGTAGTGGTGGTAGTAATCAAAGGCAAGCGCGGTACTTGTTGCGTGTATTTCGGTCGGGCGTGCATGCCTCTCTTTTTTCTCTTCTGTCGTTTCTCTGTCTCTGTAATGTCCGTCGGTCTGTCTGTTTGTCTGTAACACCTCCTTTCGCTTACCTTTGCCGCTTTTTTTTTGTGCGTCTGTGTGCGTGTGCGTGTGTCAGTGTGTGTATGTGTGTCTTTGTTCTGCCTGTTCACCGTTATCTTTTTTTTTTTTTTTTTTTTTTTTGTCAGTGTGTGATGATGATGCTGAGGGTGATGATGATGACACTACCTCTCTCAAACCTACGAATAACCAGTCGGATTATATAAAAAAAAGTTTCTTTCGTCCGTGTATCTCTCCTCTTGCTCTATATGGTCAATGGCCCAAAAAAGAGAACAAGAAAGAAGAAAGGAGGGAAAACGAAAAACGAGAGAAAGTGAAAGAGAGTTCAGTCAGTCTAGTTCACAGTTCAAAGTCCAGTTCTTCAGCTCAAAGAAAGAATAAGTTAGACAGTAAAGGGCGAGCAAGTGTTTGTATACAATGTATGTCGGTCTGTTGCCTCTTCTGTCCATCCCACAAAAAATGTCATGACAAGAATAGAAATCAGGGCACCGAAAAAAAAAAAAAAAAAAAATAAGGTCCAGGTACGAGACAGAAGATAGAGAAGGAGGGAAAAAAAAAAAAAAAAAAAAAAAAAAAAGTAAAGGGGATCAGGAACAGGCACACGGAGGAGGGACTGACGAAGGAGGGTGAGAGAGAGGTGGAGGGTGAGGGGAGAGGAGCGAATAGGAAATCAAAGAGAAGAGACAAAGAAAAGTCAGGGAGAGAGAAACAGGCGACTCTGACTGACTGACTGACTGACTGACTGACTTGCACTGACTTACTAGTTTACTCTCACTGACTGACAAAAGCATCCATGCATAGATACATAACAGATGTAGTTGACTGACTTAGACTTGGACTCTAATAGATACCAACCTTGTTATGCAAATACAGAAAGCAACCCAACCCAAACAAAAAAAAAGATCCGGGGCATACAGAGAACACACACATCCACAAACAATACAGCAAATGCAACGCAACGCAAACGAACAATAGAGAACGACAATCGAACAACGCTTCCTGCGGCCGATACATTTTGCAGTTTTGCGTTGCGCTTCTGTCACGTCTGAGGCCACAGCCTCCCGCGTCTTTTTTTTTTATGGTCCATTGTCGGAGGAGGAGGAGGAGGAAGAAGAAAAAGGCACGATGACGAGAAGCCAAGCCAAGGGCTTGTGGAATCAGGACCAGACCTCCATTCCACGTTTTCTTTAGTCATTCATTCCCTTCTGAATCTCTTTCATCCCATTTCATTCCACTCTGCCCCATTCTCCCATTGTCAATTTCATTTCTCCTTTTTGTTCACTTCAAACAGGAGAAAACAGGAAAGGAGAGAGATAACGAAAGGATGATTGATGACTCGACACGCCATGTGTCGTATGGAAAACAGCCAAGTGGCATAATCGACAACAACAAACAGCATCAACAACTGCAACTCACTACCAAGTGTCGATGACAGCGACACTTTTGCTCGTTCCGGAGTCCGATCTGGGTTGGGAAAAACATAAGCCTTTCGTCTGTTACCTGTGATATATGTATCGTGTCGTGTGCGGTACTAATCACCCTCCACCTCCTTCTTTTTGCCGAACAACCCCTCTTTTTTGCCTTTCTACTCTTTCTACCCTCCTTAGTCTACTCTTCTTTCGTTATCATCACCCCCTTTTTTGATTGCCTACGGTAGTCAAAATCCTCCGTGGAGAGTAATAGCGGTTCAGTGACCCAGAGAGAGCACGAGATTTTGACAGAAAGGGAGATCGTAAGAGGCATCTATTACTTTTCTATTGTCTGTCGCGTTTTTATTTTTGTTTGCAATTATTAGAATGATGACCAGATTCATTAATGGACCATGAGTCGTTGAAGGAGAGAGCGAGAGATATAGAAAGAGAATTAGATGGAGAGAAGAATGGTAGAAAGGTTGTCTAAGCTATGAGCAATGAACAAGGGAGATATATAGAGAGATAGATAGATAGATAAATAGATAGATAGGGTGCGAGGAATGAGGAAACGAGGTGAGGGGTTTCAACAGTTTGTCAACACAAAGAGAGAATAGACTCTGAGTAGGAAGGAGGAAAGGAGAAAAGAAAAGTGCTCTTGACGGTCGTCGTTCTTTCCTTCCCCTCTCACTCTCTCGAGAGCTCGCATGAGGGGTGCACAGAGAGAAGAGAGAAGTGACATCTTGTTGAAGTTGCGTGTCGGGTGTTCTGTGTTTCCGTCGTTCGTCTGGGCGAATTCTTTTTTTTTTTTTCTCCAACAAAAACACCGCGTGGAATGGTGCGCCGTGAATGGTCCCATTTTTCTTGGCTCTGTTTGCTTATGCTTTTGACTTGTTTGTCCAGTTTGGGTTTATCCCCCTGTGCTTGAGAAAAAATGGCTCACAAAGAAAATGTAGCCTGGGCACCAGAACCTTTTTTTTTTTTTTTTTTTTTTTATTTTTCTTGCTCACATACACTCGCTCTCCATCTTTTTTCCTTTCCCAACCGGACAACTCAAATACAAAACAACAAGAAAAAAATACGTGAAAAGAGTCAAAAGATAACATCCGACACAACAAAATCAAACGAGAACGACGAGCGGGATAGGAAATCCAAATAGCAAAGCACAGCGTAGAGTAGTGTAGACGCCATTTCCTCAATCACATCCGTTCGATCGATATATCCATCCTCCCATGTTTTTCCTGCGTTCCATTGTTTAACAACCCTCGTGTCCATGCTAATATGCAAACCAAAACTCAAAACGTAACAATGCAATCAATTGCAATTGAACAACAGGGACACTGAGAGGGTGAGAAGGAGGAAAGAAAAAACGCAAGAATTCGCGTTATCAATATACCCTCTTCCTTCCCGCTATCGTACTCATTCTAGACCCAATGATCTAATGCAAGGAAAAGAGCAAGGAAAAACATGAAGCGACCAATTCGACGTGCATGCTCTTTCCTTTTTTGCCTTCTTTTTCGCAAGTGTATAGCAGTAACACCTAAGAACGTAGTTTCCGGAACCCTCTCTGGATGCAATTTGCTGACATACAATACTCACAGGCACATACCAAGCACATCATCATTAAGAGCAAGTTGGCATCATCAGGCACATATGCAAGAACTTCAAAAAAAGGGACAGCCAAGGAGCGAAAACGACTACCGAGAAGAGAAAAAAAAAGACGGATAGGTAGACGCAGAGACTAAATCTGTAGGAATTACTTGGAATAATAGCTGCGTACACTTAACACCAATGGTGTGGGTTGGAGAGTTCACACAGAGAGAAGGACAGTACATACATACATCCAATGAAAAAGAAGATCCAAGGAGAGATAATTGATACAAAAAGGACATTGTTGTCCGGGCGACCCATGCATGCCTCTAAAGGGGGTGTGTGGGTGTAGGTGAGGCGAGGTTTGATGTGTTAAGTGGATCCTCTCCATTTCACCCTGCAGACAGCCTCCTTCTTGCTTTGATTTTTTTTCCCTTCACCTTCCTTGCCCATTGTCGTTTCTAGCAGTTGCACCTAAAGGAATTCTCCTTACACTTCATAAGCAAGATACTCAGTCAGGTGAAAAGATGAAAAGGAACGACACATTTACTTCTTTTTTTTTTTGTAAGTATTGATACACCGACTAGGAAGGAGTCATAGAAAATACAAGACGAGAAATGACGATGGGAAGGAAGTGGATAAGAAAGGACATGAAAGGACATGAAAGGACATGAAAGGAAGAGAGAGGAGATGTTGTGTGTGCATCATGTTAATTAACCGATTTGCACATCGATTACCATAGCCTCTTGCATCTCTCTATCTGTCTGTCACTATCGTTTTCTATGTTTGTTGTGTTCATTCCTCTCGATCTCTTCTTCCTTTCCTTCCTCCTCCTCCTCTCCGTCTATTTTTTCTTTTCTGTCTGCATGTTTATGTCTTCAATTAGACTTAACAAGAAACAAGCAGACAAAAGAAAAAATAGAGATCTCAGGAGATGGGATCCCAAGGAGACATCAATCAGAACCAAGCCAGGATTAGGACCAGAACATGCATTCATTTTTGTGTATATGAATGTTTAGATACCCATTCTGGAGAAAGGGTCATTTTCCCCCTTTTCACTGCCCTTTCCGCCTCTTCACTTTCCCTTGCTCTGGATTTGGCCATATTTCTTTTTCTGTTGACTATCTCTGTCTGCCTTTGCCTTTGCCTTGTGCCTTTGGCAATCATTAGTCCATTTTACACCATTGCGGCGGGGGACGGGCGCCTTACTGTCCCTTCTCTGTCTCTCTCAATTGACTCTTGTGGTGGTACTCAGTTATGTGTTTTTCTCCATGGGTACACATACCTGCAGGTTGTGCATATTGGCATTACGGCTCTCGTTTTACCTTTCCTTTCTTCAACTGAAAGTGGGTCAATCGAAAAAAGAGGAAACCAAGGAGAGTAAGAGTCAACGTGTGTGTGAGTGTGTGTATGTGAGGCAAGGAAGGAAGCGCATGACGAGGTCATTATGCTGGAGTGAGTGGGCCCATCATTTTATGTTGTTTGCTTACGATACGAGTGTCAATTGCTTTCTGAATGGCCATTGCTGGGACTTTTGCTTGTCCATCTGTAATGGATGTTTGTCTGTTCGTTTGTTTGTTGCTTTCTTTAGTCTTTGTTTGTCTCCTTTTGCTCTTTCTCCTACTCCTTTAACCAGAAGAGCAAGAAACCGTACGAGCTTTGAACCAAAAGAACATAAGAGTCTACGAGTCCGTGTGTGGGACAGCATGACATACTATTTCGCATATATATTGAGCAAAAGGGCTAAAAAATCACCAAACACGAAGGGTTTGAGGGATAAGAAAAGGGGATGAATGGGGGGTTGAACAAGTGCGAGGAGGAAGGGAGGGAGGGGGAATGGATGTCAAGGGAAAGAGTGCAACATGGTTGTGGAGAGAATTATGGTGTTTTGTCCTGTTGTTGTCCTCCTTTATTTTTCCTCCTTCCATTTTGCCCCTCTTCTCTCGCTTCCCTCGGACTTGAAAAAAATTAAAAAGGGAGGAAGGACGGTTATTTCCTCGCACTATTCCGATCGCAATTACTATACATTATTTCCTTGCAAAAATTTCAGACCTGCGAATGAGAAGATTTTGATGGGCATGATTTATTCCACCTTCTCTTTTCCTCTCGTTCCTATTCGTTGGCCAATGGGATCAATGGGCTGAAGAATATCCTTCACTTCACAATGAGAGATATCTTTTTCTTCGCCTGCATCTCTTTTCACCTCCTCTTTCCCTCTATCTCTTTCTTTCAGGGAGAGATAGTTAGATGGTCAATCTTCCTTTGTTCCAAGTTAGATATCTCTTCCACTGTCTTCAAGTGTCCAAAAGCAACTGCAACAGCAATCAAGGAACGAGAAACGTGTAAAGGTAAGAGGAAGAGAGGAAGAGAGGATCGGATGTGTCTGTGCGCACGTGCGCCATTGATTGGCCACTACAACCGTCTTTCTGATTTTCTCCTGGCGACCGGGGTTTTGAGAGGGCGAGACGCGGACTTCTTTTTGACTCTGAGATGCGTCTGAAAAGTAAAGCTGGCCTGCTCTCTGTGCAACAATTTTTTTTTGTATTTGGATAAGGAAAAGTGAAATGAGATACGATCTGATCCATTTAGGCATGAAAGATGGATGGAGAGGCATGACAGTAATGACAAGAGTGCGGAAAGACAAGCTACCATGGTCAAGTGAGGGAATTGAAAAGTGAAGAAGAGGGAGAATCTCTAGGCAAGAGGAAAGAATTAAAGGAGATTGCATCGATGCGATGATGGTGATGCTGAGAAAATAAAAAGAAGTAAGGCTGATCTGTGGATCAAAAAGAAAAAAGAAAAAAAGACATCAAAAACAGACAGAAGAAGGAAAAACAAGTGCAGGCGGACAGGCACAGTTCATTGTCCGTTGCTGATGGATGTCCGTTGCGGGTCCGACCATTGGCTTTTACTCTTTACTCTTTGTGATCTTTATTCATGACCGCGTTTGCCACTCTTTTTATCCTCAATCTTTTATCCTCCGGATGTGCGCCTTTTCTAGACGACCGTGACATTGACAGGTGTTAAAGGGCGTGAAGCAAGGCGGTGTTTTCTTGTTATTAGTAAAAATGCTTTAAGGCACCGCTTGACCAACCAGCAACTGTCGATGGCTACGATGGGATATGTGCGTCAAGCTCCAATGCTGCCGATGCTGCTGGTGCTGCTGATGGTGATGTAGATGGTAGGTGTACACTGTTGTTCATAGCAAGGAAGAAGGGCTTACTCTGTTCCTTCCAACAGGACAGAGCGTGTCCCCAATGTTCATCTTTCTTCAAATGTCCTGTGCTAGAGCCATGTAGCAAGAAATAAATTATTTTTTTTCTCACCACTTTTTTTTTTTCCTTAGTCCTTTGTACTTTTCTGTTTCCCCTTCCTCTTTCTCTTTCACTTTCTTCTTCCTTTCCCTCTTTTGTTCCTTCACCTCTCCTATATTCCCTCTTTCCTCCTCTTCCCTTTCAGCTCTCTTCCCTTCAACGAGCTTCTTTTTTTTTTTATTCTCCTTCAAACAACTATCTCGCCATTCCTCCTCGCTCTCTCCCTTCTCTTCATTTCAACGCACACACTCATTCCTCCTCCTCTACTTATACCTACATTCCCTCAACTTTACTTTCACCTCCATTTAGCACTGTTCAATAATGAAGTTTGGCCACCAACTCAAGACATCGCTCTACCCAGAGTGGGTCTTCTACTACCTCGCCTACGATTCTCTCAAAGCCGAACTCAAGACCCGTCTCTCCAAGAACTTAGGCGGCTGGACCGAAGACGACGAATCCGCGTTCGCAGAACTTCTCGAAAAGGAGCTCGACAAGGTCTATTCGTTCCAAAAGGTCAAGTCGGGCGAGATCATGCGTCGACTCCAGGCTGCCAAGCAGGAGGTCGAGGAGATTATTCAATCGAATGATGCTCAGAATGAAGATTATGCGCTTTTGGAGGAGGAGCTGTCGCACATCATTGCTGATGTTCATGACTTGGCCAAGTTTACTCGTTTGAACTATACTGGATTCCTCAAGATCATCAAGAAGCACGACGTAAGTTTTCTCTCGCTTTTTTTGTTGCTTTTTGCTAATTGTTATTACGGTTAGAATGGTATCAAGTGGAAAAAGAGAGATTGTGTGTGTGGCTACAGGCGGGAAAGGAAAAGCCGGACGCAGGAGACAGACAGGATAAAAGACAGGAGGTGGTAATCAGGCGGTTGAAAGTATGAGAGAGTTGGAGCGAGAGAGAAGATTCCAATTCATATCGTATCCAACAATCAGCATCCAACGACTACCACCACCATCACAAACATTTTTATCATTCTGTCCCGTCAACAATCTGTCTCCACTCCATGCATCTTTCTATCCTGGACCCAGTAGCCATCAACGACAATGTAGCCGGAGGGACAAGAAGTAATATTTTTTGTTACAGCGGAAGACTAAGACGGCGAAAAAAAGTGAGAAAGAAGACTGACGAGAGATCAAAGAAAAAGAGTATTTGAAGAAGATAGGCGGGAGACTAAGTGAGATGAAAAAGAAGGACGAAGAGAGATGAGGGAGGAACAGGGCAGTGTGTATGTGTGAGAGAGAGCATGTGTGTGTGTGCGTGAGTTTTGCTCACTCGCGATGACAACATAGGGTTGTTGTTGACAGTTTTTGCAGTGATCCAATCCGAGCAGTGGTGCTGTGCATGGACAATTGAACGATATACACCAACGCTTAAAAATCGTTTATCGGCACTACAAAGCGGAATACTAATCTTTTTTTTTCTTGCTCGATTCTTGATTATAATGACTTGGCCTCTTTAGAAACTCACCCACTGGATCCTTCGTCCCATTTTTATGGTCCGCCTCAACTCCAAGCCATTTTACAAGGAAAACTACGATGCCTTGATTGTCAAACTCTCAAGCCTCTACGACACTGTCAGGACACGAGGAAAGGCACATGGAGGCGATTCGGCCGCCGGAGGATCCCAGCAGGCCTTTGTCCGTCAAACCACAAAGTATTGGGTCCACCCCGACAACATCACGGAGCTCAAGCTCATCATCCTGAAACATCTCCCAGTCTTGGTCTTCAATCCCAACAAAGAGTTCAACCCAGCCGACAGTGCCATTTCATCCGTTTACTTTGATAACGAGGAATTTGAGCTCTACATGGGTCGTCTTGAGAAGTCCGAGGGTGCCGAGGCTCTTCGTCTCAGATGGTACGGTGGTATGGACCAGCAACAGATCTTTGTCGAACGTAAGACCCATCGTGAGGACTGGACCGGAGAGAAGTCTGTCAAGGCCCGTTTCCCCATCAAGGAAAAATATGTCAACGCCTTCTTGAGAGGCGAATATACCATGGACGCTACCATCGCTAAGATGCGCGCTGAGGGCAAGAAGTCCGAGAAGGAGATTGCCGAGTTTGAGCAACTCGCCGCAGAGTGTCAATACGGCATCCTCACCAAGAACTACGGCCCAGGTATTTTGCATTCTGTTTTATTCCTTTGGAGTGCTTCGTATTTCTTTTACATAATCCTAACCTTATGTTCCCCCTATATTATAGTGATGCGCACATTCTACAACAGAACTGCTTTCCAGTTGCCAGGAGATGCCCGTGTCCGTATTTCACTGGATACCGAGTTGACATTGATCCGTGAAGACAACCTCGACGGAAGAATCCGCAGCGGTGACAACTGGCGCCGTATGGACATTGGTATTGACTGGCCCTTCAGTCAGTTGCAGGACGAAGACATTTGCCGATTCCCCTATGCGGTTCTCGAGGTCAAACTGCAGACACAACATGGCCAGGAGCCTCCAGAGTGGGTCCGGGAGTTGGTCAACTCTCATTTGGTCGAATCTGTCCCTAAGTTCTCCAAGTTCATCCATGGTGTTTCGACCTTGATTGAGCACCGTGTCAAGCTGTTCCCCTTCTGGTACCACCAGATGGATATTGATATCCGCAAGCCTGCCTCCAAGAACATGACTATCTCGCGTCCCGATCCAAGCGGATACAGCACCCCAGCCAACACAACCAGCGACGAGGATCATGACATGAGGATCACGGCTGTCGATGATGAGGAGGCTTACCAAGGCGGCGCCAAGCAGGCTCAGGAGTACGAGTGGGAGGATGAGGAGGATGAGGAGAACCCATTGGAGCCCTCGGATAACTGGATCCAGCGTACTTCAAGACCCTCCAGCAGTGCGTCGAGCGAGCAGACTCCTCTTCTGGGCGGTCAGCATCGTACAATGAAGAGTAAAAACTCGCTCATCGCACCCTTTAAACCTGGCGCAGATACCCTCCGCTACCTCTTCCGTCGCACTAAGGATCGTGTCACCCACCCCTTCGGCGAGGACGAGCCCACCACTGGCCCTCAGACCACATATCTGATCACCCCTCCTGGCCGCAAGATTGCGACCCTGGTCCGTGTGGAGCCCAAAGTGTTCTTTGCTAATGAGCGTACGTTCCTGTCATGGCTCCAGTTCACAGTCATGTTGGGTGGTCTGTCGTTGGGCCTGTTGAACTTTGGTGACAAGGTGTCGCGTGTGAGTGCTGGTTTGTTTACATTTGTGGCTCTGTCGTTCATGGTCTATGCCTTGGTCACATACCACTGGCGCGCGCACAAGATTCGTAACCGTGAGCTGGGACCCTTTGATGACCGGATTGGACCCACACTCCTGTGCTTCATCCTCCTTACCGCCATAGTTACCAACTTTTTCTTGCAGTGGGCCTACGAGAAGAAGAGGCCATAAATATAGCACGTCAATCCTCAGTTACTTTTTAGCAGTCTCTCGCCAAAAAAAAAAAAAAAACTTATGTAAAATCAATTATCATTTACGAAAAGAAAAAAACCACCCTACATCAAAATAAAACCTCGCATTATCAATATTTCACTTCGTGTATGGTCGATGGGATGGCTACAATTACGATATGCTGTTTATTCCATTCGTTCTCTTATCTTTCTCTTATTTTTTTGTTCCTCTTCCCGTTTTTCTTCTAACAAAGAATGTTTACAGATCAAAACCAAAGCCCTCAGAATCGAGCTGGGCCAGGTTGAGGAGCATGTCCTGGTCAAAGAACTTGTTGACCGACACATCCTCGCTCAAACCCTTGCGTCTACGTGTCTTGATCATAAAGTCTCTGGCAAGGTGCTGCATCGGGCTGGGCTCCAACGGCCGCAAGACAATTGACTTGTTCAAGGGGTCACCGGGGACGGTCTGCCAGTGATCAAACATCTGTTGTGCAAACGCCTGGCCCTGTGTATGCGTACGCAAGTCAGTCTCGAAACCAAACGACTCAATGACGGGGATCACAGCGTGGACAGTATAGAGTGGAGAGCCGGCCTTGGGGATATCTTTGAGGACGTGACCACGACGGCGAGCCAAGACTGTATACACAGCTGATACACAGTCGGCGGGGGCCTGTACTTCAACGTTATAGACGGGCTCCATCAACCGTGGGCTGGCCATCAGGAATGACGAGTAGCACACACGACGTGCTGTTGGAATAATCTGTCCACTGCCGCGGTAAATAGGTTCCGGTGCCAAATCTGCGCCGATAATCCTGAACTTGACGCTCCGGATAGCTGGTTATAAAGGATGGTAATGACGTAAAGAAGATTACCTTAGTCAATCTCATTTGGCCTCTATAGGTGATACCAGTACGCATATAAAAAACCTGAGTTAAACTTACGTTCGTCACAAAGGGGTCCTTCTCTGGTACCCCACTGAAATCCCTGACGGATAGCATCACGGGCCTGCTTGAGACGACTCTTATCGACCTCACTAGGTAACGTATCGTCAATGAGGATGTTGGGTCCGTTCATGTCTGGTCCGAATGCCCAAATGTTACGTGCTGCCAAAATATCCCAATCATAGTTCTCCTGGAAGTAAGTTCCCAGCTGCCTTGCCGTCCATTCTGTCGACACCTTCAGTCCCTCGATATCGTCCACAATCTTCTTCTCCAATGGCTCCGCGATCATCGTTAGCTTGTTCCTATGAATGAAAGATAGGAGATAAGTAAGAACATGCCATCGGTTGACACAACATAGCGCAAGCACACTGAAAATAAAATGTCGTCAACCAGAGCGAAAAAAAGGCGCTTACTTCTTGTTGGGGGTCTCAGCAAAGCACTTGAGACTACTCGTCTCAAGAACAGTCTCACAGAACCTGACGACGGGATCAGCAACCTTGAGGTCGATTTCAGAGTAAATCTTGCGCAAGTCGTGGAGTGCAGAATCCATATAGAGCTCGCCTGGCGCCAAAACGATATGCTCTCCGCTCTCTTCGACCCTCGTGATCAAAATAGGGTACGACTTGTTGACATTCCGAAGTCCCTCCAACATTTTGGGGAGTTCTGAGGGGTTGACAGGCTCGATTGCAATCTTCATCACAGCCGAGGTCATAAACCGGAGGGGGCGGAAAATATAAAGCTCCTCCGAAATATCTGTGCTGGTAATGGTTGCTGTCTTGGTGATCGACTGATCGACGCCTCCGAGCAACACCCAGTTACCGGCCACCACTCCCTGAGTATCGACCCTGTAGCGTGACTCAAAGACAGACACACTCTCGACTGTTTGGACAGTCATATCCTCGTCATCGTCAATTGTGTATCCCTCTCCCAAAACGCGCACTCTCTGTCCTACCCTCACTGTTCCGCTCATGACACGACCAAACGCATCGAACTTCTCTCCGTCTGCGGAGTTGTAGAGTTTGGTGATATGAATCATCAGAGGTCCGTTGGGGTCGCAAGCCTTCATTGCCTTGACGAGGTCGCTGTCCATGGGTCCCGTATAAATATGCTCTACCTTCTTGGCGGCGCTCTCTGTAGGCGACTCGATGTGCTGTGAAACCATGTCGACGAATCCTGTAGGAGGTCCAAAGAACTGATCCAGGACCAACTTCAACACGGGCTTGACATCCAGGTTATACTGCTTGGGCTTCAAGAAGATGCCCAAGCTCGAAAGTGTTGACTTGAGAGTATCCTTGTCCTCTGCGACAACCTGTCCATAGATCTTGAACAAGGGCGCCAAGATGAAGTGAACGAAGGATCTCTTGGTGCGGGAATCCACTGAGTTGCGTCCAAACTTTCTGGTCTCTGCGTTGAAGTACACATCGCCCCACAAGCGCTTGGCAAATCCATCAATATCAACTCCAGCTATATCGAACGTAAGGAAGAGACACAGATAATATTTACAGTCAGCGAGATGAATAAAGTCATTTCATCATATCCAAATCATGTCGACATGGTCTCGAGTCCAACAGAGTCGCCGAAGGACACAATGCAGAAACTTACGGAAAGAGTCGGCGTAGAGTTTGGCAAAGGACTTCAATGTAAAACACCAGCCCATCTGAGAGGACGCAAAACTGACGTTGCCGAGCTCAGGCGAAAGTCGAATGCCTTCTCCACCAGGAGTCTGGGCGATAATAGTGTTGACCTCCTCAATGGTGTGCTTAAGCTTGAAGTAGGCGTCAGTGGGAGGAAGCTTTAATTCCAAGATGAGGCGATCGACCTTGTTGACGACCAATGTGAGCGCCACTTTCTCCTGAATACAATGTCTGATAATGCGTTCCGTGTTGCACATCACGCCCTCCACTGCATCCACCACAAGAACTGCGCCATCCGCGATCCTCAATGCAGCCGAAACCTCGTCGATAAAATCAACATGTCCTACGAACAAAGTAACAAAACGTGAGGAGTGATCCGCGTTAGAGATCGAGATAAGCTGTCATCCTAAGATCAAGACATCCCGTACCTAGAAGTAGCCTTACCAGGAGTGTCGATGACGTTGAGCAAGTAGGAGACATCCTTAGTATCCTGCATAACGAGTGTCATCGGCATGCTCTTGATACTGACTCCGCGCGCACGCTCCAAGGGGTGAGTATCGGTATAGCGTTCCTGCAGATCAATGTTTAAGTTCTTCTCGTGGGTCTCGTTGACAAGCATATCCATGATCGACGACTTTCCGTGATGAAGGTGGCCGACAATTGCAACGTTGCGGACACGAGGAGGGAACGCCATCAGATCATACATATATCTAGTAAGTGTGATAAACAACAAGCACATAGGAGTACGTTGGGTTTATCGGTCAGATCGACTTTCTTGGAGCGTCAATTGTGCAAACGAACGAATGAGATATTAACCAGATCCGAGTTGAATACGTACTGTTTGCGGAAGAGAGTTGTGGGCAGGTCCTTCTCCTCGAGCTGGAACTTCTTGGTCTTGAGAGGCTGAACAATAGGTTCGGTCAAGGGTTGTGTATCCTCCTCTTCGACAAGAGCCTCGACGCCTTCACCGTAGACCTCCTCAGCTGTTGGGTAGTACTTTTTATCCTCGTGCAAGACGATTTGGTTCTGTGGGATCTCTATTATCGAGGCGAGAAAAAAATTGATCAAAGGAAACAATAAGAGGACTGTCAGTCTATCATTCAAAGTCGCAAGCACCTTTCTTGAAGGCTACCGCCAAAAAAAAAAAAAAAAAAAAAAAAAAAAAAAAAAAAAAAAAAAAAAATCACTCTCAAAAGAAGCAAAGCTCATGACTAGGTGATGGTTGTTGTTACCTCCAATGCGCGACAGAGCAGTGCTGGTCCTAACATTGTCTTCTTGCATCTCAACGTCCTCCTCGTCATCCATTTCCTGGTCCTCGTCATCCTGCTGCAACTGCTGCTGCTGTTGCTGCTGGAAGTGCTCTTCCTCCTCGTCCTCTTCCTCGTCTGATAGATCAGGGCCGAGGTAGTTGCCGAATTCATCATACATAGACTCGTCCATGGTTGGCTGTTGTATGTATCGTTATTCCTGAATGTCGATGCGTTCGGTTTTTCTTTCTCCTGAGTAGTGATTCCCGACTCGGACGACGCGCAAAGGACGATGGTTGGGGAGAATTAGAGGGTGCGGTGGAGTACTTTTGGAGGCGCTCAGACTTTGTAACAACAGTATCGTTTCGGTCCAAAAGCTAAAATGACCTCACTGGATCCCGATTTGATCGTGGGTACTGCAACAGTTCGAGCTTCGCCGTGATTTTTCGAACTGCGAAGAAGGTTGCCCCTTTTTTACTCGCTCTTTCTTTTTTCTTCTTCTTTACGCCTCACACATACCCACACAGCAACACACTCACACTCCCCTTCTTCAACAGCACCCAGCACATCTCCCGCCTTCTCATGGCAACACGACGCGATGAACCTCGCGCGTACCAGCAAGAGGTCGCCAAACGAGCTATCGAGGGCAATGTCATCGCTGTCTCCGATACTGGAAGCGGCAAGACCCTCATATCCGTTATCCTTCTCAAACATATGGTGGCCAAAGCGCGCCAGGAAGCCAAGCAAACCGGAAGCCAGGTTAGTTTTCTGCTATACACTGCCTTAATGACTGCTTTCTTTGCTCGTAGTCTCTTTACACTCTTCAATTCGTTGCCGATTGATGGAGTATTTGTGAAAGAAAAGCTTAGCGGTGGTTTCGAGTGAGCGTGGGATTTATGCATATGAAAACGAAAGGCTTGCATAAAACAACGAATGACTCAAAAAACACACACTCATCAAACCTTCTTTGCTTATGCATCTGTCAGAGAAAAGTCGCCTTTTTCATCGTAAACAAAGTCCCCTTGGTCTTCCAACAACACGCCTACATCTGCAACAACAGTGATATCAAGGCAGAGGCTATCTGCGGCGCTATGGGTGCCGACAACTTTGACGAGGAAAAATGGAAAAGTATCTTTGAAAAATTCGAGGTCGTTGTTATTACTGGCCAAATCCTCCTCAACATCCTTACTCACGCCTTTCTCAGAATTGACTTTGTAAGCCATTCACGTTGATCATTGCTGCGTACTGTTGCTGTACTGTGTTTGTCCATAGTCCTCGCTCTTGACTAAATTTTTGGGTTACCTCTTCTCACACCCACGTATCGTAGTGCAGTCTCCTTATTTTCGACGAATGCCATCACGCCACAAAAAAGCATCCGTACCGACAAATAATGACACAATTCTATCCAGAGGCTCAAGAGCGACCCAAAATCTTTGGCATGACCGCGTCGCCTCCAAAGGACAAGGGTGCTGAAAAGTTTGCTGCTTTGTGAGTAACTCATGAAACGCTGACCCTTGAGCATTAAATGCGAGTGACCCTATTGCGGCAATTGGCAAAGTGATCATTAACAATTTTCTTCCTTCTTTTTCTCTTTTTCGAACACTCGTTGCCATCAAACGCTGTTGTCACCATCAAATGAAATTATCCTGTCGTTTTCCATCAGCCACCTGGAAAACACAATGGACTGTCACATCATCACCGCCTCGTACGACGAAGTCCTTCAGTACACACAACGACCCAAGGAACGCGTCGTCTACTATAATGGTGTTAAAGTCGGCACCGGTCCCGTTCCGTCTGAGGATGTTACACGCGAATTTTCAAGACTCTCCTTTCCCGAGCAGCAGTCCTGTGAGCGACTGGTGGCCATGCTAAAGGACGACCCGAAGCTCAAACCTGCAGTCCAGTGGTATCAGGTTGCGATCGCCGAACTAGGACCTTGGTTTGGATCCAAGAGCTGGAGACACATACTCGACACTCTCAAGGAGGACGTTCAGCAGACGGATGGTACACGCCTCAATGAACGACTCAGTCTTATCCAAAGCGCGGAGCAAATTGCATTGTCGATGTCCAGGTCTCAACTCGACCCGAATTTGTCCCAAACCACGCAGAAAGTGCAGAAGCTCGTCGATGTCTTGCGGGAGGTTGGTCGTCAGCCTGAGTTCTGTGGGATCCTCTTTGTAGAGCGCCGACCGACCGCTCATACCATGAAGGATTTCTTGGACGAGTGCAAGAAGTTTGGTCCAGAGTTTGGGCTGGACTTTATTCAGTCTGCGGTCTTAACGGGTCATGGAGTGAAGGGCGACGTTAAACAGCACCACATGAATATCAAGGCACAGAGAAAGATCCTGGAGGGCTTCCGGAAGGGCCAGTATAACCTTTTGGTTGCCACAGATGTTGCCGAGGAGGGTATCGATATCGATCGGTGCCGTCTCGTCATCAGGTACATTAATGTTAGCTTTCGTTACATATTGATAATGGCGACGGTAATTATTGGCACAAACTTACATTTTGTGTACGTTATTTGGTGTACCTTTAGGTTTGATGTCAAGAACACAGTTATCAGCCACATCCAGTCGCGAGGACGCGCTCGTGACCCTAACTCGGAATACATCATCATGTTGCCCGAAAATGATGGCTATCTGGAAAAGATCTCCGGCGCAGAGGCGGACATGCGAAGGTGGTGCGGCGAACTACCCCAAGACCGAGTCATCCGCCTTAGGGGTCCCTCTGCGAACGGCGAGTACGACGGCGAGGATGGTGATGACGAGGACGCCAACTCTGGATTGGAGGATATGAAGGAGCTGGCTGGTGTGGAGACTGACTTTAGGGTCGAGTCCACCGGTGCCCGAGTCAACTTTTACAATTCCGTGCCTTTGTTGCATCAGTACTGTAGCTCCTTACCGGCGGACATCTACACGACTTGGAAACCCGAGTTCACGATCGCGAATGTGAAGGGTAGTTTTCACTGTCAGCTAACCTTACCTGTGAATGCGCTTGCGACCCATTTCGACTCCGGGCCCTTTTCCAGGAAGTCTCTGGCCAAGCAGGCCGTGTCATTCCAGGCCATCAAGGAACTCTACCGTCTCGGGGGCTTGACAGACAGACTATTGCCTCATCGTAAGACGGCTATTGCTAAGGAAGATCTGAGCGAGGAAGATGACGACGCGACGGTACAAAATGCCCCAGTGTCTCTGCGGATGTATCCGATTCACCAACCTACCTTCTGGGAGAACAAAATTAAGCTCATCCCAGGATCGGATACAGTCTCGGTGCATGCGACACTCTTTTCCCTCAGGCAAGCTGCTACGATCATCGACGAGGGTGAGACACAGACCAACTTCAGGAGCCTCTGCATGCTCACTGCTGCACCACTTCCGCAGCTCGACCCCATCGAGCTCTTCTTTGATGGCGATCCTCGTTTTGTCGATATTGTCAGTCTCAATAGTCGCGTCGAGCTCTCGGTACAACAAGTTCAAGATCTCTACCAGTACCACAAGTTGCTGTTCGCTGCCGTCTTTCACAAGTCCGTCGAGGTCGGATCATTGGACACTGGTGTCCGCCATCTGATCGCACCTCTCCTGCGACACCAGAATGGATCTGACCTTCACAGGGACTTCTCAGCAGATCAACTCATCGACTGGAGTGAGGTCCAGCTTGGGAGCTCCTCGTCTTCGACCCCAGCATCTTACAGTCTAAAGGATGCCGACCTCTCCTGGGATCGGCTGCAGGACATGGTATTGCTTGAGAAGGGTCAGTGGGGTCGGTTCTATTGTCCAATAGCTCTTAGGACAGATCTGACGCCCAACAGTCTCATCCCGACAACCACCGCGTTCCCTTCTTCTATTTCTCCTTCCTCCTCTTCTTCTGCGGACAGCGCCCCACAAATCCAGGAATGCGACCCAGCGACAGTCAGCGGCACTTTTGCGCAATACTACATGACCAAGCGTGGGACCGACATTTGCAATTTGGACCAACCCTTGATCGAGATCAAGAAGCTACCCCGGCGCACGGACCATCTTCAAACCATCAAACGATCGGCCCCAGCAGAACCCAAATCCGGTGCGGCTCACTTCCTGATCCCTGAGCTTGTCCAAAAGTGCCCTCTCACTGCGAGTACCCTTCGATCGGCAGAGTGGATGGTCTCTGTTCTTGTACGCATCGATGACCTGTTGAAGACAATCGAGTTCCTCACCGAATTTGGGCTCCAGGATCAGATCAAGCTACCTCTGATGCTCGAGGCCCTAACAGCGACCGAGACATCTTATGCCATGAACTACCAGCGGCTCGAGCTGTTGGGCGACACGTTCCTGAAATTTATGATGGCGGTCGATGTGTTTATTCGATACCCACATCTGGACGAAGGTCGGTTGACGTTGAAGCGCACGAGCCGTGTCTCGAACAGCTATCTCTTCAAGCGGGCGACACTTTTAGGACTGGATCGATTTTTGAACAAGCTTCCGCCGGTCAACACACACTTCTTTGTGCCCATGCCCGCACTGTCTCCTTCTCTTTCTTCTTCCTCTCCTGGTGACACACCTCCTTCTAATGGTCTGGTGGTGTCTACCGGGGACTTGACAACGTCTGCGACAACCACACAGCCTCAGCCACAGCCACCACAGCGCAAGTCCCAACTAGAATGGCAGATCTCGACAAAGACAATGGCCGATTTAGTTGAATCGACTCTAGGTGCTGCATATCTCAGCCAAGGGCTCGACTTGGGTCTCAAAGCCGCCGCCGCGCTCCTGAAACCCCTCGAGGGGATCCACACCTGGGACGACTTTGCTCGGACCTTTTCTCAGACGGCCAATCCCCGCCACCCACCTTACCCCCTTGCTACTCCTTTCAAGGAAGACCCGCTTCTTGGAGATTTGGATACAGTCGAGGACTCCATCGGATACAAGTTCTTGGACAGACGACTCTTGGTCGAGGCATTGACCCACGCGACGGCCTTCAAACCTCAGACTCCCTGCTACCAGCGACTCGAGTTCCTGGGCGACTCTATCCTTGACATGTTGGTGGCGGATTACTGGGTCCAGCGGTACCCCGTCTCTGGGCCAGGTGTCATTCACGAGATCAAGGCTGCGAGTATCAACAACCAGATCTTGGGCGTCATTTGTGTCCAGCTCGGGCTCCATCAACATATTTTACATTTCAGCTCCTCCCTCGCGACCGACATCCTTCGTGCTACGCAACAGATCCAGGATGCCAAAGAGGATGCTTTATCCTCTACTGGCGGTCCTGGTGGGACGACGACGACGACGGAGAGAGGAGAACCTGTAGGCGAGTACTGGGTCGACTTTAACATGACAAAGGTCTTGGGTGACGTCCTCGAGAGTGTCTTTGGAGCCGTCTATGTCGATTCTGGTTGGGATTACGCTGCCATCCAGGGCCTTTTTGATCGAGCTGTCCTTCCGACGCTAAGAGATCACCTCTCGACCGAGACGCTGACGAAGCATCCGGTGATTGAGCTGCATCATCGTATCCAGGGAGCTGGATGTCAATCTTTCAAGCTCAAAAACCTGGCAGTTACTCAGACTGAAGAGGAGCAAGCCGCTTCACAGTCATCCTCTTCGTCGTCAACAATTGGATCAGCACCTGTGTCAGCGTCATCGACACCTTTCACCACCCCTTCCTCGCCACTAGCTCCTCACCCATTAGGAGCGATCATACCCCCGCCTTCCGCCACGTCCTACTCGCAACAGCAGCAGGGACAGGAACAATCAGACCAAGTATGTGCAGTCATGATCCATGGCCAGCCAGTCGTCACCACATATCACCCTCTTATCCAAGTCGCCCGCAAAGAGGCCGCAAAACGAACCCTGGCCCTCCTAGACTCGGACCCCGAATGGTTGACTCGGTTCTGTGACTGTCCCACTTCTTCTACTCGGCCTAAGTGTATTCGTTTGGAAGGTTCCTAATGCTGTATAGTCCCTCCACCGCTGTCGATTGCATGCTTTGGCAATTGATTTTTGAATGCGACGTTTTGATGTAGCACGTTTTGCGAATAAAAAAGTTAGGAAGGGGAAGTGACGAGGTTTTTTATTTTTTTGATATTTTTTTACGTGAGAGGGGGAATAAATATAGAGATGTGGATGTGTAAAAAAGTGGGGAAGGAGAGGAGGATAATGATACAAACAAAAGTGGAAGGGAGAATGTGATAAATATGAACATACAAAGAAAAACAAAAGAGGTAATTACACACGCGATGGTTAAAGAAAGCGTAACGAGGTAGTAGTGGCAGCGGCAATGCGAGGGATGCGTGGCCGCGAGGCAAGACGAGACAAAATGAAAATAGCTTTCCTGCTGAGACTTCAAGCAACAACAGCACCAGGGTGACATCGGACATAAAAGAAGAGATATCCGGATCGCGCACGATATCGAGTGAGGTCAGAGATAGATCCCAGCCTGGTGGTCTTTGCGCCATCATGGCATCTCCAAATTCCGTCTGTTCCAAGTCGATCGCAGACATAGCGGCCTTTTTGTCCTGCAGCGGCTACTGCAGACGACGATGACATGGACAGACCGGTGTGGCTGACGACCGCCTGGAGATGAAAGAGACCTAAACTCTGATCTTCCACTATCTGCAGCTGTGAGGAGGGAGCCCTGTCCTTGCCCTTAGATGCCCGTGTGACTCGGCGTGCAGGTGTCGTGTCGTCATCGTCCCAGAAGATCACAGAAGGAGATGATGTCGAGTCGTGTTGTTCGTGCCTATCTTGGTCAGCATGGCGACGAGTAGTGGCAGTGGAGTCGGACTGTCGTGTCCGAAGTGGGAACTCTAGGCGCAGTGGCTGGGAAAACGTCTCTGTTGGGGATGGCGACTGCGACAATGAATATGGCTGAGAAAACGACGACGTTTCCAGATCGTTGCTTCTCAAGAATCCCTCTCTTTCAATGAAATCAATCGTGCTAGACCTCCTGAGCTGTGCGGGAAGTTTCTTCCGCAGATGGTGATTTTGGTGGCGGTGGTGATGGTCCGAGGGCGAGCGGTCCAGCTGAGAGCAGGATCGGGTCAGTGTCGCCACCATCTTCTTTTTTTCCAGCAGCTTCTTCTGGCCAGTGGCCTTGTCGGGCGAGATGTTCTCCTTGTTTTCTTCCTGGTCCATCAAACTCCTTCGGATCGCCTCCTCTACATGTTTCTTTTCCTGTTCCTGGACGTCTGCCTCAGTGGGAGATGTCGATGTATCCCCGGTCATGAGCGACGCCAGCACTGCAGCCTTGAAGTCTTCATCGCTTTCGTCATCATCACCATCACCATCACCGTCCGTGCTCTTTTTATCGCCTTCAACTTTACCGACGCCCTTCTCTTTGTCTTCATGAACAGTAAAGGTATCTCTCCGATCAGGTAGTTCCAATCTTGGGCTAATCTTGGGCGTACCGACATTCGACGAGTGCGCGCTCGTCCTCTGTGATCCAGATAGACTCCTGGAATCCCGTTTGATCCTGCTTGCAAAGTCGGGATGCGCAAATGGATTGTCAATACCAAAGACCTGGGAGGAAATGACGTCGTCCTCTTCCTCTGGCTCATCCTTCAACTTCCTATCCACAACTGAGCTCTGCGACATAGTCATCTGCGAAGCTCTAATCGACTCTTCCATCGCCCACTGATATTGCTCTTCCTCTGTCGGCGCCTCGTAAAATGAAAGTGATTCCTGACTCTGTTGGCTCTATTAAATACCAACAGTCAGCAAGAACGCGATAATGAGAAACGTTTTGTCAGAGAAATGCTTTCAATAAAGGCGCCACTGGTTATCACATTAATCAACATGGCATGCATACTTACTGCAATAATGATTGCATCCTCGTCGTCACTGTCCAGTACGATGGGGAAATCAGAGGTGGTTCCAAACGTGCCATCTTCACGAAGCTTAGCAATGTATCGTTCAGCGGGCGGTGGTGGCGTATGGAAGTGATCGTGTTGTCCTCGTGGGCTGACGGATGAAAAGGGTGAGCTGCTGGAACTAGGCACACTATCGCTCGGGATGTGCGGTCGCATGCCAAAGTCTTCCTGAAAATATTTCAATGACCCTGCCTCATGTGTGAACGCCTCTGCGCTGCAAAACTGAGCTATAGGATATTAAATAGAACAAGTAAGAAACATCGTCAATACTGGATTTTTAAAGCTATGGCTCAAGAATGTAATAAATTACACAGCATGCCAACTTACTGAACTCAAGTGTGGCGTCGATGGTGACATGACTGCGATGCTTTTTGTAGCCGCCCACCGGGTTGGATGAGAATCGCTTCAAACACAAAACGAGAACCTCAGGTAACTGCGAAAAGGACCGATGCACGGTTGCCTGATCAGAATGGCACGTTTGACATTTCACCGGTTTTGTGTCGAACAGTTGAGGCACGAGACTGCCAATGCTAACTGCGTCCTGACTATTTGGCAGAAAAAAAAATATAATTAGAAATGCGATTTCTATTACATGTAATACATAAGGACAAAGACGGCATCAAAACATACTTGGATCTGCAGCTACTGCCATCGTGCGCCGGCACCTCGAGCTGGAGATCTTGATATTGTTCAGAACTGCGGATCATACTCCCACAATTGGGGCACTCTGAGACACGGTCGATTTTCCCCGTGAACATCTGAGAAATAGGATTCTCTTCCCGATCATTGAATTCTTTCCGCACTTGGCTGAGGCAGTCGTTCAAAAACTCGCGCGCGTCATCAACATCTCCTCCGAGGCTTCCTGTTGAACTTTTGACAATTTTGTTTGAGACTTCATCCTCCTTGATCTTCAGGTTTCCAGTCTCAGAGTAAACAGTATGAGCATCAACGATTGATCTATATATATAAAAGAAAAAAAAAAGGTTAGTATCGAATCAACTAACAATCCGTGGAACCTCAGGAAAGCCATCGAAAGCGACACTCACTGGAATAACCCATCTTGGACGCCACAAATGAGTAGCAAGTAGGAGTCAGTAAGATCTGGCACAAGAGGGTTGAGACAGAGTATTGCCTGAAGTACAGCATTGATGCATTTTGATCCGCTAGATCTGCTGTCGAACAAAAGAAAAGAGTAATGGGTGATGTTAGCAAGGCGAAAGGTCGGCGTGTCTTTAGTTTTTTTTTTTTTTTTTTCAGGGTGAATAAAAAAAGTTTGCTCACTTTTCAAGCACTCCTGAACCTTTGGAAGATTTGTGGTCCAACTCACGGCCATATCTCTTGGACCTGTCATTCATCGACCGCAATACTCTAGGAGTTGGGACCTTTGCATGAAACTGTGGTCTCGGAACAGGATCTATGTGACATCAACTGAAAAGTGAGAACTCGGCACAATTGCAAAATGATAAAAAACAAGAACTACAATTTGCTTTAATGCGCTTTACCTGGCATGTGATGTGTAGAGTGCCCAATGCGCGCAAATCTGTCAAAAACCTGCGCTCTATTAGGGGTAATAATCTAAAAACAAAAACAGTTCAAAGCAAGATCGCACGGGCTAGTTATGAATGCAGTTTCTCAGAGCAAGGGGTTGATGTCACGATGTCTCCTTTTCATGCTATCACTTGCATGTCCAGCTAAAAAGACGTACCTCCGCATTATCGCGTGCAGGAGAGCTTGGGATGCGCCACCGATCAGGCGTGGCTTGAGATATAGGAGGCGATGTCGAGAGGACAGAGTCGACTACTTCTTTGGACCGACGGTGAGATTTGAAAATGTCCTGAGAGATAACAGAGCGCGACTTCTTCAGGGTATGTTCCGGTTCAGTCGAAGGGGTGAAATGCTGGATCAGTCTCTTTTTGGAGGGGGTTGAAGGCTCGGCTGATCCAACCGCGATGGGTGGAAGGTCTGGTGCAAGATCGTTTTTTGCGGTTAAATAAGCAGAACTTGCATCCGGCTTGACAATTCCGGTCTTGGGTCGATGGCGCGGAAAGTCATCGCAGTCGCCAGCTACGCGTCATTGCCATGGTATATGAACGGTGGCAAAGAATGTTTCGGCGTTGGAATGCAAGATACGTACAAACAATTGCCAAGATCGGAGGAAAGAGTAAAAAAAAAAAAAAAAAAAAAGTTGAAGAAGGGTGAGAAATACGAGAGCAGAAAGGCGCACCATCTGTTGATCCATTTGCATAGTTCGCCTTCGTTGTAAACTTGAAAGATTGATGCTCGCTTACATTGAGTCTTTATCCGCGTCAACTGTTCATATAATTTTCGACCATCTTCCACGGTCGTCAAGGTAATGTCAAGTCGTATCTTGTTGTTCAGATGTAGCTTAACAGTACGCGCTTTATCAGTAAAGTAGACTTGTCGAACGTTTTGCGTCAACTGTATCAACATAAAAAAGGCGTGATATGCCAACAATGTTAGTTATGCAGAACTAACGTGGCGTGGCACGCATGTTTGTGCATACAATCGCAAAAAGATAGGTGGTCACAATTGGCAATGCAAAAGGCTGCACTCTTCATCCTCTCCATCAAACATTCTTACCTTGAAATCTACGTAGTCCAGTTCCTTTTGAAGATCCAAATAAAGGTTGACCGAGGCAGTATCTAAGGGTTGAAGGGTAAAAGAGAACAATGCCGATATCAAGTGGAAAAGAATAAAGAAAGCGCATTGATGGGGTGAGAGACAGATCCTGGATATGGATTATTCATTCCAAGGCTGCCTAGGAGGCAACTGAGGAGCAACTGACGCAAAACAGAGAGACAGAAACAGAAAGGAAACAACAGGCAAGTAGCCCAAAAAAAAAGAAGGATAGAAAGAGTGAAAGAACGAAGGAAAAGGCACAAAGGAGAGTGAAAAAAGGGGAGTTGAGGAGGGTGCAATCAGCAAAGAAAGTGTCAGATAACAAGGACGGTACCATCACAGGCGAGCCAACATTGGACATTCTCGAACTTGCGACTCAGGGAGGTGCGCTCGAGGTCAACAGCATGAACAAAGTCGCAGAGCGATACTGGAGGATGGCTGTAGTCGTCATCGGCCAGGGAAGGTGGAGAAGCCGAGTCGATATTGTCGCTGGTCATAGTGAGTAGCGAATGAGTGAGAGAGCTTGTTGGAAGGGAGCGAGGGATCGCAATCAGGACCGACGACTGACTTGCTGCTTCTGCCGCACCTTCTTTAAAGTTGGAGTGAGCACGCCAGTGGGAGTCGAATCACGGCAGAAAAGTAGTGGCTGATGAGATTCGGTGAGTTGGAGAGGGGGGGGAAGGGATGGAGGTGGAGGGGAAAGGAATGCCTCTATCAAAGAGAGTGTTCAATCTGGATGTGGTCTCTCACGACAGAGTTGTCCTTTGAGGATGAGTCCGGGAGTGTCAGTCTAGATTGGGGATGAAACGGACAAAGGATACAAAGGAAGGGTAAGGTAATGAGAGAGGGGTACTTTGGTTGAGCGAATGTGAAAAAAAAGGGATTGCGGTTGGGTGTTGGGTGATTTGGTTGATTTGGCTGCTCGTTTGTGTGATGTCAAGCTGCAAGAGGATCGACAGGAGGAAGGAGAGATGATGTTGATGGCAAAAAACAAAAAGTGCAAAGAACGGACGACACAAACGCCGAAGAGTGGGTGGGTGGGCGAAAGAAAGGGGAGAAAAGTAAAGAAGAGGACAAAAAAAAAGAGGCGACTCACTCGAACACAGAAGGGACAGACTGCTCTAAATCCAGACAGACCGGCGGAATTAACGGCACTTCATAAAAACACACACGCACACACAGACAGACAATGCAAACACACCAGAAAACAAGCACCAACAACCAAGCCGTACTCATTGGGACCATTCAAAGGAAACCCATCAGATATACTCTGATGAACAGTTGTCTATACATCACATCAATGGTACAAGCTGCAGCCGCGTTTTTTTTTTGCCCAGTCAATTCCTTAGAGGTATGAAATCTATCAGCCCAATTACACAGGTGATTTGAGTATTGCTTTTTCTGCTTGAAATCGGAGAACTAGGATGACGCCAGGTTGTTTGCAGGTGTCTAAATGACTGGGGTTTCTTGTCTTGTCGAGAGTAACTGGGATGTGCCTCTGAGTCCATGCTGTAAAGTAAAGAAGTAAAGAAAGTCCCAGCTATCCTCGTCATCAGTGTTTGTTTTTTTTTGTTTATTTGTTGTTTTTTAATCGCCCGTTGGCTGCGTGTCGTTGGCGTTCCCGGCCCTCTACCGTGTCCTACCTACCCTACTATCACGCCTACACTCGACTGGGCCCACTCCCTCGATCGATCAATTGGCTTTCATCCTCTCCCCTTGACACCAGTTGTCTATCCGCCATTCACGCGTGGAATTGACTGCGAAAAGTTGTTTAATTTATCAAATAGCAGTCACACTGGACATTTTACTGAAAAAATTGGTGGCAAAAAGGTCAAATAGAGCGCAAATCGCGTGGAAAAATATATTTGGGAGCGATTCGGGCTATTCATTTGGTTCGACAACCCGCCTGCACTCCCGCACTAATGATATTAATGTCATGTAGAACGGCCGACGGACTCAATTTCACAAAAAGTGAGCAGGCCGGATGAATAGCCTCGCATAAAGACTGGTAACAGATAAGCAATCAGGAAGAGGAAATACAAGTATAAAGAATTGTCGAGCAATTAGTCTTAAAAGGTCAGGGCTGCTCTACATGGCCCTAGCGTGTATCAATCTAAAAGTGATGAAAAAAAGAGCTATACTGGATATATCATAAACAAGTTCACTCGTTCTTACACAAAAAAAATTCAAAAAAAAAGATAGCGCACAGTACAATCTCTCTCTACTCTTAAAAAAATTGCGCGTGTTCTGCTTAGTAGCTAACTAAGAAAAAAAGTAACGGTCAACCAGGAAATTGAACCCAGACACTTACTCTGCACGGGATATCTGTAATATTTTGTTTTAGTTAAGGGTCAGAGTAATCATTATTTCAGCCCTTTTTTTGTCTTCCGTTGAAGCTGTGAGAGTCTTCCGTTACAGCCATGAAGAGCAGCGGCAATTGTTGCATAGAGCCACGTTGTAGACCGGACCACGATTGATGAATGGCGCTTGAAAGAGTTTGGTATGCAGTCTCCTTTCACTCTCAAATACCTCCCTTAGGCTTTTTATTACTATGGAAAAAAAATTGCGTACAAAAAAAATCTAAACGCGCTGGCTGTGTAAGTGCTTATTTTTCATTCGTTTTCATACTTTGATGATCGTGTCAGAGCATAAACGACTAGCCGGTTTTTTTTTTTTTTTTTTTTTTTTTTTTTTCATCCGAGTGCACAGGCTACACATCGGCCTATTTTTTTTCTTTCTTTTCTTTCTTTTCTTTCTTTCTTTTTTTTTGATTTCTTTTCTTTTTCTTCTTCACTTTCTTTCCCGTTCTTCAATGTTTATACTTTTTTCTTTTTCTTCTGGGTGCTCTATTACACAATGGTGTCGTGGATCGAAGTCGGATGTCGGGAGCGAATTATCAGGGTTTAGTCCGATGAGCAAAATGGTATGGAAGGGTTGCGGATGGGAGTGGGAAGGAAATGATAATGAAAGGTGTATATCGAGAAGAATCTGTAACGAACTACATCTACTGTCTTTCATAATAAATGAGAATAGTAGCGTCGGTGCTAGCCACCGACGCCACTATTCTTCCTTTGACGCGTCAGTCTGTGTTGTCTGCGACAAAAGGCTTCTTTTTTCTTTTCTTTTTGTTTCTTTTTTGTACTTGGAGCTCACACTTTCCTGTTGAGAGTACACTGGCCACACATTGAGTTCTTTTTTCTTTTCTTTTCTTTTCGCTTCTTTTTCGTTCCTTGACTAACTTTTTTTTCTTTCATCCGAGTATATTGCCACATAATAGGTTTATTTTTCTCTTCTTTTTTGCTCTTGGTGTGTATGTCCGACTACAAGCACCAAATTGTTTTTCTTCTCTTTCTAAACGTGAGTCAAGATGGAAATAACATTAAAGTGCACAGGCCACGATTCTTGAGAGTTGGAACATATCTGTAGGCTTGGCTCCACTTCCCTCGAGAAGCGAGCATGAGGCTTGCCTCATGCCCTTCTCCTGGGGGATGGAGTCGAGCCTAACGTAACTGTAGAAAAATGCGCCACAAAAAAAAATGAAAGGAAAAGAATGAGGAAAAGAATGAGAAAATGAATAGTCTCCATTTCGGTTCACTTTACATAGACAGGGATCGAAACCTCCTTCGCGCAGCGAAGGTCCTCACAAAGTGAGATCTATTGGACCAATTAAGCAAGCGAACAACAGATGTGGTCGTAAAATCCCAAAAAGGAGCCTTGCTCTCCTTTCGTCTTTCAGTGTACCAAGCTACTTACAACAAAAAAAAAAAAAAAAAAAAAAAAAGCACCGAGCTTCTCGCAATGCTGTCGTAGCCTGTTCAAATCTCATAATGTTGTCGTAGCCTGCTCAAACCTGGATGATTAATGGGGAAGTTGCATGCCCTGGTGCTGTGAAAACACTTGACCCTCTTACACATATCACTCACCGGTGCCTTGGGATCTTTTAGGTTTTTTTTTAGGGGTTTTCAGGGTTTTTTAATAACTCAGAACCCGTTTCTGAGTTACTAAAAAAAAGAAGAGGCGCTCCCCGGGCTTCGCACCGGGTACACCTCTAGTGCCCTCAAGGTACGCGATTGTAAAAGAAAGCTATAATAGATATGATCTATGCAGGGGTCGAACCTGCAATCTCCTGATTCGTAGTCAGACGCCTTTCCATTGGGCCAATAGACCATTTTCTTGAAAAGATTTCTGTAATCTACATAAATTCAAACTTATTACTGCACGTGATTTATCACGTGAATGTGCACTTGAGGAATGTTTAGAGATGTTGTTACGAGAAAAATATAAAATTGCGTACGAAAAAAAAAAAAAGTTACGAGAAAAATTAAATAAAAAGAGGCATGTTATTGGTGCACGTAGGGATTTTTTTTACTAAAGTGATGCACAAAGAAGAAACTTGCTGGTGCCTGAATTCCCGGCACGAGCTACTCGACCCTGAAACTCTCACGATGCCGCGCCGTTTGTATATATTTCTTCTATCGATGTTAGCGCCGGAGGCTAAGATTCTTTAGGCTACTTTTTTTGGACTTGGGCCCTTTCGGACCTTCATTCTCTTCTTTGCTCTCCACATGAAAGGAAACGTCTAGACCTGCCTAAGTAGCATCGTTCACAATTAAATCCAGCCATTTTTCTTCTTTGTCTCTTTCTCAGCCCTATCACTTCCTGATCGCGATGAATATCAATCCGGTCTAGTGGAAATGGCGGCATTCCTTGCGGTATGTAAAAAACAAAGCGTGCCTGTCACTACGATTACATTGTAGCGTAGAGAGAGAAAGGTGTGAGAGCGAGAATATGGCGACAATGACAACGCTACTATTTTTTCATGTTGAGAGCACCTAAGATTAGGAAAAATTGGTCCATTTTTCAAATATGCTGCGATCTATTCTTGTCACTTTGTTTTTGGATAAATTCACTTTTTGAGGAGGGAAGAGGAAGAGGAGGGGAAGGGGAGAGGGAGAGGGAGGGGAGGGGAAGGGAGGGGAAAGGGAAGAGAGATAAGGGTAGTAATGGGATTGAGAACTCCTGCAGCTTGTACTCGCACGCACTCGCGTTTGTCGGATGTCATCTGCTTTTGCTTTAACGAAACACACATAACGATACCGACAACAAAGTACTCCCTTAACATTACTGTTCTACGCGCCAAAAAAAAAAGTGTACTTTGAGTTTTACTCGTCGTCAATAGATATGCATATCTCTGCATTTACACCCTTGTGCATCTTGTTGCACATCTCCGTGTACTCCATTATGCGTATCTCGTATATTGTTCATCTGACAAGCTGCATGAACGACCAACAAAAAAGCGCACCGTTTTCAAGATGCTGTCCTTATTGTTTTTGATGGGGTCAATAATTATTTTTTAAAAAAACAACGGTAGGGTTCTCTCTTTCTGTTGCAACTTTCCTCTATTAACGGAGCGGTAAAAGGACTCTTTTCTTGATCTCGTTAAGGCACCCAAGAAAAAAGGTTTAAATATTAGCAGCAGATATTAGGGCTAACGCGCTAGCACCATTTTTTATTTTTTATTTTCAGCGAGTAAAAGTGGATGACAAAGAGCGCAAAAAAAACATAACCTGAACTCTCTCTCTTTCTCTCTTCTATGTCTCTATTCTCTCACTCCCTCTCTCACCCATGATCGTGAGGTTTGATTTGAGAGTGCTAGTTGGTTACTTTCTTTTCATTATTAGTCTACTCAACATGTTCGCCTTGATAAACAACAGCGGAAAATAAAAAAAAATTAACAGCTTGCTTGAAGAATACTTTAGCGCGCAGGGAGACAAAGTGAGGAAGGAAAAAAGGGGGAAGAGTAGCAGAGGTAACAATTGAACCGAAAGGGGTACTTCAGGCACATGTGCCATTGCAACAACTTGCAACAACAGTGCTTTAGAGAGCAGTTTTTATTTTTGTGTCGCTGCAGGAGTGATCTTCTCTCCTTCTTCTCAGGTGGGATGGGATAAGCATAAGCACAAGTACAAGCATCAAGGAGAATAGGACAGGATAGCAAGAGCCAGTTTGTGGAGGACGTACAAGTAAGAGGGGAAGTATCTTTGCAGAGATATATCGAATGTGAAAACTGCACGGTTAGATCAACGCTTTTTTTTATTTTATTTCCCTCGCGCTGAACGTAAATTGGATCGTCCCTCTGTCCAAATTACATGTGCCCCAGCTGGGTTTTGCAGTCATAAGGGTGCAAACGAGAGCGGAGAGCAAAGCTAAAGCCCCCTTTGAGGAAGAAGAAAGAAGACTAAAGCAGACAGGGTACCTTGAACATGCAGGTGGAATGGCTGCCCGTTTTATTATTGTTTGTTTTTTTTGCCCTTTTGGCCCTCCGTTGAAATGGAAAGAAAGGGGTTGACGGGACTCAAGCAGTAGAAGACGAGGGGGGAAAAAGCTCACACCTACATTTCAATCGCTGTCATCGACCCATTCTCACTAGCACCGAAAAGGGCCGGTACTCTCTCTCTCTACCCATTCCTGGCTTGAAAAAAAAAAAAAAAAAAAAAAAAAAGTGTCCGGGTGAGAGCTTTACACTGTAGGCATGAGCTACAGTAGACATATGTTGGTTGGGGAAATGTGGCTCTCATTCCCCCAAGGTATCTCTTTGACGCAAACCCCAAGTATGTGAGTAGACAACAATATGTAATGAGGGTCATGGTCCCTGCCATTTTCCTGTTGGAAAAAGATGACAGAACGGGTTCGTTCACTAGCGCACAACCTTCTTTCTCATTAACAACCCGCAAATCCGAATCCTCACCCTCGTTCACTCACATACCCTTCACTCTCGCGGGTATTTTGGTTGTTGGCACTCTCAATCTTGTCTGTCGATGAATTCATCCCTTTTCTTCATCTTCAATTGCTCCCCGTCTTCTTACTTTCGTCTTTCTTTTCTTCTCTTCTCTTCTCTTTCTCTCTTTCCTTCTTTCCTTCTTTCTTGTTTTTCTTTTTGCTTCTTTTTTTTTCTCCTGCTTCTCTAGCTAGCTGTTATCCCTCTCCCTGTATACGCATTCACATTCACATACACACACACATACACAAACACAACACGATACATTACGCCGTCTTTCTTTTTCTTTTGTTGCTTTGTCACCAATTTTCCTCTTTCCACCATTGCATGTAAAAAAGACCTTTCCTCACTTCCATCCTTCTTCTTGTACTACAAATACAAATAACAAGAACAAAAACGCGCGTTGTTGTACACAGTTCCTCAAACAACCTCCACCTCTTTCTCTTTTACCTGTTTTTTTTTTGCACCTCATCACGGTCGTGTGTGTACACAGACAGCAACAGGTTCGCCCTCTTGCCTCTGCTCTCTCTTTCTTTTCCTCTCTCCTCCACAGACACGCTTTTCTCCACTTCCATCGCTCCACCGACTTTTTTTTTTTCTTGTGTTTTTGTTTTTCGCTATTACTTGGACTAAGGCGATTGCACATGCATGTGGATTACTTGCTCTTGTTAAACTGAACCACAATAGCCTTTTCATTTCAAAGGTCTGTGTGCACCTCTTTTCTTTCTAATTCACAGTTATCTTCCGCCTACCCTCCATCCTCACTTTCACTCCTTCCTTGTCTTTACTGAACCACCCTTTTTTCCTTCCACCCTTCATCCCACTTTTTCTCACACCTGCAGTTCCTTTGTCAATAGTCAGTGGAGCACAAACCGTCGGGTCGCCTCCCCTCCGTCCCCCTCCGTCCCCTTCTCCTTCCTTTCGCTACTCGACAATTCACATGAGCGGATCGACAATCGCCTCCACCATCGCTTCAACCGTCACCTCGGCCGTCTTGACAGCCACCGACTCAATCCTCCTTCCCATCCCTACAGCTTCACCCTTCGACCCCGTACCAACATTCTCACCCTCAATTGTTAGCAACAATTCGGACACAACCCAGCCCCGGCTTTGCGATTGGATCAGGACGGCAGCGCACTGTCGCGATGCTGACTTTACAAGAAATTTGTTGATCGCCTCTTCGGTTATGCATGGACTTGTATTCCTCTTTGGTCTCTGGTTGCTCGCGTACCGCCATCGAGGCATCAATACCAAGATTGTCACAGAGCTCTATGTCACCGTCGGGACAGGCGTACGGCCAAAGCCTGTAAGTCTCTTCCACTCCATTTCCCTCTTTCTCACATACTTCATCTTTATCCTCATCGTTACTGACCGTTAAGAAAAGCAAGAAAGCAATTGAACCAAGCTAACAGACGAAAAATTGCCACGCTCAGATGGATTGTATTACGTTTTTCATGTCTTTAGCATCATTCCTCAAGATTGGCGTGAACCTTTGCCTGATCCTGGATGCATTCCCTGACAAATTGTGGCTCCGTATTGTCTTTGAGCAGACGTATTGGTAAGGAAATTGAGATATCTTCTCTTTCAAATTTCCCATGGATGTGTTTGCCTTTTAACGCTCATTGCAATGCAAAGCAA
Organism: Linnemannia schmuckeri; assembly: GCA_029449235.1. Taxonomy (NCBI): domain Eukaryota; kingdom Fungi; phylum Mortierellomycota; class Mortierellomycetes; order Mortierellales; family Mortierellaceae; genus Linnemannia; species Linnemannia schmuckeri. The sequence goes on along the minus strand of JANATG010000012.1, from coordinate 47,699 downwards.
AAAAAAAAAAGTGAGCGAATAGATGAAAAAGTGTATTCAAGGGCCATGTAAAAAAGCACCTGAATTTCATCCACCTTCACATCGGCATTGGCACTAGCATTGACAATTAATATTTGTATGTTTTGTTGTATTTGTTATTGTTTGTTCATTCTAAATGTCGATTAGGGTGTTTGTTGCGATCGGGTTTTCGTCGTACTTTGTCGGCCTTCTCTACGCGATGCCCGTCACCACCAAGGAGGGCATCTTTGCTGTCTACCAGCCCGAGGTCGTCTTTGGTGAACAGCCCCTTTCTCCGATCCATGTCCTGACGCCGACAACTATCCACAAGAACGTCTTCCTTGTGATGGGCGCAGTCTATCCTACCATCTTTGGTGCAGGTGTCGGCGTTGCTTCTGCAGCGACCTCGCAGATGGCTGGATATGAGAATATATCTCGCATCCTATTGCTCATCCAGTACTCCAATTGGGTGTTCATGCTCTGGCTCATGGCCATCATGTTCTTCTACTATGGTCTCAAGTACACCTTCATCCTTCGTGCTAATATCATCCTTGCCGAGGCCGCACTGAAGGCACCTCGAGCAGCCTTTGGAATTGGCAATCTCCGTTCTGCCAGTCCAGCGCGATTCCTCTTTATCCAGCTCCAGATTACCGGCTTTGGTGGGTCGGCAGTGACCCTGCTGGCTGGCACTCTCTGCATGATCTGGGTGTTGTACCGCGACGAGATTCTGTCCATGCCCGACGTCATATTGCCCCGCACCATGGCTTTCTTTTGGACATGCGCGATTGCCGTGGCCTACTTTGTCATCATGGCCCTCATTGCTGTCCAGACTGTCCGCAACCGTCGTCGCGGTCTCCATGAGCCTGTTACGTCTGTCACCAACTCGTACATGCCCGGCCAAAAGACCTCCTCCGGCAACAACTCCAAGGCTCTCTATTCCTCCCAGCCTCATAAGGCCCGATCTGTCCAGTCTGAATCGGAGGCTCGGCTTGCCCAGCGTAACTCTGGCGACTTTAGCACGTTGCACTCTGCCTACTCGATGGAGAAGGATTGTGAAGGTAATGCTTCTCTCGAGTACGAGACAGTCTATGAGGATGCCAAAGCGATCGCAGCCATGGTCGAGGCCTCTCAACCTCCCTCCAATCGATCGGAGCAAGACCGGACTAACAAGAAACTATCGGTGGGGTCACCTAAACGCCCCTTTACGATCACGTCCCACCGGACCGGAGATACCCAGAACAATGGTCGACGAGAGAGTGATGCGCAATCTAGCTTGTCTGGCCACAACGGTCCCTCCGCCAAGGTGGCCCCTGATCTGCGGAACACTGTCTTTGGTGCTCAGCCACGCCGACCTAGCAGCCCACCCCCATCGGCATCGTCCTATCCCCTCATCAATATCCGATCTTCGTCGTCGACTCACAAGAGCAAGAGCAGCAGCAGTCGATCGCACGGGTCTTCTTCCCACACCGCCAGTCAGACCTCAAGCGAAGCTTCCTCGGCAACCAAGCGATCGCTGGATATGAAGTTTTCGCCTCACGTTCTCACTCCTCTCCCCGACGTCCCTCAGCCCACCTATTCTCATCCTTATAGCCTCCAACCACAACAAAGGCAACAACAACAACGGCAGCAGCCCTATGAGCAACAAGAGCCCTATCAGACCCTGCAGTACAGAGTTTCTCAAAAGGGTCTCTCACCTCCACCCAGGACCAAGCGTCTACCCAATGGACCCAATCCTGGCTACGAACCATCACCATCGTCGCCAGTGTCACCCCCACCACGAGACACATTCATGATGAATGGAGCGACGACGACGACGGAGGGGTATTCAGATACGCCTCGGATCGGGGGAGGAGTCCGGCGAAAGTCGCTAAAGGGGATTGAGGAGAACGAGACGGAAGTAGATCCTTCTTGGCCATTGCCACCCAGGCTCAACTAGTCTCTCTTTTTCTTCTCGTTTTCTTTCATCCATGCGTCTTATACATACCATTCCCTACTTCGAACTATTAAAACACCTAATAACGACTTTTCTCCATGCACTTCTTTTTCCCTTTGTATTTGAGAGGCTTCATTCTTTTTGTTGTAAACCTTTCTTTGCGCACGAACCTGGTGGAGAGGAGCACCAAACGGGGGTCAAGACCGATCGATCGAAAAAAATCATTGGCCGCTCGTTCGTGCGGGGAGTTGGTGGAGCGAAACTTTCCTCTTATTCTCTTTGTTGTCAGTGGAGAACATAAACGCCCTTTCTTCTTTTCTTTTTCTTTTTCTTTTTTTTTATCTCTGCTTGCATCGCTTCTCTCATCTTATTCCTCACTCGTATCTCATTCACGTTCCCAGCACCATTGCCACCAACAAGGACTGACTACCAGCAAACAACAACTCTACAGCAACCATGAAAGCGATTCTCATTGAAAAGGCATTGACCTCGGTCGACCAGATGACCGTTCACACCGTCCCCGACCCTGTCCCCAAGAAGGGCGAGATTCTCGTCGATTGCAAGGCAGCCGGCCTTAACTTTTTCGACATTCTCCAGGTACCGCTTTTTACACTCTCACTCACTCTCTCTCCTCGACTCTGTTGTAGTAGCATGTCGTTTGTCTGTCACCTGCAGTAGCAACAGAGAACACCTTTATTCCCAAGCAGACTCCACACGCAGGCGGCGCGTTATGCAGTTCAATTGAACACCAATTGACTAACCGATGACCTCTTTAACAAACAGGTCCAGGAGAAGTACCAGGTCAAGCCCCCATACCCATACATCCCCGGTGCAGAGGTAACGTATTGCCAGCTGTGCAAACTCGTTTTTGTTCGTTGCGGAAGTCTTGTAATTATTTTACCCGAACCGATATGTTATTTTTCTGCAAAGCCCTGTGGACCCTGGGAACAGAATTTAACAACTACCATATCCATCCTCACATACAACCAACCTACTGCCCTACTCACATTGCATACGAATAGTTCGCAGGAGTGATTACACAGATTCACCCCGAGACCAAGACCCCTTACAAGATTGGCGACCGCGTCTTTGGCTCGACCCAGGGCTGCTACGCCGAGAAGCTCACCGTCTCTGCCAAGAACCTCCTCCCCATCCCCGATAACATCTCGTTCGAGCAGGCTGCAGGTCTTTTCATCACCTACCCAACCTCCTATGTCGCCCTCGCCATCCGTGCTCAGCTCAAGGAGGGAGAGTGGTGCCTTATTCACGCTGCTGCTGGAGGAGTCGGTCTTTGTGCCGTCCAGATCGCCAAAGCCCTTGGCGCCAAGGTCATTGCCACCGCAGGATCTCAGGAGAAGCTCGATGTTGCCCTCAAGAACGGTGCTGATTTCGCAGTCAACTACCGGGACAAGGACTGGGCCGCCCAGGTCCTCAAGATTACTGGAGGCAAGGGCGCAGATGTGGTTTATGACCCTGTCGGATTGATCAACGAGTCCCTTCGCTGTGCTGCCTGGTGCGCTCGTGTGCTCGTTGTCGGTTTCGCGGCTGGCACGATTGAGAAGATCCCCGCCAACCGGATTCTGTTGAAGAACATTTCTGTGGTCGGTGTCCATTGGGGTGCTTATAGCAAGCACGACATGGCGACCATTGCTCAGGTCTGGACGGAGTTGTTGGATCTGTTTGCAAAGGAGAAGTTGGTCCCTGTTGTCTATGACAAGATCTACCAGGGATTGGACTCCGTCAAGACTGGATTGAATGACTTGGCTGCCAGGAAGACGTTTGGAAAGGCTGTTGTTGCCATCAACGGTGTCGCTCCTTCCCACAGCAAATTGTAAAATAAGTATGTCAAAAAAAAAGGACTTAAGAATGGCCTCATAAAATAAATCAGATTCAAAAATACCCATACTGACGGATTAAAGAAGGCGTGGGCGAAATGAGCACTGAGAAGGAAGATTAGACAGCATCGACCTGCCGCGATAACACAAGACCGACTTTTTTCGCGACGCGATCAAATAATCCCGAGAAGATTCTCGACTCGCGGCAAACAGACTTAATGGAAGAGTGTCTCGAGGGCATCTCGCAAGAGACTCGGAGGTGGACATCCTTGCCGTATTTGTGCCGGAGATCCTCCTGCCCCCGCTTCTCCTTCATGCCCTTGCTAGATGGTGACTGAACGCTCTCTTGGTGCATCCTCTTCTGGACCGGATTTTGGCGATAGAAACTGATCCTTCCCGAAGTGAACTTGTCCTTGAGCCTTCAGTTCTTGCTCTTGACAACGAGGGGTTCTACGGCTGTGGGAAGAGGAAGGAGACTACAGACCGAAGTCTTACGAGCACATTGTCTCAGAACAAAAATCGTCTCGGAGGAATGGGTCCTCCTCAACGCCTTTTGCTGTTAGCCGGCCGTCGAGCTCGAACTTGAGCATCTTGAAAACCACGGCCTGAGCCTTGGCGGACATGTGGATAGTGCGGAAGGCGTCCACGAAATTTGCTATAAGGGGTGTGGGGATCGACCGATAGATCCTGGGCGCTGGGTCGCTGTGCATAGTCATAGAGGTGATGAACAATACTAACGCGAATAACGTTATGAAGGTCAATATAGCAATCAAATCGAAGCACAGGAGCGTAAGTGAGGTTGCAAGGATATTTATTTTATGATGTACATAGGAAGATAGTGGAAGGAAGCTCACTCAAAAAAGTGAAAGTAAGAAAATAAACAAGCAAAGGTAAAAGAAAAACAAAGCAAGAAATCATGAGGAACAACTCGTTGCTTAGAAAGCAAGAGCATCACCAGAGTTCTCGATGCTCTCCTTAACAAACATCTCCCAGTACTGGTAGATGATGGTGGTGCACAACAAGATACCGGTACCGGAGCCAATGGCGCCAATGAGATCGGCAAAGACAGAAACGGCACCCAAGACGGCACCACCAAAGGCGGCAGCGGTGGGGATGACACGCTTCAACTCCTTGTACATGGAGGCATCACGATGGCCGGCCATGACCATGTTCTGGTCCTTAAGCTGTTTGGCAACATCGCGGGGGGAGGAGCCAGAGATCTCGATCCAGGTCTTGGACAAGAGAGCGCAGGCAGTCAACATGAAGGTGATGTAGACGACGGTGTGGATAGGGTCCAAGAGGGCCTCGGTGATGCTATGAGGGGGGGACATGTAGTAGGCGAGTCCACCGGAGGCGATCATCTGGTTGGTGCCCTGGTAAGGAGTCCAGGTTCCGAGGATGCGGACGAGGATGTTCTCGGGGAAGCGGTTGAAGACCATCTGGGAGACCATGAACATGTTGGAGGTCAAGGCAGACTGCAGCATGATGGGCATGTTGGAGGTGTAGAACAACTTGATGGGATAGGTACCACGTTGGCCACGGAAACGGGAAGACTTGACGGGGAGCTCAACACGGAAACCCTGGAGGTAGATGACAATGCCAAAGACGAGAACGGTGGCCAACAAGTTCATGACGTTGGGGAGGTTCTGGCGGTAGAAGGCCTCCTTCAAGGCACGGGACTTGTTGGAGCGGGTGAAGAGCAAGTGGAAGAGAGCGATCAAAGCACCCTCAAACTCGGGTCCATTGCCGACGTTGTAGGTGGTGGGGCTGAGAGCCTTCCAGAGGATGGTCTCGCAGACGTTGGTGGCGATGAAGAGAGAGATACCAGATCCCAAACCGTAACCCTTCTGCAAGAGCTCATCCAGGAGAACAACGATGACACCGGCAACAACCAACTGGAGGATCAAGAGCAAGCAAATACCAGCACCCAAATCAGAGGGACGACCGTACAATCCGTTCATAACCGAGACAGTAGCCTGACCGAAAGCAATCAAAACAGCAAACACTACGTCATTTGATGGAGGATAATGAGGGAGGGTTAGAAAGTAGGCACAATAACAGAAAACAAAGGGGTTTGGAGAATAAAGGGATCGATCAAGGAGAAAGCAGAGCAAAAAGAAATAGCACTTCTGTAATAAGTACAAGAGAAGCCTGACTTACACTTTTGAGCACCGTTGAAGAGGGAACGATCCTCCTTGAGACTGTAGTCGACCTCGATCAAGTTGGCACCGGCCAACAATTGCATGAACATGCCGGAGGTGACAATAGGGGTGATACCGAGCTCCATCAAGGTTCCACGGTTGGAGGCGAGAATGGCACGCATCCAGTAGAGGGGATCAGAAGAATCTGAGGACATAATTCCGTACAAGGGGACCTGCGAGCAGACCAAGAAGATGAACAGAGTGACGGCAGTCCAGAGAACCTTTTGACGGAAGGGGATCTATTATGATCCAAGAGTCAAGGGTAGAGAAGAAGCCGTTGAGTATACGCAGATCCAGCCTCTCAGCACAGTAGTTTTCATACACTCGTTCATACAGAGCCGAATCATGTGTTTGAAAGCGCGTATTAGATCGATCGACAGCCAGAGAGTCCACACGAGTTAAGAGAGTGCCAGTCTAGAAGACATACCTTGCGCTCAGGAGCAGCAATCTCGGGCAGGACGGCCATGAAAGGCCTGATCAAATGCAGGAAGCGGACTATCAGAAAGAATCGAGAAAGAAAAGTCCAAAGGGTTAGATGAGTTGTACATCCTGTTTTTCAGATGAACGTGAAAAGTGGAAGAGAAGTGTCAGATGAAGGAGCAGCCTCTTCGTTATGACGTGTTCATCCAGAGTCTCGAGGTAGGAGTGGTTCTCCTTCGTTCCCGTAGTAAGTATCCTGCGTGTATATCATTAAGAGTTGTTCCTTGTCCTGTTTGGCTGTCTTGGTCGAGTTGCGCTCCATTTTTCGAGGTATTGGCCATGGCGAGACTCAGATGAGGACGGGCGGATCAGTGATCAGGCCAGCGATAAGCTTTCTGAATATCCTTTTGTGTATGCTGATAGTGAGTGTGAAAGGAGGAGAGTGATATGAGTGAGAAAGAGAGGATAACTTACAACCAGCCATGGTAGGCAAGACGGGGAGGAGGGAGGAGGGGAGGGAGTGGGAGTGGGGGTGTGAAGATGAGGATGATGAAGAAAAAGAAGAAAAGAAAGGCAGAGAAGGACGCAGAAGACCCAAATATATTACTCGACGTACCGTGTGCGACAGACGCGGATTTTGTTCGATTTCGTTTTTTTCCCTTGCCCCTCTCTTTGCTGTTGATTCTCGCGCTGGATTTGGAGACGCCTGAGTGGTCGACTGGGCGGGCTACCATCAGCGACCAATCAGAGCGAGCCACTGTTTGAACTCTTTTTTGGCTCTCACCTCGCGAGAGCATCGAGCAATATGGAACGAATGCAGAGCGATAATTATTCAAAAAAAAAATGGTGACGTCATTCCTTTGCTGGAAAAGGGCTTCCTCGTCTGTGGGAACTGCACTTATTGGTGGCGGCGGCTCTTCTTCCATTCCTTTATTTTTTGACACTTCCTGATCCCCCCACCGCTTCCGCCTACGAATTCAAGTGGCCCGAAAAAAATCCACACAACCATGGCGCTCCGCTCACGGCCACCGGCCAACAATCTCGATGAGATGAGAAAGGCAGTCGCTGAGAAGTTCCCGGCCATTACTAGTCTTCGTGCACCAGGAGCAAGAGGGCGCAGTGGAAAAGAAAACAACCCGCCTGGAGGAGCAACTGGTAGCATGGAACTCGTCGCCATGGACCCACCATTGACTTACAGCTTTGGTATCCGCTCCAAGCATACTGTTGCTCCTGCAACAACCGCCTCTTTTGACAAGACTTCCGTACCACTGACGCGACAGGTACATATGCATTTCTAGGAATGACTTTGTGTGTTCCTATTTGTTTGTTTACGTTTTTGAATTAGTGGCGCGTAGAATCAAATCACTAATACGAGCTAAATTTATTTGTGTGTGAGTGTAGGTCTCTAACTTTGGCTCCAGGAATCCAGGAACTACAGGAACTACTGCCGAGTTGCCCAAGCCAACTCCAACGGCATGGGGTGGATCTAGTCGCCCTACTATGCAGGAATCTTTAGCAACCTCAACAACAACCTATAACAACAACAACATTAGTGGTAGCAGTAGTGGCAGTATTTTCAACAGTCGAACGACAACAACAGCCAACAATAACTTTGATGGAGGCAGCAGTGGTAGTGGAACCAGTAACGATACATCCTTTAAAACTTCGACTGCACCGTCGTTGAGGGCTCCCCGCCCCAACAACAACAACGCCAACTCTGGACCCTACTTGGCTAGAAACGAATCACCTGTCAATCGGAACTCTCCTGCACCTGTGGAATCAACTTTTGTTCTGGACGACGATGACTTTGTAGAGGACCTCGCAGCTCTGCGAGAGATTGAGGAAGCCGAGTCCAACTTGAAGGTACTCTTCCTGCCTTTACGCCTATAATCACAACGAGGTTCTGCAATAAGAAATTATTTACTAACAAATTAATCGCACTTTCTAGGCTCCTGCAAGCAACAAACCGCGGACGAGTCCTCAGCAGGAACCATCCAGGCGAGTAGAGGCTCGAACAAGCACGACTGATGTGGACGATGATGCCTCAGTCGAGGAGCTTCAGGTTATGCTGCAGACGGCAATGGATGAGAAGAAGCGGCTCGCCAACGAGATTATGGACAGAGAGGAGGCGGATATGGACGTTGACGACTTGCGGAAAGAGTGGAAGGCCATGAATGAACGTATCAACAGACTCAAACCTATGCTGAACGCCAAGGGCGCCTCCACAAGACCTGCCAACCCAACCTCAACTTTGCTTTTCTCCTCGACCCCCGCAACCCCTCGCAACCCTCAAGTGTATCCAGAGTTGACAAATCCCTACGCCTCCAATCATACCAGTGCTTACGGAAACAGCAACACCGACTTTGGTAGTATTACCAACGACGGCAGCAAGAACCCATACCAGTTCTCGAGCACAACTTCTTACCAACCTGTCGGATCAACTTCAAATAACCCTTGGAGCCGTCCCAGTACCACCTCGTTTGGCCCCAGTAGTCAGCGATCCCAATCTCCAGCCCAAAAGGACACAACAGTCTATCCATGGACCGGCAGAGTGAACGCAGCGTTACGGGAAATCTTCCGCCTCAAGGAATTCCGCCCAAACCAACTGGCGGCCATCAATGCGACTCTTGCCAAGAAGGACGTCTTTGTGTTGATGCCGACAGGTGGTGGCAAAAGCCTGTGTTATCAGCTTCCAGCAACGGTCGGGAGTGGCACCGCGAATGACCAAACCGGAGTTACCGTCGTCATTTCGCCCTTGCTCAGTTTGATGCACGACCAGGCGATGCATCTTGTCAACAAAGGTGTCCCTACGGTGATTCTTCACGGTGATCTGGATGCGACAATGAGGCGGTTTGTCTTTGATCAGCTCGAAGCCGAATCGATCATGACAAAGCTGGTCTACATGACACCAGAGATGTTATCCAAGAGCGGACAGGCTCAGAGCGCTCTGCAGAAACTGCACAGGCGTAGACTGCTCGCTCGATTTGTTATTGACGAGGCTCATTGTCTGAGTCAGTGGGGACACGACTTTCGACCAGACTACAAGTTGCTCAGCCAGCTCAAGTTCAACTATCCAGGCGTACCGCTCATGGCATTGACGGCTACAGCCAACGCCAAGGTCCAGCAGGATATCTTGACCAACCTTGGGATGCACAACTGCCTTGTCCTGAAGCAGTCCTTCAATCGTCGGAATCTATATTACGAGGTCCGCCCCAAGACACCCCTGGTTTATGCCGACATCCATGCCTTTATCACCGCATCTTTCCCGGGTGAGTGTGGGATCATCTACTGTACCAGCAAACGAGCCTGTGAGGAGATGGCGGACAAATTGAGGAACGAGTTCAGATTGAGCGCGCAACACTACCATGCAGGACTTGACAAGTTGGACCGAATAGCGATTCAAAAGTCATGGCAGGAAGGTGGAACAAAGATCATTGTTGCGACGGTCGCCTTTGGGATGGGTATTGACAAGGCTAACGTTCGGTATGTCATTCACCACTCGCTCCCGCAGTCGCTCGAAGGATACTATCAGGAAACAGGACGAGCTGGACGCGATGGTCTGAACGCGCAATGTATCCTGTTCTACACTTACAAGGACAGAAAGATTATTGAGTTTATGATCGATAAGGGGGACGGCAACCGTGAGCAGAAGCAGCGGCAGAAAGACAATCTCCAGCAGATGATTATGTACTGTGAGAATAAGACGGATTGCCGTCGCCAGCAGGTGCTGAGTTATTTCGACGAGGTCTTTTCGCCGGCTTCCTGTGCCAATACTTGCGATAACTGTCGACGGGGTCAAAAGTTTGATGTCAAGGACGTGTCGACGGAGGCCAAAGCGATGGTGGGGTATGTTCGCAGGCTTGTCTACAACGAGCACCCGTCGACCAGGATGAACCTCATGAACTACCAGTCATCGCATGTGATCAATCGATACACGCTCAACTACTTTGTTGATTTATTCCGAGGCGCTAAATTGAAGAGGATCATAAATGATGGTCATGACAGGCTCGAGGGGTTCGGGCTTGGCAAGAGCTGGAATCGGACGGATGCTGAGCGGTTGGGGCGCTTGCTGGTGTCCAAGAGAGTTCTTGAGGAGCGTTGTGAGCTCCAAGGGCAAGGTTTCCACAACTATGTCTATATTGGACGTGAGGCCTGCGGTGTTGTCAATGGCGCAACCAAGATCGATATGCCCTTTGCCTCTGGTGTAAGTTTTTTTTATTGTAACGCATAGATTGGATGAGTTGTTATTTGGAGCTGGTTACTGATTGTAATGTTCTCGCACTTTTTTTCGAGTAGAGTACAAAGGAGTCAGCAAGGGCAGCAGCGCCAGCAACCAAGAAGCGAGCCAGGAAGGATGACTCGACGACGGCAACATCGGCACCACTTGCGGCAGCGATAAAGTCTCGAGCGAAAGCCAAGACTACTGCTACTGGAAAAGCTAAGAGCAGCAAGAATAAGGATTCTCCAGACGGGTACGATTTCGATGACGATTTCATCGACGACAGTGCAATCGACCTAGATGATCTGGATGATGGTGGGTATGGACATGGGACGAACTACGACAGTTTGGACGATGATGTGAGCGCTTATTATGATGGCGACGCGAGAAGTGCTACGGCGTTCATGGCAGAGATGCAGCGGTATGCGGCGGATCAGCAGTCTACTTCATCGACCTCGAGCAGAGCCAAGGCGAAGGCTAAAGCGACGGCGACATCTCGTGCTGGCAAGGGCAAGAATGGATCCACTTCATCGTCGTCCTCGACGATTCCGACGTCTCGGTTCGGACCAGCCCCCACTGGCAGCAACCACAGGAACGACTTCGTGGCAGGAGGAGGTGGAGGCGGAGTGAGCGATGATGAGAGCGAGCAGTTCTTTGATGCGTACGAGTACGATTACCTTGATTCTGACGAGAACGAGCCACCTCAGGCCAGGCGTCGTCTCTGAAGATGTAACATTATTATTTTTACATTAATGCTAGATTAAACAGCTTCCTTCAATTTTGCAGTATTTCGATGATGAGCGTGTGGTTTTGTTATGTGTTGAATGAATGAGTGAAAAATGTACATTTTTTTTTTGTTGTTGGTTTGGTGTCTATCTTGTGTAAAAAAAGGAAGAATAAATAATGAAACGGAGAGGGATTGCCCATCGACGTTCCACTTTACGAATTGGCGAGCTGTCGGATCTCAGCATCTTCATACCCAAGCAAGTAAAGAACGTACTTGAGCGACTTTTGATTAATCCTCGTCCTTGCCCTCTGCTGGACTCTAGGCTTGGCATTAAACGCAATCCCCAACCCAGCCTTGGCCAACATCCACAAATCATTTGCACCATCTCCTACAGCAATAACCTGATCCAACGTGACCGACTCTGCCTGAGCAATGACTTCCAACAACTCGGCCTTCCTCTCACCCGAGACGACAGGACCCACAGTCTCGCCGGTGAGATACAACCCATCGGGAGAGACCTTGAGCTGGTTGGCGAATGCGTAATCCAATCCGAGGATGTTCTTGACGTGGAGGGCGAGGGGCATGAAGCCTCCTGAAATGACGGCGAGTTTGAAACCGATCTTCTTGAGGGCCTTGCAGAGGTAAAGGGCGTCCTCGGTGAAGGTCAGTTGTTCCCGGACAGTGTCGAGGACGGTGACGGGGGTGCCCTTCAGTAGGGCCACGCGGCGTTTGAGGGATTCTTTGAAATCGATTTCTCCGTTCATTGCCGCCTCCGTGATTTCCTGTTCGTGAGAAAGGAAGGGCAGTGGTGTGAGTTGTTGGACAAAATCATTGACAAGAACAAAACGTAACATAGATAGCGGAAAGAGAGAGAGAGAGAGAAAGGACTTACGGAGACTTTCTCCATGACACCGGCGTGGCGGGCAATCTCGTCAATGACCTCCTGTTGGATGAGTGTCGAATCCATATCAAAGACGACCAAGCGCTTATGCTTACGGAAGACATCATAAGGCTGCAACGCAACATCAGTTCCATGATCCGCACTAAGCTGGAAGAGCGACTCCCTAAACTTGTCCATGTTCAAACTGGCAGGGATCGACAACTTGTAATCAGCACAGGCAAGCTGGCCTTCGTTAAGACGGACCATCTTCTCAACCGAGATCTTGTTAATCAGCAAGAGGTGCGTCCAGTCCGAGAGGAAAGCAGACGTAAGCCCATGTTGACAGAGCACTGTAGCCGTGTACTTGGATCGACCCTCATAAGGCGCATCCTCCAACGATCCGGGGACATAGTTTCCGAAATGAGGATCCTTCTTGAGCGAGTCCAGAATATCAAACGTCAACGTTGCATCCCATCGCTTGGCAGCTGTGGCAAGATCCTTGAAGATATCCATGTCGTCGTTCTTGATGGTGATCAGGATTGCAAAAGTGACATTGTGGTAGAGACGGGCAAAAGAGAAATCCTCAACCTCACACTGATACTTGGCCGCACATTCCAAGAGAGTTCCAATAATGTCGGTTCCGTGTGGACCGGACATGGAGATCAGGACGCGTTGGTGGGGTAAGAGCGCTGCTGGGGGGAACCAGGTCTTTTCTGTGGGGGCCAGAGCGGTAGGACGCCACATCATCACGGGCGAGTCTGACTTGAAGTTGAGCGTCAGGGGCGAAAACGGCGACTCGACTATCTCATGTAGGATTGTGAAAAAAGGGCCAAAGAAGCGGAGAATTATTTGTTAGTGACTTCTTGGTATTGGGCGGAAGATTCATGACAAAAATTAAAGAAGTGCTCTCGCGTGTTTGGTGCAGGTCCAAAGTAAGAGTCATCACAAGCAAAAAGTAAGAAAAGGAAAAGAAATGTAAAATGGAAAATAGAGGGTGCCCAATCTCGGATGCGTCTGGGTCCCAACACACTCAGCCTGTTTATCTTTTTTTCTGTCAGCTCCTTTTTCTCTTTTCTTTTCTTGGACTGCCGATGTATCATGCAAACACCATGAAAAAGCAAAAAAAGTAAAAAAACAAACAAAAAGGCAAGAAAGACCTACATGACCGTGAGAGGGCGCTGTCAACTTGAGCAGAACCGGTGTTGTTGGTCTTGATCATGACACCGACACCGCTCAGCTTCTCCATGAGCTCCTTCTTGAGCGTGCTCAGCTGCTCCGCCCTGGCAAAGGGCAACTTCCAGACGCGACCTAGGTAGGCTTCACTGATGCTCAGACCGGCATGACGATCCATCTTCTTGATAATCTTGACAATACCCGTGTAGTTCAAGAAGATATACTTTTCCAGCTTGATGACCGACTGCAATAGCGTCTCCAACGAAGCCGGCTCTGTGGAATTAGTCGTAGAAGCAGCAATCCCATTTTCTGTTGCTTGAGCCAATCTGCTGTCGTTGGTCGAAGAGGCAAGGCCCAATCCGACCTGACCGCCCTGGAAGGCTCCGTAAGCTTCATAGATCCTGCGGGTCTGGAGGGTAGTGAAGGTCGAGACGTCTCCGACCTGTTGATCGAGCAAGGCCAAGAACTCAGGCACCTTGGTCTGGAGGATCGTCAGCCTGGAGGCGATCATAGCCGAGAAGGCATTAAGGTCCTCGTGGGCAGCAACTGTGGAGGCAGAGGTAGTACCTTCAATGAGGGGTGAGGGTTGGAGGTGAGGGACCTGAGAGGTGTTATAGGGATTTGAACCGAGTGTCGAAGAGTCGGTGGAGGCGGGGTGGGCCTGTTGGTGGGCGATACTTGGCTTGAGACAGGCGGGGGCGATATGGACCTTGATGAATGTCTTGAGGACGTCGTAGTCGACAAAGACCTTTTGCCAGTCCTCAGGCAGCTGCTGCTTCCTCTCCTTGAGGTAGTTTCCGTACTTCATTGTGAATGTGAAGAGGAATGAACGGGAATGTTAATGAAGAAAGGTATGAGGGATCTCTACTTTTAAGGAATGAGGGGAAGAGGGGAGGAGGAGGAGAAGGAGAAGGGGAGGAGAGAGGGAGTGTGAGGTGGTGAAGCGAAGAAGGAAGAGTAAAAAGAAGAAAGGAGGAGGAGGAGAAGTAGACGAAGAAAGAGAAAAAGGACTTATGAAGGACGGGAAAAGTTAACTTTTCCGCTTGGGATTGATTGTTGATTGTTTACCAAAAGAGGTGCGGGGTAAGAAGGGTATTGGGTCCTTATCAAATTGGCCAATGGATTTTACACGGGGCTAGCACGCAGATCCGACTGGGCACAGATAACGTACACTGAAAACGATGTGTCACAGCTGGGAAAATGTATGTATTTCATCGGAGAGAGAGGGGAGTAAGAAGGAAGGATAATGAGTCCAGGCGCTCGCCAGTGCATCGGTAAACCAATGCTCCCATATGATAAAAAGAACAGTCTCTGCAAGCTCATCATGGCTTTTTTCTACTTCTTGCCTAGAGAACAATGTTGCACCGCGTCTAGCTTACCCGTCGATTCAATTAAATAGAGAACAACTGCTCTCACACATGGAAAGGCAACTGTTGATATCATATCTATCAAGCCCTACAATTGTAGTCCAGTGCACTTTGAGCGGGCAGAGAGTGGATCTCGCTTGTTGGGTTGACGCCATTCGCAGTCACTCGAGCGCATGAAACAAAATACACGCGAACGGTCGTCAGGTACAGAAAAGTAAAGACTGTCCGTTCACATTCTTTCTTTCCTTGTCCATTCATTCATTCACTCATTCACCATCCATCCTTTCTTTCCTCCCCACTCCTCTCCTCCCTCTCTCTCTTCTCCTTCATAATGGCCGCCGAACTCAAGCAAAAAGAAATTGTTCCCTGGCACGACTTTGTCGCCGGAAGGTACAACCACCTGTCGTGTGCTCACTCAGAATGTTCACACACTGTTTGTCTGTTCAGCTTGACCAAGCCCGGATTACTCATCCAATTGTTTTCTTCTTCGCTCTATTTTTGTTCGCTTTAATAGTCTCGGAGGAATGGTATGCTCACTCAACATCATCATCGAGGATAAATATATTGAATGCTGCCGTGATACTTTTACTTTCTTCCACTTTGATTGAGAATCCACCTGCGCAACGCTCCATCGCCATATTCTGATCATGTCCTCTTCGGCTTATCATCAATTACTAGGCTCAAGTGACAGTCGGACAGCCTATGGATACCATCAAGACCCGTCTGCAGATTGAGGGGCCCAACGGTCGGTTCACTGGACCCATGGACTGCCTCCGCAAGACTATCAAGAATGAAGGCTTCCTCGGACTCTACAAGGGTATGCTTCTCACCCTCCTTACAGGCCCGCTTTTGACACAGGAGCAATGAGGGATGATTGGATTTCTTAATCACATAATTTGTTTTGTATTATGTGCAAACGTAGGCATGGCCAGTCCACTGGTGGGAGTGGCTGCTGTGAACGCCTTGTTGTTCGCTGCCTATTCCAACTTGAAGAAGATTCAGGAGCCCTACCCCGGTGGACCATTGACTCTCACCCAGATTGGAATTGCAGGAGCAGGAGCAGGTAACTTTCATTAGCAAGGCGAACAATGAGTGATAATGACAAATAGCAACAAGAAAAGAGGAACAGCATTTTGTACCGAGGAGGGAAGAAATGAAAGTCAACTGCTGAGCATTGGATCGTTAGTTGGTCACAACTTTTTCAATTTTTTTTTTTTTTGTGCCAATTGCGCCAATCTCGAAAAGATGGTGACATGGCTGTCAAACGGTCATTTTCTGAGCGATCTTGTATCTCCACTTAACCAAACCAACGTTCTTATGAGTCTTCCTTGTCTTCCATCTTAACTATAACTTGTTTCTATCTCTCTTTCTCTTCTTCCATACCTTCTTGTTTTGGACGAATAGGTATTGTGAACGCGGTGCTTGCTTCGCCTGTTGAGTTGCTCAAGATCAAGATGCAGGCACAATACGGAGCAGGATCTACTGTCCGCTACTCGGGCCCCGTCGACTGTGCCCGTCAATTGATCAAGGAGCACGGCATCAGACATGGATTGATGCGTGGATACTGGATCACTGTTATCAGGGAGATCCCCGGTTATGCTGGATTCTATGCTGGATTCGAGGGTATGAAGAGATACTTGACCCCTGCGGGTGAGAACCCTGCTACCTACCCTCTCGGACTCCTCTCCCTCATGGCCTCTGGTGCCTCTGGTGGAGTTTCCTATTGGTTTGCCTGCTACCCCTTGGACATGCTGAAGTCCATGGTAAGTTATTTTGGAAGTTTCTTTTATTAGTCTTTTCTGTTTATACACAATTAACTCCTGCACCGTTTGCTAAACACGATTGTTCATTGCACTCCTCCTGCCAACAGTTCCAGAACCAGAACAACCCTCCCAAGGGAGCATTCTATATTGTTGATGCAGCCAAGCAGGTGTACCGTGAGGGCGGCATCAAGCCCTTCTTCCGTGGCTTCTCGCCTACCATTATCCGTGCAGTCCCTGCCGCTGCTGCGACCTTTACGACCTACGAACTGGTGATGCGGGCGTTATCAGGACTGTAAACACATCGTGACAAAACAACCAGAGAGGACCTGGTGTAATATGTATACATATTTCCATCCACCTTCCTTCCACTTTACTATTTTTTTACTATTATCCTTGGATGTACCATAGACACGACACATGAATAAACAAAGGACAAATACATGTATACATGAATGAAAGAATGGACAAGAAGAATGTTGTTCCACTACTGCCATGATCGCCTTTTTAGTGCGTATTCTGCAGACCAATCATCATTCAGCGCCACTAACCGACATTTTTTTTTTCTCCCCTTTTATTCTCCTTAGGGCTTCTCCACTTTTCTTTACATTTCTTTTCTTTTCCCTCATTCACTCGACTCTTCAACTCTCATTCACACATTCATAATGTCTTCAGCCTACGGTGCCATCGCGCGTCCTGTCTCTGCCGGCAGTCTCGGCTCAGTCCTTCCTCGCCATGCAACCCTCCGCTCTCACCAGCCCACTGATCAACAAAACGGTCAGTCCATCACCAACGACCACTCCAGCAACCAGGCAACACTTTTCGCAATCTCCAAGGCACCGTCCCCAGCCTCCACAGCCTTCACTCTCTCAGCCTCAACGCACGTAACACTTGTCAATGCCATGCACAAGGTCTTCAACACCGAAATCGAGCGTGGCGATACTTATCCCCAGGAGTTTCCCCTGGACGAGGAACAGTTTGGAAACTATTTCTTGGGCGCGGATGCGTTTGTGTTGATCAAAGGCGAGTATAAGACTGCTGAGGGTGTGGAGGCTAGAGCGAGTGCGGAGGAGTGGGATAAGGACCTGTTGGGTTTCTTCTATGTCAAACCCAACTACCCTGTAAGTTTTTTTTTTTTTTTTCCTTTTTTTGCATTGAGCGTGCGCTTTTGTTTGTTAATAGGCAGTTGAGCAAAAAAATGTTGTTTTAATTGGTTGCGTTTGGTAGTGTGCAGTGTTGGGACGTAGGACCCTTGGAGCTCATTTTTTGATGGTCAAAAAGAATTCAAAAGGAGCTTTTTTGTATTCCAATCACTCACACTCCGCTTGATTCTCCTGCTTCACTGATCGCCATATCATCTGTTGGCTACTTGACTTTCTTATAGGGTCGCTGTTCACACGTAAGTTCATTGAACCCAGAGGAGCACATGTACAGTTCTACTTTCTCTTTTCATGACTCACTCTTCTTTTCTTTTGCCTTCTAACTCGTTCCATCCACTTCTGCCGTTTTGTCGCGCCAACTACCTTTTTCTCCGTGTAATAGATCTGCAATGGAGGTTTCATTGTGAACCCCCGCCACCGAGGTTTAGGCCTGGGCGGAATCATGGGCAAGACGTTTTTGAAGGTTGTCCCCCTGATCGGTTACAAGGCATCCATGTTCAACCTCGTCTTTGAATCCAATGTTGCATCTATCAAGTTGTGGCGTCGTCTGGGATTCAAGGAGATTGGACGAGTTCCTAACGCAGGTCGTCTTCGTGGACAGGGCGAGTTGAATGGTGAGGCCAAGGAGGGCTATGTGGACGCGATTCAGTTCTATTGGGATTTTGAATCGATGCCTGTTCCTGTGGAGTATGATGCTTGAAAGGATGTCACTGTATGTGGTAGATTATAGTAGTAGGCGTAGGTCGTAGACTAGCGCGCTTTTGTTTTTTTCTCAAGCCCAGGGGGGGACTTTTAGGTCCCTACATCATAATCTGATAACAAAGTAAAACAAGATGTGCATATACTACATGACAGCATGAACATTGCAGAGAAACGGGACAGGAAGTTGGTACTTTCAAAGGTAGTAGTTGTTTATTAGAAGACTGTACAGTGGATTTTATTTTTACATGGTTGTCGAGGAAAAAAAAGTTGCATGATTCTGACAAAGGTGGAGGGGAGAGGAATGATGCTGAACGTTATGTCGCGGTACAACAGGAAAAAAAAGGGGGCGTTGTGGGTGTATAGAAGGAAGGAAGTGAGAGGCGAAAGGCGAAAAGTGATCCCTGGATTATGCTTATGCGAGAATCTTCTTGAGCCCCTCCTTCTGAGCAGGGGTGAGTTGTGTAGGGAACTTGACGACATAGCGAACAATGAGATCGCCCTTCTGACCAGGCTTCTTGGAGATGGGCATTCCCTCACCAGGGAACCGTTCCTCCTGACCAGGCTGGATGACTCGAGAGCTGCTAGCAGAGACGGGCAATGTCCTGCCGTCAAGGGTCTTGACTGTTTTGGAGAAGCCCGACAATGCTTCGAGGAGCGTCAACTCCAGATCGACAATCAGATCGTCTCCGCGCCGTGTGAATGTATCGTGGGGCTTCTCTTCCAGGACGAATTCGATATCTTGAGTCGCGCCGTTGGGGAGCTCGTCCCCCTCGTTAGGGAACCGGATTTTGGTACCTGCCTTCCAGCCGGGCTTGACATCGATGGTGAGGATCTTGTCAGCTGTCCGACCAGAGCCATCGCGGACCTTGCGGATGACCTTCAGACGCTTAGTTACACCTTTGGAGAGCTCCTCTAGCGTGACGCCCAGAGCGCGGACCAGTGCTGGAGGTTTCTCGGCTGATGTTGGTGGTGCCCCTGATTGCTGCTGCTGTTGTGAAGAGCTGTGCGTTGTGCGAGTGCGTGTGCCAGGCATGCCACCCATACCGCCCATACCGCCCATACCTCCTGGCATACCTCCCATACCGCCCATGCCTCCTGGCATACCACCCATTCCGCCTCCCATACCTCCTAAATCGTCACCGAACGGGCTATTGCCTCCAAAGGACGCAAAGAACGACTTGAAGATATCATCAGCATTCGAAGGACGGAATCCACCGCCCATACCGCCCATACCAGGTCCACCAGAGCTGCTGAACGAGAAGGTAGTTCCACCACCACCAGGGAATCCTTTAAATCCGCCAGGGAACCCACCGGGACCACCAGCACCGGGTGGTGGGCCAGCTCCCCCACCGCCCTTGAGTCCTTCCTCACCAAACTGATCAAAGACGGCTCGCTTGTTCTTGTCAGAGAGGACTTCGTAGGCTTCGGAGATGTCGTGGAACTTCTTTTCAGCGTCAGGGGCCGAGTTCTTGTCGGGGTGGTATTTGAGGGCCAGCTTGCGGTAGGCTTTCTTGATTTGATCGTCGTCGGCGTCCTTGGAGACGCCCAGGATGTTGTAGTAATCTTTTCCCATGGCTGCTTTGTTGTGTGTGTTTGCGAGTGTGGGAGTGTGTGAGGGTGATAGAGTTGGAGTGGGTGGGAAAAAGTAAGCGGTTGTTTGCTCCTTTATTAATGGAGGAGTGTGCGTGTAGTGTGTGCGTGCGTACGGGAAGGAGAGAGGGTGCAAACAAGAAAAGAGAGTGTGTGTGAGAGGGAAGGGAGTGTGTGAATGAGAAAAAAAAGAAAGAAAAAAAAAGTAAGAAGAACGAGGCTCTTTTTATGATGTTGCTTGTCGTCGTTGATGAAGTCATCCCCTGTCCTCTCCTCCAAAAATCCTCTTTGTTCATGGCGCATGCTCGCGGCTTCTCGCAAGTTCGAGTGTCTGTGTGTCACGTGAATATAAACTCCGATTACTCGCAGGACAAAAAAGAAGACCAATTGGCCAATCGAAGGAGGCACACACTCAACTCAAAAGGAGGACGACAAGAGATAAGAGAGCGTCTTCACTTTGCTGGAGACTGAATTCTTTGGATGCGTCCTGCCACTTTCTTTTATTTCCAAAACGCGCTTTAAAGGATAGTTGAATGACAAAAAGAATCTTTAAACCATTACATCAATTGATATACTCCTTTTCACTCTGAAAGAATTAAACACAAAAAATCAATGCGCAAAAAAAAGAGAGAAAAGAAGTGGCAATGGTTACACGAGTCAATGGGCCCGCCTCTGCCTTTGCAAACCTGCTAACCAACCAGAGAGAGACGTCATCAGTCTGCATCGTTTTCTTTGCCAATTAATTTGAAATGCATAAATTGTCGCTTTTCTCCCTTTCCCTCACTTGGTCTCCATAACCGTTCAGCCAATTCACTACCTCGAGCTCTGGTCTTACTTCTTCCGCCGGGGTCGCCTGCGCCTCGACATGGCGAGGAAATATCAGGGGTGGCACTGACTAGGTATGATTATCATTGACAAGAGAATATTTTTCCGCAGTCTAAATTTGGCAATCACTGCCGTAGACAACAAATCACACAAGACTGATCAAACGCTTCTCTGTATCTATCCTGATTGGGCAGAGGAAATGGCGCCTAGCTGTAGGGATAGGAGTAACTGAGGCGGTCATCACTCAGAATTCAGAAACCATCAGCCATTTATTATTTTTTTTTCCTTTTTCCTTTTACTTTTACTACAATCGGTCGATCGGGCAATCACCGCTAAGTGACACCTCGACTCGGACATTTTTTGTACTCTCAACAACTCAGAATCCAACTTTACCATCATACACAGGATCTCTTCTCTCTTTTTCAGCTCTGTTTCTGGAATGACGCGAAAACACGCACAAAATATTATTTAACTCGAGATATTCGAAAAATACTATCCGCCGACACTTGGCTTTTATCATTTTCAAAACGTACCGCGAATACAGTTATTGTCGGCAGTTCCTTGCCGGCGCCTCGCATCTCCTTCGAAATACGATTTTCGACGAAAACGTCTCCGCAACGTAAGGCGAAAACATGACGAAATTGACCTTAATTTGCATTTTTTTTTTTTTTTTTTTGGGACGATTGGAATGCCTCCAAGTACACTAATGCAAATGATTTTTTGTTGTTGTTGTTATTGTTGTTTTCGGCTAATTTAATACAGTGGTTTGTAGAGTTTGAGAAGAAGATATGGCTTTCTTGGGATTACCATCTCATTAGTTGCCAGAAAGTTCGCAACTGCGAATGAATCGGTAAAAGCATATTCACAAACACAGTGTTTTTTAAGTGCTTTTTTTAGCGAACGGGATGGTGAGCTCTCTACCATTACGACCATCTCGCTTACGTTTTTTCTTCTTGCTCCTATTTTTTTACCTGGTATCTGTAGTTTTCGAAATAATTAAAGGCCAAAATCAGGATAGGATATCGGCGACCTTGTCCTGGTTCGAGCCGCCTTATCAGTACCGCGTATGGACGCAGAAATAGAAGAGGAGCCGGTATAGACGCCACCAATCTCGTTTACCCTTAAAACGGATTAACTTTGTAGAGTGGGGCCAGATGTGGGACCGGAATCCTTCTTTTTTCTTTACTTTTTGACGAATACCAGGTACAGTCCACATTCATTCATTTCCTCTACTGCATCTATACGCAGCCTGTAGTGTATTAAAATAAGATCCCTCCCTTCTTCTTACTCTTGACAGATATCAGCCCATCAAGAGTACCTGCCAGATCGAAACCGAGAGAGATCTGTATTCTTGCACGGATATTATTAGCCCGCCTACCTCATCAGGTCTTGATGAATGTCCCTAGTCGACCAAGTTGACGAAAAGGATGACAACAGACAGTTCTGCTGGACTGCAGAGTCATACTCGTCACAACTATGATATCATCAACACCAGCAGAGTCGATAACGACTTCAGTAAACTTTCGATTAAAGAGTACAGGAAGCAGGAGCCCGCTGCTCCAGAAGGCTCGGCTGAAGCACTTGCTAGATCTCAAGAGCAAGATGTGCTAAGTAAAATGAAGCAGGCAGAGCTAGCATTCAGGACAGATCTGGGCGCTCTTGAGAGGACTTTAAACCCCGTTATCCAATAGTACAAAGTCATGAGTCTGGATATGACGCAGGCATGGTATGAGAACTACCGTCAATGTGCCGTCGCAGCTGAATACACGGTCACCTCAACTCATTCCTTAACATCTTCTGTCTCTTCGACAAACAGTGCCGAGTGGATTGGTAAGCGTACATTCTCAACCCACATTTCCTCTTCGATTCTTCTTGCACTACTATCGTGGAGATTATTTTTTTTCGATCACCCATGGTTTCTAATTTCCCTGCACCTTATTTTTTTTGTAGCCCAAGGAGTGGATTGCGTGGAAATGTATAATACCCCTGCACAATTTTGACCAACAGTACACTGCGATTAAGGTACCAGTCAAAATCGGCACCTACAAGACATGCTAGATTCCTATCAGTCAACCAACTTGCCGTCACTGTGGAGATCTGGCCCACTTTGTCAATCCTTTGGCGCTCGCCCTTTCACTCAAGTTCCCAACACCGGCACTTCAGTGCGATAGTATCCTAGACTATAATAGCATCATAGAATGTTGTCTTACCTTACCGTCGCGCTTCCTACTGAATTACCTCCTCATCTAATTATACACTTCCTCATCTAACCACCGCCCCATCTATCCACATCACCACCATCCTGGAGCCTATAGCCTAGCATATATAAATACCCCGGTTTCCCTGTACAATAAACATCATCCGTTTTCTAGTCTTTCCTTCTCATTTCTAGTACTCTCTTGTCCTTTCTCTCGTCTTTGTCCCTTCCATTTCCGTCCTCACATTCTCTCGCTCTGCGCCTATTACATTCAGCGCCTGCAAAAAAGCAGTCAACGTCGGCCTGGACATCTTCGGCCAAAAGCTTCTCGTCCGTCGCAGGTGCGGTCAGGAACCGCGGCTCTGCCGCCTCCAACTCAATTACCAGTGGCACACTTAGGCTAGTGTCGCTATTTCCCCAGGCACAAACCCCCACTGCTGCTACTGCTATCACACCTGCGGCGCGTCCTACTGCCGCAAACGCTCCAAGTGCCCTCCCAAACATCCCTACAAACTGGACCAGGTAACATTACTATTGTTGCGGATTGGGTGCTGCAAAGCAGCTATCCTTTTTAATAGACGAGATTAGAATGTCGCCTATGTTTTCGAAATAAAAGACCACTTCTCTATCCCTTCACTTATCTTTCACACTATGATTGCTGTACAGTGAGCTACGTGTCCCCTCCACTTTTTTTTTAGAATTTGACTCACACTTCTTAGGACGCCCTAACGTTGATTCGCCCTCGCCCCGTCATGCTTGTCTACATAGGCCAACATGGAGTTCAATTGGCTCCTGCGGCTGACACATATTACGTTCGATGAAGTCCTAGTGGTGTACAGCAGACAGAGCTCTGGTTATTACATTCCCAATAAATATACATACTATTTCATAGCATGTGTTCGCTTGGGTACTTTTCATGCCTGAAGGAGTCACAACTCGGCGGTTGGTGTTCACCAAAAAAGCAGTCTGCCTTCTATTGATGGTACCTG
This sequence comes from Linnemannia schmuckeri, assembly GCA_029449235.1. Lineage (NCBI taxonomy): Eukaryota > Fungi > Mortierellomycota > Mortierellomycetes > Mortierellales > Mortierellaceae > Linnemannia > Linnemannia schmuckeri. The sequence continues at coordinate 23,724 of JANATG010000012.1, read as the reverse complement.
GATTCTCTCGCCTCATCATCCACCTTATATCACCTCCAATCCCTCGATCGGACTACAATTGATCCGTTAAAGTGTCTGAAACGAGTGTGAGGTGATAAGGTTTTTTCCTTGTGTCTTGCTTCTTGGTCAATTGCGAGAGGGGTTTTTTGTTTAGGTCCCGGTTGGTTGTTGAGGTGACGGGTTTGCTGGTTGTAATTCATCCCAGGAATGTGAATAGAGGAAAATCTCCTCATTTTCGGCAGCTAAATATCCAACCAGTAGTGTCTTTTTTTTTTTTGTCGTCAAAGAAATAAGGAGGGAAATATGAACAAGATTTGCCGCTAAAACGAGACAAGTAAAAAAAAAAAAAAAAAAAAGAGGTGATCGATGGCATAGAGTGGTATCCTAATAAAAAGGAAACAAGGGAGAGGGAGATATTGGCGATCACTCTTCTTTCATCTGCTTTTTGACTCTCTGCCGGGAGGTCACCACTTTTGCATTATTACTTCAAGTGGTTGTTCGGCCTTTATCCTATCCTCGTCCTCAACCTTTTGTTGCCTGTTTTTTTTTAGTGATTCTGAATGAACAAGGATAAGAAACAAAAAGAGAGATCTACGAAAAAATAAAATGAACAAGCTGAGCAAAAACAAAAAAAAAAAAACAGGACCCCCAATTCAGCACAAACCGCGCGGAAGAACCTGCAACCCAGTACCCTTACTTTTGCCTCCCAACTCCCACATGGCAAAATTCGGCTAAGACTCTTTTGAGTTGAGTTGTTGGTGCCTCGCACCGGCCTACACACCTTTCTTGGACTGACTGGTTGCTGTACTCTACATATGTGTCAAAAAATGTGCCTTGACAACATACATATGCAAAACCTTGCAGTCGAGTCGCAGAGTTCGGTTTTTTCTGCCTGAACCATTCTGCCAGCCAGAGGAGCAATTGTTTTTCTCTCTCGCTCGCTCTTTCTGTGTTGCTTGAACAAAACACCGATGTCATTGGTATATGTGTGTGTGCTTGAAGTTGAGAGCCTTTTCTTCATGCCCTGTTGAGGGGGAATTGCCTAATAGAGATCATCCTCCCTCCTCCCGCTCATGTTTTTTTTTGTACGCGCCCCTGCACCCCCTTGCCCCTGCTCTCCTGCCCTTTCTATCAACCCAAAACTTTTTCTATTCGGCGATAATCCCTCACCAAGGTTTTTGGGAGGTACCTCTTCATCTCGTTATTTTGCTTGGAAGAGGCTGTTTACCGTAAGCTGCATGAGAGAGAGAGGGCTTTCTTAAACACTTGAGAACGTGATAAAATTGCAGGCGAGGCATAGATTCGTTGCGGGTTGGTTAGTTGTTTGGTTGGTTTGGCCGGCTTGCCATTACTGTAACAGTGGACAGTGATAGAGAAAGAGATTGGGTTTAGAGCTGAGTGTGGTTGTTGGAGGGGATGGAGTCTCATGGAGGAGATGGAGTTATAAGTATCTTTGTTTTTAATTCTCTAATGTTTGTCGGTGGTGGTGCAAGAAAGAACTATACCTCGAATAAGGAATTATCCATCGTGTGCCTGAATGACGACGGAAATAGAAGACAGGCATGAAGGGAGTACAAACAACCACAACGACAACAACAAAAGAATAACCGGGGGAGAAAACAAAAGGTGAAGGGAGGACAAGGAAGACAAAAAGCTCTCGATCCTATTCATCAGCATTTTAGTCATTCCCTCGTCCTCTGCTCGTCTCTGTTCTCGTTGTGTCCATTGTGTTTCCTTTTGTGCTTGATAGACAAAGTTTGACTGCGGGCTTGGAGGTAGAAAGAAAGGATAGTCGGTGGTTACACGTAGATGAATGTCGAAGAAAAAGATAAGCAACTAAACTGGGTCTGCTGCCGCTTTGAAAACAAAAGGACGTGGGGAAGATTTGATGGAGAAACAGCAATTGACAACGAGCCATGCTTCTCTTTTTTTTTTGCAACCACACTCATGCTTTTCGTGCTTCCTCGGTTTCCAGAGACATGAGGGTTCAAAATAGACTTTTTTAAGCACCTTGACCGTTGGACCTTTGTTGTACCTTCCCCTCTGGGTTTGTTAGTTGACTGCGTAGTCAACATTCCTCTCTTTTCTCGCCCCTTATCCTACTTGCAGAAAAAAATATTGCTCCTGTGATGACAAACATCTCCAATGGAAACCATCAGAAAAATCTGAATTTCTCAGCAAAAAAAAGAAAAGCTGACAAACGAGAGCAACAAGGGGGGCTTGGAAGTATATAGAAGAGGAGGGAGCGGCGGCGGAGAAGGTAACAATGAGCTGGTGGGAGATGGAGATGACGAAGGACGACGACTACAGAAATGGGAGGGAAGAAGGGTCATTGGTCAGCTTGCCAGGAAGGTTTTTTGAGTTGTATTTTTTTTTTACTGTGTCGCATTCTTTTTAGCGGAGCCTCCTGCGGTTCTTGTTTGTTTGAGAAAAGTAAAGGGTGGTTAGAATCAGATGGGTAAATCCATTGCCGGCACCCTTTTTTTTCTTCTTGCGGTTGAACAAGATACTACACAACATACAACATACAACATAAAACAAAAAACTTTGCTCACAGAGAGAAGGTACACTGAATCGGCAAGCGAGTAAACGATATACACAACAACAAACAACCAGTGAAGGTAAAATATAAGCACGAGTGGAGTGGAGTGGTAAGGATAAAGAGGGAGGATGGACTAAATCAGTAGGGCTGCGCTTGTCCGTTTCGGCAAGCGACAGTCCGTTTGGTGTTCCATTCATTTGCACGATGGTCTGCCATCTGTTACTGTCGTCGTTTGCGTGCTGTATTTTCCCAAACCAGGGCTCTTGTTTTTTTTGTTCATTCAACATGACTGAACTGACACAGTTTATTCGGACATACATAGACATGCTAACGGACAGGGTGCTGAGTGGGTCCTTGGTCAATGGTTGAACCAACCAATTCATCTGCGGGTTGGTCCAAGTACAAAAAAACTGTCTCTTTTCGTCCAGCTGGGATGCTTGTTTTTGTATTCCCTCTCCCATGTCTGTCATTTTCTTGGCCAAGCCGTCCAGCTGCGCACAGAAAAAAAAATAGATCTCCGCTCTCTCTCTGGCTATCTTTCTCTCTCTCCCTGTTATTGCTGTTGTCGTGACAACAACAGAAAAAAGTTGGCATCATTCAATTGACATCTCCCTTATTTACCTGCTGGGTTCAAGGAGTCGACCAAGATAGAGAGAAAGAAATAGAGGAGAGGGAAACGACTTGGCAATGGCTGTTCCTCGTATGTACTGTATGTACCATGGCATGAACGCCAGCATTTTCGTTTTTATGATTAATTATACTTTTTGTCCATGCCGATAATGAATATTAACGAGGGCTGTTTTTCATGCCTGTCGTTGTTGACGAAAGAGTTGGTAGCAGAGGTTGAAACATGACACATACACAACGTTCCAGATTTTTTTTTTTTTTTTTTTTGCCAAGAAAGGATTCAGCCTCGCTCTCATGAGATAAGGCAACGGTCGGTAATCCTGCCACAATTGAACATATGTCCAGGGGTTGCTAAGGTACGAGAGTGAGCAAGTGAGGCAAGGAATAGAGGACTGGATCTCTGGGATCGATTAAACATGCAGGATTTGCTAGACTGTTGCAACTTGCATGGTCACTTTCTGTCTTGAGCAAAGACGGGATGGGAGAGAGAGAGAGGGTGGTTATCTTTATTTAACACCTTTTTTACTGCTTTGCCCATGGGTGTGGAAAAACAGGAATTTTGTAAGGCATTGGTTGTTACCACTCCCTTCCCTCAGCCTGCGCGCGGCACACGCGTGGGTGGTGAGAATAGCAACCGTAACAGTCGAACACATTGGCACGCAGGATTGTTTTCCCCTCCCTCTTCCAACCCCTAGCATAAATTGGCTATCGTAGATTTTTTTTTTTTTAGCTACCTGCTGTTTGTTTTTAGTCTCCTCACTTTCATCCTCCCCAAAAATCCAAAAACGAGGGGAACGAGCTGCCTTGGCATTTTTTTTTTTTGTTTTCACTCGTATCTCCATCATAAACTGCGTAGTCAATTTAAGGTAGGGAAGGGAAGGGGATAATAGAAGAAGAGGAATGTATACTACCGCTGACTATAATATGCACCCACTGTTGCTTCTTTTCTTTTCTTGGAAGATAGAGTTGCTTTGAAATGATGACACACTCAAAGCGGCGATTATTTGTTAAGGACATATACCGTCCATACAAGCAAGTCATAGAGGGACAAAGGACAAGTGACGAAAGCAACGAAATAGGGACAAAGCCTTCAAAGTGAACAAAGCGCAGTTTCCTATTTTTTTTATTTTTTTTTTCGGCGTGGATGTCTATTCTGTACAACGAGGCAGGTACAAAAAAGGGTACCACCAGCACAAACAAAACAACAATTGAGGAGCTTTTTTTTTCTTGTTTCGGCACGAGTAATATGCCACGCAACAAAAAAAAAGGATACCTACTTGGCAGGCAGGCGGGCGTGCAGGAAAGAAAGGCAAATAGCCAATGCACGATAGATGGACTGGATGGAGCTATTAGAACATCACAACTTCCCAAGCAAGGGCTTTTTTCTGTGCAAGGTAGAATGACGAACGAACAGTGAAGGGGTTGAGCCAAACTGCCTCAAAAGACGTATGTATGCTTGAACACAAAAAAAAATCATGGCAAGACAAAATAGGCAAAAGCATAAAGGCGAGCCAAGACGAGAGACAAGGGGCAGCAGGAGGGACATAAGTGGAGCTGTAGGAATGGAAAAAAGGAAGGGGAGGGAAGAGGGAAGAGGAATAGTAGAGAGACGAAGGAGCTGCGTGGTAGTGGAGGTCCGAGGATAAAGGAAAGGAGACGGACAGGATTTCATTCATTCATTCAATTGCTCATAAATCAATAACAACATTGTTGAAAAGTAGAGTTCGTATTATTGTTGTTGTTGTAATTGTTCTGTATGCAGAGAGTTGCTTTTGCTCTCTGTATGTTTGTTGTCACATTCAATCCTCCGCGAGATGGATGGTTCATTGTCGTCTGCGCATGGGACAGTCGAAATGAAAAGAAAAGAAAAAAACGAAAAAAAAAAGAAATGAACGCACCTCACACAGATCGTTTTTGAGAGAGGATAAAAGGTGACAAAAGTGAAATCCCTGGGTACGAAAGGGTGCGTTCAATTGACCCAAGCATAAAAGGTAAGAGAGATAGAAGAGATGTGATTTGAGCCAGAACAATGGGCCTATTATTTAGGCGAAGCAAATGGCCTCTCTTCTTTCAATTTGGCATTGTTGTTGTGGAAGGGGGGATAGGGCAGTTAGAGCAGGGATGATGGGGAGTGTCAGATGGAGAGGAATGTGCCGCAAGATAAGCTACTTGCTGTTATTGTTGTCGGTTGTTGGTTCAGCCTTTGAACACACAGAGAGGAATAGATGGACCTGAGTGAGTGAACAAATGAACAATAGGAGTGAGAGAGTGAAGGAAAGGGCGGATGAATAATACATGCGAGAGGGTTGAAGTAGACAAGAAGAGTAAAGTAAAAAATAATATAAGAAGCGGAAGGGCCCTAAACCGGTTCCTGACTTGTTTGAATATAGTTGTTTGTGCGCCCATTGCCATGTCATCGTCCTCTCTTCCCTTTGTTCATATTCATATGTGTCCTGCAATTTGCTATTGATTCCAATTCAATACACAATTTCAACTCCAGCCCCCCATTCAATTGAAGCTGAACCCATATTTTTAAATCGACATCGCATGGTAGGCATGTAAGTCGACTGGAGCTGACTTGTTTGTCTCTTGTCTCTGACCGACTGCTGCCGCGGGTCAGTATTTAAACCGCAGGAAAAAAAGCGGCGCCGTTTCTTTTTTTCTTTTCACTTCTTTTTTGTTCACTTCGTCATTTTTATTCTCCTTTTATCTTCTCTGTTCTTCTTCTCTCTCTTTTTCTCTACTTTCTCTTCTCCCTTCAACTTCATCTCTTGCCATCCAACATCAACAAATAGTCAGGACAACACACCAACAACAACGACGACAACTCATTCCTCTCATTCCTACCCCCAACCTTTCTCGTTGCTCTTGGAATAATACGCTTCGACCAGGAAGAAAAAAAGCACCGACCACAGAACCCAACCAGGCTCCCACTTTTTTCTTTCTTTCCTTCCTTCCTTCCTTCCCTCCCTCCCTCCCTCACCCTCTTAACCCTACTTCTTTCCCGATAAACAGCAACAGACAACCATGGCACCTACGGTTCAAGGCCCGTTGTTTTCATTCATAAGCGACCAGTCGCTGGCCCTCTTGCTGCCTCTGATCGTCTACTGGGCCTACTCGCTCTTCTTCCACTGGATCTCCCTCCAAGAGTACCCCTGGTTCGAAAAGTACAGGATCCACGACAAGGAAGAGGAAACCCGCAACAGAGTCTCGCTCCCTGAGGTCATCAAGGCTGTCATCGTCCAGCAGGTTCTTCAGGTAACATAACAACAGCAACTTGCACGGCAACAGAACAAGAATTATATCTTTTTTTTTTCTCTCAGCAAAGGACACGACAAACACAACAACAAAGCATTCCTCACCTCCGTCCCCCTTTCAAAAACAAACAAAGTAACGGAGCGAGAGAAAAGAGAAGAGGGAAGCAGTGTACGACTGAATGAAGAGACAAAAAAAGGGATCCAAACCAGAAAAAGATCCTCGCTGTCTTGACGTGTTTTTCGTTTGCCTGTTTTTTTTTCTCGTGTTTTTATCTTTATTGTCAAAGCAAAGAGGTCTGTGGGAGAAGACAGGACTGGACTGGACTGGACTGGACTGGACAGGAGGCGAAAAGGGGGAAACGGGATAGTAATGCACCACAGAAAACGCTATCGGGGAACAACAGCAGCAGCAGCAGCGGAAAGAGTAGACAAACACCATTCATAAAGGGGGAAACGAGCATGAGAAGGGACGTGGGCTGGAGAGAGGGCGACCAGACAATACAGAAACAAGAGAAAGAGATGAAGAGGAAGCAGAGAGAGGAGGAGGAGTGTGCAGCGCAGGGGGGCAGGGGCACGGGACGATGAAGTCGTCCATCCATGACATTTTTTATGGACCTCCCAGGACCTACTCCCACCCACAAGAAGTACAACTGCAACAACGACATCAGTCTTTACACAACAACAATAATAAGAGCATGAAACACAATGGGTTTATTGGGAATACAGACGACACAAAAGTACAAAACATGTCTCCACGCTGGCTGTGGTTCACCTCGATTTGTGCTATTCTGCTGGGCTGTTCTCGCGTCCAGTTTTCATCAATTTCATTCACCGTCTCTCACCCGATTCATACGTGGATGAGCACAAGAAGAAAGAAAAAGGCTGTCGACCGTTGGGCACAAGATGGGTCAAAAAGAAGGCGGAGAAGAATGAACAAAAAAGCCCATAGGTTGGCAAGGAGGGAATGAATAGACTTTCTTGCTCTCTGAGCAGGACGCACCGAGGGACTGCCATTCACGCGATAAAAAGATTGATCGAAAAGGGCAAAGTCGAGAGACATGGCAGAAAAAAAAAGGGGATCCTCATTCTTTAGTGTTCCTGGATAACAGGCACTGTGCTGCGCTTTCCCTTTTTGTCATCTTCGCGGCGTCTTTTTTTTGTTGTGTGCTGCTTGAAGCTTCTTGGGGGTTTATTCGCATTCGATAAGGGTGCGGATAGAAAAAATGAAAAAAGATCAAGGTCTGGTATCGAATTCGAGTCGCTGCTTTCAATTCCGCCGGGACAACATTCGGTCATTTCTTCAGAGCCCTTTTCCTTGCAGTTGTTATTACTGTCCGTACTTACGTGTCGGACGACATACAGCTCGTGCTTATGAATTCTTAAGTGCGCATTCTCTCTCATTCTCTTGTTTGTTTGTTTTTTTTGGACGAACAATAACAAGGGAGTCAGGGTCCCTGCCTGCTCGCCTGGTTTAACAGTTGGCATTTCATTTATATTATTGTCCATTGCCAAAACTTACATGGATACTAACCAACATCTTTATTTGCGATTATCTTTGCGTGCTCTCGACTATTTGCCTTTCTAGACTGCCCTTGGATTCATTGTGGTCGTTGCAGATGACTCGGATATGATCTTTGACGACGAGGCCTCTCTGGCCAAATACCAGACGTGGATTACTTCGCTTATTACCCTTGCAGGGCTCCAGACTGTTTTTACTCAGACCACCATCCAAACCATGGCCCATATTGCCTACTTTTACCTTGAGACCGCCGCCCGCTTCTTCCTAGCCATGAGCTTCCTTGACACATGGCAGTACTTCCTCCACCGTCTCTTCCACAACGTGCCATATCTCTACAAGCACTTCCACTCGCGCCACCACCGTCTCTATGTCACCTATTCCTTTGGCGCCCTCTACAACCATCCCTTCGAGGGCTTCTTGATGGACAGTGTTGGAGCCTCGCTAGCCTTCCTTCTCAGCGGCATGGGTAACCGTGGTGCCTTGGTCTTCTTCTCCTTCTCGACCTTGAAGACCGTTGATGATCACTGTGGATACAACTTGCCCTTCAACCCTCTCCAGACCCTCTTCTGGAACAACGCTGACTAGTAAGTCTTTGTCCTCTTGGACATGCTATGCAATTTTTCGTCACATTCCTGCATTTTCTTTTTTTTTTCATTTTAAGATTTGACACTAACCAACCCTCTCATCCATTTTGCCTCCATCCTTCCTTCTCACCCTTTATTCTCTTACTATTAGCCATGACATTCATCACCAGAACTTTGGTATCAAGAGCAACTTCTCTCAGCCCTTTGGCACCATCTGGGATCACGTTCTGGGCACACACATGTCGCGTGAGGAGGCCAACAAGATTATAAAGATGAAGGAGGAGCGTAAGGCGGCCCGTCTGTCTGCCCTCAACAACTCCAAGACCTCGCCCTTGACCCTGACCAACAACGAGGCCGTCGCAATCGGAGCCAAGCCTATCCACAACAAGGACGAGGATGTCCACAGCAGCGGCAACAACAGTGGAAACGACAGTCATGAGGAGAACGACGAGAAGTTGCGTGGACCTGCAGGATCTGTGCTTCGTCGCACACCTTCCTCTGTTGGTTTTGATGGCAACTCGACCAGTGGCGCTTCAGCAACAACAACACAACAAACGCTGTCGGCGACGACGACTGCGGTTGAGCTTCCCGGTTACCGCGAGCTCCTTGCGACCCGTGTTCGTGTCGACAATGGCAATGTCTCTGGAAAGGGACAGGGCAAGGCTCTTTAAATGAGGGTCTCTGTAGTCTTTTCACTTTTCTACTCTTTATATTTGTCGTACGCGCGCACTTTCTTTCTCTTTGCGCTCCCTCTTGCTGCTTATGGCACCTGTGTTAATAATCTTGTAATATCCCCATCCATTCACACATTCCCTTTTTCTGTACAAAAACTCTTTTTCTTTTTTTCTTTTTTTCTTTTTTTCTTTTCAACACCTATATCCCCTCATCTTCTCTTTTCATAATCAACCACGTTTTTTTTCTACTCTCTATCTCTCGTTGTTTACAATATCCTAATCCCTCGTTTTATTACTAATCGCCAAAAAAAGATGAGAATAAACATAAGAAAAAAAATATGCAAGAAAAAATAATACGCGGGCATATATGATGTGATAATGTACGTGCGAGAAACTACAGGAGAGAGAAGTGAGAAAGATAGGAGAGGAGGAGGGCTTTAAAATAAAGGAAATAAGGACCCTGTGTGTGTGTGCATCATGTAGCTCGGAGGTACCAGCTGCCTCCTGCTTTTGTTCGTCCCCGATCGGGAGCTCGTCATCTTGCATCGACAGGAGAGAAGATATGTGTGTATGCGGTGGTGTATCCTGCAGCGGAGATACTGGACTTATTTCACACCTGTTTGGAATGACGGAGTCGGATCACAGGAACGAAGCCCATCCAATGGGCGACATACGGCTGCTGGTGTTGCTGTTGTTCCTGTCGTTGTTGTTGTTGGTGTTGACTTCCAGTAGTACCAGCCTTCTCGGCAAAGTATCCAAGGTTGGTCCTAACATCAAAATGGTAATAAATGACCAACATCGTCGCATGGTACAACGCACAGGCCGAGAAAACATGCCACCAAGCATGCAACTGCAAATTCCATCTCAACACCGACTTTTGCGTCAACCCATTCACAAACTCGCAGGCCCTCAAATCAATCAACCAGATGGATACCGCGAATAAAGCGAAGCCTAGAGCACGGCGGATGAGGGTGGAGATGGCGGGATTCGGGCCTTTGAGGGTGCGCTGTTGGACGTGGAGGATTCGGAGGTAGTAGATCATGGCGAATTGGAGAGTTGTGTAGGTTGATTGGAAGGTGTAGAATTGGATTTGACCGGTGGTTGTTGAGAAGATTATTGTTGTTGTAACTGCTCATGCGCGTATGGATAAGAGAGAAGAGAAGGGGGTGGACATGAGGGTGTTAGAATGCAGGTACAACGGTCTTCAGTTATTTTAAGTGTTGTTGTTGTTGTTGTTGTTGTTGTTGTTTGTTGATGGTGTGTGATGGTGGCGTATTGGTGTTGGTAATGAAACACATGTTTTTCTTTGACATCAGTTGTGAACTAATTTGATCATACACCAGTGATATGAAACACACACAAACTAGAAATGAGATCAATTCTCTTTACCTAACCACGCTGCAAGGAGAAGAGGGAACCATTGGCCCTGGGGTCCATGCTTGGCCTCGACTAGGATATACAAAATAATCGTCGCAGAATACAGCATCGGCAACTCATCTACTCCCCCAGGTAAAGAAGTAAAAGGTCGAGAACATTAAAAATACTATGTGGTAAGCTGGCAGTCAGTCCAAGTGAGAAAATCATAAGGAAAAAAAAACGCGCGCTAGGACCATAGCGCGATGAGCAATCACAAAATGACGTTCTCAAAAAAAAAAAAAAAAAAAAAAAAAAAGAATGTTTACCAAAAAGCTGCATTTTGTGACGAAGGGTGCCATGGAAGAGCACAGACCCGAGCCCTACAAGGAAAAAGGTCCCAAAGAGGTATCTAAACCGGGTCTCCTTAACCCCCGGAAAGAAGTGGTATGCAACCGCCGCTGCTGCAAAACATGCCGCGTTTGAGATCGTGTTCCAGAATCTATTTCGCCCAAACACAAACACGGGCAAGAAAAAAAATGGTGTATGGTTAGGTTGGTTATCAAGAAATATTTTCATGTCGTCCATCCTCGACAAGACCAAGATTCAGAACTACAAAGGGTTAAAAAAAGGGAGGAAGGAAGAATACGGTACTCAGCGATGTAGAAGGAGACGACGTAGTTGCTCTCGCACCAGTCCACGGAGGAGGTGCTGGGGGACCAGTATCCAAGCCGGTCAAATGCTGCTGAGCTGCCTGCTGCGATCACCGTCGGCGCCATCTCTGTGTATTACTTGTAACAGTCGTGTCGAGGGGGTAGGTGTTGGAGAAAGAAGAGATGATAGGAGTAAGGGAAGAGGAGACGAAGGTGAAAATCTGGTTGTTGTAGGTATTTGTAATGCGAGGAGAGGGAGGAGGGGCTGCGGAGCAGGGCTGGGGGGACTGCTTCAGTTTTATACGTCGCGTGGAGGGGTGATTAATGCTGATGGCGATAGGTTGACAGGACGTGGTAATGAGCGTCAGTGGTAGTTGTAGCGATGGAAGGGTCAAAAGGAGGAAAGGAAAACTGAGGGCGCCTGTATTGTTTACTTCGTTCGCCTGACTGTGCTGGGCAATTCAATCATCCGGGCATTACGTCGTTGTGGAACACAGGAAACAAAAACAATTGAAAGGCGAATGGACTGGACGATCTCTTTTTTTTTTTTTTTTTTTTTTGCATGTTTCCAGTTCATCCTGCATTATTTTCACATCCCGAATGTATCGCATCCAGTTGGACAGTCATCTTCATACTAATCGGGCTAAATTGCAGAGGATTTATCTGAAGGATTCCAATACCCGAGTTGTCTCCACTCAACTCAAAGAGAAAAAGTTAAACGACAGCGACCATACTCAATCGAAGATCCACGCTACCCAGGCTTCTTTGATCCCAGCAAGAAGGAAAGAGTGTGGACTTGGATAACAGAGAACAGCAACAACGCAGATGAACACGCGCGAGAGGAAACATCAATGCGGTCATTTCCTCTCATGTGTGTACCCCTGGTCGATCCGGCAAAATCCATCTCCGTCTGAGTTACCACGCTAAGGAACAAATTCATCCTTTGTGTCCCATACCCTATACTCCGAGTGAACACCTTTTCAAAAACCCGCAAGGAAACAACAATGTCCTCTGGTGTCATTCCCGTCTCCTTCCAATCATCCGTGCATACACTCCTTGCTGAGCACTTTTCCATGACTCCGGGGAAAAAAAATGTCGCGATTTTTTTTGATTTAGTTGTCAAGTTGATCCAACTGCGCACAAAACAAAAAAAGCGCCTGCTCACTATTCCTTCTGTATCTCCGCGTTGACTCTGGCCTTATTATTCACTCTTTTACGCAGAGTTCAAGAAAGAATCGAGAAAAAAAACAGCCAGACTTTTTCATTGCTTTACCTGAGGCGGTATTGCCTGTGGGAAAAGATCTTGAAAATCGAAAAGAAATGCAGAACCTTACATGTAATATTTTCTGCAATACCCTCTATGCCATAGTCAACTTGACGCCAGCTTTATTCTCGCATCTTGCGTCAGACAGTAGTGGAAGTGGTATTGGTGACAGTGGCTAAAGAGCACTGAAACGCTTTATTCAAAGAACAGCGAGAACCGAGAATGGTTTGGGCAAAGCAAAGAACAAGAGAAAAAGTTGGCTTTTTTTTTTTCTTTTTTCCGAAAAAATTGGTGGCGCGAAAAGTTTTTTTTTTTTTTTTTTTTTTTTTTTTTTTTTTTTTTTTATTTCTAGAATTGCCTCTGACATGGCCTATCTGTGCAGTACACGATATTTTTTTAATCTAAGTCTTAACTAGGTGCGCGTACTTATTTTGCACAGAGGCATTTTAGTATGCTTGTGCAGGAAGCCGGTTACCCGACAGAATGTACTTGAGCACTGGAAAGGTTGGTCTAAGCGGTCCGCCGTTGTTGGCAGGCTCCACACGGCATTCCGACTGGCTCATCACCAGAGTTACGTAGCCATATAGTGGGCATACTCACTCTGTCCATGCACTTGTGTGCGTCTGAGAACTATTTCATCTCAGGCCTCCTGGACAGGGGAGACTAGCGCAATACCGTCAAATCCTAATTGAGCGTATCTTCGTAGGTCTGAACCCACGACCCTCGCGCTGAGAGGGGGAAGCTTTACCAACTTGGTGGGCTCGCCCGCCCGTGGCGCGAAAAGTTTTTTTTTTTTTTGTACACAATTTTATTTCTCTGACAAACAGTACAAAGGAGGCATTTGGAAGTAAAGGGGACTACAGACCAAATTCTTCAGTACACCATCCGCCAGTCACAGTCCGACCCGGAGCCTGGCTCTGCGCAACAATTGTGCAACAGCAGAAGGTAGGACCAGTGAAAGCAGGGACAAGAGACGAGGATTGAAGCAGTGATGATTGATGTTATTACTACGGTACATCTATATATACAAGGGAGTAACTAGGTTTCTAGGTCTAGTATCATAGAAGAGTCAGAGGTGAATAAGAGTGATGAGAAATGACTAACTAAGGTGGACTTTAAACCTAATATGTTGCACCTTCCCCTCTTAAAAAAAAATCCTATCTCCTAAGGCCATGGTCATGCTTGTACTTATTGAGGATCGTCTTGCAGTGAGCCAAGTGATCCTCAGGTTCCCATGTCCAGTCTTCTCGCGGGAAACCTTGCCACTGAACAAGGTACTCACGCCGCCTATTGTTAATCCTGTGCTCCGCTATTCCTTCGACCTCATACTCTTCCTCATCCTCGACGATCTCTGGTGGTGGTCGTGCTGGTGTTCGCGATCCGAGTGCTGGGGGTGATGGGTAGTAGTGGCGGAGTCGGTCGACGTGAAAAACTGGATGGATCTTCATAGTGGGAGGCAGGTCAAGGCGGAAGGAAACCGAAGACAACTGTTCAACAATGGAGTGGGGACCAGCAAAACGAGCGAGGAGCTTTTGTGAAGTGCGGGTACGGTCAGCGGGAAGAGTGATGTTCTCGAGGTTGAGAAGGACCTGATCGCCAATCTTGAAGTCATGGTCGCGGCGACGGGTGTCTGCGGCGGTAACTTGTCGCTCCTGAGCAGCAGCAAGGGCTTCCTTGGCCAGAATGAGAGCTTCGCTCTGTGATCGTACAAAGTCGTTGACCGCGGGATTAGGACCGGGGGATGGGGTCAGCAGGGACATGGGGACATTGGGATGGTTGCCAGTGTTGAAAAAAAATGGTGTAACGCCTGAGGAGGTGTTGATAGCGTTGTTGACAGCAAACTCTGCCGCAGGGAGGAGAAGATCCCAGTTGGATTGACGTTGGTCGACAAAGGAGCGGAGCATGGTGATAAGGGTGCGGTTGGCGCGCTCGGTCTGACCGTCTGTCTGGGGGTGGAATGCTGTTGACATTGCAAGGTGAACATCCAGCAGGCGACTTAGCTCCGTCCAGAAGCGGCTAGTGAACTTGGCATCCCTGTCGGAGACAATGGTGGTGGGGAGACCGTGGAGGCGGAAGACGTTGTCAAAAAAAATTCTTGCAACCTGTGAGGCGGTATCAGAGGTATGGCTGGCGACGAAGTGGGTCTGCTTTGAGAGTTTGTCCACGAATACCGTAACAGAGTCGAATCCTCGAGGTGTCTTGGGTAACGGGCCGATAAAATCCATTGTCACCGTCTGCCATGGTCGATCTGGGATGGGTAGTGGTTGTAGGAGGCCAGCAGGGAGCTGGTTGCTGGGCTTATTCCGTTGACATGACTCGCAAGTGCGGATGTACTCTTGTGCGTCCTTGGCCATGGTGGGCCAGAAGAATCGCGACCGGAGATGACCGTAAGTCTTTTCAAAACCAAAATGACCAGCTATAGCAGAGTCATGGGCATCATGTAAAAGGGAAAGACGGAGATCGGAGTTAGCAGGGATGCAAACCAGAAAGAGATCATTGCGTTGCACACAAAGAACACCATTAATAAGAAAATAATTTTTTGGTGGGCTTTCCTGCAGGCAGCTTTCGTAGATCGGCTTAAGACGAGGGTCCGTTTCATAGCCATCTACCAGGCGCTGCCGGAGCCCGGGGTCAATCTGTACTGAGAGGGTATTCAACTCTCGATGATCTGGTCGGCGAGACAGGGCATCCGGGACAATATTGTCGGCGCCCTTCTTATACTTGAACGTGAAGTTATATTCCTGCAACAGCTCCATCCACCGAGCCTGGCGACGTGTGAGCTTGGGTTGTGTAGGGAAGTGTTGGAGGGTGGCATGGTCGGTGTAAACAATAAAATGAGAGCCATCCAAGTAGAATCTCCAGGTCTTGAGCGCGTGGACAACAGCAAGTAATTCCTGCTCATGGGTTGGGTAGTTGCGCTCGGCCGAGTTAAGTTTGCGGGAGGTGAAGGCGACGGGGCGTGATACTCCATGCTCGTCGGTCTGAAAGAGGACAGCACCGAGGGCAAATCCAGAGGCATCAGTTTCGACGGTGGTGAGTAGGTCAGGGTCGAAGATTCTAAGCACGGGTGCTTTACTGATCGCCTCCTTGAGAGTTGTAAACGCTACTTCCTGTTCCTGAGACCAAGAAAAAGGAGTGCCTTCACCTAGGAGAGCGGTCAATGGTAGAGCGATTTCCGCGAAGTTAGCGATATACTGATGGTAAAACTGTGCAAGGCCAACGAATTGCTGAACATCCTTCTGCTTTTGAGGTCGGGGCCATTCACGAATGGCACGGACGAGACCGGCGCTTGTATGGATGCCGTCCTTGGAGATGACGTGGCCAAGAAACTCGGTTTGTTCTTGCATAAAAGAGCATTTGCTCAATTTGGCATAGAGACCGTGCTTGCGGAGGAGCGTCAGGACAGACCGAAGGTGTTGTAGGTGCTCGGCTTCGGTGCGGGAGTAGATGAGGATGTCGTCGAGGTAGACAACAACCCACTTGTCGAGGACAGGGTCTAATACTCGTAGCATCATATTAGAAAAGGACGCCGGTGCATTTGTTAACCCAAAAGGGACCACGTTAAACTCAAAATGACCATAGCGACACCTAAACGCTGTTTTGTGGGTGTCCTCCTCAGCAATACGTTGTTGATGATAACCAGAGAGTAGATCCAGTTTTGTAAAGTAGCGGGCACCTCTGAAGCGGTCGATAAGCTCATCGATGCGGGGGAGGGGGTGGCGATTCTTCTTTGTAATGCGATTAAGGCCTCTATAGTCCACACACATACGCAAGGAACCATCTTTCTTTTTGACAAATAGCACCGGTGCACCATAGGGAGAAGTAGAGGGTTTGATAAAGCCTTTGCCCAGTAAGTCATCGAGTTGCTTCCTTAGTTCATCCAATTCAGCAATCGAAAGACGAATAACAGGGCGAAAGGGAGGGTCAGCAGTCGGATCGGTTTCGATCTTCATAGCATCGCCCCTATCAGGAGGGAGACCAGAGGGGAGGGAAGAAGGAAAGACGTCGGGAAACTCCTTATGGACGATAGTATGTATTTCTGGTGAGAGGGGTGGTGAGGTTGGTTTGTCTTTGTCATTGTTGTTGTTGCTGTTTGACTTTTTAGCGATTTTAACAAGGGCGAGGTAGACGGAGTTGCCGGGTTGAGAAGCGAGTGAGTGGAAGTGAAGATGAGAGAGAAGTTTGCCTTTGGAGCGGATGGTGATGGAGTTGGCGTCGGAGCCGCGGCATCGCCAGAGGACAGTGTTGCCATTGTGAGTAAAGTGAAGGTCGTTGTTGCGCCAGTTGATGAGAGGGTTGGTGGATGTAAGCCAAGGTTTTCCAAGAATGAGGTCGTAGTTGGAGAGGGGGTAAATGAGTGCATCGAGAGTGTCGGTGTAGTTGTCGCGGTTGATGGAAAAGGTGGAGGTGGATGAGCAGAGGGAGGAGGAGCCGTCAGGAAGAATGATGGGGATGGAGGGACCAGGGTTGCGTGGGAGAGAGTGTTTTTTGCAAAAAGAAGAAGCGATCACATTGCCCTCCGCACCACAATCGATTAAAATTCGAGCAGGGGCACCAGCCACATTACCGACAAATGACAGAAGAGTACGGGAGGCTTGATCGACAGTGAATGCATGTAGGCGGACAGACTTGTATCGCAAGCGCTTGGCCCTGCGCTTGGACATAGGTTGGTCTATAGCAGCAGGAGATGAGAGTGGGTCCAGGTCCACTTCTTCTGATGGGCTCAGACCAACAGACGAGGTATCAGATACGTCGTCGGTGAGTTGCAACTCATCATTCGAGGGTACCGAGGTGGAGTGAGTGTTGGGGACAGTGGAGGTCAAATCAATGGTAGGTGAGGAGGGGGTGCGAGGCGAGGTGGGGGTGGATGAGCCAAAGTGGGAGGGTGGAGGGGGAAAGAAGGAGGGAGTGTGAGGGCTATCAGATATGGATGTGATGGTGCGAGTACAAGGTGTAGAGGGAGGAGTGTTTTTGATAGCAGAGTTTTTATTCTTGTAACTTAACTCTGGTAGAGAGACACTCCCTTTGTCCAGAGGAGGAAGGGAGGAAATGTCGACAACCAAGTCCTGGACTAAGCCTGATCGTCGGAGGCTTTTCCCGACTCGGGGGAATCGCCCACAGCTACTTGAAAGACCCATCGGCCTTGACGATTGTTATTATTGCCACTGTTGCTATTGTTGTTGCCGTAGATGTGACAGTCGGCTGCAAAATGTCCAATTTGGCGGCAGCGACGGCAAGCATTGTTGTTTTTGCACCAATCGCGCTCCTGAGGGGTTAAGGGAGGGGGGTTACCATTGTTATTGTTGAAGTTGTTACGAGGGCCGTTGTTATTGTTGTTGTTATTGCGGAAGCCGTTATTGTTGTTATTATTGCCTCGGTTGTTGAAGTTGCGGGTCATGTTGCTGAGTTGGCGGTTGATGTTGTTAAGTTGAATGTTGATGTTGTCTATCTCCATCGCATTGGGGTCGCGGATGGCGTTGGCCGTGACACTAGCAGAGAGGAGGTTGCTGGGATTCGTTGAGTTGTTGGTGAGGGTTTCGGCGTGTCGTTCTGTCATGGCAAAGAGATCGTTGAGAGGGAGGGCACGGTGGGTCATTGTAACCTCAACCATTTGTCGAAGGAGGGAGGGAAGACCATGAAGAAAGGCGGAGCGAAGCATATCCTCCATGGCGGGATGCTGGGGGGTAGGATAGTAGCCGGTAAGGAGGAGATGGTACTGCCGCGCTAGAGTGATATAGTCGGAGGCGTTGTCGTATGTGAATTTACCTGTCATGCCCATTGACATAACAAGGTGGATAAGGTGATCTTTGAAATTAGCGGGGCTGTATTCCTTTTTAAGAAGCTCTGCAAATTGTGAAAAGGAGAGGGGGTTGACAAATTGAGGAGACTGCAGACGCCACCACGCGATCACCTTCGCGCCAGCAAAAGCAAGAGTGGTGTGAATTTGATCTGCAGGGGGAATGTGAGCACCTTCGAAGAATAACTCCATTCCATCAATAAACTCCATAATGGCAAATCCATCACGGACATTGGTAAAGGGTTTAGGATGGGGGTAACGAAAGTTGGGGGCGGGAGTGGTGTCGTTGGACATGGTGAGTTGAGAGAAGTAGGAGGAGAGATCGAAGAAGGCCAGTGTGATGCAGAAAAAAAAAATTATATGAAAAGTTTAACAATGTTGCAAAATAAGGCGGCGGCTAGGCAGCGGTGGCGATGCCTTAGATTAGCAGTCATATTCTTTGTAGACATAGTATTAGTAGTGCGCCCAGCCCTCTTGTCTGCTCTTTGTCCTTTTACACATCACTTCTTGGACGAGAGAAATACTGACAAGAGTTTCGTTGGCGCGTTACAGGTACAAACCCCCTCTTTGATATTATGAATAGAAGGTCCTTTTACACATCACTTCTTGGACGAGAGAAATACTGACAAGAGTTTCATTGGCGCGTTACAGTATATTGTTTCGTGTGGTTCCATTAGGACATTACTATCACTACCCCGTACCAATTGAGGGCTTAACAGCGGTCCTATAACTCTGGCCTTCGACCCTCTCCCTGAGTAACAACAAAGAGAGAAACAGTGACGTAAAAAGAGAAAACCAGTGAGGGGTGACTTGAGGCAGTGAATCGAGGGAACCTTTGCTACCATGCAACAGCAGAAGGTAGGACCAGTGAAAGCAGGGACAAGAGACGAGGATTGAAGCAGTGATGATTGATGTTATTACTACGGTACATCTATATATACAAGGGAGTAACTAGGTTTCTAGGTCTAGTATCATAGAAGAGTCAGAGGTGAATAAGAGTGATGAGAAATGACTAACTAAGGTGGACTTTAAACCTAATATGTTGCAAATTGTCGCTGCTCTTCACAGCAAAAACGGAAGACAAAATAAAACTAGATACGAATGAAGGGGATTCTTCCCATCCTCTCCATCAATGACAATTTCCTCCTTCCCAACAGACTATCCAACAGCCGCTCATCAGCTGTGCGTGGTTCCTTGGTCGCTCCAGGGCAGGTTCGATCCTTATGTGTGGCTAGCGAAGCGCCACACGGGCAGAACCCATCATGCGTGATATAACCGTATCCTCGACTCCAGTCACCTCGGGCGCCGGTGTATTTGGATGTTTTGTCCTTGGCAGTGATGCCTTGCATCTGCTCCCACGCGATCGTCGTGGAGCATCGGGGTTTCCAGATCAGTTCTGAGGCCTGCGTCTCCAGGTAGCCAATAAACTTGTGAAGGACCGTCTTGGCAATGGACCGTGGGGTTCTGAAGGCCGAGGACCACTCAGTCAACATGCTCTTGGGGGTGATTCCGCGAAGAAGGTCCGAAACGTGCCACTTGGGGTTTTCATCACGATCGGGAGCAGGACTACCGCTGTGCACGGCTCGAGCTCCACCGATAGAAGAGAATCCCCGAATATGATCCGCATCCGAGGGGGACTGCCAGTATATGGGTACTGGCCGTGGTGCTTGACGACCATTGTCAGTTGCTCGCTTGTGTTCACGCTTCCTGGCGGCATTGTAGCTATTTGTTGCCTGAACGCCCCATTCATCAATCTTGCCCATGGCCTCCTTCCATATCGCAGTGGTTGTCTCAACAGTAGAGGGGCATCTCCAGACGTGCTCATTGTCCTCCTCCTCCTGCTCACATTGTCGACACAGGCAGGTTGAGTACAAATCAGGCTTCCGAGCCTGCATGGAGTTCAATGTTGGCAACATTCCATGCAGCTTCTTGATATGATGTGTTCGTTGGTGGGAGTCCTTGCTGTTGCTGTAGAAGGTGAAGACGGCGCGTCTGTCATGGACATGGGCCAAGGTCGAACTCCATTCCACATCGTCAATGTCCGAGATCGCCCTCTTGACCCGTCTTTGTGATATCCAGACTTGATGATGGCGGATTGTCGATTGTTGTTTAAGGAGCTGTCGCAGATCGATTTCGACAAGCCTGCCATTGCAATGTGCAAAGCTGTTGATGTCCGTCTGCTGAGTGAGATCCACCACCAAAGGCACCGTAACACTCTGTGCTGCCGCCTTTGCCGCCTGATCCGCTAGCTCATTTCCTTGAATGTTGTTGTGTCCCTTGATCCATACCACTTCGACTTTGCCTGGCCGAGATTCCACAACCTGCCATAATACTGCCCAGATACCGGCATAAGTGCTCCTGAATCGTTTCCTCGGTAAGGCATCTTGACGATTCTTCACCATATGATGATACTGTTCCACCACCGACTGGTTGTCCAGTTTGACCACAATGTTTTGTTCCGGAGGTGCTGACAGGACTGCGGCTAGTAAGCCCATGAGCTCAGACTTGGCCGAGGATGCATGACCGTCCGTTCGTCCTTGTACTGTCAGGGGATTGTCCTGAGTAAGGTCCACCACTCCAAAAGCCAGTGACACGTCGGATGTTCCTGAGTTTAGAAGAGATCCATCCGAGTACAAAACTCGGGGGGTGGAGTTGTCTACTGGTGTGTCCTGTATTGTTCGCATGGACGCTGCTTCCGCCGGTGAGAGACAAAGTGGGCCGAAGGTTGTGGTGAGGGGGCCTGATGCTGCGAGCGGTTGGACTCGGTACTGTTCTTGCAAAGGGAAGTTCGAGGTTGTGTCAAAGGCTGATTTGCGTAGTGGTTGAGTCTTCTTGGGCCGTGGCATCGTCTCCTTTAGGCGAGAGACGACCGAGCGATGGTGAAGACGGTAAGCCTTTTTTTCCTGTTGCTGCTGTTGTTTCCTGTCGCGGAGGGACTCTTGCAAGCGTGAGACAACAGAGTAGTGCTGAAGACAAAGTGCCTCTGCTTCCTGTTGCTTTCTGGCTCGAAGGGATTCCTGTAAATGAGATTCCACTACTGCTCTGTTCAGTCTGGTTTCCATATCCGAGCGGAGAGAATCAAGGTGGCAAGTCCGGTACTCATTGACAGCCTCGGTGGCTCGGCGACGTATTCCAAGGGCAACGGTCTTGCGACGACTAGCAACAGACTGGACACGCGCAGCTGCATTGACAGCATCATGATCGACGTTGGACAGCATGGCGGTTAGGTCTTGCGGTCTCTTAGCAAGTTGCTTCCGATACTGAGCTCTGAGGGCGTCATACTTGGTGGTGTTCTTCGCCTGAAGCTTCTTGGTCTCGCAGGTAATGCGTAGGATCTCGGCGTTGTATTCTGCCGCGGGACGAAGGAGACGGTGTCTGCAGGTGCTGTCCAGGAAGGCGACTGCCCGCTCGAAGATAGGGTCAGTTGCATTGGGTGGAAGAGGAGATTGAGTGTGAGGAGATAAAAGAATGGATACAGGTGTTGGAGTGGAGGTAGCTGGCGTGTTGAATGGTGTGTCTGTGCAGGTGAGGAGAGGTGCAGGTCGATCAGATGTAGCAGAGAGTACAGGGCTCGAGACTGGGACTGGGATGACGATAGGCGACGAGACTGTAACTGGGGTGACTACGGGCGGCGAAGCCGGGGATAGTAACGACGGAGGAGGTGAGAGTGTAAGTGGTGGATAATGTGGCTGTGGCGAAGATGGCAATGAGCTGACTGGCAAAGGAAGTGAGAGGGGAGGAAGAGGGGAAGGTGGAGAGGGAGGTGGAGGAAGTGAAGGATCGAATAATAAAGAAGAGACGGGTGCAGATAAAAGATCGATAGGTGGTACACTAGATAGAAAGGAAAGAGGTACTAGGGAGAGAGGAGCTATTGGAGGGATTGTGGAGGGGGCAGCAAGGGGAAAGGAAGGATGAGAGGAATGAGAAAGAGAGGAGGAAACAAAAGAAGAGGGGTGGACAGAAGAAGAAGAAGGAATAAGAGAGGGAGAAGAAAAGGATGTGATAACAGGTAGATTAATAGTAAAGTAAGAGGAGACATCAAAGACAAGGGAAGGATCAGATGAAAACGAGAACCCCAAGTGGGGAACAGATGATAACAAGGATGATAACAAGGGGTCGAAGTCGGAAGGAGAGAACAAAGGAGAAGAAGGAGAAGTAGGAGAAACCGTTGGCTCACAAGACAAGGCAGGACAAACTTCCGACGCCGCGGTAGCGAGAAAAGAAGAATTTGGTAATAAAGAAGAAGACGCGTAAAAAGAATCATAAAAGGACAGCGAAGAAAGAAAGGTAGTAGAAGAACCGGAGCATGTCCCTTGCAGGCAACACTCCTTAATACCCTCAACCCTCTTATCTCCAGCAATAAAAGAAAAACCTGCCTTGCCAAAAGAAACAAACTCACTCCCACGCTCATCTGAGCGTTCAATTGCGCGCGTGGTTTTTGTTTTGGTCTGGGCTGCAAATGAGAATTTTTCTTTGTCTTTTTTTGGCCCTTGCTTTTTTCTGCCTAAGGATGTGTCCAGGTATAAAAACCCCCTGTTGTCGCGCTTGACCTTTTTTCTTTTTGTTTTTTCTTTATACACACCCTCACTGTTATCTCCACTCTCTTCACTGGCATCAACGCAAACACTACCACCACACCCATCCGCAACGTCAAATGAAACAACAGTCGCAGTGGGAGTGGTGCGTACCTGCAAGGAATCGATAGCCACACTAGGGTCCAGTGGGGTTGCAGCAGACACTCGGTCTGCACTGGGA
Source organism: Linnemannia schmuckeri (assembly GCA_029449235.1). NCBI lineage: Eukaryota > Fungi > Mortierellomycota > Mortierellomycetes > Mortierellales > Mortierellaceae > Linnemannia > Linnemannia schmuckeri. Next base: position 699 of record JANATG010000012.1, on the reverse strand, counting down.
AGGTGGGCTAGAGAGACAGCGTCTGGTTTTTTCTGACATCCTCGGCGGCGCTCCATGGCCCGGTTGATGAGCTTCTCATCCTCGGAGGACTCATCCTCTTCGTACTGTATCTGGATAGGAGAGTCCTTCTCTTCCAAGAGAGATCCTGAAACGGTAGGTCTCTTTTCGAGAACGACGTCAACATTAGCGACGACAACAGCAGTGGCTGAGACCTCGACTGGTGGGGGCAAGGAGGCGATTTTTACCAGCTCTTTGAACCAGCGGCGAACGGGACCTTTGAGCTTGTAGGTTGTGTGGATGTGTTGCCAGGATACCAGAGATTGACCATCATCAGTCAATACGTCATCCAGACTGACAACCCCGTCTAGGAAGAGTCGATGAGCGATTTTTGGATATACGCCCGGGGGAAGTATGAAGCCGATGAAGCGAGTAATGTCGACAGGTGTTCCTGGGGACTGGAAAGTGATGCCCCTTTCTACCATAAGGCGGCAGACATGTCCAAAGAAGTTGTTACGGCTGAATTGGGCACCGATGGTAGGGACGAGGAAGGAAGAGACCATGAGTCGACACTCTGCTTGGTGGGCCATTGCTCGGTTCGTCATCACTGTTCCCAGCAGATCTTGGTCGTTGAGTCGTAGATGGGCGGTTGAGACTTGTTCTTCCGTCATGGCGTCGCCGAGGTCACGAAGGCCGTACAGC